>CM076999.1:27315986-28515986 GCA_039090855.1 Macrothele yani
CGAGAACAATGTAAAACATTGTAAAGTAATGTATTCACGAAAACAAGAAATGCAGTTTGTCATCCTTGCGCAGGGGCCATGCTAATTTTCTCTGTAATGTACCGTATTTAGTATATGTACTTAATTCAGTGTATTCTCGGAAACAACCAATGTGTTAAATAAGTATATATGTACTTAAACAGCATCAACGTAGAACAATGTAAAACATTGTAAAGTAATGTATTCACGAAAACAAGAAATGCAGTTTGTCATCCTTGCGCAGGGGCCATGCTAATTTTCTCTGTAATGTACCGTATTTAGTATATGTACTTAATTCAGTGTATTCTCGGAAACAACCAATGTGTTAAATAAGTATATATGTACTTAAACAGCATCAAAAGTAAGCAAATAATGACGAGAACAATGTAAAACATTGTAAAGTAATGTATTCACGAAAACAAGAAATGCAGTTTGTCATCCTTGCGCAGGGGCCATGCTAATTTTCTCTGTAATGTACCGTATTTAGTATATGTACTTAATTCAGTGTATTCTCGGAAACAACCAATGTGTTAAATAAGTATATATGTACTTAAACAGCATCAAAAGTAAGCAAATAATGACGAGAACAATGTAAAACATTGTAAAGTAATGTATTCACGAAAACAAGAAATGCAGTTTGTCATCCTTGCGCAGGGGCCATGCTAATTTTCTCTGTAATGTACCGTATTTAGTATATGTACTTAATTCAGTGTATTCTCGGAAACAACCAATGTGTTAAATAAGTATATATGTACTTAAACAGCATCAAAAGTAAGCAAATAATGACGAGAACAATGTAAAACATTGTAAAGTAATGTATTCACGAAAACAAGAAATGCAGTTTGTCATCCTTGCGCAGGGGCCATGCTAATTTTCTCTGTAATGTACCGTATTTAGTATATGTACTTAATTCAGTGTATTCTCGGAAACAACCAATGTGTTAAATAAGTATATATGTACTTAAACAGCATCAAAAGTAAGCAAATAATGACGAGAACAATGTAAAACATTGTAAAGTAATGTATTCACGAAAACAAGAAATGCAGTTTGTCATCCTTGCGCAGGGGCCATGCTAATTTTCTCTGTAATGTACCGTATTTAGTATATGTACTTAATTCAGTGTATTCTCGGAAACAACCAATGTGTTAAATAAGTATATATGTACTTAAACAGCATCAAAAGTAAGCAAATAATGACGAGAACAATGTAAAACATTGTAAAGTAATGTATTCACGAAAACAAGAAATGCAGTTTGTCATCCTTGCGCAGGGGCCATGCTAATTTTCTCTGTAATGTACCGTATTTAGTATATGTACTTAATTCAGTGTATTCTCGGAAACAACCAATGTGTTAAATAAGTATATATGTACTTAAACAGCATCAAAAGTAAGCAAATAATGACGAGAACAATGTAAAACATTGTAAAGTAATGTATTCACGAAAACAAGAAATGCAGTTTGTCATCCTTGCGCAGGGGCCATGCTAATTTTCTCTGTAATGTACCGTATTTAGTATATGTACTTAATTCAGTGTATTCTCGGAAACAACCAATGTGTTAAATAAGTATATATGTACTTAAACAGCATCAAAAGTAAGCAAATAATGACGAGAACAATGTAAAACATTGTAAAGTAATGTATTCACGAAAACAAGAAATGCAGTTTGTCATCCTTGCGCAGGGGCCATGCTAATTTTCTCTGTAATGTACCGTATTTAGTATATGTACTTAATTCAGTGTATTCTCGGAAACAACCAATGTGTTAAATAAGTATATATGTACTTAAACAGCATCAAAAGTAAGCAAATAATGACGAGAACAATGTAAAACATTGTAAAGTAATGTATTCACGAAAACAAGAAATGCAGTTTGTCATCCTTGCGCAGGGGCCATGCTAATTTTCTCTGTAATGTACCGTATTTAGTATATGTACTTAATTCAGTGTATTCTCGGAAACAACCAATGTGTTAAATAAGTATATATGTACTTAAACAGCATCAAAAGTAAGCAAATAATGACGAGAACAATGTAAAACATTGTAAAGTAATGTATTCACGAAAACAAGAAATGCAGTTTGTCATCCTTGCGCAGGGGCCATGCTAATTTTCTCTGTAATGTACCGTATTTAGTATATGTACTTAATTCAGTGTATTCTCGGAAACAACCAATGTGTTAAATAAGTATATATGTACTTAAACAGCATCAAAAGTAAGCAAATAATGACGAGAACAATGTAAAACATTGTAAAGTAATGTATTCACGAAAACAAGAAATGCAGTTTGTCATCCTTGCGCAGGGGCCATGCTAATTTTCTCTGTAATGTACCGTATTTAGTATATGTACTTAATTCAGTGTATTCTCGGAAACAACCAATGTGTTAAATAAGTATATATGTACTTAAACAGCATCAAAAGTAAGCAAATAATGACGAGAACAATGTAAAACATTGTAAAGTAATGTATTCACGAAAACAAGAAATGCAGTTTGTCATCCTTGCGCAGGGGCCATGCTAATTTTCTCTGTAATGTACCGTATTTAGTATATGTACTTAATTCAGTGTATTCTCGGAAACAACCAATGTGTTAAATAAGTATATATGTACTTAAACAGCATCAAAAGTAAGCAAATAATGACGAGAACAATGTAAAACATTGTAAAGTAATGTATTCACGAAAACAAGAAATGCAGTTTGTCATCCTTGCGCAGGGGCCATGCTAATTTTCTCTGTAATGTACCGTATTTAGTATATGTACTTAATTCAGTGTATTCTCGGAAACAACCAATGTGTTAAATAAGTATATATGTACTTAAACAGCATCAAAAGTAAGCAAATAATGACGAGAACAATGTAAAACATTGTAAAGTAATGTATTCACGAAAACAAGAAATGCAGTTTGTCATCCTTGCGCAGGGGCCATGCTAATTTTCTCTGTAATGTACCGTATTTAGTATATGTACTTAATTCAGTGTATTCTCGGAAACAACCAATGTGTTAAATAAGTATATATGTACTTAAACAGCATCAAAAGTAAGCAAATAATGACGAGAACAATGTAAAACATTGTAAAGTAATGTATTCACGAAAACAAGAAATGCAGTTTGTCATCCTTGCGCAGGGGCCATGCTAATTTTCTCTGTAATGTACCGTATTTAGTATATGTACTTAATTCAGTGTATTCTCGGAAACAACCAATGTGTTAAATAAGTATATATGTACTTAAACAGCATCAAAAGTAAGCAAATAATGACGAGAACAATGTAAAACATTGTAAAGTAATGTATTCACGAAAACAAGAAATGCAGTTTGTCATCCTTGCGCAGGGGCCATGCTAATTTTCTCTGTAATGTACCGTATTTAGTATATGTACTTAATTCAGTGTATTCTCGGAAACAACCAATGTGTTAAATAAGTATATATGTACTTAAACAGCATCAAAAGTAAGCAAATAATGACGAGAACAATGTAAAACATTGTAAAGTAATGTATTCACGAAAACAAGAAATGCAGTTTGTCATCCTTGCGCAGGGGCCATGCTAATTTTCTCTGTAATGTACCGTATTTAGTATATGTACTTAATTCAGTGTATTCTCGGAAACAACCAATGTGTTAAATAAGTATATATGTACTTAAACAGCATCAAAAGTAAGCAAATAATGACGAGAACAATGTAAAACATTGTAAAGTAATGTATTCACGAAAACAAGAAATGCAGTTTGTCATCCTTGCGCAGGGGCCATGCTAATTTTCTCTGTAATGTACCGTATTTAGTATATGTACTTAATTCAGTGTATTCTCGGAAACAACCAATGTGTTAAATAAGTATATATGTACTTAAACAGCATCAAAAGTAAGCAAATAATGACGAGAACAATGTAAAACATTGTAAAGTAATGTATTCACGAAAACAAGAAATGCAGTTTGTCATCCTTGCGCAGGGGCCATGCTAATTTTCTCTGTAATGTACCGTATTTAGTATATGTACTTAATTCAGTGTATTCTCGGAAACAACCAATGTGTTAAATAAGTATATATGTACTTAAACAGCATCAAAAGTAAGCAAATAATGACGAGAACAATGTAAAACATTGTAAAGTAATGTATTCACGAAAACAAGAAATGCAGTTTGTCATCCTTGCGCAGGGGCCATGCTAATTTTCTCTGTAATGTACCGTATTTAGTATATGTACTTAATTCAGTGTATTCTCGGAAACAACCAATGTGTTAAATAAGTATATATGTACTTAAACAGCATCAAAAGTAAGCAAATAATGACGAGAACAATGTAAAACATTGTAAAGTAATGTATTCACGAAAACAAGAAATGCAGTTTGTCATCCTTGCGCAGGGGCCATGCTAATTTTCTCTGTAATGTACCGTATTTAGTATATGTACTTAATTCAGTGTATTCTCGGAAACAACCAATGTGTTAAATAAGTATATATGTACTTAAACAGCATCAAAAGTAAGCAAATAATGACGAGAACAATGTAAAACATTGTAAAGTAATGTATTCACGAAAACAAGAAATGCAGTTTGTCATCCTTGCGCAGGGGCCATGCTAATTTTCTCTGTAATGTACCGTATTTAGTATATGTACTTAATTCAGTGTATTCTCGGAAACAACCAATGTGTTAAATAAGTATATATGTACTTAAACAGCATCAAAAGTAAGCAAATAATGACGAGAACAATGTAAAACATTGTAAAGTAATGTATTCACGAAAACAAGAAATGCAGTTTGTCATCCTTGCGCAGGGGCCATGCTAATTTTCTCTGTAATGTACCGTATTTAGTATATGTACTTAATTCAGTGTATTCTCGGAAACAACCAATGTGTTAAATAAGTATATATGTACTTAAACAGCATCAAAAGTAAGCAAATAATGACGAGAACAATGTAAAACATTGTAAAGTAATGTATTCACGAAAACAAGAAATGCAGTTTGTCATCCTTGCGCAGGGGCCATGCTAATTTTCTCTGTAATGTACCGTATTTAGTATATGTACTTAATTCAGTGTATTCTCGGAAACAACCAATGTGTTAAATAAGTATATATGTACTTAAACAGCATCAAAAGTAAGCAAATAATGACGAGAACAATGTAAAACATTGTAAAGTAATGTATTCACGAAAACAAGAAATGCAGTTTGTCATCCTTGCGCAGGGGCCATGCTAATTTTCTCTGTAATGTACCGTATTTAGTATATGTACTTAATTCAGTGTATTCTCGGAAACAACCAATGTGTTAAATAAGTATATATGTACTTAAACAGCATCAAAAGTAAGCAAATAATGACGAGAACAATGTAAAACATTGTAAAGTAATGTATTCACGAAAACAAGAAATGCAGTTTGTCATCCTTGCGCAGGGGCCATGCTAATTTTCTCTGTAATGTACCGTATTTAGTATATGTACTTAATTCAGTGTATTCTCGGAAACAACCAATGTGTTAAATAAGTATATATGTACTTAAACAGCATCAAAAGTAAGCAAATAATGACGAGAACAATGTAAAACATTGTAAAGTAATGTATTCACGAAAACAAGAAATGCAGTTTGTCATCCTTGCGCAGGGGCCATGCTAATTTTCTCTGTAATGTACCGTATTTAGTATATGTACTTAATTCAGTGTATTCTCGGAAACAACCAATGTGTTAAATAAGTATATATGTACTTAAACAGCATCAAAAGTAAGCAAATAATGACGAGAACAATGTAAAACATTGTAAAGTAATGTATTCACGAAAACAAGAAATGCAGTTTGTCATCCTTGCGCAGGGGCCATGCTAATTTTCTCTGTAATGTACCGTATTTAGTATATGTACTTAATTCAGTGTATTCTCGGAAACAACCAATGTGTTAAATAAGTATATATGTACTTAAACAGCATCAAAAGTAAGCAAATAATGACGAGAACAATGTAAAACATTGTAAAGTAATGTATTCACGAAAACAAGAAATGCAGTTTGTCATCCTTGCGCAGGGGCCATGCTAATTTTCTCTGTAATGTACCGTATTTAGTATATGTACTTAATTCAGTGTATTCTCGGAAACAACCAATGTGTTAAATAAGTATATATGTACTTAAACAGCATCAAAAGTAAGCAAATAATGACGAGAACAATGTAAAACATTGTAAAGTAATGTATTCACGAAAACAAGAAATGCAGTTTGTCATCCTTGCGCAGGGGCCATGCTAATTTTCTCTGTAATGTACCGTATTTAGTATATGTACTTAATTCAGTGTATTCTCGGAAACAACCAATGTGTTAAATAAGTATATATGTACTTAAACAGCATCAAAAGTAAGCAAATAATGACGAGAACAATGTAAAACATTGTAAAGTAATGTATTCACGAAAACAAGAAATGCAGTTTGTCATCCTTGCGCAGGGGCCATGCTAATTTTCTCTGTAATGTACCGTATTTAGTATATGTACTTAATTCAGTGTATTCTCGGAAACAACCAATGTGTTAAATAAGTATATATGTACTTAAACAGCATCAAAAGTAAGCAAATAATGACGAGAACAATGTAAAACATTGTAAAGTAATGTATTCACGAAAACAAGAAATGCAGTTTGTCATCCTTGCGCAGGGGCCATGCTAATTTTCTCTGTAATGTACCGTATTTAGTATATGTACTTAATTCAGTGTATTCTCGGAAACAACCAATGTGTTAAATAAGTATATATGTACTTAAACAGCATCAAAAGTAAGCAAATAATGACGAGAACAATGTAAAACATTGTAAAGTAATGTATTCACGAAAACAAGAAATGCAGTTTGTCATCCTTGCGCAGGGGCCATGCTAATTTTCTCTGTAATGTACCGTATTTAGTATATGTACTTAATTCAGTGTATTCTCGGAAACAACCAATGTGTTAAATAAGTATATATGTACTTAAACAGCATCAAAAGTAAGCAAATAATGACGAGAACAATGTAAAACATTGTAAAGTAATGTATTCACGAAAACAAGAAATGCAGTTTGTCATCCTTGCGCAGGGGCCATGCTAATTTTCTCTGTAATGTACCGTATTTAGTATATGTACTTAATTCAGTGTATTCTCGGAAACAACCAATGTGTTAAATAAGTATATATGTACTTAAACAGCATCAAAAGTAAGCAAATAATGACGAGAACAATGTAAAACATTGTAAAGTAATGTATTCACGAAAACAAGAAATGCAGTTTGTCATCCTTGCGCAGGGGCCATGCTAATTTTCTCTGTAATGTACCGTATTTAGTATATGTACTTAATTCAGTGTATTCTCGGAAACAACCAATGTGTTAAATAAGTATATATGTACTTAAACAGCATCAAAAGTAAGCAAATAATGACGAGAACAATGTAAAACATTGTAAAGTAATGTATTCACGAAAACAAGAAATGCAGTTTGTCATCCTTGCGCAGGGGCCATGCTAATTTTCTCTGTAATGTACCGTATTTAGTATATGTACTTAATTCAGTGTATTCTCGGAAACAACCAATGTGTTAAATAAGTATATATGTACTTAAACAGCATCAAAAGTAAGCAAATAATGACGAGAACAATGTAAAACATTGTAAAGTAATGTATTCACGAAAACAAGAAATGCAGTTTGTCATCCTTGCGCAGGGGCCATGCTAATTTTCTCTGTAATGTACCGTATTTAGTATATGTACTTAATTCAGTGTATTCTCGGAAACAACCAATGTGTTAAATAAGTATATATGTACTTAAACAGCATCAAAAGTAAGCAAATAATGACGAGAACAATGTAAAACATTGTAAAGTAATGTATTCACGAAAACAAGAAATGCAGTTTGTCATCCTTGCGCAGGGGCCATGCTAATTTTCTCTGTAATGTACCGTATTTAGTATATGTACTTAATTCAGTGTATTCTCGGAAACAACCAATGTGTTAAATAAGTATATATGTACTTAAACAGCATCAAAAGTAAGCAAATAATGACGAGAACAATGTAAAACATTGTAAAGTAATGTATTCACGAAAACAAGAAATGCAGTTTGTCATCCTTGCGCAGGGGCCATGCTAATTTTCTCTGTAATGTACCGTATTTAGTATATGTACTTAATTCAGTGTATTCTCGGAAACAACCAATGTGTTAAATAAGTATATATGTACTTAAACAGCATCAAAAGTAAGCAAATAATGACGAGAACAATGTAAAACATTGTAAAGTAATGTATTCACGAAAACAAGAAATGCAGTTTGTCATCCTTGCGCAGGGGCCATGCTAATTTTCTCTGTAATGTACCGTATTTAGTATATGTACTTAATTCAGTGTATTCTCGGAAACAACCAATGTGTTAAATAAGTATATATGTACTTAAACAGCATCAAAAGTAAGCAAATAATGACGAGAACAATGTAAAACATTGTAAAGTAATGTATTCACGAAAACAAGAAATGCAGTTTGTCATCCTTGCGCAGGGGCCATGCTAATTTTCTCTGTAATGTACCGTATTTAGTATATGTACTTAATTCAGTGTATTCTCGGAAACAACCAATGTGTTAAATAAGTATATATGTACTTAAACAGCATCAAAAGTAAGCAAATAATGACGAGAACAATGTAAAACATTGTAAAGTAATGTATTCACGAAAACAAGAAATGCAGTTTGTCATCCTTGCGCAGGGGCCATGCTAATTTTCTCTGTAATGTACCGTATTTAGTATATGTACTTAATTCAGTGTATTCTCGGAAACAACCAATGTGTTAAATAAGTATATATGTACTTAAACAGCATCAAAAGTAAGCAAATAATGACGAGAACAATGTAAAACATTGTAAAGTAATGTATTCACGAAAACAAGAAATGCAGTTTGTCATCCTTGCGCAGGGGCCATGCTAATTTTCTCTGTAATGTACCGTATTTAGTATATGTACTTAATTCAGTGTATTCTCGGAAACAACCAATGTGTTAAATAAGTATATATGTACTTAAACAGCATCAAAAGTAAGCAAATAATGACGAGAACAATGTAAAACATTGTAAAGTAATGTATTCACGAAAACAAGAAATGCAGTTTGTCATCCTTGCGCAGGGGCCATGCTAATTTTCTCTGTAATGTACCGTATTTAGTATATGTACTTAATTCAGTGTATTCTCGGAAACAACCAATGTGTTAAATAAGTATATATGTACTTAAACAGCATCAAAAGTAAGCAAATAATGACGAGAACAATGTAAAACATTGTAAAGTAATGTATTCACGAAAACAAGAAATGCAGTTTGTCATCCTTGCGCAGGGGCCATGCTAATTTTCTCTGTAATGTACCGTATTTAGTATATGTACTTAATTCAGTGTATTCTCGGAAACAACCAATGTGTTAAATAAGTATATATGTACTTAAACAGCATCAAAAGTAAGCAAATAATGACGAGAACAATGTAAAACATTGTAAAGTAATGTATTCACGAAAACAAGAAATGCAGTTTGTCATCCTTGCGCAGGGGCCATGCTAATTTTCTCTGTAATGTACCGTATTTAGTATATGTACTTAATTCAGTGTATTCTCGGAAACAACCAATGTGTTAAATAAGTATATATGTACTTAAACAGCATCAAAAGTAAGCAAATAATGACGAGAACAATGTAAAACATTGTAAAGTAATGTATTCACGAAAACAAGAAATGCAGTTTGTCATCCTTGCGCAGGGGCCATGCTAATTTTCTCTGTAATGTACCGTATTTAGTATATGTACTTAATTCAGTGTATTCTCGGAAACAACCAATGTGTTAAATAAGTATATATGTACTTAAACAGCATCAAAAGTAAGCAAATAATGACGAGAACAATGTAAAACATTGTAAAGTAATGTATTCACGAAAACAAGAAATGCAGTTTGTCATCCTTGCGCAGGGGCCATGCTAATTTTCTCTGTAATGTACCGTATTTAGTATATGTACTTAATTCAGTGTATTCTCGGAAACAACCAATGTGTTAAATAAGTATATATGTACTTAAACAGCATCAAAAGTAAGCAAATAATGACGAGAACAATGTAAAACATTGTAAAGTAATGTATTCACGAAAACAAGAAATGCAGTTTGTCATCCTTGCGCAGGGGCCATGCTAATTTTCTCTGTAATGTACCGTATTTAGTATATGTACTTAATTCAGTGTATTCTCGGAAACAACCAATGTGTTAAATAAGTATATATGTACTTAAACAGCATCAAAAGTAAGCAAATAATGACGAGAACAATGTAAAACATTGTAAAGTAATGTATTCACGAAAACAAGAAATGCAGTTTGTCATCCTTGCGCAGGGGCCATGCTAATTTTCTCTGTAATGTACCGTATTTAGTATATGTACTTAATTCAGTGTATTCTCGGAAACAACCAATGTGTTAAATAAGTATATATGTACTTAAACAGCATCAAAAGTAAGCAAATAATGACGAGAACAATGTAAAACATTGTAAAGTAATGTATTCACGAAAACAAGAAATGCAGTTTGTCATCCTTGCGCAGGGGCCATGCTAATTTTCTCTGTAATGTACCGTATTTAGTATATGTACTTAATTCAGTGTATTCTCGGAAACAACCAATGTGTTAAATAAGTATATATGTACTTAAACAGCATCAAAAGTAAGCAAATAATGACGAGAACAATGTAAAACATTGTAAAGTAATGTATTCACGAAAACAAGAAATGCAGTTTGTCATCCTTGCGCAGGGGCCATGCTAATTTTCTCTGTAATGTACCGTATTTAGTATATGTACTTAATTCAGTGTATTCTCGGAAACAACCAATGTGTTAAATAAGTATATATGTACTTAAACAGCATCAAAAGTAAGCAAATAATGACGAGAACAATGTAAAACATTGTAAAGTAATGTATTCACGAAAACAAGAAATGCAGTTTGTCATCCTTGCGCAGGGGCCATGCTAATTTTCTCTGTAATGTACCGTATTTAGTATATGTACTTAATTCAGTGTATTCTCGGAAACAACCAATGTGTTAAATAAGTATATATGTACTTAAACAGCATCAAAAGTAAGCAAATAATGACGAGAACAATGTAAAACATTGTAAAGTAATGTATTCACGAAAACAAGAAATGCAGTTTGTCATCCTTGCGCAGGGGCCATGCTAATTTTCTCTGTAATGTACCGTATTTAGTATATGTACTTAATTCAGTGTATTCTCGGAAACAACCAATGTGTTAAATAAGTATATATGTACTTAAACAGCATCAAAAGTAAGCAAATAATGACGAGAACAATGTAAAACATTGTAAAGTAATGTATTCACGAAAACAAGAAATGCAGTTTGTCATCCTTGCGCAGGGGCCATGCTAATTTTCTCTGTAATGTACCGTATTTAGTATATGTACTTAATTCAGTGTATTCTCGGAAACAACCAATGTGTTAAATAAGTATATATGTACTTAAACAGCATCAAAAGTAAGCAAATAATGACGAGAACAATGTAAAACATTGTAAAGTAATGTATTCACGAAAACAAGAAATGCAGTTTGTCATCCTTGCGCAGGGGCCATGCTAATTTTCTCTGTAATGTACCGTATTTAGTATATGTACTTAATTCAGTGTATTCTCGGAAACAACCAATGTGTTAAATAAGTATATATGTACTTAAACAGCATCAAAAGTAAGCAAATAATGACGAGAACAATGTAAAACATTGTAAAGTAATGTATTCACGAAAACAAGAAATGCAGTTTGTCATCCTTGCGCAGGGGCCATGCTAATTTTCTCTGTAATGTACCGTATTTAGTATATGTACTTAATTCAGTGTATTCTCGGAAACAACCAATGTGTTAAATAAGTATATATGTACTTAAACAGCATCAAAAGTAAGCAAATAATGACGAGAACAATGTAAAACATTGTAAAGTAATGTATTCACGAAAACAAGAAATGCAGTTTGTCATCCTTGCGCAGGGGCCATGCTAATTTTCTCTGTAATGTACCGTATTTAGTATATGTACTTAATTCAGTGTATTCTCGGAAACAACCAATGTGTTAAATAAGTATATATGTACTTAAACAGCATCAAAAGTAAGCAAATAATGACGAGAACAATGTAAAACATTGTAAAGTAATGTATTCACGAAAACAAGAAATGCAGTTTGTCATCCTTGCGCAGGGGCCATGCTAATTTTCTCTGTAATGTACCGTATTTAGTATATGTACTTAATTCAGTGTATTCTCGGAAACAACCAATGTGTTAAATAAGTATATATGTACTTAAACAGCATCAAAAGTAAGCAAATAATGACGAGAACAATGTAAAACATTGTAAAGTAATGTATTCACGAAAACAAGAAATGCAGTTTGTCATCCTTGCGCAGGGGCCATGCTAATTTTCTCTGTAATGTACCGTATTTAGTATATGTACTTAATTCAGTGTATTCTCGGAAACAACCAATGTGTTAAATAAGTATATATGTACTTAAACAGCATCAAAAGTAAGCAAATAATGACGAGAACAATGTAAAACATTGTAAAGTAATGTATTCACGAAAACAAGAAATGCAGTTTGTCATCCTTGCGCAGGGGCCATGCTAATTTTCTCTGTAATGTACCGTATTTAGTATATGTACTTAATTCAGTGTATTCTCGGAAACAACCAATGTGTTAAATAAGTATATATGTACTTAAACAGCATCAAAAGTAAGCAAATAATGACGAGAACAATGTAAAACATTGTAAAGTAATGTATTCACGAAAACAAGAAATGCAGTTTGTCATCCTTGCGCAGGGGCCATGCTAATTTTCTCTGTAATGTACCGTATTTAGTATATGTACTTAATTCAGTGTATTCTCGGAAACAACCAATGTGTTAAATAAGTATATATGTACTTAAACAGCATCAAAAGTAAGCAAATAATGACGAGAACAATGTAAAACATTGTAAAGTAATGTATTCACGAAAACAAGAAATGCAGTTTGTCATCCTTGCGCAGGGGCCATGCTAATTTTCTCTGTAATGTACCGTATTTAGTATATGTACTTAATTCAGTGTATTCTCGGAAACAACCAATGTGTTAAATAAGTATATATGTACTTAAACAGCATCAAAAGTAAGCAAATAATGACGAGAACAATGTAAAACATTGTAAAGTAATGTATTCACGAAAACAAGAAATGCAGTTTGTCATCCTTGCGCAGGGGCCATGCTAATTTTCTCTGTAATGTACCGTATTTAGTATATGTACTTAATTCAGTGTATTCTCGGAAACAACCAATGTGTTAAATAAGTATATATGTACTTAAACAGCATCAAAAGTAAGCAAATAATGACGAGAACAATGTAAAACATTGTAAAGTAATGTATTCACGAAAACAAGAAATGCAGTTTGTCATCCTTGCGCAGGGGCCATGCTAATTTTCTCTGTAATGTACCGTATTTAGTATATGTACTTAATTCAGTGTATTCTCGGAAACAACCAATGTGTTAAATAAGTATATATGTACTTAAACAGCATCAAAAGTAAGCAAATAATGACGAGAACAATGTAAAACATTGTAAAGTAATGTATTCACGAAAACAAGAAATGCAGTTTGTCATCCTTGCGCAGGGGCCATGCTAATTTTCTCTGTAATGTACCGTATTTAGTATATGTACTTAATTCAGTGTATTCTCGGAAACAACCAATGTGTTAAATAAGTATATATGTACTTAAACAGCATCAAAAGTAAGCAAATAATGACGAGAACAATGTAAAACATTGTAAAGTAATGTATTCACGAAAACAAGAAATGCAGTTTGTCATCCTTGCGCAGGGGCCATGCTAATTTTCTCTGTAATGTACCGTATTTAGTATATGTACTTAATTCAGTGTATTCTCGGAAACAACCAATGTGTTAAATAAGTATATATGTACTTAAACAGCATCAAAAGTAAGCAAATAATGACGAGAACAATGTAAAACATTGTAAAGTAATGTATTCACGAAAACAAGAAATGCAGTTTGTCATCCTTGCGCAGGGGCCATGCTAATTTTCTCTGTAATGTACCGTATTTAGTATATGTACTTAATTCAGTGTATTCTCGGAAACAACCAATGTGTTAAATAAGTATATATGTACTTAAACAGCATCAAAAGTAAGCAAATAATGACGAGAACAATGTAAAACATTGTAAAGTAATGTATTCACGAAAACAAGAAATGCAGTTTGTCATCCTTGCGCAGGGGCCATGCTAATTTTCTCTGTAATGTACCGTATTTAGTATATGTACTTAATTCAGTGTATTCTCGGAAACAACCAATGTGTTAAATAAGTATATATGTACTTAAACAGCATCAAAAGTAAGCAAATAATGACGAGAACAATGTAAAACATTGTAAAGTAATGTATTCACGAAAACAAGAAATGCAGTTTGTCATCCTTGCGCAGGGGCCATGCTAATTTTCTCTGTAATGTACCGTATTTAGTATATGTACTTAATTCAGTGTATTCTCGGAAACAACCAATGTGTTAAATAAGTATATATGTACTTAAACAGCATCAAAAGTAAGCAAATAATGACGAGAACAATGTAAAACATTGTAAAGTAATGTATTCACGAAAACAAGAAATGCAGTTTGTCATCCTTGCGCAGGGGCCATGCTAATTTTCTCTGTAATGTACCGTATTTAGTATATGTACTTAATTCAGTGTATTCTCGGAAACAACCAATGTGTTAAATAAGTATATATGTACTTAAACAGCATCAAAAGTAAGCAAATAATGACGAGAACAATGTAAAACATTGTAAAGTAATGTATTCACGAAAACAAGAAATGCAGTTTGTCATCCTTGCGCAGGGGCCATGCTAATTTTCTCTGTAATGTACCGTATTTAGTATATGTACTTAATTCAGTGTATTCTCGGAAACAACCAATGTGTTAAATAAGTATATATGTACTTAAACAGCATCAAAAGTAAGCAAATAATGACGAGAACAATGTAAAACATTGTAAAGTAATGTATTCACGAAAACAAGAAATGCAGTTTGTCATCCTTGCGCAGGGGCCATGCTAATTTTCTCTGTAATGTACCGTATTTAGTATATGTACTTAATTCAGTGTATTCTCGGAAACAACCAATGTGTTAAATAAGTATATATGTACTTAAACAGCATCAAAAGTAAGCAAATAATGACGAGAACAATGTAAAACATTGTAAAGTAATGTATTCACGAAAACAAGAAATGCAGTTTGTCATCCTTGCGCAGGGGCCATGCTAATTTTCTCTGTAATGTACCGTATTTAGTATATGTACTTAATTCAGTGTATTCTCGGAAACAACCAATGTGTTAAATAAGTATATATGTACTTAAACAGCATCAAAAGTAAGCAAATAATGACGAGAACAATGTAAAACATTGTAAAGTAATGTATTCACGAAAACAAGAAATGCAGTTTGTCATCCTTGCGCAGGGGCCATGCTAATTTTCTCTGTAATGTACCGTATTTAGTATATGTACTTAATTCAGTGTATTCTCGGAAACAACCAATGTGTTAAATAAGTATATATGTACTTAAACAGCATCAAAAGTAAGCAAATAATGACGAGAACAATGTAAAACATTGTAAAGTAATGTATTCACGAAAACAAGAAATGCAGTTTGTCATCCTTGCGCAGGGGCCATGCTAATTTTCTCTGTAATGTACCGTATTTAGTATATGTACTTAATTCAGTGTATTCTCGGAAACAACCAATGTGTTAAATAAGTATATATGTACTTAAACAGCATCAAAAGTAAGCAAATAATGACGAGAACAATGTAAAACATTGTAAAGTAATGTATTCACGAAAACAAGAAATGCAGTTTGTCATCCTTGCGCAGGGGCCATGCTAATTTTCTCTGTAATGTACCGTATTTAGTATATGTACTTAATTCAGTGTATTCTCGGAAACAACCAATGTGTTAAATAAGTATATATGTACTTAAACAGCATCAAAAGTAAGCAAATAATGACGAGAACAATGTAAAACATTGTAAAGTAATGTATTCACGAAAACAAGAAATGCAGTTTGTCATCCTTGCGCAGGGGCCATGCTAATTTTCTCTGTAATGTACCGTATTTAGTATATGTACTTAATTCAGTGTATTCTCGGAAACAACCAATGTGTTAAATAAGTATATATGTACTTAAACAGCATCAAAAGTAAGCAAATAATGACGAGAACAATGTAAAACATTGTAAAGTAATGTATTCACGAAAACAAGAAATGCAGTTTGTCATCCTTGCGCAGGGGCCATGCTAATTTTCTCTGTAATGTACCGTATTTAGTATATGTACTTAATTCAGTGTATTCTCGGAAACAACCAATGTGTTAAATAAGTATATATGTACTTAAACAGCATCAAAAGTAAGCAAATAATGACGAGAACAATGTAAAACATTGTAAAGTAATGTATTCACGAAAACAAGAAATGCAGTTTGTCATCCTTGCGCAGGGGCCATGCTAATTTTCTCTGTAATGTACCGTATTTAGTATATGTACTTAATTCAGTGTATTCTCGGAAACAACCAATGTGTTAAATAAGTATATATGTACTTAAACAGCATCAAAAGTAAGCAAATAATGACGAGAACAATGTAAAACATTGTAAAGTAATGTATTCACGAAAACAAGAAATGCAGTTTGTCATCCTTGCGCAGGGGCCATGCTAATTTTCTCTGTAATGTACCGTATTTAGTATATGTACTTAATTCAGTGTATTCTCGGAAACAACCAATGTGTTAAATAAGTATATATGTACTTAAACAGCATCAAAAGTAAGCAAATAATGACGAGAACAATGTAAAACATTGTAAAGTAATGTATTCACGAAAACAAGAAATGCAGTTTGTCATCCTTGCGCAGGGGCCATGCTAATTTTCTCTGTAATGTACCGTATTTAGTATATGTACTTAATTCAGTGTATTCTCGGAAACAACCAATGTGTTAAATAAGTATATATGTACTTAAACAGCATCAAAAGTAAGCAAATAATGACGAGAACAATGTAAAACATTGTAAAGTAATGTATTCACGAAAACAAGAAATGCAGTTTGTCATCCTTGCGCAGGGGCCATGCTAATTTTCTCTGTAATGTACCGTATTTAGTATATGTACTTAATTCAGTGTATTCTCGGAAACAACCAATGTGTTAAATAAGTATATATGTACTTAAACAGCATCAAAAGTAAGCAAATAATGACGAGAACAATGTAAAACATTGTAAAGTAATGTATTCACGAAAACAAGAAATGCAGTTTGTCATCCTTGCGCAGGGGCCATGCTAATTTTCTCTGTAATGTACCGTATTTAGTATATGTACTTAATTCAGTGTATTCTCGGAAACAACCAATGTGTTAAATAAGTATATATGTACTTAAACAGCATCAAAAGTAAGCAAATAATGACGAGAACAATGTAAAACATTGTAAAGTAATGTATTCACGAAAACAAGAAATGCAGTTTGTCATCCTTGCGCAGGGGCCATGCTAATTTTCTCTGTAATGTACCGTATTTAGTATATGTACTTAATTCAGTGTATTCTCGGAAACAACCAATGTGTTAAATAAGTATATATGTACTTAAACAGCATCAAAAGTAAGCAAATAATGACGAGAACAATGTAAAACATTGTAAAGTAATGTATTCACGAAAACAAGAAATGCAGTTTGTCATCCTTGCGCAGGGGCCATGCTAATTTTCTCTGTAATGTACCGTATTTAGTATATGTACTTAATTCAGTGTATTCTCGGAAACAACCAATGTGTTAAATAAGTATATATGTACTTAAACAGCATCAAAAGTAAGCAAATAATGACGAGAACAATGTAAAACATTGTAAAGTAATGTATTCACGAAAACAAGAAATGCAGTTTGTCATCCTTGCGCAGGGGCCATGCTAATTTTCTCTGTAATGTACCGTATTTAGTATATGTACTTAATTCAGTGTATTCTCGGAAACAACCAATGTGTTAAATAAGTATATATGTACTTAAACAGCATCAAAAGTAAGCAAATAATGACGAGAACAATGTAAAACATTGTAAAGTAATGTATTCACGAAAACAAGAAATGCAGTTTGTCATCCTTGCGCAGGGGCCATGCTAATTTTCTCTGTAATGTACCGTATTTAGTATATGTACTTAATTCAGTGTATTCTCGGAAACAACCAATGTGTTAAATAAGTATATATGTACTTAAACAGCATCAAAAGTAAGCAAATAATGACGAGAACAATGTAAAACATTGTAAAGTAATGTATTCACGAAAACAAGAAATGCAGTTTGTCATCCTTGCGCAGGGGCCATGCTAATTTTCTCTGTAATGTACCGTATTTAGTATATGTACTTAATTCAGTGTATTCTCGGAAACAACCAATGTGTTAAATAAGTATATATGTACTTAAACAGCATCAAAAGTAAGCAAATAATGACGAGAACAATGTAAAACATTGTAAAGTAATGTATTCACGAAAACAAGAAATGCAGTTTGTCATCCTTGCGCAGGGGCCATGCTAATTTTCTCTGTAATGTACCGTATTTAGTATATGTACTTAATTCAGTGTATTCTCGGAAACAACCAATGTGTTAAATAAGTATATATGTACTTAAACAGCATCAAAAGTAAGCAAATAATGACGAGAACAATGTAAAACATTGTAAAGTAATGTATTCACGAAAACAAGAAATGCAGTTTGTCATCCTTGCGCAGGGGCCATGCTAATTTTCTCTGTAATGTACCGTATTTAGTATATGTACTTAATTCAGTGTATTCTCGGAAACAACCAATGTGTTAAATAAGTATATATGTACTTAAACAGCATCAAAAGTAAGCAAATAATGACGAGAACAATGTAAAACATTGTAAAGTAATGTATTCACGAAAACAAGAAATGCAGTTTGTCATCCTTGCGCAGGGGCCATGCTAATTTTCTCTGTAATGTACCGTATTTAGTATATGTACTTAATTCAGTGTATTCTCGGAAACAACCAATGTGTTAAATAAGTATATATGTACTTAAACAGCATCAAAAGTAAGCAAATAATGACGAGAACAATGTAAAACATTGTAAAGTAATGTATTCACGAAAACAAGAAATGCAGTTTGTCATCCTTGCGCAGGGGCCATGCTAATTTTCTCTGTAATGTACCGTATTTAGTATATGTACTTAATTCAGTGTATTCTCGGAAACAACCAATGTGTTAAATAAGTATATATGTACTTAAACAGCATCAAAAGTAAGCAAATAATGACGAGAACAATGTAAAACATTGTAAAGTAATGTATTCACGAAAACAAGAAATGCAGTTTGTCATCCTTGCGCAGGGGCCATGCTAATTTTCTCTGTAATGTACCGTATTTAGTATATGTACTTAATTCAGTGTATTCTCGGAAACAACCAATGTGTTAAATAAGTATATATGTACTTAAACAGCATCAAAAGTAAGCAAATAATGACGAGAACAATGTAAAACATTGTAAAGTAATGTATTCACGAAAACAAGAAATGCAGTTTGTCATCCTTGCGCAGGGGCCATGCTAATTTTCTCTGTAATGTACCGTATTTAGTATATGTACTTAATTCAGTGTATTCTCGGAAACAACCAATGTGTTAAATAAGTATATATGTACTTAAACAGCATCAAAAGTAAGCAAATAATGACGAGAACAATGTAAAACATTGTAAAGTAATGTATTCACGAAAACAAGAAATGCAGTTTGTCATCCTTGCGCAGGGGCCATGCTAATTTTCTCTGTAATGTACCGTATTTAGTATATGTACTTAATTCAGTGTATTCTCGGAAACAACCAATGTGTTAAATAAGTATATATGTACTTAAACAGCATCAAAAGTAAGCAAATAATGACGAGAACAATGTAAAACATTGTAAAGTAATGTATTCACGAAAACAAGAAATGCAGTTTGTCATCCTTGCGCAGGGGCCATGCTAATTTTCTCTGTAATGTACCGTATTTAGTATATGTACTTAATTCAGTGTATTCTCGGAAACAACCAATGTGTTAAATAAGTATATATGTACTTAAACAGCATCAAAAGTAAGCAAATAATGACGAGAACAATGTAAAACATTGTAAAGTAATGTATTCACGAAAACAAGAAATGCAGTTTGTCATCCTTGCGCAGGGGCCATGCTAATTTTCTCTGTAATGTACCGTATTTAGTATATGTACTTAATTCAGTGTATTCTCGGAAACAACCAATGTGTTAAATAAGTATATATGTACTTAAACAGCATCAAAAGTAAGCAAATAATGACGAGAACAATGTAAAACATTGTAAAGTAATGTATTCACGAAAACAAGAAATGCAGTTTGTCATCCTTGCGCAGGGGCCATGCTAATTTTCTCTGTAATGTACCGTATTTAGTATATGTACTTAATTCAGTGTATTCTCGGAAACAACCAATGTGTTAAATAAGTATATATGTACTTAAACAGCATCAAAAGTAAGCAAATAATGACGAGAACAATGTAAAACATTGTAAAGTAATGTATTCACGAAAACAAGAAATGCAGTTTGTCATCCTTGCGCAGGGGCCATGCTAATTTTCTCTGTAATGTACCGTATTTAGTATATGTACTTAATTCAGTGTATTCTCGGAAACAACCAATGTGTTAAATAAGTATATATGTACTTAAACAGCATCAAAAGTAAGCAAATAATGACGAGAACAATGTAAAACATTGTAAAGTAATGTATTCACGAAAACAAGAAATGCAGTTTGTCATCCTTGCGCAGGGGCCATGCTAATTTTCTCTGTAATGTACCGTATTTAGTATATGTACTTAATTCAGTGTATTCTCGGAAACAACCAATGTGTTAAATAAGTATATATGTACTTAAACAGCATCAAAAGTAAGCAAATAATGACGAGAACAATGTAAAACATTGTAAAGTAATGTATTCACGAAAACAAGAAATGCAGTTTGTCATCCTTGCGCAGGGGCCATGCTAATTTTCTCTGTAATGTACCGTATTTAGTATATGTACTTAATTCAGTGTATTCTCGGAAACAACCAATGTGTTAAATAAGTATATATGTACTTAAACAGCATCAAAAGTAAGCAAATAATGACGAGAACAATGTAAAACATTGTAAAGTAATGTATTCACGAAAACAAGAAATGCAGTTTGTCATCCTTGCGCAGGGGCCATGCTAATTTTCTCTGTAATGTACCGTATTTAGTATATGTACTTAATTCAGTGTATTCTCGGAAACAACCAATGTGTTAAATAAGTATATATGTACTTAAACAGCATCAAAAGTAAGCAAATAATGACGAGAACAATGTAAAACATTGTAAAGTAATGTATTCACGAAAACAAGAAATGCAGTTTGTCATCCTTGCGCAGGGGCCATGCTAATTTTCTCTGTAATGTACCGTATTTAGTATATGTACTTAATTCAGTGTATTCTCGGAAACAACCAATGTGTTAAATAAGTATATATGTACTTAAACAGCATCAAAAGTAAGCAAATAATGACGAGAACAATGTAAAACATTGTAAAGTAATGTATTCACGAAAACAAGAAATGCAGTTTGTCATCCTTGCGCAGGGGCCATGCTAATTTTCTCTGTAATGTACCGTATTTAGTATATGTACTTAATTCAGTGTATTCTCGGAAACAACCAATGTGTTAAATAAGTATATATGTACTTAAACAGCATCAAAAGTAAGCAAATAATGACGAGAACAATGTAAAACATTGTAAAGTAATGTATTCACGAAAACAAGAAATGCAGTTTGTCATCCTTGCGCAGGGGCCATGCTAATTTTCTCTGTAATGTACCGTATTTAGTATATGTACTTAATTCAGTGTATTCTCGGAAACAACCAATGTGTTAAATAAGTATATATGTACTTAAACAGCATCAAAAGTAAGCAAATAATGACGAGAACAATGTAAAACATTGTAAAGTAATGTATTCACGAAAACAAGAAATGCAGTTTGTCATCCTTGCGCAGGGGCCATGCTAATTTTCTCTGTAATGTACCGTATTTAGTATATGTACTTAATTCAGTGTATTCTCGGAAACAACCAATGTGTTAAATAAGTATATATGTACTTAAACAGCATCAAAAGTAAGCAAATAATGACGAGAACAATGTAAAACATTGTAAAGTAATGTATTCACGAAAACAAGAAATGCAGTTTGTCATCCTTGCGCAGGGGCCATGCTAATTTTCTCTGTAATGTACCGTATTTAGTATATGTACTTAATTCAGTGTATTCTCGGAAACAACCAATGTGTTAAATAAGTATATATGTACTTAAACAGCATCAAAAGTAAGCAAATAATGACGAGAACAATGTAAAACATTGTAAAGTAATGTATTCACGAAAACAAGAAATGCAGTTTGTCATCCTTGCGCAGGGGCCATGCTAATTTTCTCTGTAATGTACCGTATTTAGTATATGTACTTAATTCAGTGTATTCTCGGAAACAACCAATGTGTTAAATAAGTATATATGTACTTAAACAGCATCAAAAGTAAGCAAATAATGACGAGAACAATGTAAAACATTGTAAAGTAATGTATTCACGAAAACAAGAAATGCAGTTTGTCATCCTTGCGCAGGGGCCATGCTAATTTTCTCTGTAATGTACCGTATTTAGTATATGTACTTAATTCAGTGTATTCTCGGAAACAACCAATGTGTTAAATAAGTATATATGTACTTAAACAGCATCAAAAGTAAGCAAATAATGACGAGAACAATGTAAAACATTGTAAAGTAATGTATTCACGAAAACAAGAAATGCAGTTTGTCATCCTTGCGCAGGGGCCATGCTAATTTTCTCTGTAATGTACCGTATTTAGTATATGTACTTAATTCAGTGTATTCTCGGAAACAACCAATGTGTTAAATAAGTATATATGTACTTAAACAGCATCAAAAGTAAGCAAATAATGACGAGAACAATGTAAAACATTGTAAAGTAATGTATTCACGAAAACAAGAAATGCAGTTTGTCATCCTTGCGCAGGGGCCATGCTAATTTTCTCTGTAATGTACCGTATTTAGTATATGTACTTAATTCAGTGTATTCTCGGAAACAACCAATGTGTTAAATAAGTATATATGTACTTAAACAGCATCAAAAGTAAGCAAATAATGACGAGAACAATGTAAAACATTGTAAAGTAATGTATTCACGAAAACAAGAAATGCAGTTTGTCATCCTTGCGCAGGGGCCATGCTAATTTTCTCTGTAATGTACCGTATTTAGTATATGTACTTAATTCAGTGTATTCTCGGAAACAACCAATGTGTTAAATAAGTATATATGTACTTAAACAGCATCAAAAGTAAGCAAATAATGACGAGAACAATGTAAAACATTGTAAAGTAATGTATTCACGAAAACAAGAAATGCAGTTTGTCATCCTTGCGCAGGGGCCATGCTAATTTTCTCTGTAATGTACCGTATTTAGTATATGTACTTAATTCAGTGTATTCTCGGAAACAACCAATGTGTTAAATAAGTATATATGTACTTAAACAGCATCAAAAGTAAGCAAATAATGACGAGAACAATGTAAAACATTGTAAAGTAATGTATTCACGAAAACAAGAAATGCAGTTTGTCATCCTTGCGCAGGGGCCATGCTAATTTTCTCTGTAATGTACCGTATTTAGTATATGTACTTAATTCAGTGTATTCTCGGAAACAACCAATGTGTTAAATAAGTATATATGTACTTAAACAGCATCAAAAGTAAGCAAATAATGACGAGAACAATGTAAAACATTGTAAAGTAATGTATTCACGAAAACAAGAAATGCAGTTTGTCATCCTTGCGCAGGGGCCATGCTAATTTTCTCTGTAATGTACCGTATTTAGTATATGTACTTAATTCAGTGTATTCTCGGAAACAACCAATGTGTTAAATAAGTATATATGTACTTAAACAGCATCAAAAGTAAGCAAATAATGACGAGAACAATGTAAAACATTGTAAAGTAATGTATTCACGAAAACAAGAAATGCAGTTTGTCATCCTTGCGCAGGGGCCATGCTAATTTTCTCTGTAATGTACCGTATTTAGTATATGTACTTAATTCAGTGTATTCTCGGAAACAACCAATGTGTTAAATAAGTATATATGTACTTAAACAGCATCAAAAGTAAGCAAATAATGACGAGAACAATGTAAAACATTGTAAAGTAATGTATTCACGAAAACAAGAAATGCAGTTTGTCATCCTTGCGCAGGGGCCATGCTAATTTTCTCTGTAATGTACCGTATTTAGTATATGTACTTAATTCAGTGTATTCTCGGAAACAACCAATGTGTTAAATAAGTATATATGTACTTAAACAGCATCAAAAGTAAGCAAATAATGACGAGAACAATGTAAAACATTGTAAAGTAATGTATTCACGAAAACAAGAAATGCAGTTTGTCATCCTTGCGCAGGGGCCATGCTAATTTTCTCTGTAATGTACCGTATTTAGTATATGTACTTAATTCAGTGTATTCTCGGAAACAACCAATGTGTTAAATAAGTATATATGTACTTAAACAGCATCAAAAGTAAGCAAATAATGACGAGAACAATGTAAAACATTGTAAAGTAATGTATTCACGAAAACAAGAAATGCAGTTTGTCATCCTTGCGCAGGGGCCATGCTAATTTTCTCTGTAATGTACCGTATTTAGTATATGTACTTAATTCAGTGTATTCTCGGAAACAACCAATGTGTTAAATAAGTATATATGTACTTAAACAGCATCAAAAGTAAGCAAATAATGACGAGAACAATGTAAAACATTGTAAAGTAATGTATTCACGAAAACAAGAAATGCAGTTTGTCATCCTTGCGCAGGGGCCATGCTAATTTTCTCTGTAATGTACCGTATTTAGTATATGTACTTAATTCAGTGTATTCTCGGAAACAACCAATGTGTTAAATAAGTATATATGTACTTAAACAGCATCAAAAGTAAGCAAATAATGACGAGAACAATGTAAAACATTGTAAAGTAATGTATTCACGAAAACAAGAAATGCAGTTTGTCATCCTTGCGCAGGGGCCATGCTAATTTTCTCTGTAATGTACCGTATTTAGTATATGTACTTAATTCAGTGTATTCTCGGAAACAACCAATGTGTTAAATAAGTATATATGTACTTAAACAGCATCAAAAGTAAGCAAATAATGACGAGAACAATGTAAAACATTGTAAAGTAATGTATTCACGAAAACAAGAAATGCAGTTTGTCATCCTTGCGCAGGGGCCATGCTAATTTTCTCTGTAATGTACCGTATTTAGTATATGTACTTAATTCAGTGTATTCTCGGAAACAACCAATGTGTTAAATAAGTATATATGTACTTAAACAGCATCAAAAGTAAGCAAATAATGACGAGAACAATGTAAAACATTGTAAAGTAATGTATTCACGAAAACAAGAAATGCAGTTTGTCATCCTTGCGCAGGGGCCATGCTAATTTTCTCTGTAATGTACCGTATTTAGTATATGTACTTAATTCAGTGTATTCTCGGAAACAACCAATGTGTTAAATAAGTATATATGTACTTAAACAGCATCAAAAGTAAGCAAATAATGACGAGAACAATGTAAAACATTGTAAAGTAATGTATTCACGAAAACAAGAAATGCAGTTTGTCATCCTTGCGCAGGGGCCATGCTAATTTTCTCTGTAATGTACCGTATTTAGTATATGTACTTAATTCAGTGTATTCTCGGAAACAACCAATGTGTTAAATAAGTATATATGTACTTAAACAGCATCAAAAGTAAGCAAATAATGACGAGAACAATGTAAAACATTGTAAAGTAATGTATTCACGAAAACAAGAAATGCAGTTTGTCATCCTTGCGCAGGGGCCATGCTAATTTTCTCTGTAATGTACCGTATTTAGTATATGTACTTAATTCAGTGTATTCTCGGAAACAACCAATGTGTTAAATAAGTATATATGTACTTAAACAGCATCAAAAGTAAGCAAATAATGACGAGAACAATGTAAAACATTGTAAAGTAATGTATTCACGAAAACAAGAAATGCAGTTTGTCATCCTTGCGCAGGGGCCATGCTAATTTTCTCTGTAATGTACCGTATTTAGTATATGTACTTAATTCAGTGTATTCTCGGAAACAACCAATGTGTTAAATAAGTATATATGTACTTAAACAGCATCAAAAGTAAGCAAATAATGACGAGAACAATGTAAAACATTGTAAAGTAATGTATTCACGAAAACAAGAAATGCAGTTTGTCATCCTTGCGCAGGGGCCATGCTAATTTTCTCTGTAATGTACCGTATTTAGTATATGTACTTAATTCAGTGTATTCTCGGAAACAACCAATGTGTTAAATAAGTATATATGTACTTAAACAGCATCAAAAGTAAGCAAATAATGACGAGAACAATGTAAAACATTGTAAAGTAATGTATTCACGAAAACAAGAAATGCAGTTTGTCATCCTTGCGCAGGGGCCATGCTAATTTTCTCTGTAATGTACCGTATTTAGTATATGTACTTAATTCAGTGTATTCTCGGAAACAACCAATGTGTTAAATAAGTATATATGTACTTAAACAGCATCAAAAGTAAGCAAATAATGACGAGAACAATGTAAAACATTGTAAAGTAATGTATTCACGAAAACAAGAAATGCAGTTTGTCATCCTTGCGCAGGGGCCATGCTAATTTTCTCTGTAATGTACCGTATTTAGTATATGTACTTAATTCAGTGTATTCTCGGAAACAACCAATGTGTTAAATAAGTATATATGTACTTAAACAGCATCAAAAGTAAGCAAATAATGACGAGAACAATGTAAAACATTGTAAAGTAATGTATTCACGAAAACAAGAAATGCAGTTTGTCATCCTTGCGCAGGGGCCATGCTAATTTTCTCTGTAATGTACCGTATTTAGTATATGTACTTAATTCAGTGTATTCTCGGAAACAACCAATGTGTTAAATAAGTATATATGTACTTAAACAGCATCAAAAGTAAGCAAATAATGACGAGAACAATGTAAAACATTGTAAAGTAATGTATTCACGAAAACAAGAAATGCAGTTTGTCATCCTTGCGCAGGGGCCATGCTAATTTTCTCTGTAATGTACCGTATTTAGTATATGTACTTAATTCAGTGTATTCTCGGAAACAACCAATGTGTTAAATAAGTATATATGTACTTAAACAGCATCAAAAGTAAGCAAATAATGACGAGAACAATGTAAAACATTGTAAAGTAATGTATTCACGAAAACAAGAAATGCAGTTTGTCATCCTTGCGCAGGGGCCATGCTAATTTTCTCTGTAATGTACCGTATTTAGTATATGTACTTAATTCAGTGTATTCTCGGAAACAACCAATGTGTTAAATAAGTATATATGTACTTAAACAGCATCAAAAGTAAGCAAATAATGACGAGAACAATGTAAAACATTGTAAAGTAATGTATTCACGAAAACAAGAAATGCAGTTTGTCATCCTTGCGCAGGGGCCATGCTAATTTTCTCTGTAATGTACCGTATTTAGTATATGTACTTAATTCAGTGTATTCTCGGAAACAACCAATGTGTTAAATAAGTATATATGTACTTAAACAGCATCAAAAGTAAGCAAATAATGACGAGAACAATGTAAAACATTGTAAAGTAATGTATTCACGAAAACAAGAAATGCAGTTTGTCATCCTTGCGCAGGGGCCATGCTAATTTTCTCTGTAATGTACCGTATTTAGTATATGTACTTAATTCAGTGTATTCTCGGAAACAACCAATGTGTTAAATAAGTATATATGTACTTAAACAGCATCAAAAGTAAGCAAATAATGACGAGAACAATGTAAAACATTGTAAAGTAATGTATTCACGAAAACAAGAAATGCAGTTTGTCATCCTTGCGCAGGGGCCATGCTAATTTTCTCTGTAATGTACCGTATTTAGTATATGTACTTAATTCAGTGTATTCTCGGAAACAACCAATGTGTTAAATAAGTATATATGTACTTAAACAGCATCAAAAGTAAGCAAATAATGACGAGAACAATGTAAAACATTGTAAAGTAATGTATTCACGAAAACAAGAAATGCAGTTTGTCATCCTTGCGCAGGGGCCATGCTAATTTTCTCTGTAATGTACCGTATTTAGTATATGTACTTAATTCAGTGTATTCTCGGAAACAACCAATGTGTTAAATAAGTATATATGTACTTAAACAGCATCAAAAGTAAGCAAATAATGACGAGAACAATGTAAAACATTGTAAAGTAATGTATTCACGAAAACAAGAAATGCAGTTTGTCATCCTTGCGCAGGGGCCATGCTAATTTTCTCTGTAATGTACCGTATTTAGTATATGTACTTAATTCAGTGTATTCTCGGAAACAACCAATGTGTTAAATAAGTATATATGTACTTAAACAGCATCAAAAGTAAGCAAATAATGACGAGAACAATGTAAAACATTGTAAAGTAATGTATTCACGAAAACAAGAAATGCAGTTTGTCATCCTTGCGCAGGGGCCATGCTAATTTTCTCTGTAATGTACCGTATTTAGTATATGTACTTAATTCAGTGTATTCTCGGAAACAACCAATGTGTTAAATAAGTATATATGTACTTAAACAGCATCAAAAGTAAGCAAATAATGACGAGAACAATGTAAAACATTGTAAAGTAATGTATTCACGAAAACAAGAAATGCAGTTTGTCATCCTTGCGCAGGGGCCATGCTAATTTTCTCTGTAATGTACCGTATTTAGTATATGTACTTAATTCAGTGTATTCTCGGAAACAACCAATGTGTTAAATAAGTATATATGTACTTAAACAGCATCAAAAGTAAGCAAATAATGACGAGAACAATGTAAAACATTGTAAAGTAATGTATTCACGAAAACAAGAAATGCAGTTTGTCATCCTTGCGCAGGGGCCATGCTAATTTTCTCTGTAATGTACCGTATTTAGTATATGTACTTAATTCAGTGTATTCTCGGAAACAACCAATGTGTTAAATAAGTATATATGTACTTAAACAGCATCAAAAGTAAGCAAATAATGACGAGAACAATGTAAAACATTGTAAAGTAATGTATTCACGAAAACAAGAAATGCAGTTTGTCATCCTTGCGCAGGGGCCATGCTAATTTTCTCTGTAATGTACCGTATTTAGTATATGTACTTAATTCAGTGTATTCTCGGAAACAACCAATGTGTTAAATAAGTATATATGTACTTAAACAGCATCAAAAGTAAGCAAATAATGACGAGAACAATGTAAAACATTGTAAAGTAATGTATTCACGAAAACAAGAAATGCAGTTTGTCATCCTTGCGCAGGGGCCATGCTAATTTTCTCTGTAATGTACCGTATTTAGTATATGTACTTAATTCAGTGTATTCTCGGAAACAACCAATGTGTTAAATAAGTATATATGTACTTAAACAGCATCAAAAGTAAGCAAATAATGACGAGAACAATGTAAAACATTGTAAAGTAATGTATTCACGAAAACAAGAAATGCAGTTTGTCATCCTTGCGCAGGGGCCATGCTAATTTTCTCTGTAATGTACCGTATTTAGTATATGTACTTAATTCAGTGTATTCTCGGAAACAACCAATGTGTTAAATAAGTATATATGTACTTAAACAGCATCAAAAGTAAGCAAATAATGACGAGAACAATGTAAAACATTGTAAAGTAATGTATTCACGAAAACAAGAAATGCAGTTTGTCATCCTTGCGCAGGGGCCATGCTAATTTTCTCTGTAATGTACCGTATTTAGTATATGTACTTAATTCAGTGTATTCTCGGAAACAACCAATGTGTTAAATAAGTATATATGTACTTAAACAGCATCAAAAGTAAGCAAATAATGACGAGAACAATGTAAAACATTGTAAAGTAATGTATTCACGAAAACAAGAAATGCAGTTTGTCATCCTTGCGCAGGGGCCATGCTAATTTTCTCTGTAATGTACCGTATTTAGTATATGTACTTAATTCAGTGTATTCTCGGAAACAACCAATGTGTTAAATAAGTATATATGTACTTAAACAGCATCAAAAGTAAGCAAATAATGACGAGAACAATGTAAAACATTGTAAAGTAATGTATTCACGAAAACAAGAAATGCAGTTTGTCATCCTTGCGCAGGGGCCATGCTAATTTTCTCTGTAATGTACCGTATTTAGTATATGTACTTAATTCAGTGTATTCTCGGAAACAACCAATGTGTTAAATAAGTATATATGTACTTAAACAGCATCAAAAGTAAGCAAATAATGACGAGAACAATGTAAAACATTGTAAAGTAATGTATTCACGAAAACAAGAAATGCAGTTTGTCATCCTTGCGCAGGGGCCATGCTAATTTTCTCTGTAATGTACCGTATTTAGTATATGTACTTAATTCAGTGTATTCTCGGAAACAACCAATGTGTTAAATAAGTATATATGTACTTAAACAGCATCAAAAGTAAGCAAATAATGACGAGAACAATGTAAAACATTGTAAAGTAATGTATTCACGAAAACAAGAAATGCAGTTTGTCATCCTTGCGCAGGGGCCATGCTAATTTTCTCTGTAATGTACCGTATTTAGTATATGTACTTAATTCAGTGTATTCTCGGAAACAACCAATGTGTTAAATAAGTATATATGTACTTAAACAGCATCAAAAGTAAGCAAATAATGACGAGAACAATGTAAAACATTGTAAAGTAATGTATTCACGAAAACAAGAAATGCAGTTTGTCATCCTTGCGCAGGGGCCATGCTAATTTTCTCTGTAATGTACCGTATTTAGTATATGTACTTAATTCAGTGTATTCTCGGAAACAACCAATGTGTTAAATAAGTATATATGTACTTAAACAGCATCAAAAGTAAGCAAATAATGACGAGAACAATGTAAAACATTGTAAAGTAATGTATTCACGAAAACAAGAAATGCAGTTTGTCATCCTTGCGCAGGGGCCATGCTAATTTTCTCTGTAATGTACCGTATTTAGTATATGTACTTAATTCAGTGTATTCTCGGAAACAACCAATGTGTTAAATAAGTATATATGTACTTAAACAGCATCAAAAGTAAGCAAATAATGACGAGAACAATGTAAAACATTGTAAAGTAATGTATTCACGAAAACAAGAAATGCAGTTTGTCATCCTTGCGCAGGGGCCATGCTAATTTTCTCTGTAATGTACCGTATTTAGTATATGTACTTAATTCAGTGTATTCTCGGAAACAACCAATGTGTTAAATAAGTATATATGTACTTAAACAGCATCAAAAGTAAGCAAATAATGACGAGAACAATGTAAAACATTGTAAAGTAATGTATTCACGAAAACAAGAAATGCAGTTTGTCATCCTTGCGCAGGGGCCATGCTAATTTTCTCTGTAATGTACCGTATTTAGTATATGTACTTAATTCAGTGTATTCTCGGAAACAACCAATGTGTTAAATAAGTATATATGTACTTAAACAGCATCAAAAGTAAGCAAATAATGACGAGAACAATGTAAAACATTGTAAAGTAATGTATTCACGAAAACAAGAAATGCAGTTTGTCATCCTTGCGCAGGGGCCATGCTAATTTTCTCTGTAATGTACCGTATTTAGTATATGTACTTAATTCAGTGTATTCTCGGAAACAACCAATGTGTTAAATAAGTATATATGTACTTAAACAGCATCAAAAGTAAGCAAATAATGACGAGAACAATGTAAAACATTGTAAAGTAATGTATTCACGAAAACAAGAAATGCAGTTTGTCATCCTTGCGCAGGGGCCATGCTAATTTTCTCTGTAATGTACCGTATTTAGTATATGTACTTAATTCAGTGTATTCTCGGAAACAACCAATGTGTTAAATAAGTATATATGTACTTAAACAGCATCAAAAGTAAGCAAATAATGACGAGAACAATGTAAAACATTGTAAAGTAATGTATTCACGAAAACAAGAAATGCAGTTTGTCATCCTTGCGCAGGGGCCATGCTAATTTTCTCTGTAATGTACCGTATTTAGTATATGTACTTAATTCAGTGTATTCTCGGAAACAACCAATGTGTTAAATAAGTATATATGTACTTAAACAGCATCAAAAGTAAGCAAATAATGACGAGAACAATGTAAAACATTGTAAAGTAATGTATTCACGAAAACAAGAAATGCAGTTTGTCATCCTTGCGCAGGGGCCATGCTAATTTTCTCTGTAATGTACCGTATTTAGTATATGTACTTAATTCAGTGTATTCTCGGAAACAACCAATGTGTTAAATAAGTATATATGTACTTAAACAGCATCAAAAGTAAGCAAATAATGACGAGAACAATGTAAAACATTGTAAAGTAATGTATTCACGAAAACAAGAAATGCAGTTTGTCATCCTTGCGCAGGGGCCATGCTAATTTTCTCTGTAATGTACCGTATTTAGTATATGTACTTAATTCAGTGTATTCTCGGAAACAACCAATGTGTTAAATAAGTATATATGTACTTAAACAGCATCAAAAGTAAGCAAATAATGACGAGAACAATGTAAAACATTGTAAAGTAATGTATTCACGAAAACAAGAAATGCAGTTTGTCATCCTTGCGCAGGGGCCATGCTAATTTTCTCTGTAATGTACCGTATTTAGTATATGTACTTAATTCAGTGTATTCTCGGAAACAACCAATGTGTTAAATAAGTATATATGTACTTAAACAGCATCAAAAGTAAGCAAATAATGACGAGAACAATGTAAAACATTGTAAAGTAATGTATTCACGAAAACAAGAAATGCAGTTTGTCATCCTTGCGCAGGGGCCATGCTAATTTTCTCTGTAATGTACCGTATTTAGTATATGTACTTAATTCAGTGTATTCTCGGAAACAACCAATGTGTTAAATAAGTATATATGTACTTAAACAGCATCAAAAGTAAGCAAATAATGACGAGAACAATGTAAAACATTGTAAAGTAATGTATTCACGAAAACAAGAAATGCAGTTTGTCATCCTTGCGCAGGGGCCATGCTAATTTTCTCTGTAATGTACCGTATTTAGTATATGTACTTAATTCAGTGTATTCTCGGAAACAACCAATGTGTTAAATAAGTATATATGTACTTAAACAGCATCAAAAGTAAGCAAATAATGACGAGAACAATGTAAAACATTGTAAAGTAATGTATTCACGAAAACAAGAAATGCAGTTTGTCATCCTTGCGCAGGGGCCATGCTAATTTTCTCTGTAATGTACCGTATTTAGTATATGTACTTAATTCAGTGTATTCTCGGAAACAACCAATGTGTTAAATAAGTATATATGTACTTAAACAGCATCAAAAGTAAGCAAATAATGACGAGAACAATGTAAAACATTGTAAAGTAATGTATTCACGAAAACAAGAAATGCAGTTTGTCATCCTTGCGCAGGGGCCATGCTAATTTTCTCTGTAATGTACCGTATTTAGTATATGTACTTAATTCAGTGTATTCTCGGAAACAACCAATGTGTTAAATAAGTATATATGTACTTAAACAGCATCAAAAGTAAGCAAATAATGACGAGAACAATGTAAAACATTGTAAAGTAATGTATTCACGAAAACAAGAAATGCAGTTTGTCATCCTTGCGCAGGGGCCATGCTAATTTTCTCTGTAATGTACCGTATTTAGTATATGTACTTAATTCAGTGTATTCTCGGAAACAACCAATGTGTTAAATAAGTATATATGTACTTAAACAGCATCAAAAGTAAGCAAATAATGACGAGAACAATGTAAAACATTGTAAAGTAATGTATTCACGAAAACAAGAAATGCAGTTTGTCATCCTTGCGCAGGGGCCATGCTAATTTTCTCTGTAATGTACCGTATTTAGTATATGTACTTAATTCAGTGTATTCTCGGAAACAACCAATGTGTTAAATAAGTATATATGTACTTAAACAGCATCAAAAGTAAGCAAATAATGACGAGAACAATGTAAAACATTGTAAAGTAATGTATTCACGAAAACAAGAAATGCAGTTTGTCATCCTTGCGCAGGGGCCATGCTAATTTTCTCTGTAATGTACCGTATTTAGTATATGTACTTAATTCAGTGTATTCTCGGAAACAACCAATGTGTTAAATAAGTATATATGTACTTAAACAGCATCAAAAGTAAGCAAATAATGACGAGAACAATGTAAAACATTGTAAAGTAATGTATTCACGAAAACAAGAAATGCAGTTTGTCATCCTTGCGCAGGGGCCATGCTAATTTTCTCTGTAATGTACCGTATTTAGTATATGTACTTAATTCAGTGTATTCTCGGAAACAACCAATGTGTTAAATAAGTATATATGTACTTAAACAGCATCAAAAGTAAGCAAATAATGACGAGAACAATGTAAAACATTGTAAAGTAATGTATTCACGAAAACAAGAAATGCAGTTTGTCATCCTTGCGCAGGGGCCATGCTAATTTTCTCTGTAATGTACCGTATTTAGTATATGTACTTAATTCAGTGTATTCTCGGAAACAACCAATGTGTTAAATAAGTATATATGTACTTAAACAGCATCAAAAGTAAGCAAATAATGACGAGAACAATGTAAAACATTGTAAAGTAATGTATTCACGAAAACAAGAAATGCAGTTTGTCATCCTTGCGCAGGGGCCATGCTAATTTTCTCTGTAATGTACCGTATTTAGTATATGTACTTAATTCAGTGTATTCTCGGAAACAACCAATGTGTTAAATAAGTATATATGTACTTAAACAGCATCAAAAGTAAGCAAATAATGACGAGAACAATGTAAAACATTGTAAAGTAATGTATTCACGAAAACAAGAAATGCAGTTTGTCATCCTTGCGCAGGGGCCATGCTAATTTTCTCTGTAATGTACCGTATTTAGTATATGTACTTAATTCAGTGTATTCTCGGAAACAACCAATGTGTTAAATAAGTATATATGTACTTAAACAGCATCAAAAGTAAGCAAATAATGACGAGAACAATGTAAAACATTGTAAAGTAATGTATTCACGAAAACAAGAAATGCAGTTTGTCATCCTTGCGCAGGGGCCATGCTAATTTTCTCTGTAATGTACCGTATTTAGTATATGTACTTAATTCAGTGTATTCTCGGAAACAACCAATGTGTTAAATAAGTATATATGTACTTAAACAGCATCAAAAGTAAGCAAATAATGACGAGAACAATGTAAAACATTGTAAAGTAATGTATTCACGAAAACAAGAAATGCAGTTTGTCATCCTTGCGCAGGGGCCATGCTAATTTTCTCTGTAATGTACCGTATTTAGTATATGTACTTAATTCAGTGTATTCTCGGAAACAACCAATGTGTTAAATAAGTATATATGTACTTAAACAGCATCAAAAGTAAGCAAATAATGACGAGAACAATGTAAAACATTGTAAAGTAATGTATTCACGAAAACAAGAAATGCAGTTTGTCATCCTTGCGCAGGGGCCATGCTAATTTTCTCTGTAATGTACCGTATTTAGTATATGTACTTAATTCAGTGTATTCTCGGAAACAACCAATGTGTTAAATAAGTATATATGTACTTAAACAGCATCAAAAGTAAGCAAATAATGACGAGAACAATGTAAAACATTGTAAAGTAATGTATTCACGAAAACAAGAAATGCAGTTTGTCATCCTTGCGCAGGGGCCATGCTAATTTTCTCTGTAATGTACCGTATTTAGTATATGTACTTAATTCAGTGTATTCTCGGAAACAACCAATGTGTTAAATAAGTATATATGTACTTAAACAGCATCAAAAGTAAGCAAATAATGACGAGAACAATGTAAAACATTGTAAAGTAATGTATTCACGAAAACAAGAAATGCAGTTTGTCATCCTTGCGCAGGGGCCATGCTAATTTTCTCTGTAATGTACCGTATTTAGTATATGTACTTAATTCAGTGTATTCTCGGAAACAACCAATGTGTTAAATAAGTATATATGTACTTAAACAGCATCAAAAGTAAGCAAATAATGACGAGAACAATGTAAAACATTGTAAAGTAATGTATTCACGAAAACAAGAAATGCAGTTTGTCATCCTTGCGCAGGGGCCATGCTAATTTTCTCTGTAATGTACCGTATTTAGTATATGTACTTAATTCAGTGTATTCTCGGAAACAACCAATGTGTTAAATAAGTATATATGTACTTAAACAGCATCAAAAGTAAGCAAATAATGACGAGAACAATGTAAAACATTGTAAAGTAATGTATTCACGAAAACAAGAAATGCAGTTTGTCATCCTTGCGCAGGGGCCATGCTAATTTTCTCTGTAATGTACCGTATTTAGTATATGTACTTAATTCAGTGTATTCTCGGAAACAACCAATGTGTTAAATAAGTATATATGTACTTAAACAGCATCAAAAGTAAGCAAATAATGACGAGAACAATGTAAAACATTGTAAAGTAATGTATTCACGAAAACAAGAAATGCAGTTTGTCATCCTTGCGCAGGGGCCATGCTAATTTTCTCTGTAATGTACCGTATTTAGTATATGTACTTAATTCAGTGTATTCTCGGAAACAACCAATGTGTTAAATAAGTATATATGTACTTAAACAGCATCAAAAGTAAGCAAATAATGACGAGAACAATGTAAAACATTGTAAAGTAATGTATTCACGAAAACAAGAAATGCAGTTTGTCATCCTTGCGCAGGGGCCATGCTAATTTTCTCTGTAATGTACCGTATTTAGTATATGTACTTAATTCAGTGTATTCTCGGAAACAACCAATGTGTTAAATAAGTATATATGTACTTAAACAGCATCAAAAGTAAGCAAATAATGACGAGAACAATGTAAAACATTGTAAAGTAATGTATTCACGAAAACAAGAAATGCAGTTTGTCATCCTTGCGCAGGGGCCATGCTAATTTTCTCTGTAATGTACCGTATTTAGTATATGTACTTAATTCAGTGTATTCTCGGAAACAACCAATGTGTTAAATAAGTATATATGTACTTAAACAGCATCAAAAGTAAGCAAATAATGACGAGAACAATGTAAAACATTGTAAAGTAATGTATTCACGAAAACAAGAAATGCAGTTTGTCATCCTTGCGCAGGGGCCATGCTAATTTTCTCTGTAATGTACCGTATTTAGTATATGTACTTAATTCAGTGTATTCTCGGAAACAACCAATGTGTTAAATAAGTATATATGTACTTAAACAGCATCAAAAGTAAGCAAATAATGATTTTGAGCGCGCGAGAGAGAAAGCTTTCAACTTCTTCCTATTTATTGTTTTGTGGTCAGTAGGAATAATTTTGCGACGAATGTGTGACAGAAGTGTTTATTGGCAGGAATATGAGGGCTTTTCTGTCAAGAAAAGAGTTTTTTCTGTTGACTGGGTTAGAAGAGGTGATCTCGAGCACCAGCTAAGTAGAATGCTTGATTAATGATGGAGGAGAAAGAGCCGAAATGCGGTATCAATCATTACTCGCTGATACCGTGTTAATCCGCGGAAAGGAACCAGAATAATAATATAAAGAAACTCGTTATATTATTTAATTAATATAACACAAATTATGTATACATATATATTTTATTTTTTATTAAATATATTTCCCCTGCCGATATTGATTCTGCCATCCAGTCACAGACAAACAAATTTTGATAACACATTTTTTTTAAATTAAAAAATGCTTCAGGTTTCTCCCGAATCTTCCCTTCCATATTTCGAATTCAATTTGTTTTATAACATTTTAGCAAAGAGAAATTGGTTGGTAGTAATGCGAATTAATAAACGAAACGAAAATATAAAGTAAAATTTGTATTCGTGGATGAATACAATATTTCGTTGGACACAGATCTTCCCAGATTAGTCTTCAGCCCCCCCCTCTATTTCAGAGACACAGCTACGGTCCTGCATATCAGTTATTAGGAAAGGAACTCAGTTTACAATTTCTGCTGTGGAAACGAGAATTAAATTTTCTTTCCAGAACGAAATGTGCTAGTGATTCTAGTTTCCCTGGTATCATCATCATCATTGTCAACCATTATCAATCCACTGCTGGACGAAGATCTCCCCAAGTTTCCTCCACAACCGTCTGTCTTGTGCCAGTCTCCTCCATGTCACTCCCGCATACTTTCGAATTTCATCCACCCATCTCCCATGTGGTCTTCTTCTGGGTCTTTTCCCGTCCCTTGGAATCCAATCTAAAATTTCGGCTGTCCATTGATGGTCTGTCCTTCTGGCAGTATGTCCAGCCCATTGCCATTTCAGGGATTTAACTCTGATCATGATGTCTTCCACTCTTGTCATTTTTCGTATCCACGAGTTCCTCTTCTTATCTCTCCTGGTTACATCAAGCATGCACCTCTCAATGATTCTTTGTGTTGTCTGCAGCCTTTGTATGTCTCTTTTAGCTAAGGTCCACGTCTCTGCACCATACGTAAGCACTGGAAGGATGCATTGATCAAACACTTTTCTTTTAAAACATAATGGCATATTGCTCTTCAAAATTATGCTGTTTCTTCCAAAAGCTCTCCAGGCAAGTTTTGTACGCCGATTAATTTCTTCATCAATGTGACCCTCACTTGATATCTGCTGTCCAAGATAAACGTACGTGTCTGTTATCTCCAGCTTTTCTCCATCAATCGATAAATCTTCATTTCGTGTAAAAGCATTGAACATCACTTTTGTCTTCTGAAAGTTCATTTTTAATCCCACTTCATTACTCTTGTTAGCAAGTTCCTGGATCATACTCTGCAGCTCTGATGGGATAGTTGCAAAAATGACTATGTCATCAGCAAAACGAAGGTGGGTGGGATATTGAACGCTTTATGTTAACATTTTCCAAATGTAGGATAAATACATTGCATTCGAAATCTGATTAAGTAGCACTTTAAAACATATTCGATTTATTGAGTAACACTTGGTGTACCACATTCATTGCACAAAAACGTACGCGATGAAATATGATGCAGACGTCATGTTTTCTGCTTCGCAATTTTCTCTGCAATCTACTATCTTAGACTTAAATTATCTTACTGCTAGTGGCGGAGAAACTAATTTATACTAATGAACCCAAAAGGGTTTCCTTGAAATATCTATTACAGCACAGCAGCGAAACGAAGGAGACCAACCTCAGTTTCAATTATATCTATCTTATTATTTCAATTTTATAGCGCTTGGAATTAAAATGCAATGTGCAAAAGGCTGAGCAACATCTTAGGCTGCAGAAATTTTTTTCTAAACTTTATGTCTATACATTAAAGTTTTCCATTGGTATAAGTTTTTTAATGTTAAAATTAATTTCACTAATTAAACGCATAATGAAAAGAATAAATTTGCGTTCATCACCACAGAGCAATGGTATATTTGTTAGAAGAGATAGTGTGTCTTGCGTTTCTGCAGACGGGTTCTTGAAATCATGAAATCAGAGAAGACGATGAAGACAACTTCGATGCTATTACTGTAAACTATGCTCAAAAGATGTATATACGTGTTTCTCGTTCCATGCTGTATAGTAACGTCACTAAAATTTTACCAAGGAATCTCTTTTTTTATCCTGCAGTTATACTAAAAGTGATTAACGAAATACAAGAACTTTGCCTTAGATACACGATTAGAACTTGCAGGAGAAAATAAAGTGTTTATTAAAAGTTAAAAAGTTAAAAACACCATGAGATCTTTCGTGGCTGCTACAGCCACATCTTCAGATGGAAAGACCCGAGTGCTCGGAACCCGACAGTTAAATACAGGAGCAAAAAACAGGTCGTTGCCACTAAATCGGAAGAAATACCCAATAACAGAGGGAAAACACAATCATATTAAGGCTACATATATACATAACTTAAAGTTCATGATTTCTATTGTTAAACAATAATATCCACGGTTGATGTAAGATGGCAGAAAGTTCATCATTACAACAAATATTAAAGTTTTGAAAAATATACATACTTTCGGTAAGTAGTAATGAGGTTCTGGAGGGTGGAACCGCAAGGATGGTAGTCTCGCTCCAAGTGGCAGAGTGGGAGCCTTTATTGACTAAGCGACAGAGAGCTGTAGATTGTGAACAGATTTTTACACTGTACTTATGTTCAGAGAGTCTAGTTTTTAATCTTCTTGAGGTCATGCCAATATAAATACAGTCGTTGTTATCGTTCTCTTTCGCTTTAAGGGGAATGCAGTACACTCCGTACTTATCAAACGTATTAACACTGTCTCGATCTTTTATTCTGTCTCCATGTCTTAATCGTAGGACTCTTCCGAAGGGGAATGTTTTACACTTTCGACCATTACTTGGTCTGTGTTGGTCGGTCCAGTTGCAACGCAATCATCAGCCTGTAGATAATCTCTCAGGTGTACATCTGAAGGCGTAACTTCCATTTCATTCAGATGATCCCAAATTTCGTCTTCCCTTTCAACAGCGATTACATAAACAGCATCATCACTATCGATAGAGAAACCCCTCACGTTTTCAACAGTTTCTGATTGTTTCTGAAGAAACATCCTTCCAGGCATCTCTTATCATGCCGCGCGCCACTCTGACATCAATAATGGTTGATTTTTTTTATTTTCTAAGTTTATCAAAATTCTTCTCAGCACATTTTTGCGATAGAGCACTTTTAAATTCTTTATTATTCGACGTCGGCAACCCCGCTTGGTGACGTAGCTAAAGACATCCGTATCATTGTTCCCCGGAGACTAGGGGATTGCACTGTTTAAAGATGCGCCATTTTGACAGCGATGGTCTTTCTTCTGCAAACCACAAACTGTTGGATTGGAAATTCGCAACCCTGATGTAAACTAACGCCTATATTCTTCCCTGAGCTAAAGTTCATTTTAACCGGTTTGTGACAAAAATGTCATTCGTAATATACGATACAATTAACATTAAGGCTCTGCGAGACCCGCCATCTTCTATTGCTGCCTTCTCTTGTTAACCAACGGGCAAGCGTATTTCACAAATTGCTCGGGCAATTTTGCACATTTTGGAACACCGTTTGTGACTAACGCAAGATATATGATAAATAAAGAGTTCCCTGGTTTCAGAATTTTTATTGACCCTTCCCTTCATTTTTTATCTGCAGCGAAAGTCGTACCAAGGCGTCTTCCATAGTTTTATTAATTAATAAAAAATGCTTAAAGAGTACAAAATGAAAATCTGAAACCAGGGAACTCTTTATTTATCATATATCTTGCGTTAGCCACAAACGGTGTTCCAAAATGTGCAAAACTGCCCGAGCAATTTGTGAAATACGGTTTTTCGTTGGTTAACAAGAGAAGGCAGCAATACAAGATGGCGGGTCTCGTAGAGCTAGTGGCTCCACCTAAAATCCATTCCTTATGTTTCCTATGTTAAAACTTCTTTTCGTATTTTCTTCGCAACTAATGTATTCCCAAGGATGAAAATTTGCACATCGATAAAACTAACTTTAAGTTACCGCATGGGGTACTTCATACTCGCTAAAACCTAACCATAATTCAGCAATCCAACATTTGTTTTTCAACTGACGTCATCAATACACAGGTCGCGCCATGTATTAACACGTCTGAACATTCCTCAAAGAAAAATGACTGATTTTTAATATAATTATGCTTATAGTTTAGCAAGTATCAAGTATTCTATGCTGTAACTTAAAGTTACTTTTATCAATGTGCAAATTTTCATCCTCGGGAATACATTATCTGCGAAGAAAATATGTAAGGAACTTTTACCATTGGAAACATAAGGCAGAGATTTTAGGTGGAACCACCTTAAGTTGCCGTATAAACTCAACGAAGCCGATCAAAATTCGTTACATAGCGCACTTCACTTTATGCGATCTCGTTATATCCGGGTTCTACTGTACATTACTGGATGCAAATTTTCTCCGTAAATATTGGGATTTTCTCCTAATCATCGTATCGAATTCTGTTCAAATATTTTCTTTGTCCCTACAGGACACAAAATGTTTAAGTGGGTGTCACATGATATTGTACTTAGGCCCAAAGTTTACAGAACTTTGAAGAGAAAAAATCACTCGATTTCAATAATTTCAGACAAAGTGCGATGCTATATGGAAGACTAAAAAAAAAGGTGACATACTTACCTGAATAGTTACTGAGTGACTGCCAACTTGATTTAGGACAAGTAAACAAATTCTATTGGTTCCGTATTGTCTCATCTTTCGGCACGGAAATAATTACTTTTTGTTTACAGGACCTGTAACCACTGTTGCATCCAGGTACGAAACACGTTCTCAACGTTACACATGTTACTACTAAATAAATAAATAAATAAATACATCGCTCTTTCCACGTTCCAGAAACACACAGCAACCGAAAAATTGTTTTTCAGCCGCCGCTGTGGAATTGAACCACAGAACTCTCGATAACTAGCCGAGTGCGTTACATTTACACCACGGTGGCCAACAATCCACGGTGCTATGCGTATTTTTAATTCAGCTTGTTACTACTACTTTTCGTGACCAACATAAAAATTGCCTTTTCAGTCTCTATCAAGGTGGTTAAAATAAGATATGTGGAGATGCCCTTGTTAATGAAGCAGTACCACTCTGTGTGAAGCCTATAACCGCGTGTGACGGCCGTCAAAGTGTGGGAAAGCTCATGGTTTTCAAGGTTATTGCATTGCATTTTGTGTTGGCTGAATCGCCTTTTTTCGTCGCAAATATTCTCAATTTCGTATCGTAACTTGTTGCCAATGTGTGAGAAAATGCTGAATTTATAAAATTCTTAATTATTTTCAGGCTCCTTCCTATTTTTATTTTAAATTGAAACACAAGTACATTGGTGCGAATTCTAAACAAAACATAACGTTAAAATTGTAAACTTCACTCGTGTAAGAAGTATAATTCATTCCGGTTTGATATTAACACCGTTTCTGCCACCAAAAACCACGCAATTTCAAAATACAAACACATAAAATTGCATAGGTAACATCTAAAGAATAGCACATTCCCATACCTTGCAGCTTCACGGTTAAGAGACCAGGGCGTCTCCAGAAGTATTATTCTAACCTCCTTGGTCGCTATCCACCAAATACGCCATAGAAAAGTATGCAAATATTTAGAAATCATAGCATCAAAACTCGCAGGAGCGCCATCTCGCGGTTTTCTGAAAATTTAAATTTTTAACAATGAGGTCTTAAGGTGGATCCACCTAAAATCTTTCCCTTGTATTTCCAATCTTTGTCTTGTGTTTCCACCTGAAATTTTGCCCTGTATTTCCACCTAAAATCTTTGCCTTGTATTTCCAATGGGCAATCTTCTGTAGCCATTTACTTCACAATTAATGCGTTCCGAAGGATTAAAATTTGAACATCGATAAAAATAACTTTCTTTTGTAGCCTAGTGTACCTAATATTTTCTAAAACGTAACCGTAATTATATTCAAAATCAATAACTTTTCCTTTGGTGGTGTTGAGACCAGAAAATAGATGGCACGACCTGTACTTTGATGACGTCAGTAGACAAAGAAACGTAGGATTGCTTAGTTATGCTTAAATATTAGAAAATGCGTGTATTAAGTATTCATTCTTGGAAACGCATCAATTGTGAAAAAAATGACTACCAATGTTTGCCTATTGGAAATACAAGGCAAAGATTTTAGGTTGTTCCACCTTAACGCATGGCACATTATCTTTTCTAGCCACTACAGCAGTGGCTTGTGTTGGATGAATTTGGTTTAACATATCCGGAACTCTAATGTTTCTACCAATTTCGTATGTTATGAAGAACCTATTATCTTTTTGATTCATAAATATCGTTGTTATAAGACCAACTCGTTTTCGTGATTTCTCGGTAACCCCCCCATCCCCCCCCTAAGAAAAAATGGTAGCCGTTACTTCAAATCACTCGTTTTCGAGTAAACGGATTGAGACTGAATACTTCTTGTTCTTCGAACCATAGGAAATTGCAACGAAATTCCTCCTGTCTTAGATCCCCATAAAATATTTATGATGCGTTTCTTTATTTTCATGAGGTTGGTTGGTTTGTGTGTTGGTTGATTGATTGATGTTTATTGGCCAAAGGTTCAGTTTTATCAGGAAATAAAGATTGTAACTTTTATTTCGTGATGCCCTTTACAGACGGATGTGAATTTTGGTCTCTTTCGATTCTACGGAGAAAAAAATCAAATACTGTATCTAGCTACTTCCAAGAGTGAAGAATATTTATTTCTCTTCCTATTTACAAAAATGAAAATCTACTTATCACTATGTCTGTTGTTGCGCACCAACACTTTCTCTTGTATGATTGGGTAACGAAAAAGAGCAATTATAACTGTAAATCTTTGGCGTTGATATCGAAATACACTGACGGAAAAAATCCCAACACCACGAAAAAATAGTTGTAGAGCAATGAAATGGCGGCAAATCATTTGTATAGGTAACATATTTAATCGATGAAGGTTTCAAGATCACAGCTTATTGTAAGCGCGAGAAGAGCCATTTTAAATGTGAAATGCTGGAACATTAATATCCGGTGTAACCGCCAGAATGTTGAATGCAAGCACGCAAACCTTCATGCATTGTGTCGTACAGGAGCTGGATGTCAGTTTGTGGGATGGAGTTCCATGCGTGTTGCATTTGGTCGGTCAATACAGGGCCGATTAATGCTGGTTGGGGGTGACGCTGGAGTTGTCGTCCAATGATGTCCTATACGTGCTCGATTAGTGAAAGATCTGGTGATCTAGCAGGCCACGGCAACATGTCGACACTCTATAGAGCACGTTGGGTTACAGCAGCGGTATGCGGGCGAGAGTTATCCTGTTGGAAAACACCCTGGAATGCTGTTCATGAATGGCAGCACAACAGGTTGAATCACCAGACCGACGTACAACTGTGCCGTCAGGGTGCGTGGGATAACCACGAGAGTGCTCCTGCTGTCATAGGAAATTTCTCCCCAGACCATAATTCCAGGTGTAGGTCCAGTGTGTCTCGGCCGCAGACAGGTTGGTTGCAGGCGCTCACCTGGCCTCCTTCTAACCAACACACGGTCATCACTGGCAACCAGGCAGAACCGGTTTTAATCAGAAAACACAACAGATCTCCACTCCGTCCTCCAATGAGCTCTAGCTTGACACCACTGACGTCGCAAACGGCAGTGGTTTGGCGTAAGTGGAATGCTCGCTACAGGGCGTCTGGCTCACAGCTGACCTTCAAGTAACCGATTTGTAACAGTTCGTTGTGTCACTGTGGTGGCAACTGCAGCTCGATTTCCTGCTGCAGACGCGGCACGATACGCCGTACACGGCGATCTTCCCTCTCAGTAGTGCCACGTGGCCGGCCGGAATCCGGTCTTCTTGAGGCAGTACCTTCCCTTGACCACCGCTGCCAACAATCATGCACAGTGGCTACATTCCTGTCAGGTCGTTCTACAATATTACGGAAAGAAAATTCACCTTCTCGTAGCCATATTACACGACCTCGTCCAAACTCCGTGAGCTGTTGATAATGGCTTCTTCGTCTTCTTCAAGGCATTCTTGACTAACATCAAGACCATACGTCGAATCTCAACGATAACTAACGCTCACGAACGTTACAGCTCGTATTTACAGCAAACCTGCTTTGCATGTTCCGAGGAGCACTACTAGCGCCACACATATGCGCCGAGCGCGAAATTTGCATAGACGTCATATTACAGATGTACTCTCACCGCCTACCAACTGTCGTTTATCTAACACAACCCCTTCTTGGTGTTGGGATTTTTTTCCGTCAGTGTACTTTTGTAAAGCAAGGAATTGTGTTCAAGGATTCTTTATTGTAGATTCGTACAACTGAGTTACTGGTATAAGAGGCATGGTTATGCCTATATACTGTAGGTTCCTATGAATAACTAAGCACCCATTGGCCAGTGAAGTCCTATGTGTTGCCCTATGGAAGACCACGTCGGTACAGAGACATGACGTCACACGTCAGCCATATTAGTTGACGTCATTCTCCACACGTGTCAGTCGCGGGTAGCCTAGTGGGCAACGTTCATGACTGTCATGGAAAGGGCCCCAGGTTCGATCCCAGGCAGGTACGAACGCTCGATCCACTAAATATCCGCCGTGAGTCGGATGGGCACGTTAGGCCGTTGGACCTCGGGTACTGCCCCCCTCCCGGTAATAAATAAAGGCGCCTTCCTCCCTCTTTCTACTTCGCTTCCGTGTCCCTTTCCTACCGGGCATTCTAGCCCAAATCTCCTAGCTTCCTATTTCTAAGGGTTGTTTAAGTCCTCTGTTCAGACACTCCCTTCCTAAAATCCTCTTCATTTGATCATTTCCACACGTGTCAAGCTGGGTAAGATGTCAACGACAGTTCTTTTTTCCACCAAAATCTTGGATTCTAGCAGCCATTTGCAGTCTGTCGGCCATGCTTGTTTCTATGACGACGGTCGCCATACTGTGTATTCGGCAGATTTTGTCTCTGGACCATGCATACACGTATACTGCACATGGCATCAAAACCTCTTGCTGCAACTTCGAAAGTCAATAAAGTCACGTGACATTATGGGAAATGTTTACTTTTGTGCTTATGGCAAACTGGAGCCGTGTGTTAAAGGAAATTTTATAAATTTTCACATAACAAAAACGATTTAAATACTTATGTTGCTTATATGCATGTGCGTCATAATTCGAGTACAACATTTCTATTAAATCTTCGTCCAATTTAATGCCAAAGGCATATTTTTGATCTCGGAATTCACCTGAATAGGGAAAGACAGATGTAACGAATCAGTATGGCGAATCGAGAGTTTACACGCCAGACATTTTTAGCTATACTTACGTTTCTCCAAATCAGGTCGCTGAGACTAATTTATCTATTAGAAGAACACAACCTAAACAAATATCCATCGTAGAAACTTCATGATACTTTATTCACTAAATGAAATCTAATAAACTTTAGACGAACATTGTTCAACATTACATATAATCAACAAATTCGGAACGTCACTTTCCTTCTCCATAGCGGTATCGTTATCTCATGCTCAGAACGGGGTCAAATGAAACATAAAATCCAGTTCCACTTCAAACGTGCTGCCATCCAGCAGTTGAACGGGCGCCAAATGTAGCAACAGTTTCAATTTTTTAGAAATTGCTCGCATGAGCTTTGCGTTTTACTTTGTGGTTTTATTTTAGCAGTTTTACTGAAGACGAAACAGGAAGAAAACTATGGCTGATTGCTTTGAGAAGGAAGGATTTTGCTGCATGACTGCGGAGAGAGAAAAACCTGCACTTTTAGTGTAGAGCTACTTTTTCTAAAGCTTTCTTTTCGTCGATACCAATTTCATAATCGTCTGCTATCTACAGTGATACGAGTGAATTTTCAATATATCATTTGTGAGACCTTCTAAATATTACGTTGTGACATTTTATATTCATTAATTTTAAAATTTAATTTAGTTATTTGTACTTAATGAGAAAATCTTTCCATTCTGTGCTATGATAAAAAATATGTTCATGATACATTCATTAGGAGATTAGTAAATTTGATCATCATGTAGAATAAAAATTGCAGGGACTCCTATTTTGCGTAATTCTCTATTAAGTAAATTTGGAGTCACTATTTGTAGACGTTTTCCATATTTTGGATAATTATTATCATTTTCTGGCAGAAATAGTCCAGACCAAATTTCAATTCTCATTCTAGAAAACGTCTGGTCATTCAAAAAATTATAAAAACACTTGCGATAAAGAAATTAATGTACCAGTTTAGAATTTTTCGTAAATGTGCGTTACAAGATTATAAATCAAAGACTGTAAACAACAAGGTTAGTTAATACAGACGTTTGACGTGGACTAGGAACATCACACAGAAGTCATGGTTGATATAACAAGGTTTGTAAATGAAAAGGTTATGCTCATCCTGCACTTCCAGTGATTGCTTTGTGACGTCACTGTCGAAAACGCCATCGTCAGACCAAGGTTAGTAGATCACAAGGTTATGCTCATCCTGCACTTCCGGTGATTGCTTTGTGACGTCACTGTCCAAATCGCCATCGTAAGACTACCTAATCGTCACGTTTATTTCATTTGCACCATAACAGCTTGTTGGAATTATTATTCGTAAACCAACTGGAATAATCTTCATCAATTCCACCAGATTTTTTAAAGCCTAATGTTTTCAGTCTTTAATTAAAAAAATATGGTATTGTTGTGTAGAAGATTCTCCTATTTCTCATAAAGAAATTCTGTATTATATGACAATAATATGTCCCGCTGTGCGGTTTCCCTTCTAAATCTATATATTTAAAAACCAAGGCAGTTTCTTTCTACAATAAGCCAGCGCCACCCACTGGAGCAATTATTTGTTGTTTTTTTGAATGAAAGCTACTGACCCACAGAACTGTCATCGCTAATTTTTATTGTCATAAGTAAAATTATTTTATGTTACCATCGCATTTTCTTTGTACAATCAGCCGTTCGTTTTTCTGGCGTTTGTTCTCGCTGCAGTACTTGCACCGCTCTCTACCTTTCTGCGGTGGTCGTACATGGAACTAAGCCCTCAGGTATCAACTACGTAGTTGTAGTTATCCGAATGGGCTCAGTGGTTTTCGAGATTAGTAAAAACAATTGTATATTATAGCGAACTGCCTTCTTTCATTTTGGTGTGATCAAATTTATGTAAACAAAGCAGAACACTGTACGGGACATCGGGAACTACATGAAAGCGATCTGATTCAGTAGTACATTCAAAAATAATAAAAAAAAACGAAATAGCCTATGTCCTCCGGAAAGAAATAAGCTTCCCAACGGTAAAAGGATTATCCAAATCGGTTCAGTAGTTTTCAGATCACCTCAAACACACAATAATTATTGGTCTGCGAGGAAGGCGGAATGAGCAAACCTTAATTTCCACTTACCTTGTGCAAACAACACGATCTGTGTACGTACACGTCTTAAGTAAACTTAATCTGAGTACGGCAATGTCATTGCCGCATATTTTTATTTAACTGTGGGTATTTGAAATTTTCTTACTATAATACACAAAAATTCTCCAGTACTGTATCACAAGTTTGCAAATGAGAACCCCACTTACTAGACGTTTAATTACAAACAAATCTCAGCCGACTGACATAAATACATACACGAAATTAATAACCACCTTTTACCTAACGCCTAATGACTCATTCGCTAACTTTAAAATGGTTGTAACTAAATTTCGATTAATGACAGTTTTCTAACGTGTAGAGGCTTGGGTGTACTGTTCCTAAAAATCCCAGTTCTAACTTACACGATTTACTAAACTCTGATATTTAAAAATATCGTGCCACAGATAAGATAGCATTTGAATCGGTATGCTCCTAACGGCTGCTTCCTAATGTCAGGTGACCTGGCGGCTTTCATGTTGGTGCCACGGTAACTCGGTGCCAGCCAAAATAGGTGCGCGATCTGCCATAATATATGGTCGAAGTGTTTGTCGAATATTTTGTTACAGGGAATTTGTTTTTATTGTTCCTTGTCAGAACATTTTCGTTGGTTCATATCATACCCGGTAATCATCCTCCAGTAATCTAATAATAGCTCCTTTGCCACGAAATGGCTTAAAGTTCGGTGCGTCTGTTTCGAAGACAGATGTGAACACGGGGCAGATGGTGGGGTGGGCCTAATTTTTGAAGTTTGGAATTTCGTTTCCCCGAATTGTTCAAAATGTTTCGTCATGTGAGAAAAAATTCCTTTTTTTTTTCAAATAAGTAATATTTTTGTCAAATCAGATTAGATTCAGAGGTCTCTAACAGGGTCGACAGTATTACTATATTACTAATTACATGAATCTGTGTGGTAACTTGTTTCATCCCAAATGACACTCTAGTCTCCCACCAGCTGGCAATGCTGTCTGAAACATGTTACTCTAGGTGACCACAAGGTGGCAGGGCATTCAAACCACCAGAGGGCGCTTTAACATTATCCAATTGAGTCAATTAGTGGCTGACTACTGTAAAAACAAATATATAAAAATTTGCTTTAAAACATTCCTAAGGGATTTCAGAAGAACTTATTGCCTTTTCTTTTTCCAATGATCAAGTTTCAGATGGAACTAAAAAAAAAATGTTTAAAACTACGAAAACTGAAAGAATCCAAAGAAAGCAGTTGTCGACATAGAATTTTCACAGCAAAAGGCACTATTACATCATTTTGTACAATTGTTTGGTGTTGAATTTAAGTAATAAAGTACTTCTGCTGTTTTTCGGGCTTGTATTATTAATTAATGCAGTAGTTTTGTATTGGCAACCAAAATGAACTACAGGGGGCGCTGCGCAATCGTAAACAAACTTCTTTTAGTACGGATAACGTCGCACGTGTGTCCATGTTGGAATAACTGGTTTAACACTCTCAATCCCTGAGATAATGAAATTTGTAGACGCTACAATAAATTCACGATGCATCAAAGAAGGGGAAGCGATTCTTAATGCAGGCCATATAATTTCATGTGGAGTTAAAAAGGAAGTTAGAAAAGAAATCCACATAGTTTCGCATTGCATTCAATCCACCGCAATAACGTGGTTGCCTCATTCAATCAACAGTATTTTAGACAGAAATAATTGTAAATTTTCTGTAGTCTTTTGAGTGCCCTTGTAAAGCAGGCAGAAGTGGAACGTGTAAACATTGTCTATCAGTAATGCTTTACTGTAACGGGTAATTTGTATTTTTACATTTTCAGACAAGTAATATAGCAATACCGACACGAGTGAGCAACAATTAATGGGACCCTGGGAATCAGTGAGACCCTAAGGCCTGGGATTACAATAACAAATTTGTAATATTTGAACATTCTGTTCCTAAAACAGTGTTTTTGAATTGGTAATTGTTGATCATCATTTTTTTCTCAAACAGTGTTTTGAAATGGTGATTGTTGACAGAACATTATAAAATCTTGTCCCTTAATGGGGCTTAAATTTATATGCATAACAGCAATAATTTTTTTCAAGAGCATGTAGAAATGCGCAATTTTAAATTATTACTATGCAATAAAACCATGTTGTCTCGTTTATTATTCATTCAAACACGTCACTATGTCAGTAGCATTTCACGGGAGGATTTCAAATGCAAGGCACAAACGTTTACACTAATTTGTGAAAAACATAGCTGGAACTTTGGGAACAACACTACGAGATGAAACAATAAGAGTTGTTCTTCTTCACGGAATTCTCCATTATACTACTCTCTAATTCCAGAATGAATGCAAAAATACCCCAAAACAAGTCAACCGAACCTAAGCAACGATCTAACCACAGCTAAGAATGTTATCCGTACTATAGCAATTCTTCTTTTCGCCGCTAGAGAGAGAGCGGACAGCTGAGATTGCCAATTGTAAGTCAATTGTATACTACTAACAACGGTATATTATTAACCAAACTAATACTATGTCTTTTACCCTTAAAACTTTATGAAACACCATCTCGTACTATTCCATTGTACTAACTGCATCTCTTACCCATCTCGTATTGTTAAGGTAATATCTTGATATTCATAAAAAAATTCAGTAAAAATACCCTTTTATGAATATTAAGATATTTTGTAAAAATAGATATTTGTAAAATAACATTAGATATTGATATTTGTAATGTAATATTAGATATTTTGTAAAAATATCTTTTACGAAATTAAGATATATTCAGTAAATATTTTTTTACGAATATTAAGTAATATTATATTTTGTAAATACATCTGAATATTTCATTAAAATATTCAGCAATTTTTGTTTTCTGATATAGTGAACACATTTATGGGTTGTGAGGAAACAAATTGCAAAGAAATTTTTTAAGGCCATATAATTTATAATTTTTTTAGGGCCTACTAGATATATATAGTTTTTCAGGATTATTCAGGACGTTGTGTCGTTACCTGTCAACAAAATGTTATGAATTTTTCTATCAATTACCATTTTTAGACATTTAATATAAAGCCGTGAAGAAAATCAAAGGTTCCTTTAAAAAAGAGTTCACATTCTGAGGAAGACTTGTTTTCATTACTCTGTCGTTGAATAGCACTGTCATATCTTAACTTCTGAGTTTAACAGAAATTGTAAGAAATGATTCTTTGATAACGCATGCCGCACGTTTTTATCATACACACATCAGGGATCAACACGTGATACAAATTAAAGAATAAACATGTATAGCATAACACGACGTTTCGAAGAATAAGATCATTGATGATGATGATGACCATAGTAGATGTGGGAAAGAAGGGGAGCTCAAAAATTCTTGCCACTGAAAAAAGAGAATGATACAAGAGAACAGGACACATTTACGGAGGTCTGGCGTAATGCATGCCGACGAAAATTCAATAGGGTTAAGTAGTATATACACTGGTGTACAAAAATGAAGGACGAAGAGCAGAAATCAGCATAACAGCGGAACGAGCAGGCAGAACGGACCGAAAGACAACTCAGGAGATAGAATACGATCTGGTCGGTAGGGCATGCGCATAAATGCAGCATGACATGGGGGGGGTGTCGGAAAGGTATGAAGCACACGGGCGGTGTACGCGCAGCAATTCGGTAAAAGCTATTGCACGGTGTACATCGGTTTGAACGATGTCGGGTTGCTGCCACCGTGTTATATGGCCAACAGACAATCCAGTAGACGACATCTGGATGACTTTACCCGAGGTCGCGTCATTGGGAAGTTGGAAAAAGGTCGAAGTGTGACTAGTGTGGCCGAGCAGTTCCGGATCGCTCACAGCATCGTTTCACGAGCTTGGAGAGCATTTCAAACAACAGGAACAGCTGTCCTAGAGTTTAGCAGTGGTCGTCCACGAGCAACCACGGTGGCGGACGACCGGTATATTGTCCTACAGGCGAGAAGAGACAGACGGCAGACAGCGGGAGAAATCGCCAGGCATATGCAACAGACAACTGGACGTCCGTTATCACGTTTTACCGTGGCCAGGAGGCTGCACAAAGGTGGTCTATTTGCACGACGACCAGTACGGTGTGTGCCATTAACGTCTGCTCGTCGGAGACGGCGGTTTCTGTGGTGCCAGGAATATAAGAACTGGACACATTAGCAATGGGGTTGAGTTCTCTTTACGGATGAGAGCCGATTTAGTCTGACGAGCGATTCTGGACGTATACACACCTGGAGAGAGCAGGGAACACGCAATCACACCTCCAACATCATCGAAAGGGAGCGGTTCGGAGCTGGCGGAGTTCTCGTTTGGGGCGGTATCATGCTTGGTAGCCGTACTGACCTCCACGTCTTCCAAAGAGGTTCAGTCACTGGTGTCAGCTATTGTACCGAGGTTCTCCTGCCTCACGTGCGTCTGTTTAGAGGTGCTGTGGGTTCTGAGTTCCTCTTCATGGACGACAACGCCACATCTCATCGTACAGTGGCTGTTGCAAAGCTGTTGGAGAGTGAAAATATTTAACGCATGGATTGGCCCGCCAGGTCCCCGAACCTAAATCAAATCCAACACGTGTGGGACCTTCTCGGGAGACGCTTGGCAGGAGGTCACCAGCCGACAGCAACGATTCCGCAGTTGCGATTGGCGCCACAAGAGGAACGGGCCGCGATGCCTCAACAGCTCCTTTTCAACCTCGTGCTCAGCATGTACAGATGTTGTAAATCCTGCAACGCAGTCAGATGTGATCATATCCCCTACTAAAGACTGGATTTTAATTGGCAGGCGCCTGTCACATGGACGTTTCTGTCTTCTGTCCAGTTGTGCTCGAAGCTACCTTTTCAATAAAGTGCCTTTGTATCTTTTGGAATCCTTTTTTGGACGGTTTTGCTCACTTGTCCCATATTCTTACATCTTGGGGATGCTATGGTATGATTTGAGTCGATGTGGAGCACTTCTGCACGACGTTACATTTGAAAAACCGTCCCGTCCTTAACTTTTGCACGTCAGTGTATTTTAGAATTCTTGAATAAAGAGTTGCTCAGTGTGTCGCCTTCTTGCCTTATAAAAATTTGATATATCCTGAATCAGGGACATACGTACATGTGCTCATGTATACTTATGTCAACGTTGAACTTGCGTTAACACACAGAACATTCAGCCGTCTTCCGCACGATTTACTAGATAAAAATATCTTAAAGGAAAACCAATGAGGTTAAAATCTCACACATAGATAAAACACACAAGTACTTTCGAGACTGCCTCAGTCTCTTCATCAGGTATGAATGTTATCAAGGTGACAACAGGCTATATAACGAGGGAGATCCGCTGTGACGACATTGGGCATTCGCAGTGTTATTAAATCGTTAATAACATGGTAGGTGTCAGTTTTGAAAGCATTTGTAATTAATGAATTAATTAATGTCAGAATTTTGTAAATCATTCAGAAATAAATGTTTCCAAGGTACTGGCACAACACAAGGAAAGCCATCATTACAGAAGTGTTGTTGTTTATCCATTATTGGGTTGGTGCGAATGAAATGTCCGGAGCGAACTAGCAGTGGAGACCGGCCCCCACTACAGCGGAATGGAACCACCCAAGGTGTTGCGGGTGTGATGTCACCGAGTTACTATAAATAGCTAGTACGTGTGAGAACAACAAGATTCAGATGTGGTATATTTGTACGAAACGTGGCTTGCAAAGGAAACATGCAGACGCCGGATTTGAGAGTCATCTTCCTGTATCAATTTAAACTGGGGCATTTTGCAGGAATTTCCGCTTAAAACATTGACAAAGCATTTGAAGAGAATACAGCGAACGAACGAACCATTCGGCGATGGTTTGTGAAGTTTCGAAGCGGAGATACAGACTTGCGAAACGAAGCACGTAGTTACCGACCTGTTGCTGTTTCTGAGGATGTTCTGTTACGTGTGGTTGTAACAGAACATCCGAAAAACGTGTAGCGAGATAGCCGCAGAAAAAGGTGTCCAACACACGACAGTTGTTTGGCGTGTGGCTGCACCTGTAAGGTCAAAAAGCTGGACAGATGGCTGCCGCATGAGTTGACAACTGCCAACAAGACTAGGCGTTTCGATGTCTGAACGTCGCAGCTTGCTAGAAATAATCAGGAACCTCTACTGCATCGAATCGTCATCTGCGACGAGAAGTGGGTCCTTTATGATAATCGGAAATGATATGCGCGGTGGTTCAGAAAGGCATACGGCTGGGCGGCATCCTATGCCACCCCTACGCACCAAGAAGATGATGTTCCTTGTCTCGTGGCCCACAGCCGGGATAATTCATCGGAGTTTCTTGGCAAGATGCCAGACTATCACTTCAGAACGTTATTGTTCTGAATTACACCAGATGCACTGGAAAGTGCAACAGAAAGACCTGGCTTTGGTCAACAGACATAGTGTTTTTCTGCTCCAGGACAACGGCCGCCTTCATGTTGCACAACGAACGATACTGACACAAAGTACCTTGGGCTATGAAGCACTACCTTATCCTGCTTATTACCCGGATTTGTTTCCGACGAACTAACATCCATTTCGTTGCCTGGATCACTTCCTGTCCGGGAGACAGTTCAACAACAGACAACGAGATAAAACTTGCAGGTGACTTTTTTTCGTTCAGGTATCATGGCCTTGCTTGACAGGTGGCAACTATGTGTTGATGCCGAGGGGGAATATTTTGCCTAGGTAAGTTGTCCCACTTTTCCGTTCTCGCAATCCACGTGTGTCGGTCTTTTGCAGGACATTTCATTCGTACCAACCCAGTGTTTGCAAACTTTCTGTAAGAAGAGTTAAACTTTTCGACTTTGTGGTGGTTAACATGGTTGCTTCTTCCCACAGGGGTTGCAATGCTTCATTACCGAGTAGATGGGACATTGCTGTAACAAAGGACTTGGAAGATATTTTTTGGGAGGAACCTACTGAAGATATTTTTTGGCTTAACGGATGTGTTGAATACGTCGGTACCATCGAAATATTTGAAGAAGGCTTTCTGTAAACGGAGGTAGTTGCATTATGGTTGAGTGAGTCCCTTTTTAGTAAGATGTCCAGATACGAAGGGTAAAATCCGTCTCTAACTTAGTAGGTATGTTATAACGTAGCACGGAAATCGATCTGTAGTATTTAACTTGTGTTACATTAAAATGTGGATCTTATAGTCGTAACACCAGAAAGATGAGTGGTCCTCATGATTAAAGATTTTTATTTAACTTTTTAATCGATTGTTTCGAGTTTCTAAATATGGGAGTTGTAAAGATTCTGCAGGAATTGAGGTGTGTAGATTTCAGGGGAATGCCATATCAAATTAAAGACCATTTTGTTTTTTTTGGCATTCACGATACTTTTAAAGAACATAGAAAAACAAATCAAGGCTCCACAGAATTTACCTTGGTATTATTCATGTTTATTAACTTCTCAAACTTTTTCAGAAATCATAAACTGTAAGCTTGCTGTTGTAACTTCTTCCCTTGGACTTGTGATTCATTTTAAGAAGCAATAGAGGCTTACTTTTCCCGTAGAATCTAGTCTGCAACGATCCGGGAACAAAATGCTGGTATGTGCTGTACTGAAAGAAGCTTCCATTCATATGTCAAGCTGTTGTGCCCCAGCACAACAGCTAACTAGATGTTTTCCCAAAAATGCGCGAGCCCAGGAAAATGCATTGAAGAAATATATAATATATCTCATTGTTTCAATAATTTACTGCAAGCCATCTAAAGTATTCCAAATAAATTTGTATTCATACTATGTACACAGCAGAGGGCCAGCATTTCATGTAAACACGAAAACTGCCTGGCATGAGTTTTATATAATTCCGTATATTGAAACATTTTCTCGTAAATTATTTTATAAAAACTCTATTGAAAACCTTCAGTCAGATTATTATTTATTTCAGCATTCTCACGGCGTTGGTGTCAAATGTCTACGTCAGGTCCTAGCAGTTTCATGCCACGAAACGAAGCAATGGGCACAAGAGACTTTTTCATAGAAAAACAAATGGAAATCGAGATGATTTCCATTTTAATTTGCATATTTATCGTTGAAATAAACTAGAGGAACGAGTGTTAAATATCCAAAGCTAAATTCTAGATTACAATATATTTGCTGTTGGGACGTAGCCCACTCCTACTTCCGCACTTATGGCACAGTTTATATCTATATGACATTGAAGTTATTCGAAATTGAATAAACAGAGTGCTGCCGACGAAATCTTATGCTGCGCTTTTTTGCAAATGGTACGAAGCCTGACCGATGCGACTTATATTTCCTCAAATACAAAAGCAAAACCAGTTATTCTGATGATATGGCACCCGCACGCTGATGCTTCCAAAGTTGTCCAATAGATGGCAGCATGTGAGCCATATGAAATTCGTTCTGTTCTGGAAGTGTCTTAAAAGGAATTGTAGGATGTCGACGTTAGCAGCGACTAGTGTATTGCAACTCTGAAATATTTATTCTGACGTTAAAGTTATGTTTCCTCGTGAATGTGAATCTGTCTTTCTACCATAAAATACAAACTAATACAATGATTAGTTTGCAGATTCTGCAATGAGGAGGAGAAGTAAATTCCTTTTTTTTCAAACAAAAGATGTTATTGAGAACAACTTTCCTGTTGTTTAGAACGGATAATAAGTTTTTGCAAGTGTTGGTTACTCTGATACACTCATAATACGTCGAAGTTTCTCAGTAGAACAAATCTGCTTTATTTATAAACGCGTGCCGCAGTACTCTTCTTTGATTCCAATCTAGGCGCTGAAGTTGGTTCGTGACTGCTAGTATGGAACCCGTAAGGATTGTCTTAATAAATTTAAAAAAAGTTCGAGGACCCTGAGTTGGCTCAGAAAACAACTCAGGGTCAATTATACATTCATTGCTATTTTCGGGTGGCAGCTGAAATACAATCTAGCAAAGGCTCCGAAATTTTTTTGCATGCAGAAATATCTTCCAAAGCTATCGTCACTCTACGGTCTTTAATTTATAATGAGATCTTCAAAGTTAACATTAATTTCGCTAACCAAATGCGTGACAAACTGAGTAACTGGTTCCATATTTATTACAATTCTAAGGTTCGTTGAAGATAAGGCTGGACCATTTGGAATAGGAGTTGCTATTGGATGACCAAATGCCGTCACAACGGAAGCACTTTTTATCCAGTGGGCTATGGGAAACAGCTATTGGTAAATGTGGAGCTTAGCGTCCTAAATTTTTTCGTCCGAAAATTGTTAGTACCTGGAAAAGGTACGATGTGCAGATTTCAGTATATGGAAATTAATGGTAATTGGTGCAGAAATTTCATATTTTAAATGTGTTTTAAAGATTTTTATCGTAATATTGATCTGTGAGTCCGACGCTGTGAAGGGTAGCTGCGATAGGTCTAATGCATCGCTCCTGCGAAGATGTGAAGCTTTGGTCCGTTGACAGGAAGGTTCGTAGCTGTTGCCGAAATGACGGGTGGAAGAGTACAAGAGAAAGAGGTTACGTTGTTGGCAGGAGAGCGATAAATGTTGTAGTGATATGCTACAGAAAATAAGTCCACAGCATTCACCCTTCATTTTGTAGTATCCTGTACGTTGTTGGCAGGACAAACCGCATAAAACCTCTTTGATTTGCAAATGATACGTATGAGTAAGATAGAAATTGATTTGCGAACAAGCTATTAACAAGAGAACCAAAAGTGCAGTGACACAGCAAATCAGCTACGAATGGAAGCCGTTCAAACCAGAACCGAAAGTTATAGTTCCCCAGCTTTCTATACATCATAGAAAAGCATATTAGTACGTTCTCTTTCGAATCAGGGAATCATATGCGAAAGAGCGAAAAATTTCTCAACATCTGCTTTAAAAACATTGACAAAACATTACTGAACTATATTCTGTAGCATATGAGTACACGAAGATTCGCTGCCTTGGCAAGAACGTACGCGGCTGCACTTGTAATCATCCGCGCGTGAATTACACGCTCCAACGAATCTTCCTTTCAAGGAAGAAAGCTTTACATCGTCGCCGTAGCGATCCGTTAGGCATACCGCAGCGTCTTTTCACAGCATCGCACTCATATGTCAATATTACGATAAAAATATTTAAAACACATTTAAAATAAGTATGAAATTTCTGCACCATTTGTTGTTAATTTCCGTATTCTAAAATCTGTACGTCGCACGTTTTCTAGGTTCTGACATTTTTCTGTCCGACTAAATAATTTAGGACGCTAATCTACACATTTACCCAACTATTACCGCTACAACTACTGCTCCTCATAATTTTCTGCTATAGAAGAAATGAAAGCAAGGAATACAATGGAAAATGTTTCAATTAATTGTATTTATCAATTTAAAAAACTAGAATGCTTTCCAGCCATCCAATTTTTTTGTTTTCAGTGATTAATTTTAAATGTAATAAAATAAAGAAACACCATTTGAATGAAGCATTGCGCGTTTATTGGAATCAAGAAATACTTGTATGTTGCTGCATTTCAATTATAGCAAATTATATTTGCGGAAATTCCAGTCACTTAAGAGTGTTTGCAAATGTAGCGGTTTCAATAAAAAAAGCAGATTTGCAGTAGAAACTTGGTTATACGTTATACGCTTTTGCACGGAATTCTACGCAAGTCCCGATACTTTACTGGGGATCCTATCGTTTTTTTAAATCGGTTATACGTAATTAATTTATACGTTTTAGGCGATTATACGAATTTTTTTTTAAATTTTGAATTAAGTACACATGTACATATATTAAATATGGAACATCACAGAGAAAATTAACATGGCCCCTGCGCAAGGATGACAAACTAGATTTGTTGTTTTCGTGAATACATTGCTTTAAATTGTTTTAATCATTATTTTTTCATACTCGTTTATTTTTTGATACCGTCAGAATGGGCGCAGAAAAGTTGGTTAGCAATTTACACATACGGGTCTTGGCTCTTAGTTTGCAATTTACATATAGGGGTTGAGAGCGGTCCGATTTTAGTTCGCAATTTATACATTCCGGATGAAACAGGGAGTCATGGAAAAAGGGAAAAGAAGAATAGGAATAGAACTGTCATTTTTTGGAAAATTGAAAAGATTTTTAAAACGTAAAATAAAGCCTGAGAGCAGAGCAAGACTCTTCAACCAATATGTATTGCCTATTATGATATATGGAGCAGAAGCCTGGCCAACCAAAAAAAAAAATAATAGATAAAATGCAAGAAACAGAAAGAAGAATGGAAAGATCTCTGCTAAACATAAGACTTAAAGATAAAATAAAAAATGACGAAATAAGAGCTAAATCAAAATGTTCAAATATTGGAAAAAACATACTTCAAAAGAAATGGAAATGGACAGGACACATAGCTGGGGTGAGAGACAATAGATGGACAAATGCTATACTGGAGTGGCGGCAGTATGAAGGAAAGTGATCGGTTGGAAGACCCGAATGAAGATGGTCAGATGATATAAGAAAAACAATGAGAATCCCTTGGCACCAACAAGCTCCGGATAGAAATAGATGGAATGAATTGGAAGATACCTGTAGCCAGAAGTTGCTGTAAAAAGAGCTAAAAGACAGAGAGAACCAGCAGAGAGACGTTTTTACATTTACGGGGGGAAAAAACGTTAACGTCAGAACAAATATTTCGGTGAGGGGAGACATTTTTCATTGCTAAAGGTTCTGTTAAGGTTAATAAAAAGGAACTTTAAAAGGGTATAATTTAGTAACGTTAATGTATTTAGGCACTTGCACAACGGAGCGAAGGGCGATGGGTAATCAGCTGACGTTCTTCCATCAATTGCCCGATTCTGGGTCTCCGATATTCAATTCGCCATTTATTGTAGTCGTCCTCAGTTTTAATATTAAGATGGATTTCGGTTCGTATTGATCTGAGGCTATGCAAATACTGCATCTGATGTCGTAGACAAACTTACTTTGCAGTGAATTATTCAATTGGATAATTTGCCACGATATGTGATGTGACCTCACGGTGAATTTCTCAGAAAGCAGAACTTCCCACGGTAAAATGAGAGTGTTCGTGTCACGTGACTCTCATCATAGTACCGGCCTACTCGCAATCTCTGAAACAGCTCTGAACCAATCGCGTGTCCGAAATGGCCTTAAATCGTATTACGTGTATACACTTATGAAATACGCTACCGGGTTTAGATATCAAAGTTAGGAAAATCATTCATACAGCAAGACAAGTTGGCGGAGAAAGATTTGCCGATATTCTTGATGAAATTGTGAAAGAACATATTGAAGGCGATGTGTTAAACGAATGAGGAATTCCAAGAACTTGTTGAGTCATTCACAGAGGAAGAGACAGATGTAGAAGAAGAAACTGAAACAGAATCAGCAATGTATACATTACAGAAATTTGCCGAAGCGTTTCAAATTGCGCAGACATTAAATGACAAAATTATGGGGTACGATCCTCGGATGAACGCAGCATTAAATTCACCCGTATGATCACGAAGGGTTACAACCTTTGCAGCAACACTTTGATGAGTTAAAAGGAAAGAGACACCAACTTCCGATTACAATTTTCTTCCAAAAAGTTTCGCCAGAAACACTTTCATCTATTGAGGACCCGAACCGTCGACATTGTCACGACGCATTAATTCCCCTTCTGACGTTTCGTCAGAAAGTCAATAGTAGTCCAACGCAACGTCAAAATACCTATATCTTTACCTCACTTAATCTCATCACGTAAGCCTTCTATCATCAAAAGAGGAAGACAGCATTATAAGATATTTTGAGAGAGAGAAAGAGACCACATTCCTATAAATTTTATTACAGTATATTGTTATAATTGTTTTATTACTAGTTATTCCTGTTATTCTCTTACTGTGCTTAAACTTTATCATAAGTACGTATATATAGGTAAAACATAGTACAGTAGAATTCCAACTGTCCGGACTCCAGATATTCGGAACTCTAATTATCCGGATCGCTTGTTCTTCTTTTAATGCCAAGTAAAGTTAATATTTTTGTTAATTTATTTTATTTTACTTTATTCGTTCATTTAAACAATAAAAAATTATAATGGAGTGCAGTAGATATTTAGTTTTTGAACTGTATAGCATTTGCTATTTTAAAAAGTACGATAAGCGAAAAAATTTAATTCCCATCACTTCAATTAATTAACACGCATTTGGCCTACAGAAAAAAGGCAACCCAATTATCCGGATTTTCCGAATATGCGTATGGGTCCGAGTTAATCCGGATAATTGGAGTTCAACTGCATACTAAAGTTTGGTACTATCCCCGGTGTCAGGCTTCCACTTGGTGTCTTGGGACGTATCTTCCGCGTATTAGAAGGGAATATTGTATTCATTTATTTACGTAATAGACATTGCATTCATTCGCGTAACTGATAACCACACCCAGCGGCAGTCCCGTACATACTGAATAGAATTAAATCATAACAACAAACAATGAAAGAAATACGGGATTACGCCATATAATACAAATTTTGAAGATGACAATCCGATTTTGACTTACCATCTTTGTCACATTTACGCCAAAAATCGGATTGTCATCTTCAAAATTTGTAACAAACAATGAGATTTATTAATTCTAACAATGAGCTGTACTTAGGTAGGTGTATTAAATGAATGTTATTGTCGTATGGCTTCAACCTTTTTAAAAAAATTAACTGTCCCATTTCAGATTTCATCGTACATTTCGACTTCTCAGTTTCAGCTGCAATTAATCAGTGTATCAGGTTGCGGATAAAGTCTTCCTTTTTACTCAGCGGTCTTTGCCGTCGGATTAATCAGACAAGTCAGCATCCGTTTTGTGAGACGAAAGTTTTTCTTCGATCCAGGAGCAAAATATTAAACCTTCGATTTCAACCTAGGCCCGAGCAGGAAACTTCGCTTAACTGTTGAAAAAAGAGCCTAGTTCAGGTTCCTGCATACGGGCGCAAGCTTACACCAACAAACAAAAAGTTAAACAAGTTAGTCAAATCATGCAATGCATTGATTATGATACACTTTCCAACATACCAGAAATCCTTACTCAAGTTATTACTAAAGTAATGAGGAATATGGCTGTAGAATAAATCTCGCTCCTGTGCCATGACCTTTGACCCCAATTTGATGATATTCAACAGAAGCGGTTCAGTATACCTCCGAAATAACATCATAAAACTTTGTCGCAATCGAAACATTTTTGCGTAAGTTATGATGCATAAGGGTTATGGAATAGATCCCGCTTCTGTGTCCTAACCTTCGATCCTTTCGCCCACTTTCAATAGGATTCGTCCCCAGGCAGGCCCCTACAACATAATAACATTTCATCCAAATCGAAGCATTTTTTCGTAAGTTATGACGCACAATGGCGACGAAAGTGATTCCGCTCCTATGTCCTGACCTTTGACCCCATTTCTCCCATTTTCAAAAGGGTTTGCCCCCAGGTGGTCCTCCACCACATACTGAAATTTCATCGAAATCTAACTATTTGTACGTTAGTTATGACGCATAAGAGCAGTGGAATGGATCCCACTCCTATGTCCTGACCTTTGATCCCATTTCCTTCACTTTCAACACGGTTTCTTCCCAGGTGTTCACATATTAAAATTTCAACGAAATTGAACGATTTTTACGCGAGTCATCGTGCGGACGGACATACGCACACAACGCGTAACGTAATGAGGCAGATGGGAATCGCGACCATCGCGACCGTCTGCTCGCCAGACTGTGACGTCATAAAACTTTAATAGGATCCACACACAACGCGTGACGTAATGAGAAGATGGCGCGACCGCGCGCCAACATCTCAATCGCGAGAGTGTGACGTTATAAGATTTCTAAGCATAGGTAACATTAATGGGACGACGCCATGACACTAAAAACTTGGTAATTCGGGATGGTTATTTAACCCACTGAACGAATTTTCCTAAAGTCGAGATCAAGCTAAATTGCTTTCTAGTACCAGAAAACGGTAGGCTAACGACTTTCATCAAAATCCTTAGAGCCGTTTTCAAAATAAAATTTACATACATACAAGAATTGCTCCTTTAATAGTATGGGATAAGGGCGATGGAATGGATCCCGATCCTTTGTCCTGATCTTTGACCCCATTTCGTCTATTTCAAATGGATTCGTCCCCAGGTGGTCCCCTACCACATACTAAAATTTCATCGAAATCGAACCATTTTTACCCGAGTTATCCTGCGGACAAACAGACAGACGGGCGGACGGACAAAGCTGGAACATATACGCTTCTTCAACCTACGGTTGGAGACGTAAAAAACAATGCCCGCCGTGTTAATTTGGTACAGAACCTCTTTCAACGTCAAATAATTTCTCAATCCATATTCCAAAATTAGTCCTGTTCGACAGTTTTAGAAAATGAATTATACAGCTTTCCCTACATAAAACGGAAATGTATGGAGCAAAAGTCGTGGAATGTGAGAAAACAGATGCTGTGTCATACTTGTAGTAAACATATCGGGTTGTTAGTATATTAAAGGAGTATTCAATTAGAGAACCACGTTGGATAAATTTTGGTTATCTTTCGAACACTGGTGCTCTCTTCCCTATTTACGAGACAGCGCTGATGTGCTGCCATCTATCGGACTATGTGAAAAAGAAGTTATTAAAATCATGCAATGCATTGATTATGATACGCTTTCCAACATACCAGCAATCATTACTCAAGTTATTACTCAAGTTATGAGGATAATAACTGTAGAATAAATCTCGCTCCTATGTCCTGACCTTTGACCCCATTTCGATGATATTCAACAGAACCCGTAAAGTATACTTCCGGAACAACATGATAAAATTTTGTCTCAATCGAAGCATTTTTACGTAAGTTATAACGCATAAGGTCGATGGAATGGATTTCAATCCTATGTCCGGATTTTTGACCCCATTTCGTCCATTTTCGATAGGATTCGACCCCATGTGGTCCCCTATCACATACTAAAATTTCATCGAAATCGAACCATTTTTACGCAAGTTATGACGCATAAGGTCAATGGAATGCATCCTCTCCTATGTCGTGATCTTTGACCCCACTTCACCCATTTTTTATAGGGTTCGTCCCCAAGTGGTCTCCTATGACATATTAAACTTTTTTCCAAATCTAACCATATTTACGCAAGTTATGACGCATAAGGGCAATGGAATGCTGCATCCCGCTCCTATGTCCTGACATTTGACCCCTCTTCAACCATTTTTAATAGGGTTCGTCTCCAGGTGGTTCCCTAATACATACTAAAATTTCATTGAAATCGAATCATATTTACGCAAATTGTGACGCATAACTCCAGCGGAATGAATCCCGCTCCTATGTCGTGACCTTTGACTCCATTTCGTTCGTTTCAATAGGGTTCGTCCCCAGGTAGTCCCCTACCACATACTAAAATTTCATCCAAATCGAACAGTTTTTACGCAAGTTATCGTGCGGACAGACGTACACAGCTGGAGCATATACGTTTCTTCAACCTATGGTTGGAAAGTGTAAATGATGTTTGTAGTTGTGTAATAATCCCGTTTTGTGACTATTTCTACTGTCCCTTAAAAGGAGGTTTATCATTACCAATTGGGTCCCTACTCTGAAATATTTATTGTGTTGGAAAAGCTTTTTAGCCTCATGAATGGGAAGGCTGAAGAAGCGTATAATTTCAGTCACCAGCTGTCTTAGTCTACCTGGAAGAATAAATCAATTAATTACAAGAATTTAAATCAATTTATTTCGAGCAAAGGAAGGACAATCTGATGTCTCCTTAGGCATCAAGCCTCCATTCCATACACTGCGAGGCTACAGCGAACTCGGAGTTTAGGTCACTGCAAAATTGATTCCAGTCATCAGCTGTCTTAGTGGATGTCGTAACATCACCTTGTGACGATTCCTCGATTACCTCATCATAAGAGAATAATTTGGCGAAACAATACACCAGAATCATCACGGTAGCAAAAGGAATACGAGCATTATGGAACCACGACCCAAATGTGCGGAAACACAGCTCATTATTCCTCGAAACGTGCTTCTTCGGGTACTTAAATTGTCCAAAACGATTAGACATATCCACTCTGAGCGTAGCCCCCGTAATAGTAAATGCGGTCCGATTTAATTTGGAACACTTTGTCTCGGCGGCAACACGTTACGCTAGAAACCACCACTAGATGTCAGGCGTGACAAGATTTCAGAAGATCGTATCTTGGGGAACTTACCGCAGAGCAATATCATCTTGTAAAGTATTCTGGGACAGATTAGATGAACGATACATTAAGAAATTGTTAAAGTAATTTATTAAGTGAAATTTTATGCTGAAAATTTTGCTCCCGGCGTGAATTCACTTATTTTCGATGCTTCAGCATGATTTCACGCCCATATCAACATATTGTATGAAGCCTCTGAGCTCACTCATAATTGGCGCCTGTGGTTACGCGTGAATTTAATATTTCATGTAAATAACTGATATTTGGACACTTCGTAGATGATGGAGCGTTAGTAAAATGTATATTTTTATACCGTGGGGTAAGAAAACTTGTAGCTGAGAGCAGATACGAGAGAATGATATTTTAAAAAGACATTACTTTAAAATTAAAAAAAAAACAATCCTTTCATACGTTCATAATTTTAATTCGTGATAACCTTTTTAATTTTTCGAACAGTTTTAAAAACTGACATAAACCGATCATAAAAAAATACCGTTCGAAATAGGTATATTTTGAAATATCAATAAACAGGCTTTGTTAAATTGCAAGCATTTTTTTCTATTTGTGCCAGCAATCAGATCTGTATTAAGAAAATATGTTAACCCATTTAATTGTAATATGAAAGAATTGTTGGACATTGAACATATTAAATTTTGCTTTCACATTAGATATTGCTCAGCCGATAACACAACAACAAAACTCTGTATTTCAGAAGCACCCTGGACAAACGCGGGTGCTGTTGACACTTTCTTTTAACAATACACAAGAAAAAAAAATGCTTAGTGAAACATATATTCATTTGATAAATTATCAACACTTTGAATGTAGCTTTTTGCAATGAATAAACCTTTCTACATCCGCTGCATTTTTGCAGTAATAAATAATTGCAATTACGGTAGGCACACTGCAATTCACAAAAGTAATGAAGTGATTCTCACTTGCAATATTAGCAAAAACATATTAATAAATCATAATAGTTGGGAAATTGGCAGCATTTTTTAACATGTAGTTTTTAATATGCAATATTCAGATAGTAGATGAACGGAAAATGTGTGTATTTTTATGATATACTACCCATTCAAACATTGAGAATATTTGATGTTTGAAGTATGCCTTCACATATACTAACAACTTCAGCTCTAAGCCTTAAACAATATCTTCCTGTAAATAATGGTCGTTTTTTATTATTTCTATATAGTAGTGCCTAATAATTTGAATTCAGTTTAATTATCAGAATAACCTTTCTGTCATACACACTGGAAGATTTTAGATAAAAGAAATCTATTTACAATTATTGTCAAGCCACTGAACGTAGTTGGTAACTTGCCACTAGAAAATTCTTAGAGGCTGGTATGAATTCGCATTGTTTAATAAACAACCTGGCACAATGCACCATGGTTGCATCCCAGATAAAATCCTTACCTTTGAGTATTATCCGTACGCGAATAGGAATTCTGAAGTTAATCATAACGAAATACGCGCCTCATCAACGTGCATTTAAACGGATTAATAACATCAAATCGTGCGCACGAATCAAGCAAGGCTCAGCTTGCCTCCAACGACCCCTGGCGGGCGTTAAAGTCATAAGGTGTTGACAATTTTCTTGCAATTACGAAAGGTATTTACTTTTTCGGGTTACGCTCTAAGAGTCACTGGGTGTCCCTTTCAACATCCTCTTGATGTTGGAAGCAACCTTGGCGTTTATACCGCGAAACACACGTAGCTTCATTCTTACCAAATTTTATCAAAAACTCTCTTCCAATTCCACATGGTACAACATAGTAAAAAACGCGTCAGAAACGAAAACGACCTTACAGGGCTACAAGAAACACGCTCAAGAAACACATTGGAATCTGCATCTGCTAAGCGAAAAAATAGTGCATGAACGAGGAGCTGACGTGCTACCATCTATCGGCCGATCTGTAATCGCAGTAATGCGCGGAAAGAGGGCCAAAGTTGGAGGTATAGCCTAAATTCATTTACTGTTTTTATTCCCATTAATTCTATTGTTAAAAACATTAGTTCATAGGATACGTAATAGTTTTGTTTCGAACTGCACGCAGATGTGATCTGGGAAGGGTTGCTCTGACTATTCCTGGCGACTGTGGTAAATGTGATGCTGCTTTTGTGGCAGAGAGGGTTACAGAAGGTAAGTCAAAAATTATCCGCCCTCTGTCAAAACATATTTTTGACTTGGATACGTCTTTAAAATAGGTCCCATGGGGGGTACCCTCAAGGCAAACGTGACCGACATAATTTCTTACGATTGATCAAATGCTTATAATTTCTAAATTAAATTATAACAAATATCTGAAATATAATAACTGACATAAAAAGAGTAGCAAACTATGATTAAAAAAATATCAACTTCAAGGTCATGTGTATGCTCGTGAGGAGGAAAGCGCGTCCGACATTTTGGGGTCAAAATCACTGAGTCAAGCGCCTTGAAATCAGTATAACACAAGATCGCGTAGAGGGAGGATCATGATATTTTTCTCAAACGATTCGTCTAGATGAGAGCTATCTAAAAACGAATAATTCATAAACATGTAATAAGTACTTTATCAGTTATAAGTGGTAAAAGAAGTGCTTGTGAGGAAAACAAAATGTCTAAATATTTGAAACAAATGTCAGACTCAAAATACCCCAAACCTACAAGTATATCAGAAGAAAGCACCCAAAATGAATCGAAGAAGCCCAAAACGACTAATGCTGAACCTTGTAGGTCTTATACACTGAAGAGCAATTGAATTAGAAACAGCTGGCGTTATGCAAATACAGCGCTGTGGGCGGCCCTGTAAACGGAAACGATATGACGTATGCATCGATCCGACAATATAAGGAGTGATGCGACGGGAATCAGTGAAAGTCGAACGCAGTATGGGTAAGACGAAGGATCTAAGCGCATTTGATCGTGGGAAAATTGACGAATGGATCACTCCATCTCGGAAGTCGCGCTGGCACTGGGGTTTTCACGAGCCACTGTGTCACGCGTGCACAGTGAGTACATCGAATCCGGTAAAACCATCCCTGCAAGAGCCAACTGCCGTGGACAACAGCGTGTGGATGAGCGGGGTCATCGTCGGCTAGCTCGCATTGTAACAGCGGATAGACGGGCCACAGTGCAAGAAATCACTCAGAAATTTAACGCTGGTGCACAAAAACGTGTAAGCAGCCACACCATCCAGAACCATCTCCTCGATATGGAGTACAGAAGCCATCGTCCCACGAGGGTGCCGCTGCTGACCGCACACCACAGGGTGCAAAAATTAGCATCCCAGGTAGCACACCCTTGCAAATTAACGTAGGCGCGACGCTATGCCACCGTACTTTATTCCCAACCTGGTAGGAAAGACGTTATCTTTGAATGTTCACGTAAAGCCAACGATTTTCCAACTGATGAGCTACTGAGGGGAAGGTTTGGGTAATCCGATTACAGTCAAGGCTACCTAAACTCCAACCAGTCCCTCTGTGAATCATCAGCACGGAGGGTGGTTTTGCCTGAGGCAACATGTGGACAACTCTTGTTCAGCAGTCTGTGAGTCAACCATTGTTTGTTCACAGAGCACGCGCGAACTGGAAATTTCATGGATGTAGAAAAAATCTTATTGTTGGATTTTCTGCATGTTTTTATCACACATGAAATAATTTTAAAATAGCTCTTTGCTAAATTGCGCTAGCATATTTTATATAGATGTTGCATTTTTATTGCTGCTTTGTTTCTGCGGTATCGAACTGAATTTTGGAAGCTAAGTACATCGTGTCTGAAATAATTAAACGATCTGCTGTTGTTCATCCAACAGATAGTTTTATTGTTTACACGAAGTAAAAACCGATGAATGTGATAGATGAGAGTTGTTTGGGCTATTTTTTCAGCGATATCAGAGAGGAAAATGTAAATAGGTAGGTTTGTTACAATATAAGTTCTTAGTGACAAGGAAGTAAGTTTGTTACAATATAATTTCTTAGTGACAAGGAGGTAAGTGTGTTTAAACTACTGGCAAATTACAAATGACAAATGAACTAGATTATCCACTCAGATATGATACGAGCAGGTGAGTTGGTGTAAAGAAGTGACAAATATTCCCATAATTCAAAATTTAATATTCCAGAATTTCAGCACTGTTATCTCAAAATATGATGTGAGTTCAGCAACAAATGCAAACATAAACATTGCAGTAAATTTTAGGTTATGCTATAAACTGATTTCACAATGTTTTCTTCGGAAAGATTTCTTCTTACATTACCTCAATGAAAGTTGCATACTTTTATACTGTTAACGATAGTATAAATTTGGATATTTTTTTTGTGCTGTTACTAAAGCAACAGGGCACAATATTAATACCTTTTGAATGAAAACTGATTTTGATATTTTGTTTTTTACACTGACCTTTGCTGTCAATTTTTTTTTATATTAGGTTAGTTTGGTCAAATATGGTTATACTAGTTTTTTTTTTTTTTTTTTTTTTTTTGCCGATGTGGCCTGGATATATGTTGTTAAAATAATATTTTTGATAGTAAACATTAATAGAGATGTGAAATTATGAAAACAGCACAATTCTGTAACTGGGTGTAGCCAGAATATCTTCATTTGTGAAATATTAATTTTTTTCCTGTTAAAAATGTTTATACCAAACAGTGGTCCAGATTTCTCATGATCAAAATGAGAATGCAGAGAACATTGATGTAATAAAACATATAACAGCTGTATGAAACATTTAAATAAATGAAGATCCTTCAAAAAGAATAGTGAATGCTCAATGTTAGGGACGCTGAATTTTTTAACTTTTAATTGGAAAATTGCATGATTATGTTCCTTATGAAAAATAAACAAATTATCAAAAACTTACAAATTAAAACCTCAAGAAATCCAGAAGCACAATTGCACATGTTCTCCTGCTTCAGATCACTTGAAGAAAACAGTCTGTGCCCTTCGCTATTTTTCAAGGTTTTTTTTTTTTGCGTTTTTCTGATCATAATTGATCTCCGAAAATTTTATTCAATTTTCTACTAAATTTCCTGTATAGCTGGTATTTATTTGAGAGATGCTGAGTTTGTACTAATTGGTTCACAGAGGTATTTCTAAAATTCTGTATTTCATTTTCTCTTGGAAGAGTAAATTTTTTTCAATGTTTATTCATCGTAGAAAGTACAAAAACTATCTAATAAAAATAATAAAATTTAGATGTAGCAGTTCTTTTTTCATACTGTTTATCAGTTTTTAATATTTATGAGGTATCTTGTTTCACGAACTACATTGGAGAGTTAATGTAAGTATTTTATGTTAGTGTGTCCTGCTGCTATATTAAATGGGCAATATTTCAGCCTTTATATTTGTGGTTTTGTGCAATAAGGAATTATATGTAATGATTTTCCCTTCCTTCCTGTGTTTCCATTTTAGCGGCCATTGTGAAAATCCAGTTGTATCCAGCAGTCAGACTGGCAGATGTAAAAGCGCATTTACAGTTCTGGATAACTATTTCTTCATAACACTTAGATGAATACTGTGCTTTTAGAGAATACAACATTATTTTCCAGCAGTTTTTCCTTTTCATGTGTGTTTTAGTAGGGAATATGTCATTGATAATTATTTTAGCTTAATAAATGTAAATTCTAAATTAGTGCAATTTAAAAAATTTTAATTAACATATGGGCATGGGTTAAAGTTCATTTAATTGCTTGTGTGCAATTTTGCCTTTCAGTAGTGTTAAAAGGTAAGCCCTCATTTTGCAAAACGTCATCTACGAAATTTTTTTCTATTGCAGGTTCTAAAGCTGCCCGGATATCACAATACAATGAAAGTTTAATATAAAACTGCAAAAAATGTGAGTGAAAGTGTGTGTGTGTGTGTGATTCGAAAACTATTTTATTGATAATATCACTGCTTTCACACGACTGGTCTAAGATAGAAGTGATAAGGTACTTTATTTTTCATGAATGAACTGCATATACATTAGCTGAATTATATGCTTGACTGAGAAACTTTCATTCTAAACCACTATATCAATCAATACAAGCACCTGTAGCATTAACACTGCTACTATTGTACCATTGAAGTATGTCATCTTTAGCTATATTTTTTTAACGTTCCACTTTACATTTCCCGGCCTTTCATTTTTGAGACTCAGAAGCAAAAGAATAAAGAGGGAGGATGGGAGGCTTACAAACTGCATGAACGAAAACCATTACTTTTCCTTTTTTTTAAATACATTAAAATGTTTGAAAGTACAGTAAAAGTTGCACATCAGTTTAGTGTAAGTGTGTGTGTAAATTATGCTTTGTTATATTCAGGTTTCCTTATAACCAGCCGATAATTATTTCCAGAAGTGTTTTTTTTTATACCAGAAAAATGGATGGTAAGTAGTCAAGGAATTGTTATAAACATAATTTGTTATAGCATGGTTTTACCATATTTGCAATCATCGCAGTATGCTACGTAGCAAAATATTACCTCCACGTGCATCATTAAAAAAATTGATACATCCGTGTGCACAAGAATGTGTAACATTTCTTGTTGTACATACAAGTAAAAATCTATGTAAACTGTACATAGCTAACTTCCGACTCACCTGTTTTTACATGTATAATCATGCGTTTTCATTCATACACTGGAACATATAGAGTATGGGACAAAAGACTACATTGCGACACTTCCAAGTAAAAATGAAGAGATACAAACATAAAGGATGTATCATACAAAGCTGCTGAGAGCACTGGGCGCGTACTATCCTTGAATTTAAAAAGTTGGCTTATTGTTATAGGAGCGATGACTGAATGTAGTGTAATACATTAGCACAACGTCATGTAACTGATGGCTCAACGTTGTAACAGTGGCTGCACGTTGTTGGAGTGATGGCTTAATGATGTAAAAGATGTTGGTACAATGTTGTACAAATGATGGCTTAATGGTGTGCTATACGCTGGCTCAATGTTATAAAGACGTCGGCTCGTCGTTGCGACAGTGGCACAATGTTATATGAGCGATGGCTTAATGCTGTAAATGATGTTGGCCCAAGGTTATTCAAACGATGGTTTGACGTTGTGTGCAGTGTTGGCGAAATGTTATTCCAACGATGGCTCAATGTTGTAAGAGTGTCTCAGTGTTGAAGGATTGATGGCTTTTGATGTACGAAGCATCGGTTTAATGCTGGCACAATGTTATAAAAACGTTCATCCTTACGTTGGATCAACGCTGGCTAGTACACTGAGCCTACCGGAGGCTGGTAAGTGGCCGCTGAGACATATGTAGGGAGGCCCACTGTAGTATCCAAACGTTTTCCCAACGTTTTGTGTTTTACGTAGAGCCAATGTAAGTGTGCTGCCTGGGATGGGCGCGGGAACATCGCCAATGGACCCTAGACATGTGGGAAAATGCTGCCTGGACTGATGAGTTGAGATTCACGTTGGTACATGCGGATGGGAGGATACGAGTACTGCGCAAACCACATGAAGCGATAAATCTTTCTTTCCGGCAGAATACTCTTCAAGCTAATGGGAGTGGTATTCTCGTCTGGGGACTGTTTACGTCAACTGAAACGGGACCCCTGGTACGTGTGACATCGTCCCTCACACGTCAACGTTACCGGGATATCCTGGACGACCATTTGCTCCCGTTTGTGCATCTTCAACATCCCACTGGGGACCTCATCCTGCAACAAGACAATGCACCGTGCCATCGCTCCCGAAATATATCCCAATGGTTAAATGAACACTCCACGGACGTGACTTCGCTTCCTTGGCCAGATAGGTCACCTGAGCTCAATCCCATCGAGCACATCTGTGATGCCATCGAGAGAGATGGTCCAGGTTCTGACCCCGCTCCATCAAATCTTCGTGAACTGTGGGAGCTTGTTCAGGGGTTGTGGATCCGTATCATTCCCAATGCTTCCGGTGTCTTGTCGAGTCCATGCCTTGACGAATCGCCGCAGTCATCAGGGCAAAAGGTGGTGTTACACGTTACTAGACAGGTATCTCTAATTCAATTGCTCTTCAGTGTAGACAGAAGAAGAAAGCCCAAGCGGCTCAACGCGTGGAGCCACAACCAAGCACTTTTACAGCTAGTACATGTAAACCAATGGACTACTTGTTCGTTAATGAAACTTGGATGGAAGATCCTAGTCACATATATTTGTCCGGTTTTGAATTGAAAGCGAAAGAAATAAGGCAATAGCCCAAAACAAAACATCTACTTCCAAAGGTACTACTTCGCCCAAAAAACGAACTGTGGTGGGAGTTGCCATTTGCAGAAACATCAGTGGTCTAACAGATTGCTAAACCATAAATGTCTCGGTCAACAACAGATTGAGAATTGAAGATAATTATGTAAATTACATATGTCTAGTTGATGTGACAGTGTGTGCTGAAACTCGTTTCATACTTGGTTCGATTTACATTCATCCATACGTTTCACAAACATCACTAGAGGTTTTCGTGTTCCGGATGCTATGCGATTACTCTGAAAACATCAACAAAATCACATCAAGTATGGTACCAGATACCCAAGTTATACCTAGTGACTTTAACATTGATTCCCAACAAAACACTAGTTTACTCAAATTCATGAAAGACAACTTCGGCTTGACTTGTATAAATTCTTCGCCATCTACCATAGGCAATTCTTGTATCGACTTAACCTTCGTACAAAACGTAGATGTGAATTATGTGCCATATGTTTACTTACTTCTCACATCATCGTACTTTAATAAATAAAATTATAGTCTAACTGCATTCCTCTTTCAAGTATCAACCGACATCTACCTCAAACCCCTTACTGTGAAACACGTATCAACGTAAATGAAAACCTGCGAGTGTGTCCCAGACGCAGCCTAACCCCATTTTTTACCCTTTCCAACCGTTGGTTGAAGAAGCGTATATGCTCCAGCTTTTTCGTCCGTGCGTCTGTCCGCGCGCTAACTCGCGCAAAAATGGTTCGATTTCGATGAAAATTTAGTATGTGGTAGAGGACCACCCCTATTGAAAATGGGGTCAAAGGTCACGACATAGGAGCTGGATCCATTCCATTGCCCTTATGCGTTATAACTTACGTAAAAATTCTTCGATTGAGACAAAACTTTATCATGTTGTTCCGGAAGTATACTTTACAGGTTATGTTGAATATCATCGAAATGGGGTCAAAGGTCAGAGCTCATGTGCCAGATTTATTCCACATCTATTATCCTTATAACTTGACTAAAAATGTTTCCATTGTGACAAAACTTTAGTATGCTGCTTAATATAATCGAAATGGGGTCAAAGGTCAGAGCACAGGAACAAAATTTATTCCACAGCCATTATCCTCATAACTTGAGTAATGATTTCTGCTATGTTGGAAAGCGTATCATAATCAATGCATTGCATAATTTTACTAACTGGTTATGTATAAAGACGAAACACCGTTAAATCTCCCTCTCTTAAAGAACTATTCTATGATTCTGCGAGCGAACCTTGAGAGGTACGTTGCACTTGATATAGTCCGTATAATTTAACATCTATGCAGACAAAGATAGCGATAAGTAATTATATTTTATTTTTCGTTTAATATAGTGAAAACAAAATTATTCAGCAGCAAACGAAGAGTGGGATTTTGCCTTCCGTAATTTCTTTACAAACTGTGTTTTTATATCAGGAATTTCATTTTCGTCAAATACTCTTCCCGTAAAAATCAATTTTACAGTTTATCCAAAGTTGTATTTTGCCTTATACTATGTTATCGAAGACCAATACCGTGTCTTGGATAAAAATATTCCGAAACGCCATTGATCCATTTCACTAATATATACTATACAAGACCCTAATTGTCCTTGGTTTAGGCAAAAATCGTTGGTATAGACTTTACCCTCCAAATATCTATGCATTCATCTAACAGATATGTAAAATACAATGAGTGGACAGAAATCATGGGACGCCTTCTTAGTAAAGGATACGCACAGCTTTCACCCGTGGAAGGGCAGTTATACTTCGAAGCATCGTGTTCAGTAGGTCACAAAAGCGTTCCACTGGTACTTCCATCCATGCTTGCTGAATCGCAATTCAGAATTGCAGCACATCCTTTATTGAAGTCTTCCTCAGTTTCCATTTATCTGAGGAAGTGCAAATACTGCCTAAAATATCGCAGACAAAATTGCTTTTCAGTAAATTATTGAATTCGATTATTTGTCAAAATATGTTAAGTGACCTCACAGTGAATCTCTCAGCAAGCAGAACCTCGCACGGTAAAAGACAGCTGTCCTCTGACGTGACTCGCGTCATGGGCCCCGCCTACTCGCAATCTCTGATACAGCTCCGAATCAGTAGCGTGTCCGAAATGGCCTTAATGGCAATTCCATAAATACCCTTATGAAGAACGCTCCCGGGGATCGATAGCGAAGTTAGGAAAGTAATTCCTGCAGCAAGAGAAATTGTCGGAGAAGGTTTTGCCGACATTCATGATGAAGTAGTGAAAGAACATATTCAAGGCCATCGAGATGTGTTAGACGAATGAGAAATTGGAAGAACTTGTTGAGTTATCCACAGAGGAAGAGGTAGATGTATAAGAAGAAACTGAAGCAGAACAAGCAATGTGCACATTACAGAAATCTGCCAAAGCGTTTCAAATTGCACAGACATTAAAGGACAAAATTATGGAGTACGACCTTCGGATGAACGCAGCATTAAAGACACCCGTATGATCACCGAAGGATTACAACCTCTACATCAACACTTTGATGAGTTAAACGGAAAGAGACAACGACTTCCGATTACAATTTTCTTCCAGAAGGTTTCGCCTAAAAAACTTTTAACTATTGAAGATCTCGAACCGTCGACATCATCATGGCTAATTGATCTTCCTTCTGACGTATCATCAGAAGGTCAATAGTAGCTTAACGCTAGTGGCACCCATATGAGTACCTTTAGGGGAGAGGGGGACTAAGAAAAAAAATCCTTACCTCCTTCAAGGCTGTCAAACATTTTAGTAAATGTACAAGATACTAAAATACAACAAAAATAATTGAAACAATCAATCATTAATGTCTTATTATGTATAATAAATTTTTCACGGGTTCATGTCTGGTTAACGGGAAGGCCATTCCATAATGGGATATTCTGTTCAATGCTTTGATATTCTGTTCCATGTTCTAGACAACACAGCTCAGTGGGGAGGAGAATAGTCGTTCCGGAAAAGTACGTTGGCCTGAGGATTCATGATGACCATTAACAGATGCAGATAGCCTGCAGGGATTTCCTAAACCTAGGATTCTTAAGATATGCATCTATACCAATGAGCCATTACATTATGTCCGCCCCCTAGCTTAGAAAAATCAGCGCGCCTGAAGACCGAAGGGTGGGGAAAGTGAAGTTCACAGAGCAGTATATATACAGCACGAGGACCGGCTTTCGGTTAGTAGAGTGTTCGGAGTCAGAATTGGAAAAGCTGCCGATTTATCGGAGTTTGATAAAGGACATATTGTGATGGCACGGCGCCTAGGAACTACGATCTCGGAAACGGCGCGGTTTGTGAGTCGCTCACGTGCCGCAGTAGTGAGTACGTATCAAAAGTGGTGCACAGATGGCCAAACGACGAATCGTCGTCCAACTGTGTGTGTCTCCCGCAGCTCATTAGAGCCCGAGTGGAGGTGAGATTGTCGCACATTGTTCACAGCGACCGTAGGGCCACAGTGCAACTAATCACCTGCAGCTACAATAGCTGTGATAAGGTCAACTTGTTTCAGCACAGAGTTCATCGCATTCTGCGCATGGATCTGCGCAGCGGGAGACATAGCCAGGTCCCCATGCTCACTGCACGTCATCACCAACAACGCATATAATGGTCCCAAGATTATCGATATTAGACCGTGGATGATTGGAAGAATGTCACCAGGTCTGACGAATCAACATTCCTGGTGCAACACGTAGAAGGCCGACCGCAGATAAGCCGATTTTCAACGGAGACTATGACACCTGAATGCTATGTTGGGTAGAAACAGGCTGGCGGCGGTGTTATGCTGTGGGCGATGTTTTCATGGAACATTTTAGTCCCCATTATCCCATTGGCACAAATTCTGACAGCTGTCAGGTATCTGAACATCGTTGCGGACCACGTTCATCTATTCATAGCATTTGTGTTCCCTGCCGGTGATGGCCATTACTAATAGGATAGGGCGCGATGCCACAATGCCGAAATCGTCATTCCAGAATTATTCTGGTGATTGTTCATGCCGTGTACTCCAAATTCACTTAACGTGAAGTCAATCGAACATTTTGGGGTTCGACGTAGAAAAGCGGGTTTGTGCTAAATCACCACCACTCCGAAATGCACGGGAACTGGAGGACTTGCTGTTGGCATTAAGGTACCAGGTACGCAGGATACCTATCGCCATCTCACGGAATCGATGCCTCACCGAGTGGCTGCGGTTTTACGGGATAAAAGAGATCCTGCAACTGATTAGGTGTGGTCATAATGTAATCACTCATTGATGTATATGTACCAGTGGTCTTAACATGTGTCAATTGAACACGCCTGAGACCTCAACATAGCCTTCACCAACCCGAACAGTTCCTTGCTGACATGCCGGGTCCATTGCTTCATGCGGTTCCCGCAGGAAGCACACCCTCCCATCTGGGAAATATAACTGGAAATGAGACTCATTGGACAAGGAGATATTCACCAAAAAACTATAGATTCAGTGCCGATGTCTTTTGGCTAGTTGAGGCGCACAGTCTTGTGATGTGGCGTAAGCAACGGTACTCTGTTGGCTCCGAGGGCTCTGATACAGTGTTGTAGCGAATTGTTACCTTATGGTCTTGTTTGAGACGTTGCTGGTTCCTCCCTCGTTAAAATCAGCGGTGATTTGTGCCAGTGACGTTCCCCTTGGTTTCTCCTAGTTGAGGCGCACAGTCCTGAAAATGTTTGCTATGTTACAGATGCGCAAATCACCTGTAAGCGATACTATTGTGACGTTGAAATTACTAGGAGGAACAACAGCTCATTCTCGAGCTGGTAGGCTACGTAAGGTGACAGTGCAGTGCCACCAAGTTCTAAAGTAGATTGTGCGACCAAATCATCTGTCCTCCGTTGCACACTGACCACTGAGTTTCAAAATGCCTTTGCAACCAACGCCAGTACCATAACTGTTTGCCGAGAGGTGAAAGAAATGTGATCCCATGGCCGAGCTTTCCCGCACAAGCTTAATATTATGAAATGCAACACCAAGCATTGGTTGGGGTGTGTAAAGCCAGGCGCAAATGGACTCGCGAGCAGTGGAAACGCGTTCAGTACAGTGATGAGTCATGTTTCATCATCTGTCAGTCCGACGGACAAGTTTTGGTATGGAGGACGTCATTGAATCTTACCTGTTCGACTGTACTCTGCTAAATGAGTAACTTGGTGGAAAAGCCATGTTTTTCAATGTTTGGGCACGGACCCCTAGTTACCATTCCAGGAAACTTTACGCCGTGGTTTATAGTGATATCCTCCAGAAATCTGTGTTCTGACCGTTATGGAAACTGTTCGGTGTTGGTCCTTTTCTTTACCAGCAGAAGCCATCATCAGCAAAGCGAGGTTCCTGAAGGAACGATTTGATGTGATGGGCATGGAAGAAGTTCACTGGCATGCTCAGAACCCTTCCCTCAACGCTATGGAACACCTTCGGGATGAACTTGAACACCAACTGCCATTTAGGCCGAACCTCCAGATATCGGTGACCGACTTGACTAACGCTCTTGTGACAGAGTGGAAGGTATTTCCAACAGTAACGTACAGTAATACAGTAAAAAGTCATTCTTTCCGAGTGGAAGTTATGATAGCATTAAAGGCTGAACTACACTGGTGTGCAAAAATTAAGGACGATGAGGAGAAATTAGCATAACATCGGAACGAGCAGGCTGCACGGACTGAAAGACCACTCAGGAGATAGACTAGGGCCCAGTACGGTAGGGCATGCGTATATATGCGGCATGACGTACGGGAGGGGAGGAGTGTCGGAAAGGTATAAAACACACGAGCGGTGTACGCTCGGCAAATCGGTGAAAGCTATTGCACGGTGTGCATCGGTTTGAACGACGTCGAGTTGCTGCCACCGTGTGATATAGCCAACAGACAATCCAGTAGACGACATCTGGATGACTTTACCCGAGGTCGCGTCTTTGGGAAGTTGGAAGAAGGTCGAAGTGTGACTAGTGTGGCCGAGGAGTTCGGGATAGCTCACAGCATCGTTTCACGAGCTTGGAGAGCATTTCAGACGACAGGAACAGCTGTCCGAGAGTTTAGCAGTGGTCGTACATGAGCAACCACGGCGGCGGACGACCGGTATATTGTCCTACAGGCGAGAAGCGAAAGACGACAGAAACCGGGAGAAATCGCAAGGCACATGCAACAGACAACTGGACGTCCGTTATCGCGTTTTACCTTGGCCAGAAGGCTGCACAATTTGCACGATGACCAGTACGGTGTGTGTGATTAACGCATACTCATCGGAGACGGCGGTTTCGGTGGAGCCAGGAACACAAGAACTGGACACATCAGCATAGGGGTCGAGTTCTCTTTACGGATGAAAGCCGATTTTGTCTGACGAGCGATTCTGGATGTATACACATCTGGAGAGAGCAAGGAACGTGCAACCACACCTCCAACATCATCGAAAAGGAGCGGTGTTTAGGTCGCTGAGTTCTCGTTTGGGGTGGTATCATGCATGGTAGCCGTACCTACCTCCAGATCTTCCAAGAAGGTTCAGTCACTGGTGTCCGCTATTTTACCGAGATTCTCCTGCCTCACGTGCGTCTGTTTTGAGGTGCTGTGGGTCCTGAGTTCCTCTTCATGGACGACAACGCTAAACCTCATCGTACATTGGCTGTCGCAGAGCTGTTGGAGCGAAGATATTTAACGCATGGATTGGCCTGCATGGTCCACGTACCTAAATCCAATTGAACAAGTGCTTGACCTTCTCGGGATAGGCTTGGGAGCACGTCACCAGCCGTCAGCAACGATTCCGCAGCTGCGATTGGCGCTACAAGAGGAATAGGCTGCGATGCCTCAACAGCTCCTCGACAACCTCGTCCTCAGCATGGACATACGTTGTAAATCCTGCAACGCAGTCAGGGGAGATCATATCCCCTACTAAAGACTGAATTTTTCTTGGAAGCCGCCTGTCACATGGACGTTTCTGTCTTCTGTCCAGTTGTGCTCGAAGATACCTTTTCAATAAAGTGCCTTTGTATCCTTTGGATTCCTTGTTTGGACGGTTTTGATCACTTGTCCCATATTCTTACATCTTGGAGATCTTATGGTATGATTTGAGTCGATGTGAAGCACTTCTGCACGACGTTACATTAGAAAAACCGTGTTGTTCTTAATTTTTGCACGCCAGTGTATATTAATACATTTCCTCTTATAAGAAGCTCGTGGAAGGGCAAGTGATCAGATAGCGTATCTTGAAACTATGTAGTTAAATGAGACATATCCTCATCATCAACAACGGTTTTGATAATACTGCGGGATGAAGATCTTTCCAAATCTCTTGAAGAATTCTCTGTTTTGAGCATATCTCTTCGTTATTACGCGACATGCTTCTGAAATGGATTCACAGATGCCCAAACGCGGTCTTCCTCCTTTTAAAATTGTGGGAAAATAATTGCATAATACGTAATTTGAAATGAAAAAAAATCATACGCAGTGTACTAATTATTAGTACAACTACGTAACGTTTCTTATGCTTAAATTGAATAACTACTTAAGAATTTCAACTGAAAATATTCAAAGAGGTGGTTAAAATCCGAATGAAATTTCCAATTGTGTATGCCTTTCTCTTCTCTTTTTCTGTACAACGAAACGCATAATTTCTCTTCTTAAAATAATTATTTAACACCCATACCAAAGTACGGCAACAATGAGAAATCCGCTTGGGGCTACATACCACCAGCATGTGTATCAGCGTCTGGCTTAAGAAAGGGTGTGGGGCCCTTTCACAAAATCTCTCTCTTTTCTTTAGACAAGGGCAACTGCACCCTCCCTCAAGGTAAGGTTCTGTCTGGGTCAGCCCCTGAATCTAACAGAAGGTCAGAAAGCTATGTTGAGCCACTAATACCATGACAGCTGTCTCAAGATCACTTGTAATATGCCCATTGGTATAGACACAAAAATCCAGATATAAACTAAATGATTAGCCAGATCGAAACCATTCCGAAGTATGTGTAAATATTGTATTAGGTCTGCAACTTAATTCTGGGCCCCTAACCGCAAGCGATCATAGAACGTCGGCAAAAGCAAATAGCTGTGTGCGATAATGGCTTATTGCAGCGCCATCCAACAGTTTTCCGGACAACCTTAACCTCTCACAGCTGTAGTGACAGAACTGACGAAAGTTAAAGGTGAAAGCAATGTCGTTCGAGAAGCAACATTTGAGGCACCACCTCCTGTTCGCGTTTCAGCTGAAACAAAAGTGCCCAGCAAATGATCTGTGCTGTTTTGGGTGATGCTCCTGTGTCCTACAGTAGTACGTGTAAGAAGGTGTTCCAGCGGTTTAAGCAGAGGAAGTTCGATCTCCGTAATGCAGAACGTCCGGGACAGCCACAGAAAGTTGACGATGAGGAACTGGAAAAACTGTTGGACGCGGATCCCTGTCGCACACAGTTAGAGCTCGCCCAGAAACTCGGAGAAAAGCGGCAAGCCATTGCAAAGCACCTGTAGAAGCTTGTACGGATTCACAAGGAGGGCCGTTTGGTGCTCCACCAACTCACAGCTGTAAACAAGTCTAGGCGCTACGATGTTGCTGTGTCCTTGCTCTCCAGATTCAAGAAGAAGGATTTCGCCTACAATATTTTGACCTGTGATGAAAAGTGGATCCTCTACGATAATCCTAAGCGGCCTAAATAGTGGGTTTATCCAGGTCAGCCTACCACCAGTACCGCCAAACCGAATATCCATGCCAGGAAGTTGTTGCTGTGCATATGGTGGGAGCAGCGCGGTGTCGTACAATATGAGTTGTTGAAACCTGGTGAAACGGTCAATGCTGAGCGTTACTGTCAGCAACTCATTTGTGTGAGTGACGCAATGGAGGCGAAAAGGCCATACACCGGCATGGGCAGACGGTCGGTCCTGTTGCTTCAGGACAACGCGCGTCCTCACACCGGGAAAACGACTTTAAACACGATCACCGACCTAGGATGGGAGATTTTGTCCCATCCGGGGTATTCTCCAAACTTCACCCCGTTGGATTATCACTTCTTTCTCTCCCTGCAACATCACCTGAGGGATACGCACTTCACTTCTGTCGAGGAGGTCCACACAAGTATTGATGACTTTATCAACTCGAAACAGCCCTTCTTTTTTCCGCAGTGGCATTCGGCAGCTCCCTGATCGATGGCTCAAATGTATCCAACACGACGGGGATTATTTCCCTGATTAGGTACGTATTCGATTTGCTATAATTTGCTGCCAAGGTGTCGTGCCTGTGGCCGAGAATTAAGTTGCACACCTAATAGGCCCAATCTGCACAAGATGCATTTCCTTACTATTCAGAAGAAATATCACAACAATCGATGCATTTGTCAAACTTTCCTTTATGGATTCAGATATTTCTGTACTGATATATAAAACGATAAACATAGTTGGGGTGATGTTAAGTTAAATGATTTCATTAGTCTATTGTTTTCTTCTAACAACTCCTACTAAAAATGGGCCTTTCTGTGGAAATATGAAGAAGGCAAAGCTGCACTTTCCAAATGCTACGAGGCGGCGACTTATTCATTTTTATTCTCCGTGTGCCACTACGCTATATAAATAGTTCAACAAGAAAATTGAAAAGAATGCGAGCTTGCGTGTAATTAAAATAAGAAAATATAATCATAAATTTTAATAGCTTTAGGTGTTTGTTACGGCGGATTTTAATACATATTTTTGGGGGGTTTAGAATACTGAAATTTTGAATCCACTTATAAACACCTGTGCCAAGGAAATATAATTATGACTGATAAGTACACAGCTTACCAACAACTACCGAATGATTGTTACTTTATTCACAGAAGTCCTTGGTAACATTTTCCCATTCAGATGCTGAAGCTAATACTCACATTATTGAGTCTTTTTGAAGATTTTTTTAAACAAGAGCTTTCGGTACTGCGTTTGATTTTTGTTTCGTCCTAGGTGAAGGCTTGAAAAAAAACCCATCCCTTATTTGAATTGATAAATATAATTAAAACAACTCATTAGTAGAAGTAGGCTTGAAAAAAAACCCATCCCTTATTTGAATTGATAAATATAATTAAAACAACTCATTAGTAGAAGTAGGAAGAAAATTATTATTTCATGTATTTGTGATGTTTGCTCAATTGGGATTGATTTAGGTTTGATTCAAGTGATTACTTTCCAAAATAACACTTTTCCTGTTTAAGTTCTCATTGTTATGGGCGAAACATAACTCGGCTAGCCTTCCGAAAGGTTTTTATTTACTTTATTATTCATCAATGTTTTGGAAATAAGTTGTTTTGGTCTCATAAAGTGGAGCGCGTTCTATCTACCAACATTTCTGTAAAGGAAAGAAAAGATTTTTTTGCAATTAGCACAGCACATGATGGCCTAAATAGCATGGAAAAAGTCTTTTTTACTATAGAAATATTTCAACTCACGCATTTCGAAAATGAAACATGCAGCCCCCCCCCCCACACACACACAAGCTTGTTTAATTAAACAAGGCAAAACATATTGGGTGGGCATTGCCCCAGGGAAAAGTATTGGACGGGGCAAATTTACATAACCCCCACAGTAGGCACGTATGCCCACTTTCTCTGTCATTCCTCAATTAGAACAACTGAGGTGCGTTCTGTGATGTATTTTAAGTAACCGCTGCTCCGTCACGATGAATCTATGGAAAGTCATTCATTTTTTGGTAAATGTGTAGATTAGTGTCCTAAATTATTTCTTCGGAAAAATAGTAGTATCTGGAAAAAGGGAGACCTACAGATTTTAGAGTATGCAAATTAATGGCAAATGGTGCCCACATTTCGTATTTTAAATGTCTTTTAAATATTTTTACCGTAATATTTACGTGTAAGTGCGATGCTGTGAAGAGAAGGTGCGATTCACCCAACGCATCGCTCCGGCGACGATGCAAAGCTTTGTTTCGTTAAAAGAAATTTTCGTTGCTGTACCGAAATTACGGGCGGAAGAGTACAAGAGAAAGGGATTACGTTGTTGGTAAGAGAGCGATAAATATTGTAATGATATGCTACAAAAAAGAGGTCCACATGATCCACAATTTAATTATCTTGTTGTATCCGGTACGTCTAAGTTAGAGTACCATGAGATAGTATACCAGATTTGGTGGTTCTGAATAAAAAAACTGTAGATTTTACGAAAATTTTGTATATGGGGAGCTCTGACCGACCGTTCCAAAAACCGTCTACCGTCTAATATTTTTAGTGCCAAAGAAAAAGCGTAATATTCTTATCCTGTCTGAGTGTCCAAACCTTATAAATTTGTTCAGGGCGAAAGACATCCGAAATCGTACGTTTTCCTGCATTCGTTTTTTATGTAACCAAAATCTGTAAACGCGACGAATTGACGTAGTCGACGAATTTGTCCGCGACGAATTAACGCTCGACGAATTGACGCACGCGACGAATTGACGTATAACCGAAAATATTATAGAATATTTATTTCGAAGGAAGCGCTATATTCTACATAGTACTGCTTTTAGGTTTTACTTCCCATCATTAGAGAGTGCTACCTTGGCAGAAACTCGATCTAGTTGATTTTTTTCTGCTGCAGCGGATAGGTCATCTCTGATCATAGAATGATAACAGGAAAATAGAAATACCACTGAAGGCTGAGAGAACTGTATCGCAAAAAAGGGAAAATATCACAAAAGCTGAAATACCTTTGCACAAACAAGGATATTTTTAAGATTTTAAGATATCAGTGTAAAAGAAACTCAAAGAAAATATTCAAAAAATATGAAATACAGAAATAAGCATTGACCAAGAAGAAGAAGCAAAAATAAAAAATCTTGAAATTGAATGTGTTCAGAATTAAAAACAAGATAAAAGGAGCTGAAAGAAGGGATTATCAGAAAGAAGAATAAACCTCATTGGAAAGAGAAAACAATTGTTTGCAGAAAGGAAAAGGAGGAATCATTGAAATAAGAGAATTAAATAAGGCAATAAGGATAAATATAAAAGTTGTTACAAAAAGAAAAGAAAATGATCCAAATATTATTGATGAAAATAGAACCCTCAGAAATCTAAGAAATAATCTGTCACCTGGAAGTGGGAATATTAGAGCTCTTAAAGACAAAATGGAAAGAAATCATTTAACAAACAAGAAACCACAGAAGAAGCAAAAACTTTCTACGTGAACCTGTGCAAAAATAAAGATACAAAGAAAATTTCAGAATCTATAGAAAAAATGAATTATATTGCGATATTTCTGATATACCACTGTTAGAAAATTTTGAAACGGAAAAAGCATTAAAACAAACGAAGAACAATAAAGCTGCCGGAGAGAATGGTCTAAGAATAGAGATGATTAAAGAATGTGGGGACACCCTATAACAAGAATTGAAAATCCTCTTCAATAAATGCATCATAAAAGGGCAAACACCCCAAATGCGGAATCACGCAAACATATTTTTGCTGAATAAAAAGTGCAGTAAATTAAAACTAAAAAACTCTAGACCTATTAGCATTCTATCCCACACTTATACGTTTTTCACTAGAATTATGACTGATATATTAGAAACAAGACTTTATTCGATACAACTCCCTGAACAAGCTGGTTTCAGAACAAACTTCAGTACAATGGATCATATTCAATCAATAAGCTGGCTTGCTGAAAAATGCAATGAATATAACCTTCCTCTTCACATAGCTTCCATAGATTTTACAAAAGCTTTTGATTGAATAAAAACAATCAATAATAAACGCTCTTAGGGATCATGGCATCGAGAAACAACACTTTGATGTAATAAATATATTTACGAAAGTGCTACAGAAAATATCATAATGTAATAAGCGAAAAATTTTATACAAATCTAATAATAATCAAGGACACAGCACTTCTCTTAAACTATTCGCATCAACACTGGAATATATGATGCGTAATTTAGAATGGTCCAATAAAGGAGTCAAACTTAATGGACTTAAATTCAATAACTTAAGATTTGCTGATGACAGTCCTATAATTGAAAACAATATGGAAGATTTAAAAGAAATGATAGAAGATTTAATAACTAAATCAACAGAAAGTGGATTAAATTCTGAGGAAACAAAAATAATAACAAACCGAAAAGGGGACAATGAAAGAGACAATAATATTAAGGTACACAATATAGAAATTAAAATAGTGGATGAGTATGTACACTTAGCAAAATTGATAACAATGAAGAAACAGGTATTCATGGAAGAAGTGAAAAGAAGAATAGGATGGTCAGCTTTTGGAAAATTGAAAAGATTTTGAAAACGTAAAATAAAGCCTGAGAACCGAGCATGGCCCTTCAACCAATACGTATTGACAATTATGATATATGGAGCAGAAACCTGGCCAATAAAAAATATAATATATAAATTCAAAAAAACAGAAAAAAAGAATGGAAAGATCTCTGCTAAACATAAGACTCAAAGGTAAAATCAAAAATGATGAAATAAGAGCAAAAACAAAAAATTTACAAATTGCAGAAAAAGTACTTCGAAAGAAATGGAAATGGACAGGACACATTTCAAGATTTTGTTTAATTTATTTACGTGTTTTTAGCTTTTTCGTTCATTTAAATAATACAAATTTATAATGCAGTGCAGTAGATATTTATCTTTTAAACTGTATGACATTTGTTAATATAAAATACAATAAACGAAAAAAATAAATTCCCTCACTTCAATAAATAAATACGTATTTGGCCTACAGAAAAAAGACAACCCAATTATCTGGAATTTCCTAATATCTGGATGGGCTGTGGTCAGAGTTAATCCGGATAATTGGAGTTCTACTGTGCTCATAAAGTTTAGTACTACCCGCGGTTTCAGGTTTCCACTTTGTGCCTTGGGACGTATCTCCCGCGGATTAAGCGAGACTACTGTATACATTTAGTTAGGTACTAGACAGTGCACTTAATCGCGTCATTGATGACTAAAGCCCGGAAGTTGAGGCAAAATGCCTTAAAATGCTTTTTTTTTTTGCCTTTTCGGCTCATATTTGAAGAAAATGTCTTTTTTTGCCTATACTCAACAAATGCACTATTAAAAAATGATTTCTTCTTAAGAATGCGATAAAATCAAAGTTTTGATAACAATCTAGCATACAGTACGTAGTGTTTCCGGGTAAACACGTAATTTTTTTAAGTTATTCATTTCTTTTAAAAATTCTTTTTTAGGGTATAGGTGCACAAACCATAAGGTAGGTGGCATTTTCTCTAAAACGAAATCACAGTCGGCAGACATCTGAAAGTAAAGACGAGTACAATCGGTACATTCAAAACGAAGTGCTCCAATTTAAGCAGCGGTGGCAGACGCGTGCGCAGAGTCTGCGATGGTCGGCATCTCATTTTATGTTTTGCTCTCCTTGGAATCCTAGATGATAGTTTCTGCGCATGGCGGAAGTCGCCGAATCCAGTCAGATAACATTGTAACCAATCAAGCTAGAGTGAAAGCCAAGAATGCACGCACACACATAAGACCTTGAACGTAAGTGCAAAACAAAGGAGGAAGATTCTGTTAGTTCGCTACCCGCCTTGCGTCCAAGTGAAAGAATAATGCCGAAAACTGCTTCTTCAACCAGTGCTAAAATAAGTCGATGTGTTCAAGAGTATGAAAGTGATATCTTGTACACTGATAGAATAGTGTTGTTTTGTAAAATATGCGATACGAAACTGAATTACGAAAAGAAATTCTTCATTTCACAACATTTGGCAACAGCTAAACATAAAGCTGCTGTTATTCGGAAGATTGGTGAAAAAGACATGTTTGATTTCGTCATTCGCTTCTACTTCGAGCAAGCAGTCACAGTTTTCAAGTGATTTGTGCCATGCTTTTATAGATGCTGGAATACCTTTGTGGAAGCTGGAAAATAATTCACTGACGAATGTTTTGGAGAAATATACGAAGGAAAATATTCCATGCGAAGCAACTTTGCGGAAAACATACTTAGATTCCTGCTACGTCGGTATAATGAAAGAAATACGAGAAGATGTCGGGGATAAAAATATCTGGATCAGTATCGATGAGACAACAGACGCCACGGGAAGGTATGTGGCAAATGTTGTTATAGGTACAATGGAACCTGCTCAGCCCTCAACTATCTACTTACTTACATCAGAACAACTTTCAAAAACAAATAGTAGCACAATTTCTCAGCTTTTTGCCTCTTCATTAGCTCTTCTTTGGCCTGGCGGAATAAAGTATGAAAATGTACTATTGTTTTTAACAGACGCAGCTCCTTATATGAAAAAGGCTGCCCACAGCCTGAAATTTCTCTTTCCAAAAATGCTTCATTTAACTTGTTTGGTTCATGCTCTCCACAGAGTAGCGGAGGAAGTACGTGGGTTATTTCTGGATATTGATGCGTTAGTCAGTAATTTGAAGAAAATTTTCTTTAAAGCCCCTCATCGAGTTTACTTATTCAAAGAGATGGAACCAAATCTTGCTTTACCGCCTAAAACGATTTTGACAAGATGGGGAACATGGATATCAGCCACTGTATATTACGCAAATAATTTGAGCAAGATTGCTGAAATTGTTAACAGTTTTCAAGAGGATGAATCCTGCGCAATACGCAATGCTTAACAGATACTAGCTAAAGATTCCATTCGTAACGATTTAACTTTTATTCAAGCACACTTTTCACAGTTGCCCGATATGATTACTTTGTTGGAAGAAAGGAACGGAACGTTAGTGAATGCCTTGAAAATATTAAATGATGTAATTAGTACAATTAAATGTGTTCCCGGGAGAAAGGGTCAAATCGTGAGTGAAAAATGTCAACGAGTTCTTTCAGCAAATAATGACTTGGAGAAAATCAAAGTCATCTCTGAAATACTCCAAGGTGAAAGTTCAACTTCTATTGAAATGGATCCTACAACTGCCTCATGTTTCAAATACGCTCCCATTACCTCCGTAGAAGATGAAAGATCATTTCTGCTTTTAAAACACATCCTAAGTGACAGAAGGCAGAGTTTCACGTTCGAACATTTAAAAAAACACCCAGTACTTATGTGTAACCGCAAAAATAAGTAAGTGATAATCTGATGAATGATTTTGCCAATTCAGCTGAACACCTGTGTATGATTCAGAATTTTTCGACCACTTCTATAAATGCCTATTTTTGATGCATATTTTGACGCTTTATTTCGCTTATTTGCCTGCCTATTTTTAGCATTTTTACTGCCTCAACTTCCGGGCTTTACTGATGACCATACCCAACGGCAGTCTTGTGCATACTAAGTGGAATTAAATCATAACGACAAACAATGATATTTATTAATTCTAACAATGAGTTGTACTTAGGAAAGTGGATTAATGAATGTCATTGTTGTATGGTGTCAACCTTTTTAAAGCTGTCCCATTTTTAGCACATCTTTTGTAAAAAACGATCGTGCTTCTGTTATCGGTTTGTCCGTCCGTCCGTCCCCTGTACCAACGATATCTCAGCAACTATTTGTCCGATTTGAAAAATTCTTTTTTCATTGGGAAGCTTGAAATATGCAAATGATGATCCTTTATTTCGTTTTTTTTTACGATGTACAATTTCGCCGGTAGAGGTCGTAAATGCAGATGATGTCGAATACAAAATTACGTTTTGCTCCACATATTTGCTTCTAAACATTCGATTGAAAAAAAATTTATATCTTTTGATTATATTTATGTCGAAGAGTATTTTAGATATAGTTACTTTTTCAAATTACGCATAGATTTTCCGCTAAGGGGCGTGAAAGTAAATTAAATTTTCCCCGATAACTCTTCTCCTAAAACTCCGATTTGAAAAAAAATTTCTTCAGCGGATATATATCCTGATGGAAAATCTTTTGCACATAATTTCAAATTTTTGGTAAAGAATACTTTGGCCAACAGGGGGCGTAAGTGTTAATTTTTGCTTCTGATGTATTTGCCATGAAATCGTAGCTTCTAAAATATCGATTGAAAAATTCTTTCGTGGAATGATGCCACTCACATCGATAAACCTTTTCGGAATATTTTCTTCTTAAAATATTCCACAGTTTCTCCGCCAGGGGGCGTAGATATACATCTTATTTTTGTCAATATCTCTACTTCTAGGAGTCCGATTTGAAAAATTCCTTCTTTGTTAGATAGTGTTTTCCGTGTGACATGTTTGTCATATAATTTCAAAATTTTCAAATAATTCATAGACTTTCCGCTAGGGGGCGTAGCAGTAAATTGAGTTTCCCGCTATATCTCTGCTTCTAAATCTCCGATTTGAAAAATTCTTTCTGCATCGGATACACCTCCTGATGAGAAATTGTTTGCACATAATTTCTAATTTTTGTAAAAAAATGGTTTGGCCACCAGGGGGCGTAAATCTTAATTTCCGCTTCTCTTGTATTTGCAGGAAAATATGAACTTCTAAATTCTCGATTGAAAAAAACATCGTTTGTTGACCGATACTACTCATGTCGACAAACCTTTGAGAAACATTTTCTTCTTAAAATAGTGCATGGTTTCTACGCCAGGGGGCGTAGATGTAAATCTTATTTTTGCCAATATCTCTACTTCTAGGAGTCCAATTTGAAAAATTCCTTCTTTGTTGGATAGTGTTTTCCGTGTGACATGTTTTTCATATAATTTCAAAATTTTCAAGTAATTCATAGACTTTCCGCTATGGGGCTTAGCGGTAAATTGCGTTTCCCCCTATATCTCTGCTTCTAAACCTCTGATTTGAAAACTTCTTTCTTCACCGGATACAGCTCCTGATGGAAAATCGTTTGCACATAATTTCTAATTTTTGTAAAAAAATAGTTTGGCCACCAGAGGACGTAAATCTTAATTTCCGCTTCTGTTGTATTTGCAGCAAAATATGAGCATCTAAATTCTCGATTGAAAAAAAACATAGTTTGTTGACCAATACTACTCATGTCGACAAACCTTTTAGGTAAATTTTCTTCTTGAAAAAATGCATGGTTTCTACGCCAGGGGCGTACATGTATATCTTATTTTTGTCAATATCTCTACTTCTAAGTGTACGATTTGAAAAATTCCTTCTTCGTTGGATAGTGTTTTTGATGTGAACTCTTTTTACTAAAATTTCAAAATTGTCAAGTAAATCATACACTTTCCGCTAGGGGGCACAAAGGTAAATTGCGTTTTCTGCGCTATTTCTGCTCCTTAAGCTCTGATTTGAAAAATTCTTCCTGTATCGCTTACAAGACCTGCTGGAAAATATTTTTCACATAATTTCTAATGTTTGGTAAAGAATGGTTTAGCCACCAGGGGTCATGAGGGTTAATTTCTGCTTCTAAAGTATTTGTTGCAAAATCTAGGCTCCTGAAAACTCGACTGATTTTTTTCTTCGACCGATACCGCTTATACGGATAAATCTTTTCCGAATACCTTCTTCCTAAAATAATACATGGTTTTCCCACCTGGGCACGTACAGTCACATCTTATTTTTGTCGATATCTCTGTTTCTAAGAGTTCGTAAAGCTCACGATTCCGTTTACAGCAATATCTGAGGGATTAAAAACCCGATTGAAAATCTTCTTTCTTTGGTCAGATCTATTGTTTTCCATACTGGTTCCATTGACTATGAATAGCTTTGATAAATTTAATTTGCGTCAGAACGGATTCAAAAGACGTGCTTATTACACCCGAAAATTCGGTGTCAACTTTCTTGTTTTTATTGGAGGTTTAACGACTACCATGAGCAATTCAATGGGCGATAAGCCCCCGTCACTAATTTAGGCTAAGTGGATTCAGGGAAGGGAGAGAGCCAGTGCCGTAAGACAAACACAACATCCATGCCTCACCGGGATTCGAACCCGGACCCCTTTCGGACGAATGATTAGAGGCAATCGCTTAGACCACTGCGCCGCCGGGACGGCCTGTCCCATTTCAGATTTCATCATAGTTCTCAACTTGTCCCTTTCATTTGCAATTACACAATGTATCTGATTGCGAATGTGGTCTTTCTTTTCACTCAGTGATCTTTGCCGTCGAATTAATCAGACAAGTCAGTATTCGTTTTGTGATACGAAAGTGTTTCTTAAGTCCAGCAGCAAAATGTTAAACCTTCGATTTCAACTTCGACCCGAGCCGGAAATTTCAATTAACTGTGGAAAACAAAAGAGCCTGGGTCAGGTTCAAGCAAACCGAGCGACGCAAGCTTACTCCAATAAACAGAAAATTGTAAAAAACTATGTCCGCTGCTTTCATTTGTTACAGAACCTCTTTCAATGTCAAATAACATAATTTTTCAATCCATATTCCAAAACTGCCCCTGTTCGACTGAGTTTTACAAAATGACTAATTATACAGCTTTCCCTACATAAAACGGAAATGTATGCAACAAAAGACATGGAATATCAGAAAACAGATATAGTGTCATATTTGTAGTAACAACATTGTGTTATATTGAAGGATTGTTTAATTTTAGAACCACGTTGGATAAAATTTGGTTATCCTTCGAACACTGGCGCTCTCTTCCCTATTTACGAGTCGGCGCTAATGTGCTGCCATCTGTCCGACGCTGTGAAAGTCGATGTGTGTAGCTGCGTAATAAGTCCGTTTTGTGACTATTTCCGCTGGCTATTAAAAGGACGTTTATCATTACCAATTGGGTCCCAACTCTGAAATATTTATTATGACAGAAAAGCTTTTTTCCCCTCATAAATCGGAAGGCGTCTATCTGGTAGAATAAACCAATTGATTACCTGAATTTAAATCAATTTATTTCGTGCCAGGGAAAAAGTGTTCGATGACCCCGTGCCACCAAGTCTTCCTTCAACACCCTGCGAGGCTACCGTTAACTCTGAGAATAGGCCACTGCAATATTGATTCCAGTAGCTAACTCTCTCAGTGGATGTGGTAATATCACCCTGTGATGATTCCTTGATTACCTCATGAAAAAGGAATAATTTCGCAAAACAATACAGCAAAGTTATCACGGTAGCGAAAGGAATATGAGCATTATTGAACCACGACCCAAGTTTATGGAAATGCAGCTCAAAATTCCCTGAAATGTGCTTTTTTCGGTACCTAAATTGTCCAAAACGATTAGACATATCCACTCTAAGCGTAGCTCCCATAATAATAAATGCCTTCCGATATACTTTGGAATCCTCTGTCTCGGCGGCAACACGTTGCGTCAGAAACCACCACTAGATGTCAGACGATCGTATCTTGGGGAACTTACTGCAGATTAAAATCATCTTGCAAAAGATTCTGTGAGAGATTAGATGAGCGATACATTAAGCAAATGTTAAAGTTATTTATTTACTGAAATTTTATACTGAAAACTTTGTTCCCTGGGTGAATTCACTTACATTCGATGCTTCAGCATGCTTTTACACCCATATCAACATATTGTATGAAGCCTCTGAGCTCACTTATAATCGGCGCCTGTGTAGTTTCGAGTGAATTTAATATTTCATGTAAATAAATGGTATTAGGACACTTCATAGATGATGGAGCGTTAGTAGAATGTATATATTATTATACCATGCAGTAGGAGAACTTGTAGCTGAAAGAAGATATGTCCCAATGATTTTTTAAAACAAAAGACAACAACATTGCTTTAAGATTACAAAATCAAAAAAAGAATCCCTTTGATACGTTCATAATTTCGATTCGTGATAACCTTTTCAATTTTTCGAACAGTTTTAAAAATTGACATAACAGATCATAAAAAAATACCATTCGAAATCGATACATATTGAAATATCAATAACCAGACTTCCTTTAATTGCAAACATTTTTTTGCAATTTGTGCCAGCAATCAGATCTGTTGGAAGAAAATATGTTAGCCCCTTTTTTTAATATGAAAGAATTGTTGGACATCGAACATATTAAATTATACTTTTACATAAGATATTGCTCAGCCGGTAAAACAAAAACAAAAACAAAACTCTGGTTTTCAGAAGCACCCTAAACAAACGCGAGTTTTGTTGACACTGTTTTTTAACAATACACAAGAAAAATAAGAAAGATGACACCGAATTTTCGGGTGTAATAAGCACGTCTTTTGAATCCGTTCTGACGCAAATTAAATTTATCAAAGCTATTCAAAGGCAATGAAACCGGTATGGAAAACAATAGTATCTGACGGAAGAAAGAAGTTTTTCAATCGGATCTTTAATCCCTCATATATTGGTGTAAACGGAATCTTGAGTTTACGAATTCTTAGAAACAGAGTTATCGACAAAAATAAGATGTGACTTTACGTCCGCTGTTGGAAAAACCATGCATTATTTTAGGAAGAAAGTATTCGCAAAAGGTTTATCCATATGAGCAGTATCGGTCCAAGAAAAAAAAATTTAGTCGAGTTTTCAGGAGCCCAGATTTTGCTACAAATACTTCAGAAGCTGAAATTAACACCTATGACCTCTGGTGGCCGAACAATTCTTTACAAAACGTTAGAAATTATGTGAAAAATATTTTTCATCAGGTCTTGTATGCGATGCAGGAAGAATTTTTTCAAATCGGAGTTTTAGGAGCAGAAAACACAATTTAACTTTATGCGCCCCAGCGGAAAGTCTAAATGATTTACGTGAAAATTTTGAATTTATAGGAAAAACATTTCGCATCGGAAACACTATCCAACAACGAAGGAATTTTTCAAATTGGACTTTTAGAAGTAGAGATATTGACAAAAATAAGATATACATCTCCGCCCCCTGGTGTAGAAACCATGCATTATTTCAAGAAGAAAGTGTGTCTAAAAGGTTTGTCGACATGAGTAGTATCGGCCAACAAAAGACTTTTTTTTTTTCAATAGTGATTTTAGAAGCTCATATTTTGCTGCAAATGACAGACCGTTGTGGAGGAAACTTGGGGAGACCTTCGTCCAGCAGTGGATTGATAATGGTTGACAATGATGATGATGATGACATCAGAAGCGGAAATTAAGACTTACGCCACCTGGTGGCCATACCATTTTTTTTACATTATGTGCAAACGATTCCCCATCAGGAGCTGTATCCGGTGCAAAAAGAATTTTTCAAATCGGAGGTTTAGAAGCAGAGATATAGGGAAAAACGCAATTTAGCTTTACGCCCCCTAGCGAAAAGTCTATGAATTACTCGAAAATTTTGAAATTATCGGGAACACATGTAACACTAGAAACACTATCCAACAAAGAAGGATTTTTTTTTAAATCGGACTCCTAGAAGTCGGGATATTGACAAAAATAAGATATACATCTACGCCCCCTGGCGCAGAAACCATGCACCATTTTAAGAAGAAAATGTTTCTAAAAGGTTTGTCGGCACGATTATTATCGGTCTACAGACGACGTTTTATTCAATCGAGAATTTAGAAGCTCATATTTTGCTGCAAGTACATCAGCAGCGGAAATTAAGATTTACTCCCCCTGGTGGCCAAACCATTTTTTTTTACAAACATTAGAAATTATGTGCAAACGATTTCCCATTAGGAGCTGTATCCGGTGCAGAAAGAATTTTTCAAATCGGAGTTTTAGAAGCAGAGATATACGGAGAAACGCAATTTACTGCTACGCCCCCTAGCTGAAAGTCTATGAATTACTTGAAAATTTTGAAATATATGAAGAACATGTCACATGGAAAACACTATTCAACAAAGAAGGAATTTTTCAAATCAAACTCCTAGAAATAGAGATATTGACAAAAATAAGATATACATCTACGCCCCTGGCGGAGAAACTGTAGGATATTTAAGGAAGAAAATATTCCAAAAAGGTTTATCGATGTAAGTGGCATCAGTGTACGAAAGAATTTTTTCAATCGATATTTTGGAAGCTCAGATTTTATGGCAAATACATCAGAAGCAAAAATTAACACTTACGCCCCCTGGTGGCCAAAGTGTTCTTTACCAAAAATTCGAAATTATATGCAAAAGATTTTCCATCAGGAGATGTATCCGCTGAAAAAAAAAATTCAAATCGGAGTTTTAGAAGAAGAGTTATCGGGAAAAATGTTATTTATTTTTACGCCCCCTAGCGGAAAATCTATGCGTAATTTTAAAAGGAAACTATATCTAAAACACTTTTCGACATAAATGGAATCGAAAGATAGAAGAATTTTTTTAATCGGATGTTTAGAAGCAAATATGTGGATCAAAACGTAATTTTGAATTCGACATCATCTGCATTTACGCCTTCTAGTGGCAAAATTGTACACCGTAAAAAAAAACGAAATAAAGGATCGTCATTTGCACATTTTAAGCTTCCGAATGCAAAAAGAATTTTTCAAATTGGACTAATAATTGCAGAGATACCGTGGGTAAAGGCGGACGGGCGGACGGACAAACCGATAACATAAGCACGATCTTTTTTTACAAAAGACGTGCTTTTAAAAAGACAGCGCACACAAAATGTTTAGTGATACATATGTGCATTTGATAAATTATCAACTCTTTGAATGTAGCTTTTTGTAATGAATAAACCTTTCTATATCTGCTGCATTTTCACAGTAACAATTAATTGCAATTACAGTAGGCACACTGCAATTGACAAAAGTAATGAAGTGCTTCTCACGATGCCATATTAGCAAAAACATATTGTTAAGACTTTAATAGTTGGGTAATTGGCAGCATTTTTTTATATGTAGTTCTTAATATGCAAGATTCAGGCAGTAGGTGAACGAAAAATTTATGCACTTTTATGATATACAACTCATTCAAACATTGAGAATATTTTATGTTTGAAATATGCCTTCACATACACTAATAACTTAAATTCTAAGCCTTAAACAAAATCTGTCTGCATTGAATGACCTTTTTCATTATTTGTATGTTAAGTGCAGCAGTGCCTGGTAATTTGAATTCAGTTTTATTACAAGAATATCCTTTCTTTCATAAACACTAGTAGATTTTAAATAAAAGAACTTTATTAACAATTATTGTCAAGCCACTTCACGTGGTCGGTAAGTTGTCACTAGAAAATTCTTAGAGGCTGGTATGAATTCGCATTGTTTAATAAACAACGTGGCATAATGGAGTGTATCATGGTTGTATTCACAGATAAAATCCTTACCTTTGAGTAACATCCGTATGCGAATAGTTAATCACAACGAAATACGCGCCTTATAAACGTGCATTCATACGGATTAATAACATCAGATCGTACGCACGAATCGAGCAAGGCTCAGCTTGCCTCCAACGACCCCTGGCGAGCGTTAAAGGCAAAAGATATTGCTCGTTTTTTTGTTTTGTTTTTTTGCAATTAAGGAAGGTATTCACTTTTAGGGGCTACGCTCCAAGTGTCACTGTGTGTCCCTGTAAACATCCACTTGGTGTTGGAAGCAACCTTGGCGTTCATACCACGAAACATACGTAGCTTCATTCCTACCAATTTTATTGAAAACTCTCTTTCAATTCCATATTGTACAACCCAGTAAAAACGCGTCCGCAACGAAAAAGACCTTACAGGCTCCCGCTACGGAAACACATTGGAATCTGCCTCTGTTAAGCGAAAAAATAGTGCATCACCGAGGAGCTGATGTGCTGCCGTCTATCGGCCGATCTGTAATCGCAGTAATTCGCGGAAGGAGGGCAATGGTTGGAAGTATAGCCTATATTCATTTATTGTTCTTATTCCCATTAATGCTATTGTTAAAAACATTAGTTCAGAGGACACGTAATAGTTTTGTTTCGAAATGCACGAAGGTGCGATCTGGAAAAAGTTGCTCTGACTATTACTATTCCTGGCGACTGTGGTAAATATGATGCGGCTCCTGTGGCAGAGAGGGTTACAGAAAGTAAGCACAAAAATCCCCGCCCTCTGTCAAAACACAGTTTTGACTTGGATACGGCTTTAAAATCGGTTCCATGGGGGTAGCCTTTAGGAAAACTTGACCGACATAATTTCTTACGATTGATTAAATGCTTATAATTTCTAAATTATAAAAATAGCTAAAATCTAATAACTGACATAAAAAGTAATATCTAAAGATTCTATAAATCTCAACTTTAAGGTCATACGCTGGTAGAGCGTCCGCCATTTTGCGGTCTAATACGCTGGAGTAAACACCTTGAAATCAGCATAATTCGAGATCGCGTAGAGGTAGGATTCAGTGGCGGCGGAACCACCCGGGCCGCCAGGGCCCTGGTCCGGTCAATAATTTTAGCCAAGATGTTTATTTTCATTTCTTTTTCACTTGGCATATGTGCGATTGTTTTGGTGTGCCTTAGAAGTTTCTTTAGGTAAGTCGTCGGGTGATCCTCATCCCCAACAAAGCTCTTTATCATTTTTTCTTCTGTTTGTTTCGGGAAGGAAGGGATACCCCTTGAGGGAGAGGCTGATTCGGGTGAGTCTTGTATGTAATGGGGACAACCTTATCACGTTGGGAGCTTTATTGTCTAGGATAACTGCAATTCTCGTTAGCAAAAGTGGGGAGATAAGGGGTGCAGAATAGCAGAGGGCCACCCCGGTGGCGCAGTGGTCTAAGGCGCTGGCGTCTGATCATTCGTCCGTAAGGGGTCCGGGTTCGAATCCCGGTCAGGCAGGGGTGTTGTGTTTGTCTTACGGCACTGGCTCTCTCCCTTTCCTGGAACCAGTGACCCTAAATTAGGGACGGGCGCCTGCTTATAGCCCATGGAGTTGCTCACGGTGGTCGTTAAACCTCCAATCAAAAAAAAAAAAAAAAAAAAGAATAGCAGATGAAATAATTTTAACCTGTGGTCTCAGTCAGGAGTAGGAAGCAATAGCCAGAGCCCTGAAAGTCCAACGTCTTCCAAGAAAGCACGGTCACACCTTAAAATGCCTTCTTTCAAATACGTCTCTTACAGCGTCCCCTTCCAACATCTTCCTGTTGCGTTTTTCCCTAGCCTGGGACGGCTGAAGAGCAGTAATGTCCTGTTCCCTTTCTCTCACATCCACGAAACTATAAATCTAACACTCCCTCATTTGAAGGGACGTGTGAGAAAAAGCGCACTTTGACTGTTCGTTGCCCAGCTCACCAAAATGGCTACTGAATTTTACTTCTGATAAATATGAATGCCCAGGTTACAAAGGAATTAGGAATGAATCAATGAAAGCATGCATTGTTTTGTTGCACTCCTATACTGCAATTCACCCTAAAAGTGTAACACTGGTAAAGGTGGGAGAGCTTAATCACATCTCGTCGTGGAACGCAAAAACGGTATCCATCCAAGTTAATGTGCTCTTCTGTTTCCTTTATGTTACCCCCCACCCACCCACACATCTCACAAGCAGTGGGGGTCTGGTGGAGGCCGAACTGTCTGTTTAAGTAACGCACCATTCGAGTTTCCTTGATTGTCAATTTATGGTAGACTTTTACTAAAAAGTAAAAAGTCGTGTGCTGTGTATGATTTCCACGCGTTCTCAGGCTTAAATAAGGTTTTTATAAAAATGAGTAAACGACTGAAAATCACTTCGTATTTTAAAGTGTCTTCTCCACGAATTGACTCCGAGCATATCCCAGTTCGAACTGTAGGGAACAACATTGTGGTAGCTGACTGTGTTTCCACTTCTGATGACGGACAGGGAACGGGAAACCAACCTCCGATATTGAATGAAGGTACGAACTCTGATTACGATTTTCAATTATGCATGTGTTCACTGTGTTCCAAGCAAGAAAACTCGGCCCGAAATAAGGTCTGTCAGCCGCTAGAATTTGATTACCTATCAACAGTCAAAAAGGATTCACGTCATTCGAGATCATTTCAAAAAACATGGTTCAAAGAATTCAAATGGTTGTCTCTCTGCACAAATAGAAAAGCTGCGTTTTGCAATATCTGTCAGTGGGGTGATTCTTATTCTTCTTCAAAAAAGTCTAAAAATGATTTAGCATTTGTTTCAACGGGATTCACAGCTTGGAAAAGAGCCATTGAAACTTTTCGAAACCACAGAAGTCAAAATCACATTTAGAGTGCATAATGGATATGAATGCTTTCCAACAACCAGTAAACGTATGTTCTATGACAAGTGACCGGCACAGTGAAGAGCAGATTGCCAGAAAGAAAGTATTTCTAAAAGTGATCACATCTTTAGGAAACTTGGCAAGACAATGTCTCTAAGAGGTCACGATGAGCATGAAAGTAACTTAATGCAGTTGTTAAAAGTTAGGTGTGAAGATGATCCCGGAATACTGAAGTGGATAGATGATAAAAATATTTATCGCACGATATAGTAAACGAATTATTGCAACATCTTTACAACAGACTTATTAGGAAAATTATTTGTTCTGTACAGCAATCAAAATGGTTCTCTTTCATAGCAAATGAAACGACTGACTGTTCTCATCACGAACAGTTTTGCATTTGCAATCAGATGGGTAAGTCCGGAATATGAAATACACGAAGATATAATCGGAATTGTCGATGTTCCCAACACTTCAGCTGCAACATTAACATCCATGATTTTGAACCTACTTTTTCGGTGTGCGCTAGACAAAAAATTGCAGGGGGCAAGCATAGGACGGCGCTTCAATCATTATTGGTCGTCTAAATGGTGCTGTCTCTCGCGTAAAAAGTATAGTCCCTGCTGCAGTTCTTATACACTGGGTTGCTCATAGTTTACAATTGTGTCTTCAGGATGTTACTGCTGCAGGTTCTATACACTCTGTTGCTCATAGTTTAAAGCTGTGTCTTCAGGATGTTACTGCTGCAAGTATCCCCATGAGAAATGCTTTGGACATTGCTTCCGATCTCCATAATTTAATTAAAATCTCCCTGAAACGGTTAGCTTTTTTTGAGGAAATTACTAATACAACAAGTTTAAAACTTATCTGTGTCACAAGGTGGACTTCCAGAAATAAAGTTCTGCAGTCGATAATTCACAATTATGAAAATCTATATGAAGTACTAGCGCATATTTCTCAAGAAAAAAGTGAGCCAGGACGTAGAGTAAATGGTCTACAAGCTCTTATGCAGCAATTTTCCTCTTATTTCGGACTACAACTTTCACTGGATATATTTTCAGTAACCGAACAATGTTCTAAAGAATTGCAGAAAACCACAATAACGGCCAGAGAGACAATCAAATTATAACACTACTCAAAGAAACACTGCAGAAGAAAAGATACAATTTCGATGCAATTTATGAAAAAACATATGAAACTGCAAAAGAATTGCATTGTCTGGAACCCTCGCTTCCACGACAAAGAAAAATTCCATAACGCCTCGATCACACAGGAAAGGAAACTAACCATGTATTTATAACATCCAAGGATATTACAAGCCACTCTTTTACGAAGCTTACGACCTCGTGATAAATGAACTAAATCGAAGATTTTGTGGAGACCCTAACTATGTTGGGAGATATTGAAAAACTTTTAATTTCAGCGTTCAATGGCACACAACGAGAGTTACAAATTTCAAATACAATATTGCAGCTGTATTCTGAAGACATTGATGCAGAAAAACTCAAGATTCAATTGCAAATGCTTCCAGGACTTCTGAAGAAGTATAATGATAATCGTTCAGAAATTCAAGTTGGGTCAGTGAAAAATGTTGTATGCATAATCAAACACACTAAATTCGCCCAGTCTATGTTTTCCGACATTCACAACCTTATAAGATTTTATTTGGTGATTCCAATGACTTCTGCCACAGCAGAAAGATCCTTTTCGGCGCTTAAGAGACCTACATTCGCTCCACAATGGCACAATCCAGACTGAATCCTCTGCTGCTCTTGCACTACCCTAAAATGTGCCTGGGCGAAATTTTAAAAAATCCGTCAGAGATAGCGGAAGACTTTATTTCTTCAAATAGCAAAAGAAGGGATTACTTCGGTAAATAGTGAAACAGAAATGGGTATGTATATTAGCAACTTACTTTTATATCTGATTTAGTGTAAGGCGTTTTGTTCTAGTGTCTTTACCACTGATTGCTCTTATTTGACATTTCCCAACTCCCGTCGTCTTTCAAAAGTTTATACATCAAAAACGTGAAAAATAAAAAATCTTCCTAAGAATTTTGAAATGGTTCGAAATCTTAAAATAATATATCATCCATTGAGCCGTGACAACTAGAACTATTTTTATTTATTCCTTAAACATTTACTTCAGTTTGTACATATTGCGTTGCTATTTAAATATTCTAACATAATATTTACATAGCAATTCATCATTTTATATTTCGAATCGAAATTTCGGGCCCGGTCAACGAACTTCACATTCCGCCGCCGCTGGTAGGATTGTGATATTAGTCTCAAACGATTCGTCTGGATGAGATCTATTTAAAAGCAAATAATTCATGAACATTTAATAAGTAATTTATAAGTTATAAGTGATAAACGAAAAAAATATTTGTGAGTAAATCAAAATGTCTAAATATTTGAAACAAAAGTCCGACTCAAAATACCACAAACATATATCAGAAGAAAAAACCCAAAAGAAATCCAGTAAGCCCAAAAAGACTAATGTAGAACGATGTTGGGCTTAAAGACAGAAGAAGAAACCCGAAGCGGCGCAACGCGTGGAGCCACAAACAAGCACTTCTACAGCTAGTACATGTAAACCAATGGACTTACTTGTTCGTTAGTGAAACTTGGATGGATGATCCTAGTCACATACATTTGCCCGGTTTCGAATTGAAAGCGAAAGAAATAAGGCAATAGCTCAACACAAAACATCTACTTCCAAAGGTACTACTTCGCCCAAAAAACGAACTGCGGGTGGAGTTGTCATTTGCAGAAACATCAATAATCTAACAGATTGCAAGGCCTTAAATGTTTCAGCCAACCAGATTGACAATTGGAGGTGACTATGTGGGTGACATCTGTCTAGTTCTAGTGATAGTGTCTGCTCAAACTCGCTTCTTACTTAGTTCGGTTTACATTCATCACGATGTTCCAGAAACATCACTAGAGGTTTTCACGTTCCGCATCTATGCGATTAATCTGTACACATAAAGAAAATCATACCAAGTATGGTACCGGATACACAAGTGCCTATCATTCTCACTGGTGACTTTAACATTGATGTGAAACAAAACACCAACTTACTCAAGTTCATAAAAGACATTTTCGGCTTGATTCAGATAAATTCTCCACCAACTGCCTTAGGTAATACCTATATCGATTTAACCTTTGAACGAAACATAGATGTTATATGTATGCCATATGTTTGTTACTTCTCATATCACCGCCATTTAATAAATACAATTGTAGTCTAACTGCATTCCTCTTTCAAGCTACTTCTACCTCAAGCCCCCTTACTTTCAAACATGTATCAACGTAAATAAAACCTGCAGGTGTGTCCCGGATACCCCCATTTTTTTGCATAAAGACGGAACACTCGGCATAAATTTCTTCCCCTCTTAGAGTACTATTATAACATTCTGCGAACGACGCCTGAGACAAAGAATATCTAACTGATAAGAAGGTAAGGCTCAGCGAGACGTAACTAGCGCCACTATATTATGCGGCAAAGAATTACTACACAGAAGCCAACATTACAGGCTGATGCCGCAGGATGCCGAGCAGACTGAGTTAGACTGAGCATGCGTGTTTGTGTTCAAAGAATATAAACGCTTGTTTGTGTTGGCGTTTTGTTCAAAGGTTTTGTTGTTCTCATCTAGATCTGCGTTTATATTACAGCCATGAAATACACCCACTCCATTCCGATGAATAACAATTCATGGAATGGAGTGGATGAATAACAAGAACAAATTTGAAACCGTTTGAAACAAATATCCTGGAAAACCATTAAAACAACGTTTGCTGAAAAAAAAGCTATCGTTACGTTGAAAAAATTAATTTATCAATTATATGAAACTGACTTTTATGAAAAATACCTCGTAATATTGTAAAATGAAAGAGGGAAGCATTCGATTACACAATGCATACCAAACAGACAGCTTTAAGCATACACTCAATCGTGGCGAGTTAGTCCGGTCGGTAGAGAGCTCAGCTATCACGCCAGCGGCCCAGGTTCGAACCTACTCAGATACGAACGGATGTTTTTCCGATCTGTTGAGAAAATTTCTCCAGCGCAGTGCGTTTAATTTACAAACTTCGGAAGGGTAGAAAAAAAAATTGTAGCTTTGGGAAACTGCGGTTGTCTTTGCTTTTTTTTATTATTATTATGGCTGCTACTGGGAAACCAGCCTCAGCATTTTTGACATTTAAGGTATATTGTAAATATGAAATTCATGCCAAGCAACCTGGTATTACTACGGTGCTTAAAGTGAGAATAAAACTGCTAAAATTTCCTTAAAATAATATTAATTGCTAATGTATATATTTGTTTCACCAAAAGAAGGGACAGGAGGGATACTCAGAAAAGAAAAACAAAAAAAATGCTTTAATAGACCCAATGAGACCGAAGGAAACAGTCGCAGATCAAAGCTTAGCTTCCTTTCCGTGAAATAGGCTTCCCGTCCCGTGTCTCCTACGCTTTTTGCGCCTGAATGTTAACTTTCCCGCAGAGCATCTGCTGCCGCATTACATGGTGGCGCTGCTGTCACCTGTTTTACATTATCTCTACGAGAGTTGAGCTTCTTCACGCGAAGCGTTTATATTCTTTGCCTGAGAGGTGCGTTGCACTTTAAAGTCCAGATAACTCATCAACCTTTATAGAGACGAAAAGAACGATAAAGAATTATATTTTATTTTTCGTTTAATATAGTGAAAACAAAATCATACAGCAGAAGACGAAAAAATGTGATTTTGCCTTCTGTAATTCTTTTACAAACTGTGTTTTTATAAAAGGATTTTCATTTTTGTCAAACACTTTTTGCGTAAAAATCAATTTCACAGTTTATGCAAAGTTGTATCTTGCCTTATAGTATGTTATCAAAGCCCAATACCGAGCCTTGAATAAAAAAATTCCGGAACAGCATTGGTCTATTTCATTAAAATATGTTATACAAGACCCTACTTGTCCTTGGTTTAGATAAACATCGTTAATAAAGACTTTATCTTCCAAATATCTATGCATTCATCGAAGAGATATGCTTGTGTCCCGGACACAGGATACCTCCATGTTTTTGCATAAAGACGGAACAATTAAATCTCTCGAAGAACACTCGGCACTGAAATCTCTCTCTCTCTTAAAGTACTATTATATGATTCTACGAACGAACCTTAAAAGGTGCGTTGCACTTGATAAACTCCAGATAACTTCTCAACATTTACAGAAACGAAAAGAGCGATAAATAATTATATTTTATTTTTCGTTTAACATAGTGAAAACAAAATCATACAGCAGAAGACGAAAAATGCGATTTCGCCTTCCGTAATTTCTTTACAAACTGTGTTTTTATATCAGGATTTTCATTTTCGTCGAAAACGTTTCACGTTAAAATCAATCTCACAGTTTATGCAAAATTGTATCTTGCCTTATACTATGTTAGCAATGCCCAATACCGTGCCTTGGATAAAAAATTTCCGGCACAGCATTGGTCTATTTCACTAAAATATGTTATTCAAGACCCTACTTGTCCTTGGTTTAGACAAACATCGTTAACATAGACTTTATCCTCCAAATATCTATGCATTCATCTAAGAGATACATAAAATACAAGGAGTGAACTAAAATCATGGGACACCAACATAGCAAAGAATACGCCCTGCTTTCGACCGTTTAAGGGCAGTCACACGGCGAGGCAATGTGTCCAGTAGGTCACATAAGCGTTCCACGGGTACTTCCGTTAATGCTTGCTTAATCGCTATTCATAATTCCATCACATCTCAAAATTTTCTACAGGGTTCATGTCTGGTGAACGGGAAGACCATTTCAAGATGTGATGTTCCACGGAATGCTCTGCTAACCATTTTCTAGACACTGCAGCTCTGTGGGAAAGCAAAATAGTTCTTCTTGAAAAGTTCATTGACCTGAGGAGGCAATATGACCAGAAACAGTTGTAGATGGTCTGCAGGGAAAGAAATGTAAAGGGGATCTTTTAGACATGCATCTATAACCATGAACTAATAATACATTATGGCCACCCCAGCCTTGAGAAATCAGAGCGCCTGGAGACCGAACGGTGGAGCAAGTGAAGTTCACAGAGCAGTATATACACAACCCGAAAACCGGCTTCTGGTTAGTAGAGTATTTGGAGGTAGAATGGCAAAAGTTGTCTATTTATCGGAGTTCGATAAATGACAAATTGTGATGACACGGCGCCTTGGAACTACGATCTCGGAAACGGTGCGACTTGTGGGTTCTTCACGCTCTGCAGTAGTGAGTACGTATCAAAAGTGGTGCACAGATGGCCAAATGACGAATCGTCGCCCATCTGTGTGTTTTCCGCACCTCATTGATGCCAGAGGGGAGCGGAGATTATCGCTCATTGTTCACAGCGACGGAATGACCACAGTGCAACAAATCACCTGCAGTTACAACAGTGTCGCAGCACTGAGTTCATTGCAGCTTTTCGCGCATGGGCCTGCGTAGCCAAGAACCAGGCCAAGTTCCTATCTCACTGCACGTTATCCCCAAGAACGCTTGAAATGGCCCCAAGATAATTGAAATTGGACCGTTGATGATTGGAAGAAAGTGGCCTGGTCGGACGAATCAAATTTCCTAGAGCATCACGTAGACGGCCTAGCGCGGAGTTTCCGATTACCAACAGACGCTATGGCACATGAATGCACTATTGGGCGGAAACAGGCCGACGGTGACAATGTTATGCTGTGGCCGATGTTTTCTTGAGACACTTTAGATCCCGTTATCTCAATAGCAAAATCCCTGATAGCTGTCAGGTATCTGAACATAGTTGCGGACCAAGTTCAGCCATTAACGGCAACGGTGTTCCCTACTGGTGATGGCCATTGTCAACAGGATAATGCGCCATGCCACACTGCCAGAGTAGTCAAGGAGTAGTTTTGGAAACATGCTGGTGTCTTTTTGTTAATGCCCTGGCCTCCAAATTAACCTGACAGGAACCCAATCGAACATTTGTGGTTCGAATTGGGAAACAGAGTTTGTGCTAAATCACAACAACCCCGAAATGTACGGGAACTGGAGGACCTGCTGTTGACATAATGGTTCCAGATACCCCAGAATACCTATTGCCACCTCATCGAATTGATTCCTCACGGAGGGACCGATGTTTAGCGGGCTAAAGTGAGTCCTATACCTTATTAGGTAGCTGCTCATAATGTAATGGCTCATGTGTACCAGTGGTCCCTACATGTGCCAGTTGAACATTCCTCACACCACAACCGAGATTTCACCAGCCCGAACAGTTCCTTGCTAGCATGCCAAGTCCATTGCTTCATGCGGCTTCCGCAAGACTCACAGCTTGTCGTCTGCAAAAAATAGCTTGGGACAGGACTCATAGTACCAGGAGACCGTCGCCAATCATTCTAGTCTTGTGATGTGGCGTAAGCAATGGGATTTTGTTTGTTCCGCGGCTCTCAGACAGCAGCATTGCGCTGAATGGTTGCGTGATGGTCTTGGTGGAGACGTTGCTGGGTCTTCCCTCGTTGAAGTGGGCGGTGATTTGCGCCAGTGTCGCTCCCTTTGGTTGCTCATTCGAAAATTTCTGCCCTGTTACAGATGCCCCGATCAACTGTAAGGGATGCTATTGTGAAGTTGAAACTACTATGAGCAACAACTGCTCATTCGCGATCTGGTAGGCTACGTAACATCACAGAGCGGTGCCGCCGAGTTCTAAAGCATGTTGTACGACAAAATGGTCTTCCCTGGTTGCACAGTGACCACTGAGTTTCAAAATGCCTCTGAAACCAAGGCCAGTACCATAACGGTTAGTCTAGAGCAGAAGGCATTGAGATTCTACGGTGCAGCTGCCCCGAGCAAGCTGAACATTATGAAGAGCAACATCAAGCTTTGGTTGGGGTGTGTAAAGCCTGGCGAAAATGGACTCTGGGGCAGTGGAAATGCGTTCAGTGGAGTGATGAATCATTCTTTATCATCTGTCACTCCGAAGGACGAGACAGGGTATGGCGGATATCAGGTGAGCCTTATCTGCCTGAAGGTGCTGTGCTAAATGAGTAGCTTGGTGAAGAAGCCATCATGCTCCTGGCCTGTTTTTCATCTTTTTAGGAACGGACCCCTAGTTACCATTTCCGGAAAACTTAACGCTGCGGCCTACCGTGATATCCTTGAGAAATCTGTGCTTTCAACATTATGGCAACTGTTCAGTGTAGGCACTTTTCTTTAACAACAGAGCAATGCCCCATCCACAAAGCGAGGTCCTTGCATAAACGATTTGATGTGATGGGCATGGAAGAATTTAACGGACGTGCTCAGAGCCCTGACCTCAACGCTATGGAACAGCTTTGGGATGAACTTGAACGCCAACTGCCATTTAGGCCGAACCTTCAGATATCGGTGACCGACTTGACTAACGTTCTTGCGGCAGAATGGAAGGCATTTCTATAAGTAATGTACAGGATTATAGTAAAAAGTCATCCCTGAGTGGAAGTTATTATGATAGCAGTAAAGGGTGAACCAGCTCGATATGAATACATTTCTCCTTACAAGAAGCTTCTACATTTCTCCTTACAAGATACTTTGATCAGATAGTGTATCTCAAAACTATGTAGGTCAATCAGATATATCATTATAATCATCAACGATTTTCTTGCTACTGCTGTGTGACGATCTTACCAAATCTCTTTCAGAATTCTCTGTTTGGAGCATATCTCTTCGTTATTACGCGACATGCTTCCGAAGTGGATCTACAGATGCCCAAACCTGTCTTCTTTCTTTTCAATTTGTCGAAAAGCAGTAATAATTTGAAATGAAAAAGCTTGATTACCATACGATATGGACTAATTGTAAACACAACTGTGTCACGTTTCTTATGTTTAAAATAAATAACCACTTAAGAATTTTAACTGAAAATATTCAAAGAAGTAGTTAAAATCTGTATGAAATTTCCAATTGTGGATGCTTTTTCTTTTATTTTTTTCTGAGCAGCGAAACGCATCATTTCTTTTCTTATAATAATTATTTTAACACCCACACTCAAAGCACAGCCACAATGAGAAATCCTCTCTGGGCTACATACCCCCACCATTTGTATAAGCGCGTGATTTGTGATAGGGTGTGGGACCCTTTCACAAAATCTCTCCCTTTTATTTATACTGTATATGGGCAACTGCACCCTCCCCCAAGGTAAGACTCTGTCTGGGTCAGAAACTCACAGGTCAGAAAACAATCTTGAGCCACTGATATCATGAGAGCAGACTGGAGATCACTTGTAAGCAGGGGCGAATTTACACCTTGGGGCGGGGAGTACTTCAGTTTCGGGGGGCCTGGAATACGGAAATTAAAATAAACAGCAGAAAGGAGAATTCACCAGATTTGCACATCACAGCCAATGTACTGTTTGTAATTGGAACTGACAGGTTATACATACAGTACATAGGAATGTACATTATACAGGGAAACAGTCTGCGCAATACTTACAGAAAGTCTTTCTTTTTGCATTTGACATCTGAAAAATCTTTAATGAATTTCTCAAACTCTATCATCTTAAGAACAGTACTCTCTACATTCAGTAGACACAGAGCACTTAGTCTTTCATGAGTTATTCTTAATGAATGCCAGTTTGCTGAATGATCTCTCTCCTGAAGTGGCCATCATGCTGAAATATATTCTAAGAGCTACATTAACACTTGGAAAAGTGTCACAAAGCCCTTCATCATGGAGTATAACCGCCTGTTGAGATGGAGTGAAACACGACCTGAGCTTGGCAAAGGCTGCAAACTGGACAATTCCCTCAATGAACACATTACTGAAATCACTGGGGTAAGAAGTTATACGTTTCTCAGCTTAAATTCTTATCTCTGCATCAGGTAGATTACATAAGTTGACTATGACTTTGTACCTGTTATACACTGATTGGTACGCTACCCAGCGTTCTTTTAAGGCAACAGACTGTACTGCTTGTAATTGATCTAAAATTATATTGAAAGTTCCACATCTGAATTTGTCTCTCGAAGAAAAGACAACTTCCTCTGATACAGAGGTTGGATTACTCTTCATACCTATTCCAGAAACTTTTCCAGAGAATCAGTTAGATCCACCACTTCCTTCAGGTCAATTTCAACTCCTTGAACAGCTTTATTTGTAATGTTGAACAGCACAAGATTTAAGTTCCAGACCTTGGCCATCACAGCAGTTTCAAGGCAGTCCATTTTATCTGACAATGTCTGAGCTTCATGTCTTGCTTCAGGTGTTTGCTCCAAGTCACTTTCAATATCTCTGAGGGCATTTCGAATGTAGTTGTATCCATCTACTAGGGCTTCCGTAGCATCAGCTCTTGTTGACCAACGAGTGTCTGACAGGGATTTAACCGTTAATACTCCCTTATTTCCTTTCAAATAATTCATTAGAATTGCCCATCTCCCTCTTGACGCAGAAAACAAGGTATGTAACTTTTTGATGGTGTAAGTTAAAAACTAAGAAATGATTTGTAACGGTAACTATGTTCATAATTGACAGACTCGTAATTTAAGTTTTCCGTTATTTATTCTTGACTAAACACACAACTATAACGCTAATCGAAAGTTGACGGATATATAATAAACATAGAATGAATGAGTTATTAAACAATAATGACACCATGCTTTAAGGTTATTTCGTCTGTTTTAAACAGTCTTACCATGATTAATATTCCTTTTAGGTGTTTACGGAAAAACACTTTGTATAATCCCTCGAGAATCCTTTTAGGTAATGATAATACTCTTTTAGATCAGTTTTTGTAAGAACAACAAATACAGCATGTTTACACACACACACAGCGAAGGGTCGCCGACATCTCCTCTCTCTCCTTCTCAACAATTGTCCAGGGTCATGATCCCGTAATTCTTTGCAAGGCACCGCTTGCTGGCTGCTCGGCATTAACGCAAACTTAAACACTTGCAGCAGGTGTCCGACGAAAAATAAAAGAAACGAGCAAAGGACCCTAACATCCAACAACCCCTCCTGCGTCCGCGCTAGTTAATTCCAAGTTCTTTTCTGAATCTTGTAAATGCTGGATGTGGAAGATCCAAATCATTCAAAGCCAGTAGTGTATCTTGGGTCCGAGACCTGCGCTACCCCCCCAGTACTGTTTTTTTTAAATTGCAAAGTATAATTTTTAATTGTTATGTAATAGAAGTAACTTTTTCTGAATTTTAGGTACATGCCATTGCTAACATGATACCAAATAATTATAAAGATTAGGATTTGAACACTTACTTGTACATGAACTTCATTCTTCTTCTGAAGAAGAATGAAGTTCATGTACAAGTAAGTTCATTTGCACATGAACTCCATTCTTGTTTCCTTTTGTGTGAACTTGAGTGTTACGTTTTCATAAAAGTTTCTTCTGAGTACTTTTTCATATTTTAAAAGAATGTTTTTCTCTATTGACAAAACAGCGAAGTTTATCGAATGTGCATGTCCTTGTGTGGCTCTAAGATATATCCTGATTCTTTTTAATGTTGAAAAACTTTCGGCAGTTGCAGTTGTTGATGGAAAGTTTAATATGAGGTCTGCTAATTTGTGCACCTCACTAAACACTATGTCCAATTTATTCAACTTTATGTAACACGTAATGTTTCTTACTGATTTGTTTTTGTATTCATCAAGGGAATAAAACACTTTTAGTTCACTTTTTAGTCGAGCTGTATCAAAATTTGAAGCATAGAGTCCTTTAAGTTCTGACAGTAGACGTTCAGGAAAGCTTTCACAACATTTATGAAAACAGTTCAAATCCAACAAAGCCACGAATTTAAGATATAATATCTCTGATTTTAATTCATTGGCACTTCACACAAACTGAAACAACACTCGCGAAACATTCTTATGGGGAAGTATGCGAGTGACTGAGATAGTCTGTCTTCTTTTTCCGGAGCGAACCGTTTCCCAAAGCAATGGGCCAATCCTCTCTACCAGCTGATTCGTGTTGTCATGGAAACGCTAGCAGGCGAATGTACGGAAGGTTTTCGCATCAGAGCTGCGAAGACTCTGGAAGAGCTACTTGCGTTACGCCGTTGGTTTTCGCTCGCCAGACCGTGTCAAAGAAGCGAATCCACACGCATTTTTTGTCCCAGCAAAGTCATCGACATATTTTAATACCATTGATAGTTGACTTTTATTTTGTGTATATTTACTTCAGTTTTATTTGTGCATTGTTTGGGCTTCGCAGCTAACCTCGAATATACCCCACTGTTCGAAGCATATGTAAATATCATAGACCCAAAGGGAGAATATGCATTTCCCTACTATTCAGAAGGAATAATCACAGCAACCGATGTACACTGGTGTGCAAAAATTAAGGACGAAGAAGATAAATTCGCATAACAGCGGAACGAGCAGGCAGAACGGACCAAAAGACCACTCCGGAGTTTGCCAATGGGCAAACTTCTGTAGCAATTTTCTTCACAATTAATGCGTTCCCAAGGATGAAATGTTTTTTTTTATTGGGGGTTTAACGACCACCGTGAGCAACTCAATGGGCTATAAGCAGTCGCTCGTCCCTAACTTAGGGCCACTGACTCCAAGGAAGGGAGAGAGCCAGTGTCGTAAGACAAACACAACATCTATGCCTCACCGGGACTCGAACCCCGACCCATCTCAGACGAATGGTCAGAAGCCATCGGTTAGTCCACTGCGATACCGGGGCGGCATTTTTATATTCATCAATGTTTTGGAAATAAGTCGTTTTGGTCTCACAAAGTGGATGTCTGTCTATATTCCAACATTTCTCTAAAAGAAAGAAATGAATTTTTGTTTGCAATTAGCACAGCACATGATAGCCTGAATAGAATGGGAAAACATTTTTCATTTTTTTAGTATAGAAATATTTCAACTCACGCGTTTCGAAAATGACACACACACACACAAACTTGTTTAAATAAACAAGGCCAAAAATATTGGACGGGCACTGCCACGGTTAAATTATTGGACGGGGGCAAGATTGACAAAGCTCCCTACATTCAGCACCTATGCTACTGTCTCTGTCATTCTTCAATTAGGACGACTGCGGTTCGTTCTAACATGCATTTTAAGTAACCGCTGCTCCGTCTGGATAAATCTATGGAAAGTCATGAATTTTTTGGTAAATTGGTAGATTAGCGTCCTGAATTATTTCGTCGAAAAAATGTTAGTACCTGGAAATAGTGTGACAAACAGATTTTAGAGTATGCAAATGAATGGCAAATGGTGTCCAACTTTCGTATTTTAAATGTCTTTTAAAGTTTTTTATGGTAATATTTACGTGTAAGTACGATGCTGTGAAGAGAAGGTGCGGTACGCCTACGCATCGCTCCGGCGACGATGCAAAGCTTTGCTCCGGTAAAAGAAAGTTTCGTTGCTGTACCGAAATGACGGGCGGAAGAGTACAAGAGAAAGCGGTTGCGTTGTTGGAAGGAGAGCAGTAAATGTTGTAGTGATACGCTACAGAATATAGGTCCACATCATCCACAATTTATTTCGTTGTATCCTGTTCCTTGTTGTCAGGAAAAACCGGATAAAACCTCTTTGATTTGCAAAATATACGTATCATTGACACAGAGAGTGACCTGTGAACGAGCTATTAACAGGAGAACCAAAAGTGCAGTGACACAGCAAATCAGCTAAGAACGGAAGTCGTCCAAAGCAGAGCCGAAAGTTATACTTCCACAGTTTTCTGTACAACAAAGAAAAGCACACTCGTTCTTTCTATTTGGAATAAGGAATCATGTGCGAAAGAACGAAACATTTCTGAGCATGTGCTTCAAAAACAATGAAAAAACATAAACGAACTATATATTCTGTAGCGTATGAGTACACGATCCTTCGCACTCCTGGCAAGAAGGTACGTGGCTGCACTTGTAGTCATCCGCGCGTGAATTACACGCCGCAGTGAATCTTCCTTCAAACAGAGCACGCGGAAGTGTTGCGTTAGGCCTACCGCAGCCTATCTTCACAGTACCGCACTTGTAAGTAAATATTGCGATAAAAATCTTTAAAAGACATTTCAAATATGAAATTTCTGCACCAGTTGCCATTAATTTACATACTGTAAAATCTGTACGTCGCACTTTTTCCAGACACTGACATTTTTCCGATGAAATAATTTAGGACGCTAATTTACACATATACTAATTTTTTTCTGCTCAAAACCTGTACCCATTAAGTATTCTTCTGCCTGGAATAAGTCTTGGGCTCCCTCCCTCTCTTCGTTATCTGATTGGGCCGTGCTGAAATGGCACAGGCCAATTGGAAAACAGATAAAAATAAACAAATTGGAGTGTTTCTTTGAAATGCCTGTCGAGCGTGTGATGAAACAAAATAGTCATGACGGATATGTTAGACATGCACGGTTGAGAAACCACCTTCCTTTGCAGCTCAATATGATATTTGGCTGCATTTTTGGCATCTTTTATGACTTTAGGCGGGGCCTATGAGAAGAGTCACGTGATGGGGATAAGTACAGAAATAGTTTTTTCAAAGGAACGAAAGATGGCGATACGCTATCGCTGCATCGTTAAGCGTTTCATTACAATGTGAAACTGCCAGAGGAAGTGAAAAATATGGATTAACGTTAGCCCTTAAAAGAGCCTTTTTTTTAGTGTTGATTGTGGCGTATGAGTGAAATATTTATTTTGACGGAAGAATTACCTTTCCTCATGAATATGAAGCTTCTAGCTAGCAGAATAAAAGCAAGAAAAGTTTTATCTGCCAGGAAAGAACTGTCTGATCGCACGAATCAAGACTTCAAAGCAGTATTCAGAGGGAAAACGGTAATTCCGTCTGGATAAATATTCGAGAACAGGGTCTGCGAAGTACATTTTATGCTTGCCCTGTGTTCATGTATGTTTTAGGGCAAGCCAATTGCTCTCCACTCCTTCGGTATGCGCCACTGTTACATGATAAACGAAGTTAAGGGAGTGGTTCACGGTGAAAATGGTCGTAGCCACAGCTTGGCAAATTCCGATATGCAGCCCACTGGTCCGTCATAATCGTGGTTCCCGGCTCCACGTGTTTGAGGATGAGAGGCAGCAATATATCTGCAGATCTGTTGTTATCGGGGCACATCTCCACCCTGAATCTCTTGGTGTCTCGTACAAAGATACCAAGAATCCAGGTGACCTCGAAGAGACGACCGCATTTTACTTCCGCTTGCCCACTTTCGCTTCGTCTACTTCCACGATGATTCCACCACCTACGAGACTTCCTTCCCCACATTGCGAGGCTACCAAAAACCCTGAGACTAGTTGTTCACAAACGAATACCTTCAGAACATCTTTCAGAGGTGGGAAACAAACCCTGTGGTTCACACTAGGAAATCGACGTTTCCTTATTCTTCCCAACTTCATTAAAAAACCTCTTCCAATTCCACACATTAAGACAAAAAGCTGAAACAACAGCTGGAATAATTTACGAGATCACAGGAGAGCACAGATCAAGAAATAACTTACGTAACTATTTATAACGTATTGCACGGAAAGTGCAAGAATGGAGTAGAGCTGAAGGGGTACCATGGCGCCATCTATCATTGCTTTCGAAAACTAGCTCCGGGCCGAGAGTGGAAGTTTAGCAGAGAGTCATACCTTAGAAAGTCATACTACCCCCGGCCTGTGTTAGACAGCTTCACGTTATCCCATCTTTTTTGTCTATACTAGCAGTGGAAAAAAGTACAGTAACTGTGTGGTGTGTAAGGGGTCAACTTACAAAAAACAAGTTAGTAAAATCATGCAATGCTTTGATTATGATACGCTTTCCAACATACCAGAAATCATTATTTAAGTTATCACTCAAGTTATGAGAATAATGGCTGTGGAATAAATTTCGGTCCTGTGCTCTGACCTTTGATCCCATTTCAATGATATTCAACAGAACCGGTTCAGTATACCTCCGAAATAACATGATAAAGTTTTGTCGCAATCGAAGCATTTTTACGTAAGTAACGATGCATAAGGTTAATGGAATAGATCCCGCTCATGTGTTCTAACCTTTGACCCCATTCCGCCCATTTTTGTTTGTATTTATTTTTTTTTCGATTGAAGGTTTAACGACCACCGTGAGCAACTCAATGGGCTATAAGCAGTCGCCCGTCCGTAATTTAGGGTCACTGGCTCCAGGGAAGGGAGAGAACCAGTGCCGTAAGACAAACACAACATCCATGCCTCTCCGGGTTTCGAACCCGGACCCCGTTCGGACGAATGATCATAGGCCATCGCTTAGACCACTGCGCCACCGGGGCGGCATTCTCCCATTTTCAATAGGGTTTGTCGCCAGGTGATCCCCTACCACATACTAAAATTTCATCGAAATCGAACCTTTTTTGCGTTAGATATGGCGCATAGCAGCAATGGAATGGATCCCGCTCCTATGTACTGACCTTTGACCCCATTTCATTCACTTTAAATAGGGTTCCTTCCCAGGTGATACCCTACCAGATACTAAAATTTCATCGAAATCGAACGATTGTTACGCGAGTTATCGTGCGGACGGACATACGCACACAACGCGTGACCTAATGAGGCACATGGGAATCGTAACCATCTGCTTGCAAGAGTGTGACGTCATAAAACTTTAATAGGATCCACACACAACGCGTGACGTAATGAGACAGATGGCGTGACCGCGCGCCAACTTTCTCAAACGCGAGATTGTCATGTCATAAGATTTCTAAGCATTGGTAACATTAATGGAACGACGCCACGCCAATAAAAACGTTATAATTAGGGTGTGGGATTTAACCCACTAAACGAATTCTCCTAAAGTCGAGATCAAGCTAAATCGATTTCTAGTACCAGAAAACTGTAGGTTAACGACTTTCATCAAAATTCTTAGAGCCGTTTTCAAAATAAAATGTACATACATACATACAATAATTTCTACTTTAAGGTGGACGTCAAGCAACTTTGCTTCCTATACTTCCAATGGAAAAACTTCTGTACACATTTTCTTCACAAATAATACGTTCCCAAGGATGAAAATTTGAACATCCATTAAAATAGCTTCATTTCATGACTTGGAATGCTTAATATTTTCTAAACCATAACCGTATTTATGCAATCCAACATTTTTTTGTCCACTGACGTCATCAAAGCACAGGTCGCGCCATCTTTTTTCTGGTTTCAACACCACCAAAGGAAACGTTATTGCTTTTTAATATAATTATGCTTATGTTTTACAAAATGTTAAGTATTCCAATTATAGTATGAAGTTATTTTAATCGATGTTCCATCCTTGGGAACACACTAATTGTGAAGGAAATGTGTTAAAAAGGTTTTCCATTGGAAATATAGGAAGCAAAATTACTTGACGTCCACCTTAATAGTGTGGGATAAGGGCGATGGAATCGATCCTATGTCCTGACCTTTGACTCTATTTGTCCCATTTTCAATATGGTTACTCTCCAGGTGGTCCCCTACCACATACTAAAGTTTCTTCGAAATCGAACCGTTTTTACGCACCTTATGACGCATAAGGACAATGGAATACATCCCACTCTTATGTCCTGAACTTTGACCCCACTTCACCCATTTTCAATAGGGTTCGTCCCCAGGTGGTCCCCTACCACATACTAAAATTTCATTGAAATCGAACCATATTTACGCACGTTATGACGCATAAGGATAATTTAATGAATTCCGCTCTTATGTCGTGACCTTTGACCCCACTTCACCCACTTTCAATAGGGTTCGTCCCCTGGCGGCCCCCTACCACATACTACAATTTCATAGAAATCGAACTATTTTTACGTGAGTTATCGTGCCGACAGACGGACGGAAAAAGCTGGAGCGTATACGCTTCTTCAACCTACGGTTGGAAAGCGTAAAAAAAAGCCTAACAATATGGGAACACGAAATCTTTACAATTTGGTCTGAGGAACACTAAATGAGAGCAAAAGTGAAAGAATAAAATCAGTGGAGATGGGGAAAAACAACAAAAACTCTGGGCTCTGGAGGGGGTTCTAACCATTGAAACCCTTTTCTGCTTCGGCTCGTGATTCTGTATTTTATTATTCAACATTTCATTTCTGTGACACAAATACTATTTTTTTCACACATTCGGACTCATTGGGGTTTCAATTAAAAATAAAATATTGCGGAAATTATCAGCGCATCGAGCACTTCAAGCAAAGAATCTAGAAATAAATTGCAAAGGCCGTTCCATAAAAACGAAGAATTAGAAAAAAATTCACTTGATGCAAAACATTTAGAAATAAATTTAAAAATATAAATTTAGAAATGATTTAGAAATATACATTTACAAATATAAATTTAGAAATAATTATAACTTTAGAAAAAAAAACTAGAAAAAAAATTAGAAATAAATTTAGAAAAATCAATTTAGAAATAATTTTAGAAATAAATTTAGAAAAATAAATTTAGAAGTAATTTTAGAATTAATTTAGAATTATAAATTTAGAAATATTTATAAATTTAGAAAAACATTTAACTTAGAAAAAAATTAGAAATAAATTTAGAAAAATAAATTTAGAAATAATTTAGAAATAATTTAGAAATATAATTTTAGGAATATAAAATTTAGAAATAAATTTAGAAATATTTACAAACTTAAAAAAAATTAGAAATATAAATTAAAAAATATAAATGGAGAAGTAAATTTAGAAATAACTATAAATTGAGAAAAAAATTGTATTTTGGAAAAAATTAAAAAAAATTAAAAAATTAGAAAAATCTTTTTAGAAAAAAAAACAGAAAGTGAAATTTAAAAAATTATTTTAGAAAAAAAAATTTATTTGGGAAAAAAATTAGAAATAAATTTAGAAATAAAAAAAAATTAACTTGACACAAAGAATCTAGAAATAAATTATAAAGGCAGTTCCATAAAAACTGAGAGTAATTGGTTTTGAGATGGCAACAGTGCGAAGGGTGAAAATAACCACACAGACGACTAACCGATTTAAGGAAGAATACATTACTGACTGGCTACTAAACGAAAGAAAATATTAGTGCAATAAACGGAAGTACTTCGGAATTGGTACGTGTATCTTTACTCGGCGTTCGCCGATGCGTTTCTTTAGGTTCGTGATTGTGGCTTTGCCGGCGTCATTAAGCGACTTAAACAATAATGCAGTAATTCCCCCAAGGCAATTGGCTTGCACGTTCGTCTACCATTTAGATGATAGAATATTAACTTTGAGATGAGCTGTATCGTCAGTTGTACCGCGATCTCCACAGCTGAAAATATGACAAGGAGTGCCAGCATATAAAGCATGTAAAAAAATTATTTTACACTGTAAAGAAACAAACACTACTGTCTGTGAAAATTGCAACTCCATGAAGACTGCCAGTATTATCTTGAAACTTACCGGAAGGTACCATAGATTGGGACATGCAAATTGTTAAAGTGTGAGTGAAAATGCGCATGCGGGTTCGGTGCAGCGTCCTCTGAACTGTTCAGTCTTATATATTAAGAGCTGGCGCAAACAAGGTGTTGCAGTTATTGGACAGTCAACATTGTGTCGAAAGGTCATTGGAGTCGAAAGGTCATTGGTTGAAGTCATTGGACAGCCTTCCTTGTGTCTCCCTATGCCTCGTCACCGAAGTAGGTCGCGTTATGAACACCTGACGGACTTTGAGCGAGGAAGGATTGTTGGGATGAGTGAAGTTGGATTTCCCTGACGCGACATTCCCACTTGCACGGGACAAAACGCCAGTACAGGGATGCGAATGTGGCGTCAGGTTTTACATTAGGTCCGGATGCCCAGAATTCCCGGAAAAGGACCACAAAATCGATCACACGATGGATTTTTTTGCTCCATTTCCCGGAACTCCCCATGGCAATGACCAATCGCACAGCGACATTTCCCACTTCTACCCCATGGCACTTCTACATTTCCTACTTCTGCCCCATTTGTACCCCATGGCCCTTTTGACATTTCCCACTTCTACCCTATAGCAATGACCAATTGCACAGCGACATCTACGGTGTTTCGCTCAGCAGTAGAACACTGCCACATGTCTGGGTTTGTGCTCCAAGACAGTTCGACGTCATCTGCTTAACAGAGGACGGGTCACTAGCAGCGCATTGTTGCGCGTTCCTTTGATCTTCAACTAGAGACGCTTCGGGGAGTAATGGGGTCGCTAACACAGACATTAATGCGCTGATTGGCGACCGATCGTGCACTCTGACGAGTGAGAGTCATTGTCCTCTACGACAGTTCAACGTCATATACTTAACTGAGGACTGACAGCTACCAGCCCATTGCTGCGCGTTTCTTCGACCCTGAACCAGAGACGCTTCAGAATGTAATGGAGTCTCGAACACAGACATTAACGCGCTGATTGGCAACCGGTTGTGCTCTCTGACGAGTCACAGTCCGTCAGACGGCAGGACCGGTTGTCAATCAGCGAGTGAACACCCTTTTGATACAATATTGTAAACACTTCTACCCCATGGCAGTGACCGATCGCACAGGGACATCAACGGTGTTTGCGCAGCAGTAGAGGACCGTCGCATGTCTTGTTTTGTCCTCCACGACAGTTTGACGTCATTTACTTAACAGAGGATTGGTCGCTAGCAGGCCGTTTTTGCGAGTTCCTTTCACCTTCAACCAGAGACGCTTCGGGGTGTAATGGGGTCTCAAACACAGACATTAACACGCTGATTGGTAGCCCGGTCGTGCTCTCTGACGAGTCACAGTCCGTCAGAGAGCACAACCGGTTGCCAATCTGCGAGTGAACACCTTTTCGACACAAAGTTGTAGACACTTCTATCCCATGGCAGTGACCGATCGCACAGGGTGCTCGCGCAGCAGTAGAGGACTGTCGCAGGCCTGGCTTTGTCTTCCACGACAGTTCGACGTCCTTTACTTAACAGAGGATCGGTCGCTAGCAGCCCATTGTTGCGCATCTTCAACCAGAGACGCTTCAGGGTGTAATGGGGTCTCGAACACAGCCGTTAACACGCTGATCTGGCAACCGGTTGTGCCCTCTTACGAGTCACAGTTCAACTTGATGCACCACGATAGTCGCATACGTGTGTGAAAATATCGTACTGAATGGCGTCTTGCAGAATCATATTTACCCAATACCAATCACCATAGTATGGGGCTCCATTATGTTCAATTATCGATCTCGTCTGGTACGAATTCAGGGAACCTTCAACAAGAGGTACGTCAGGGATGTCTTACAGGTAGCGGTGATACCTTTCCTTCACAGTTTTTCTGTCACTTTTAAAGTTGGACAATGCTCAGCCATGTGTGACCCGTAATATCCTACACCTCTTCCACGCACGGCAGTTACCGCTTCTTCCTTGGCCTGCATGTTCGGTAAATTTTTAGGCACTTCTACTCCATGGCAGTGACCGATCGCGCAGCGTCCTAAATTATTTCGTCGGAAAAATGTTAATTACTGGGAAAAGTGCGACTTAGGGATTTTAGAGTAAGAAAATTAGTGGCAAATGGTGCAGAAATTTCATATTTTAAATGTGTTTTAAAGATTTTTATCGTAATATTGACCCGTGAGTCCCACGCTGTAAAGAGAAGCTGCGGTAAATCTAAGGCATCGCTCCGGCAAAGATGCGAATCTTTGGTCCGTTAAAAGGAAGATTCGTTGCTGTGTCAAAATGACTGGCCGAAGAATACAAAACAAAGATGTTACGTTTTTGACAGGAGAGAGATAAATGTTGTGGTGGTACGCTACAGAAAATAGGTCAATATCATTCAGCCTTTATTTCGTTGTGCTCTGTACGTTGTTGGCAGGAAAAATCGGATAAAACCTCTCAGATTTGCAAAAGATACGTATACGTAATATAGAAAACTCACCTGCGTACAAGCTATTAACAGGAGAACCAAAAGTGCGGTGCCAGAGCAAATCAGGTAAGAATGGACGCCGTTGAAACCAGAACCGAAAGTTATAGTTCCCCAGTTTACTGTACAATATAGAAAAGCATATTAGTACTTTTTATTTCGAATCAAGGAATCATATTTGAAAGAACGAAAAATTTCTGAACACCTGCTTTAAAAACCATGACAAAGCATGAACGAACTATATTCTGTAGCGTATGAGTACATGATGCTTCGCTGCCCTGGCAAGAACGTACGCCGCTCCACTTGTAGTCATACACGCGTGAATTTTACTGCGCAGCGAATCTTCCTTTCAACGGAGCAGTGCTCGACATCGTTGCGGTTGCGGTGCGTTAAGCCTACCGCAGCACATAGCTAGGGAGATAAGGGCTGGTCCTTAGCTCTTCACCCCTGAAACACGCAGGCGAAGTTGATGACGTAGCTGCGCTGGCTCTTCGGAAGCCAAGAGCCACGAGGAGCTGTGCTCTAACGGACCACCATAGGAAAGGCACCTTCAGTTAATGTTATTACCGTATTTAACAGAATACAATGTGTCATCTATTGCAATGCTCACTAAAATATTAGACTCTGCCTTTTTCGAAAATAAAAGTTAAAAATTTTGAGTCTTAAAATCGGAAAACATTGATATATTAGTATAAATGCGATAATTTTAAACGAACAATTTCTGTCATGCATGCGTTTTCTTTAAAAAGTATTTTGCTTAATATAATAACCCTATTTTTCTGATGTCGAAAACTCAGTGTATCTTTCCTTTTTTTTTTTTTTAGTAATTCCCTAGAATTAGTGGTTTAAAAACTTTTTCTCTCTCACAAACATTAGTTGTTTAAAACCTGTAAGACACGGAAAGCTACTGAGTTTTTGACATATTTTGATTTCCCCGAATCGTTGTTTAAAACATCTTTAATGAGATCAATTGTTAAAAGCTCCCATCTCCAAGAACTAATCCTTTGCCCAGGAAGTGATTCCTTAGCAATTTCAAATAATGGGGTAAATCTGCAAACAGCCATATTTTTGACATTTCCATGGCTGGATTTGGGAATGAAAAATTACTTAGAGAAACACCAAGCTCTTTCCACAAAGTTCCGCATCCTCCTAAATCCGACACGATTGCTTTAACTTCGACGCCTGTTGTTTGAATGTTCCTGATTATGTCGAAAATAACATCTTTTTTCATGGAAAGATCGAAATCGAAAAATATAGGCTGTTTCCATTGTGAAATCAAACCTCTGATGAGCACGAACTGAACTTTTTTAAAGGACCAAGAATCTCGCCATTCTAGTATCATGGCACAACTTCGAATCAATATGCATCTCATCAAAACTTAGAACGCAATTTTTTTCCTGACTGGATAAATTCACGCAACATTTTTTCATTAGCATAAAGGACATCATTTTGGAGCCCAGGATTGCATGTGAATTTTGCGCACCATCGTTTCAAAGTTGTAGCGCTAAGCAATGGAATACCAATTTTGTCTCTCCAAAAATCATAGGATTTGACAGAAAGTGCTCGAATCACAATGCATCTGGAAATATCTTCTGGTGTCCACTTTAGCCTCTGTTTCTTCTCACCAGGAGCATTCGTTTGGGAATTTAGTAAAAACGTTGTTAAGACATTTCTTCAATCTCTCCGAATTCTTTAATTTTTTTTTAATTTTTTTTTTTTTTTGCAACATGCTTACTTTTTTTTTCTCTGTGTTTAAATTTTCGAGAAGCTCTTCGAGGGAGGAAATGTTTTTCAACAAAACGTCATTACAAATTTCCATTTTTGAGCAGTTTTCGCAATGTGTTATTTCAACATCTCTGTTGTTCTTATCAAAAACAGTAAGGTAATTATCCTCTTGGATTTCAGTATGCAGGCAAATCTTTTTAGGGCTCAATTCTCGCAATCGTTCTAATGCAGCTTGAAGAACTTTCCTTTTTGCCTGTCGACAGCTTCGCGGAGTTTCTTCTGCTGAAGTTACAGTAGGTGGCATATTAATAGTGGGAGTAGCTGAAGATTTTAATATTTTCTTCAAAGCAATCCCAGCACTCGATTCTGCATGTCATATTTGTAATCACTTGTATGAAAGTGTTCGCTACACATCCTGGCATATTTCACGTTCCCTGTGTCCAATCGTCGGCATCTATTCAGCCATTCTTTCGCTAGAACGTGATCATTCCGTGGGAAGACGTGAAAGACAATGTCCCGTCCTTTCCTGTTTACATGTGTATTTCGGCAAGCTGCAACCGCACATGACGACATTTCGTTAAAAAACGTAAATAAAAATCAACACTCAGTGTACAACTTCAATAAAACACAACGTGAAACAAATACTATAAACCAAGAAAAGACGTGGGCGTACAAAACCAATAACAGAGGAAAATTGGATCCTGTAGGCAGGTTGAAAAACGAACTCGGGGAGCAGGCCAGCGCGATGACGTAGAAACAAGTGACCTACCCATTTTTCACCCTCCCTTCCAGACACGGGTCGGCATCCAGTCTCTCAAAGGGACGGACTAGCCCTTCGTCCTCTTGCGGCCTCGGTGGCGCAGTGGTCTAAGGCGTTGGCCTCTGATCATTCGTCCGTAAGGCGTCCGGGTTCGAATCCCGGTGAGGCATGGATGCTGTGTTTGTCTTACGGCACTGGCTCTCTCCCTTCCCTGGAACCAGTGACCCTAAATTAGGGACGGGCGACTGCTTATAGCCCATTGAGTTGCTCACGGTGGTCGTTAAACCTCCAATCAAAAAAAAAAAAAAAAGCCCTTCCTCTGTAAAGCCCTGACCGCAGCATCCCTTCATAGCACCGCACTTACAGGTGAATATTTCGATAAAAAATTTTTAAAACGCATTTAAAATATGAAATTTCTGCACCACAGAATGGTACTGAACAGTATGACATTTTGTTGTGCCAACAGTAGAAACAATTCTAATAGAAACTAACGTTTAACGTACATGCCAACTTCTTAGAATCACCGAAATGAAGCGCCATCTAGGGGCAAATGTATTCGCAAGGGAGGTCATGGAGCTGCGTGAAATGGGAAGGTCATATCTATGTAAGCTGGTCTTGGGCGCAATACAAAATTTGGTGTGGAAATTTGATGTTGTTTCAAAGCACTTGACAGAATAGACGCTTCGGCTATTAATGTGATACTCGTGTAAAATTCCCGTTTCTGACACCATTAGTACTGAGGGTTTAGCGACCGCCGTGAGCATTTCAATGGGCTATAAGCAGTCGCTCGTACAACATTTACGACAACTGGTTCCGGGGAAGGGATAGAGCCAGTGTCGTAAGACAAACGTAACATCCATACCTCACCGGGATCCATTTCGGAAGAATGATGAGAAGCAATCGTGAGACCATTACGCCACCCGGGCCGCTTTGACATCTGCCTTAGAATGAGCTGATAATTAAGAAGTAAAACGAAATACGAAAAGTATGTGAATTTCCACAGTGAATTTATTATTTAGTATATTTGGAAATTGCAAGTAAATGACAGTATTTCCCTGCTTTAACCATATGTTTTGCAGTTGTTCATTGTACCAAATAGTCTTGAAAATTACATCGCTGAAATTCTTTCTACACGGGGTTACAAGCAATTTTAATTCATTTAAATTATATAAAGAAAAATATTTTTAATTAGCAGCATTACAAAGAAGAAATTCTCTTCCGCAAGTGTTTTAGTGTTGGAACCAAAACTGAACTTGGCGTTCAACCTTTGTCATACTTTCAAACATAGAATTTCATATTGATGCGAAAATCGGGTCTAAATTAGTAACTATTAAAAAGGGGGGACGGTGTTAATAGGCGTGGCTAAATTATGTTGATAATTAAATTAAATATTTGACCTATTGCAAATTAATTGGGAAATTAACTTATTTTAATTAGGGAAGTCTTGTAATTCTCTTTGTCTGGTAGGAAACAAAGGAGCCGCCCCGGTGGCGCAGTGGTCTAAGGCGTTGGCCTCTGATCATTCGTCCGTAAGGGGTCCGGGTTCGAATCCCGGTGAGGCATGGATGTTGTGTTTGTCTGAGGCATGGATGTTGTGTTTGTCTTCTCTCCCTTTCCTGGAACCAGTGACCCTAAATTAGGGACGGGCGACTGCTTATAGCCCATTGAGTTGCTCACGGTGGTCGTTAAACCTCCAATCAAAAAAAAAAAAAAAGGAATTAGTGGATCATCTCTGGGCGTCTGTGAGCAGCAAGGGACCAGACCAGACTGCAATTGAGAAGCACTCAGACTCCCATAAAGACGATTTCAAGTGTGCCATTAATACCAAAAATCGGTAGGGAACAGGGAAAATTATGATTATGAGGGGCAAGAGGCAACGACGCTTCGTGGGAGAGGCACGAGAGAAACCTCAAGTGTCTGGTGAAAAGAAGCAGTGAGGCCCACGCAGCAGGGAATAGCTAAAAAGTAGCGAAAAGAAGTCAGTATTCTGGCTCCGTACGCAGAAGCAAGACGCACGTGAGACCCAGCCACAAAAAAAGAGGAAGATATGCAATAATGCTCTGCGCCGCTGTAAGCCGCTGACATATAGAATCCACGGAATCTGATGCGCTTCCGCAAGACGTATAGTTACGCAGAAGAACCAGGCTAAATTTATACTTGGTGGCTGGAGGTAAGCCCGCCAGGTGTGGTAAAACCCGGAACTTAAGGGGACGGTTCTACAACCGCCGAAAAGAGCTGTTTTATCCGCTCGCAAGGCCCATGCGCCGATGACGGAACGTTAGGAACGTCGACAGAATTACTCAACTGAGTAAAAAAGAGCATCCCATCTTCCTTGACGGACTGCAAAAAAATATATACCTCCGTTCATCCGGCAGCCCCCTGCCTGCTGGGCAAAGAGGAGTCAGCGTTGATTGCCGTTTATCACCCTCAAACGAGCGGTCGGGGAGAAACACGAAAGAAGGCTCTCTCTCTCGGCTGCACCGCCGGACTAAGGAGCGTACGTTAAAGAAAACCAACAGATAGTGACCCTCTGTGACACTCAGGTGAGAAAGAAACCATCATTCGCTACTGTTACAGAGGTTCAGGTGTGTAAGTGTTACCGCATCGTCTATTTCTACAATGTGCATTTTTGCCCATACTATCAACAAGCCGTGAGTACCTTTTTTTCATTCTTGTGGTCGATCTCGTTATCCTATCACCGAGAGGAGGAAATAAGAACTTGAACTTATATCAGACTTTAGATTAGAACTTTGATACGCCCTGTTTTTGAGGCGGAAGTCTTATTACTAAATTCAGAATAAGATATTAGCTCCGATAGTGGGCATACAGTTGTTTATTTCATCAAGGGCCAGACCCCGAGATAGAGTCTCCTCCAAAAATAAAGAAATTCTATGGTTAATCTTGCTCTGTTCATTCTATAGGCTCTGGTGTATTACTTACCTGTATTTCAGCAAGCATGACGTTCTCGCCGATTAATGCCAGCTCCCGAATTATAAAGAACCTTCAAGTCTCATTTTTATCAATAAGTGAAGCCTGTATAAATTATACCGCTCGGCACGTTTTTTTTTTTGTATCAATTGGTGGCAGTGATAGAAATCGTTTCAATGGTGACGAGCGGTGGGATAATGATCCACTGTCTCATCAAATGGTAGAGCGGAAATTCGTTTCAATAGTGGTCAACGATGGGATATAACAACCCACGACCACGACGACGAGAAATCGTTTCAATATGTTATCAAAACTGCGTATTTCGGAATTTGACAGGTTAATATATTAAAAAAAGGCATATGGAGATTACCTATCCTCTTTTTTTAATTTATCAGCTGTGTGGAATGCGTGTTGTACATATATCTATCTGTTCAGTAATACTCATCCATAATTAGTCTTATTACTATGTTTTTCTCGTTGCGAGGTACAGGGTGATTTAAATGTCACGCGAAACTTTAAAAATAAATAATTCTCTGAGTTTTAATAGCAGCGTAATAGTGTGTGCACAGAAATGCACAGAATGCCATGAAATACTTTGTGAAATTAAAACCTTTATTGGACATTTAGTTACGTTCATAACCGCCAGATGGCGCTTCACCGGAGCTGATGTCCGAGATCCGACAATTAAACAAGCAGATGCAGTTGAAACTGTATTTTCTCACCATATTGTCATTACCGGATAAAGCTCTGTAGGTGAAATTCTTTTATCGTCACTCGGAATTTACAAGTGTAGCTTTGCGATGTTTTCTTTCACTCACAGGCGTTCGAAGTGGGAAAGGATCGATGTCTTGTTTGGCACTGCAGTGGAAGATTAAGAGATTTATTTGAAGAAGCAGAATTTTAATAGCAAGCCCACGACTTGGAAGGCCAGCAACATCTGTTTCAGCTGTAGCAACAGTTTCACAGGAAACCGAAAACACTTTGATGGCATCCGTACATGGGGAATCAAGTGCTCGTGGAGTTACGAGTTGAATGGCATTTCATATGGTACTGTTTGGAGACCACTGATACTAGTCCGCAGATATCTATACGAATTTCAACGCTTACCGAAACGCAAAGTTTCTTTTTTCGATAAGCTGAGAGATTTTGTAACATGGGTTTTTAGACAAACGGATAGAAACTAGAACTGGCTACCACATTATGTATGGACAAATGAAACACACTTCGATCCCAACGGAGCATTAAGCACACATAACTTCCTCATTACTGCAACTGAAAATTCCACGGGTGTTACAGAAACTCCACTTCATCACACAGATGTCAGAAAGTGGTGTTGGTTCACATCGTTCTTCCTTGTTCGCACTTTTTTCGTTGAGGGAATCCACGATACTGCTTTATATACCGTCTGTATCACAGCTGCGTGTTACGCAGTACTTTTAAGAAGCAGCATTAAAACGAGCTTGCAAGAAAGGGATGCACTGAATTCTGTAACATTCATACAAGATGGAGCTCCACCACACAACGCGTCTCTTCTTACGGCCCTCGCCCATTATGAAGATAAAGGAACATGAAAAGACATTCTAGCTCCGTTTGAATGTAAGAGCAATTCCTGAAGTTAACGTTTGGAAAAAATCGTGTGATCAACCATCGTTTTCGACACGAATGGGTATCCAGGTCTCCAGATTTTTGGTTATTTTAACACAGTGGTCTCAAACTCGCTGCCCGGCTCCAACTGTTTTCCAGCTCGTATAAATGATTACAAAAGAAAAATAAATAAATCTTTTTTAAAGTATGTTATAATATATTACATACACCATCTACCAACAAGTAATTGGACACCTGTGATAGCAAAGGAAAGCGAAGGTTATTCCCCTTCAATAATTGGTGGAGCCTCCACGACCGGCGATTACAGCTGCGAACCTCCGGGGCAGACTCTCAACCAGGCGTTGTACGACGGCTAGCGGTATTTTCTTCCACTCGGCTTGAAGAAGACAGTTCAGTTCCTTCACCGATTTCGGACGGTGGGGGCACCCTTTAAGTCGACGCTCCAACTCGCCCAGAGGTGCTCGATACGGTTAAGGTCCGGGCTCAGCGCAGGCCAGTCCATTCGATTAACCCCATTGTCAACATACCAAGCCATGATGGACCTCGCAACATGGCAGGTGGCATTGTCATTCAGAAGGTAACATGGGTCCACCCCGTAAAACTGCCACAACGTAGGAAGCACATGGTCATCCAAAATGGTGCAGTAGGTCTCGGCGTTGAGTCTACCAGGAATTGTGACCAAAGGTCCCGTGCCATACCAGGAGAAACACCCACATAGCATAATTCCACCGCCGCCGAACTTCACAGTTGGGAAAATACATTCCGGCATGAGGCGTTCTCCAGGCAGACGCCAAACCCAGACCCTGTCATCCGAACGGTAGAGGGTGAGCTTTGATTCGTCGCTCCAGGGAACCTGTTTCCACTGCTCAACGGTCCACTGTCGACATTCTTTGCACCACGTTATCCGAGCAGCGCTATTGGACTTGGTGATCAAAGGCTTGTGGGCTGCAGCACGTCCATGATAACTGAGCAGATGGGCTTCCTTACGGATGGTATTCATCGAAAGAACACTCCCGGATGCCTATTGAAACTCCTCGCGGATGTGTCCCATCGATTTGGTGCGGTTCTTCCGAATTTCTCTGGCCAGCACCCGTCGGTCTCTAACTCCCAGTTTTGTGGGTCTGCCGGGTCGGGGCACATTCCGACAGTCACCTCTCATCTTCCACTTGCCAATCACGTTAGCCACTGTTGATTTTGGGTACTTCAACTTGCTGGATATGTCACGTATGGATCGGCCACCTTCAATAATTGGTGGAGCCTCCACGAGCGGCAATTACAGCTGCCACCCTCAGCGCCAGACTCTCAACCAGGCGTTGTACGACGGCTAGCGGTATTTTCTACCACTCGGCTTGGAGAAGACAGTTTAGTTCTTTCACCGATTTCGGACGGTGGGGGCACCCCTTAAGTCGACGCTCCAACTCGCCCAGAGGTGCTCGATACGGTTAAGGTCCGGGCTCAGCGCAGGCCAGTCCATTCGATTAACCCCATTGTCAACATACCAAGCCATGGTGGACCTCGCAACATGGCAGGTGGCATTGTCATCCAGAAAGTAACATGGGTCCACCCCGTAAAACTGCTACAACGTAGGAAGCACATGGTCATCCAAAATGGTGCAGTAGGTCTCGGCGTTGAGTCCACCAGGAATTGCGACCAACGGTTCCGTGCCATACCAGGAGAAACACCTACATAGCATATTTCCACCGCCGCCGAACTTCACAGCTGGGAAAATACATTCCGGTAGGAGGCGTTCTCCAGGCAGACGCCAAACCCAGACCCTGTCATCCAAACGGTAGAGGGTGAGCCCTGATTCGTCGCTCCAGGGAACATATTTCCACTGCTCAACGGTCCACTGTCGACATTCTTTGCACTACGTTAGCCGAGCAGCGCTATTGGACTTGGTGATTAAAGGCTTGTGGCCGGCAGCACGTCCATGATAACTGAGCAGATGGGCTTCCTTACGGATGGTATTCATCAAAAGAACACTCCCGGATGCCTATTGAAACTCCTCGCGGATGCGGCCCATCGATTTGGTGCGGTTCTTCCGAATTTCTCTGGCCAGCACCCGTCGGTCTCTAACTCCCAGTTTAGTGGGTCTGCCGGGTCGGGGCACATTTCGACAGTCACCTCACATCTTCCACATGCCAATCACGTTGGCCGCTGGAGATTTTGGATACTTCAACTTTCTGGATATGTCACGTATGGATCGGCCATTTCTGTGATACCCGACGATTACACCTTTCTCGAAATCTGAGAGCTCTGAACTGCGTGGCATCTTGCGTGCGACTGGTTGCGTTGCTGTTTCCCACACGATATTTAACGGCGGCGGCGGCGGCTGTGACGTGTATCAGGACCGTAAATATCTTCGATTGCAGGGGTGTCCAATTACTTGTTGGTAGATAGCGTATGAGTTAAAAATTGTGCTCCTTGGCAAAGCCATCTGCTTTATAAGTAACAAGTCTATTTACAAAGATACAACAAAGTAAATTTCTCCGTCAATTCTGGTCTACGCCGGGATTCGAATCCGAGTCCGCTTATTCCGGAACAAGTCGCTCTACCAACTGAGCTACGCAGACGTTCATTCTGATTGCTACCTGCATTTATGTCGTGTGCGTCCTGCTGGCAGGTACGTCACAAAAAATATAACTGTATGGCGGTTTGAATGTTTCAAAGATTTGGAAAATGTTTTCAGTATATTCATGTCTCTATTTTCCTATATTGCTGACAACGCACCTGATCAGCATCAGCGTGAATTAATAGACTTTCAGTGTGATTCTTTCGTGAAAGAAAATATCAACAACTGCGATCTAGTATAGTATTACCAGTTAGTGTCAAAGGACAAGTACTTAAACATTCACAACTTAACTGCATGGTTTCTGTCTGAGTTCGGAACAACATACTCATCTGCAAAGTAGTTTTCAAAAATGAACCAAGTAAAATGCCTTGAAAGGAATACGTTAAGTGACAGTCACTTATGCTCACTTTTAAAAGTGGCATATTAAAAGGACATTATTCCAAATATCGATAAGTTAATGACAGAAAAGTACGCCCAAGTTTCTGGTTAGAACATGTACTATTTCCTGTACCTTGTACCGTGTTCAATTGGTAAAATGTGATTTTTTAAAGATTTAAACGAAAAATAATTGTTACATAAAAATGATTGTTTTCTGTGATTGAAGAAGCATTTGTTTTTACTATTTTCCAATAATTAGAAATAATATTCCATTCTAGCGCCAAACCATTGGTGTAGTTTTGTAAAGTTGATATTTATTTATAAGAAATGTATTAATATATTGATGCGGCCCCCTACATTCCTCCAAAACTGGAAAGTAGCCCTTGAAAGGGTCTGAGTTTGAGACCAATGTTATAACACCATCTAATTTTTGGTTATGGTGTTACCTGAAGTCACGGGTGTATAGACATAGTTTCACTTCACTGACCATGTTACAAGACTATATCCGACATCATGTACCGCCATGCCAACGGATATACTCTTTAATGCTGTCCAGGAAGTCCTCTCTGGCCTTCAGGCAGTGCTCGCGAATAATGGGCACCATATCCAGCACTTATTACCGAGAGTAACTTTGTGTGGACATTACGCCAATTTACCTTGTATAACCCACAATTAAACATTCGGCTTTATTCATGATAAGCAGATAGACTTCACTACAATTAAACATTCGGCTTTATTCATGATCACCAGATAAACTTTACTACAATTCAATATTCTGCTTTATTCATGCTCACCAGAAAGACTTTACTACAATTAAACATTCGGCTGCATTCATGATCACCAGACAGAATTTACTACAATGAAACATTTGGCTTTATTCATGATCACCAGATAGACTTTACTACAATTAAACATTCGGCTTTATTCATGATCACCAGATAGACTTTACTACAATTAAACATTCGACTTTATTTATGATCACCAAATAGACTTTACTACAATTAAACATTCGACTTTATTCATGATCACCTGATAGAATTTACTAAAATTAAACATTCGGCTTTGTTCATGATCACCAGATAGACTTTACTACAATTAAACATTCGACTTTATTCATGATCACCAAATAGACTTTACTACAATTAAACATTCGACTTTATTCATGATAAGCAGATAGACTTCACTACAATTAAACATTCGGCTTTATTCATGATCAACAGATAGTCTTTACTACAATTAAACATTCGACTTTATTCATGATCACCAGATATATTTTACTACAATTAAACATTCGGCTTTATTCATGATCACCAGATAGACTTTACTATAATTAAACATTCGACTTTATTCATGATCACCTGATAGAATTTACTACAATTAAACATTCGGCTTTGTTCATGATCACCAGATAGACTTTACTACAATTAAACATTCGACTTTATTCATGATCACCAGACAGACTTTACTACAATTAAACATTCGACTTTATTCATGATCACCAAATAGACTTTACTACAATTAAACATTCGACTTTATTCATGATCACCAGATAAATTTTACTACAATTAAACATTCGGCTTTATTCATGATCACCAGAGAAACTTTACTATAATTAAATATTCGGCTTCATTCATGTTCACCAGATAGACTTTACTACAATTAAACATTCGGCTTTATTCATGATCACCAGATAGTATTTACTACAATTAAACATTCGACTTTATTCATGATCACCAGATAGACTTTACTACAATTAAACATTCGGCTTTATTCATAATCACCAGATAGACTTTACGAAAATTAAACATTCGGCTTTATTCATGATCACCAGATAGAATTTACTACAATTAAATATTCGGCTTTGTTCATGATCACCAGACAGACTTTACTACAATTAAACATTCGGCTTTATTCATGATCACCAGATAGACTTTACTAAAATTAAACATTCGGCTTTATTCATGATCACCAGATACACTTTACTAAAATTAAACATTCGGCTTTATTCATGATCACCAGATAGACTTTACTGCACTTAAACATTCGGCTTTATTGTTGATCACCATATAGACTTTTTTACAATTAAACATTCGGCTTTATTCATGATCACCAGATGGACTTTACTACAATTAAACATTCGACTTTATTCATGATCACCAAATAGACTTTACTGCAATTAAACATTCGACTTTATTCATGATCAGCAAATAGACTTTACTACAATTAAACATTCGGTTTTATTCAGGATCACCAGATAGATTTTACTACAATTAAACATTCGGCTTTATTCATGATCACCAGAGAAACTTTACTATAATTAAATATTCGGCTTCATTCATGTTCACCAGATAGACTTTACTACAATTAAACATTCGGCTTTATTCATGATCACCAGATAGTATTTACTACAATTAAACATTCGACTTTATTCATGATCACCAGATAGACTTTACTATATTTAAACATTCGGCTTCATTCATGATCACCAGACAGACTTTACTACAATGAAACATTCGGCTTTATTCATGATCACCAGATAGACTTTACTACAATTAAACATTCGGCTTTATTCATGATCACCAGATAGACTTTACTACAATTAAACATTCGACTTTATTCATGTTCACCAAATAGACTTTACTACAATTAAACATTCGACATTATTCATGATCACCAAATAGACTTTACTACAATTAAACATTCGGTTTTATTCATGATCACCAGATAGATTTTACTACAATTAAACATTCAGCTTCATTCATGATCACCAGAGAAACTTTACTACAATTAAACATTCGGCTTCATTCATGTTCACCAGATAGACTTTACTACAATTAAACATTCGGCTTTATTCATGATCAACAGATAGTCTTTACTACAATTAAACATTCGAATTTATTCATGATCACCAGATAGAATTTACTAAAATTAAACATTCGGCTTTGTTCATGATCACTAGGTATACTTTACTACACTTAAACATTCGGCTTTATTCATGATCACCAGATAGACTTTACTACAATTAAACATTCGGCTTTATTCTTGATCACCAGATGGACTTTACTACAATTAAACATTCGACTTTATTCATGATCACCAAATAGACTTTACTACAATTAAACATTCGACTTTATTCATGATCACCAAATAGACTTTACTACAATTCAACATTCGGTTTTATTCATGATCACCTGATAGATTTTACTACAATTAAACATTCGGCTTTATTCGTGATCACCAGAGAAACTTTACTACAATTAAATATTCGGCTTCATTCATGTTCACCAGATAGACTTTACTACAACTAAACATTCGGCTTTATTCATGATCACCAGATAGAATTCACTACAATTAAATATTCGGCTTTGTTCATGATCACCAGACAGACTTTACTACAATTGAACATTCGGCTTTATTCATGATCACCAGATAGAATTTACTGCAATTAAACATTCGGCTTTATTCTTGATCACCAGATGGACTTTACTACAATTAAACATTCGACTTTATTCATGATCACCAAATAGACTTTACTACAATTAAACATTCGACTTTATTCATGATCACCAGATGGACTTTACTACAATTAAACATTCGACTTTATTCATGATCAGCAAATAGACTTTACTACAATTAAACATTCGACTTTATTCATGATCACCAAATAGACTTTACTACAATTAAACATTCGGTTTTATTCATGATCACCTGATAGATTTTACTACAATTAAACATTCTGCTTTATTCGTGATCAACAGACAAACTTTACTACAATTAAATATTCGGCTTCATTCATGTTCACCAGACAGACTTTACTACAATTAAACATTCGACTTTATTCATGATCACCAGATAGAATTTACTAAAATTAAACATTCGGTTTTATTCATGATCACCAGATAGACTTTACTCTAATTAAACATTCGGCTTCATTCATGATCACCAGACAGACTTTACTACAATTAAACATTCGGCTTTATTCTTGATCACCAGATGGACTTTACTACAATTAAACATTCGACTTTATTCATGATCACCAAATAGACTTTACTACAATTAAACATTCGACTTTATTCATGATCACCAAATAGACTTTACTACAATTAAACATTCGGTTTTATTCATGATCACCTGATAGATTTTACTACAATTAAACATTCGGCTTTATTCGTGATCACCAGAGAAACTTTACTACAATTAAATATTCGGCTTCATTCATGTTCACCAGATAGACTTTACTACAACTAAACATTCGGCTTTATTCATGATCACCAGATAGACTTTACGAAAATTAAACATTCGGCTTTATTCATGATCACCAGATAGAATTTACTGCAATTAAACATTCGGCTTTATTCTTGATCACCAGATGGACTTTACTACAATTAAACATTCGACTTTATTCATGATCACCAAATAGACTTTACTACAATTAAACATTCGACTTTATTCATGATCACCAGATGGACTTTACTAGAATTAAACATTCGACTTTATTCATGATCAGCAAATAGACTTTACTACAATTAAACATTCGACTTTATTCATGATCACCAAATACACTTTACTACAATTAAACATTCGACATTATTCATGATTACCAAATAGACTTTACTGCAATTAAACATTCGGTTTTATTCATGATCACCAGATAGATTTTACTACAATTAAACATTCAGCTTCATTCATGATCACCAGATAGATTTTACTACAATTAAACATTCAGCTTCATTCATGTTCACCAGATAGACTTTACTACAATTAAACATTCGGCTTTATTCATGATCAACAGATAGTCTTTACTACAATTAAACATTCGACTTTATTCATGATCACCAGACAGACTTTACTACAATTAAACATTCGGTTTTATTCATGATCACCAGATAGACTTTACTAAAATTAAACATTCGAATTTATTCATGATCACCAGATAGAATTTACTAAAATTAAACATTCGGCTTTGTTCATGATCACTAGATATACTTTACTACACTTAAACATTCGGCTTTATTCATGATCACCAGATAGACTTTACTACAATTAAACATTCGGCTTTATTCTTGATCACCAGATGGACTTTACTACAATTAAACATTCGACTTTATTAATGATCACCAAATAGACTTTACAACAATTAAACATTCGACTTTATTCATGATCACCAAATAGACTTTACTACAATTAAACATTCGGCTTTATTCATGATCACCAGATGGACTTTTCTGCAATTAAGCATTCGACTTTATTCATGATCACCAAATAGACTTTACTACAATTAAACATTCGACTTTATTCATGATCAGCAAATAGACTTTACTACAATTAAACATTCGGTTTTATTCATGATCACCAGATAGATTTTACTACAATTAAACATTCGGCTTTATTCATGATCACCAGATAGAATTCACTACAATTAAATATTCGGCTTTGTTCATGATCACCAGACAGACTTTACTACAATTGAACATTCGGCTTTATTTATGATCACCAGATAGACTTTACTGAAAGTCTATCTGGTGATCATGAATAAATTAAAATCGAATATATGTTTTAATTTCCCAAAAAATCCCATGTCTTTCTGTGTAAACAATGGTCCACAACTTTCAAAATTCAGCGAATTTTTTATTTTTAAAGTTTTGTTCGACTTTTGGATCAGACGGAATTTTTTCATACAAACCTTAATGAAACTCGTAAATCTTAGGTAAGCAACCAAACGCGAATTCATTCACATCTGCATGTATGATATATGCATTACACAAACTGCCTGAAGTTTTGGAGGTTCGAAGAACCCACATCAACATTTGTGGGGCTTGAAATATTCCTCGAACCACCAGAGCCCGCGCCTATATAAGGAAGAGGGCATTTTCCGACATGAAATACATAAATTCATGTCACAGGAAAAGTATGAATAACCCTACTCGTGAATAGTTACCCCGACTTTCAAAAACAAGCGTCAAAGTTTACATGTGAAAATATTTAGTAGGTTTAATCTTCTACAGCAGTGTTTTTCAACCTTTTTCTTTTGGTGTACTACTTTTCATGATTTATTAATCTAAAGTATCACCAATACCTAGAATTCTAACGGCTATCAGAGGAAAATATTTTTTAAAGACTGAATCGTATTGTGAAAAATAATGTAATTAATTACTAAGTTACAATAAATATATATTGAATTGTAGAAAATAAGAATTGCAAAAATTAAATTCTATAAAGAATACTGAATTAAACTTAATAATGGAAATTCAAAATTGAAAACCAAAAAATGAACAAACAGGTTTCCGTCATCAGGAGAACATCATCCTGTGGGAGTGGCTTTTCTAGTACCAACAAACGACAAGGAGAACCGAAAAGGTCTGTTGGTCATGCTCCCTAGGCCACCAGACCAAACGCCGAAACAGGCTTGAAATAAAAAAAAAAGAATATGAACACTGAAAAAATGATAAAAAAAGGCTTACCGGCAGACCAAACCGGTCAACGCTATGAATGAAGATCCAACTGAACGGGACCAACGACCCATAAGAACCCAAATATATATGCTAACGTTAAAGTGGTCGCCGTTAAATAACATCCTAGCAAGCCAAAAGAATATGTAAAATGACGAGATGCAAAATTGTGTAAGTAAATAGAAGTCTTCAACCACTAGGGACCCACCAAGTGGTACTTTATATTGCCTGACTTGCTTAATATTTTAAGGTCCTAGATTAGTAAAGCGTGTCAATGTGCAATTTAAAACTCTTTGAAACCGAATTAAAATTCAAAATTAAGTGTTTTAAATAATGCTTTAAAAATTTCCGGGGAAGTTGTTAGAATGCAGTCTAGATAGAAGTGTTTTGAGATTGTTTACAAGCAAAAACTGTATGGAGCATATTTTCGCTGTTCTATGAAATTCAGAAAGGAGTGGGTTACGATGTACTTCTTCAGAAAAACTGGAGGATCAATGAGTGTAGTAAATTATATCGAAATCAAAAGCATTTCTTTTATCATAAAGATTTACCACACCATTACCTCCCTCGTCCCCCTGTACCTCCAAATCGAGGTAACAAACGTAAGTAGACAAGCTGTTAGTTTTTTCTAAGGTGAGATCCTCAGAATACAAATCAACAGCGCATCGCAAAAGTCCGGCACGTTAATGACAATAATGTCATCAACGTACCTCAGAACGATACCAGGCATAGGGCAATTAGCTGTATATCTATCCTCAAAAAAGTGCAGATAGAGATTGGCTAAGCTACTTGAGGAGCGACTGCCCATCGGAATACCACGAGTTTGGAGATATAGCCGATCGCCCACGGTAACGAAATTGTTATTTATACAGAAGTCCATTAAAAAGTGCCAGAACTGTTCTGTAACCCCGGACTCAAACTTTGTGTGTAGATTTAAGGTCACCTGCCATAAACCCTTCAACGAAATTGATGTGAAAAGGCTATTAAAATCGTAGGCATATCATCATCATCATCATTGTGTTGTATGATATATATATATATATGTATATGCCTACGTGTGAAAATACAACACACGTAGGCATATACATATATATATATATATCATCATCTCATCATCATCATCATCATCATTGTCAACCATTATCAATCCACTGCTGGACGAAGGTCTCCCCAAGTTTCCTCCACAACGGTCTGTCTTGTGCCAGTCTCCTCCATGTCACCCCTGCATACTTTCGAATTTCATCCACCCATCTCCCATGGCATGTGGTCTTCTTCTGGGTCTTTTCCTGTCCCTTGGAATCCAATCTAAAATTTCGGCTGTCCATCGATGATCTGTCCTTCTGGCAATATGTCCAGCCCATTGCCATTTCAGGGATTTAACTCTGATCATGATGTCTTCCACTCTTGTCATCTTTCGGATCCACGAGTTCCTCTTCTTATCTCTCCTGGTTACACCAAGCATGCACCTCTCCATGCTACTCTGAGTTGTCTGCAGCCTTTGTATGTCTCTTTAGTTAAGGTCCACGTCTCTGCACCATACGTAAGCACTGGAAGGATGCATTGATCAAACACTTTTCATTTAAGACATAATGGCATATTGCTCTTGAAAATTATGCTGTTTCTTCCAAAAGCTCTCCAGGCAAGTTTTGTACGCCGATTAATTTCTTCATCAATGTGACCCTCACTTGATATCTGCTGTCCAAGATAAACGTACGTGTCTGTTATCTCCAGCTTTTCTCCATCAATCGATAAATCTTCATTTCTTGTAAAAGCATTGAACATCACTTTTGTCTTCTGAAAGTTCATTTTTAATCCCACTTCTTTACTCTTGTCAGCAAGTTCCTGGATCATACTCTGCAGCTCTGATGGGGTAGTTGCAAAAATGACTATGTCATCAGCAGAACGAAGGTGGGTTAGATAATCTCCATTAATCTTTATCCCCTTGTTTTCCCAGCTCAGCGACTGAAAAACACCCTCCAATGTGGCATTAAAGAGCTTCGGAGATATGGTGTCACCTTGTCTCACTCCCTTTCCAATTTTTACGTGTGTTGTATTTTCAAACAGCCGAATCTTTGCACCTGCATTTTCATAGATGTTATTAATAATATTAATGTATGCATCTTCAATACCGGATGATTTCAGAGCCATTGTAACTGCTGATGGTTTCACCGAATCAAAGGCTTTTTCATAATCGATAAAAGCCATGCACAATGGAAGTCCATATTCCCTCACTCTTTCAATTAGTTCTATCAGTACGTGGATATGATCTATTGTGCTGTAGCCACTCCTGAATCCAGCTTGTTCTCTCGGTTGAGCCATGTCCAGTGTTACCTTCAAGCGGTGTGAAAGAACTTTAGTGAAGATTTTATAAACTACTGATAGGAGGCTGATAGGTCTGTAGTTTCCGAGATCCTCAATGTCACCTTTCTTATGTAGCAGGATCATTGTAGCGGTGTTCCAATCCTCAGGAATCTTTCCTTCATTAAGGCATCGAGTGAAAATTTGGGCGAGTACTGTTTCGATTTCTCCACTTGCTTCTTGTATGATGTCTACAGTAATTCCATCTTCTCCTGGAGCTTTTCCCCGCTTCATGTTCTTGATTGCATGTGCAACTTCTGCTGGAAGGACTGGAGGAACTCTGGTACTGGTATCTTTCATGATGTCTGGAGTGCATGTATCATCCCTTTCATATAATTTGGAGTAGAAATCTTTCACTCTTGTCAAAATTTCGCCTCTATTTCTTGTTACAGAGCCATCTTCTTTTCTCAGTGCCATAATCTGTTTTCTTCCCTTACTGAGATGTCCCTTTGTTATCTTTAGGCTTTGGTTGTTTTCAATTGCTTTCCTCACTAGTTCACAGTTGAATTTCCTTACGTCTTCAGTGATACTTTTTCTTACTGTCTTGCATAGCTCTATATATTCCACTTTGGAAGTCACATCTTCTTTAGTTGTCCTCATCTCTCTTCTTTTTTGCATCAACATTTTCTTTTTTCCTGATAATTTGTTTACATGCAACTTGTTCTTAGACCCAGCTAATTTTGTTGCTGAGAAGCGCCGAAGGCAGCTAAACCTCATGTAGTAGCTTATATAGAATGAAAAATATTGCAGAAAAAAATACAAAAAAAAATTTCAAGAAGGAACTTCAAAACAAGTGAAAACTAGAGCAGGTTGCCGTCATCAGGAGAGCATCAACCTGTGGAAGTGGCCTTTCTAGTACCAACAAAACGACAAGGCAAGCCAAAATTGTCGGTTGGTCATGCTCCCTAGGCCACAAAGCCAAATTCTAATAAGCACAAAATTCCATGTATCAAATTTATAAAACTATAAAAAGGAATTAAAAGCTTACCGGCAGAACAAAACCCGCCATGACAAAAAGTCAAACAAGACTGGACAGAGCACCCATAAGAACTGATAAAAAAGGTGGTCACGGTTAATCAGCTACCTGGTAAGCCAAAAAATGTGTGAATTGACAAGATGCAAAACTGTGTATGTAGATAAGATCTTCAGATATTAGGGACCCACCAAATAGCACTTTATGTTACCTATATACTTAAAATTGTTAGGTCCGAGGTTAATAAAGCATGTCAATGTGTAATTTGAAACTCTTGGACACCGAATTATAGTTCAAAATGAAATGGTTAAAATGATGTCTTAAGAAATTTCTAGGAAAATTGTTAGATTGCAGTTTAGAAAGAAGAGCTTTCAGATGTTTTACAAGTAAGAGCTGTGTAGAGCAAATTTTAGCTATTCTATGAAACTGAGAGATGAGTAGATTGCGATGTATAACTTTTGCAATATTGGATGACCAGTGAGTGTAGTGAATGATATCAAACTCAAAAGAGTTTCTTTTAACAAATAAGTTCACCACACCTCTTCCCTCCTCGTCCACCTGAACCTCTAAATCGAGGTAACAAACACAAGTAGACGACCTGTTGGTTTTTCTAGGGTAAGGTCGTCAGGATGCAAGTCAGTGGCGCAACGCAAAGTTCGGAATGTTAATGACAATAATGTCATCAACATACCTTAGAGCAATCCCAGGTAAAGGATGATTGGCAACAAATCTATCCTAAAAAAATGTAGATAGAGATTAGCCAAACTGCTAGAAAAGCGACTGCCCATCGGGATACCACGAGTTTGGAGGTAAAGCCCATCGCCCACGGATTTTCGTATTGATTTTGAATTTCTAAAGGACTTCTTGATATGAACAATGAAAGTGATTCCTTGAAATTTCCACGATTTATCGAGTCCATGCTTTCGTCATGGCCACGGAATGCCAGTTCTTGTTTGCTCAAATATAATACTGCATCAATCACTGTCGGCAGGAAAAGTCTATTTAAACAAACGTTTTCGTTGAAATGCCTTTTCAAAAGCCTAGCATTCTCCCTCAGGGCATCGGCAATGGTGGTCTGATTTTTTTCAAAATTCCTTAGCGTTAACTTGCATTTTAGGTGTTCGCTAGAATCACCATGTTTATGAAGTGAGCGTGTTATATTTAATAAATCTGAGAATCCGTCTTTATTCCACGCCGAATGTTTATTACTAAAAAGTAAGCAGGGCCAACAAAGTTATTTTTGTAACACAGAAGTACTACAAAGCCATTTATATTCAGTAAACCAACAATTTTTAATATTGTAAGATTTACCGCTTTTCTTGATTTCTTTTTGGCAACAATTGTCAGTGAGTCCGTCGAACGTCCTTGAAGTAAAATGCCTCTTTTATCTTCATCTTTCCACCGATTAAATGGAGTTTGTAATAAATTACAAACAATGTCGTTCACAGGATACATACTTTAATTAAAACTATCACTAACTGTTAAACTGTACACGAAACTACAGTAACAGCTATACTTTTCGACAAATAATCACAAAGCACGAAAAAAACAAATCCCTTTAGGAAAGCATGTACCAAATCACTGCAAGATACCCTGGGTAAACCGTTTCACCGTGATCTCCTTCGAAGGTCACGATTCCATCAACAGAGCTTCGGCGCCGAAAGATAAAACACTTCACTTGCGCGCCAGATAGGGTAGGTTGACGTCACGGTTACCATAGCAACTCAATAGAAAGCTGCAGACTTCCAAGGGTTTTCATTTCGGCTCTTCACTTGCACTGTTTTGCGTATGAGAACGTGTTTTCCGTCTTGAACGCGCTATGTGAATTGATATCTAATCAAATTTTGAGTATTTTGTAACACAATAGAAACAAAAAAGAATATATTATACAAATTACTGAATAAAACTTTATTTTAAGTAAAATAGGTGAAGAGGCACTTCACCTACTTCACCTGAAAAGCCGCCACTGTAATCGACCCGTACTACTGGTAGAATTATGTTAGTAAACGTGTGGATGATTTTTCCTGAAATGTCTGTAACAAGATAGAGAAAGCTGTTGTTTTGGGGGATAGGGGAGAAATAAATATCTGTCAAAATTCCTCCAAAACACATAATTTTTAGTGGAGCCAAAGTACACAATTCTCCAGTTGATCGTCATCATTTTTAATCCACTGCTGGACAAAGGTTTCTCCCAAGTTTCTTCTACAACAGTCTGTCTTGTGTGTCATGCTCAAAACACTTTTTTCCTTTTAAGACATAATAATTGTATGTACTGTTTCTTCCGAAAGTTCTCCAGGCATAACGCCAATTAATTTATTCCTTAATGTGGCATTGTATATTTAATCCCACTTCTTTACTTTTGTCAGCAAGTTCCTGGATCTGCGGCTTGGATGATGATGTAGTCATTTGTTTTGCAACTACCTATCCATCAGAGCTGCAGAGTATAATCCAGGATCCATTAATCATTTGTCCCCCAGTTCAGTGATTGAAAGATATTTTCCAATGTGTGGTATTAAATAATTGTTGGGAGATAATAGTGTCATCTTGTCTTAGTCCCCTCCCCCCCCTTTTTTTAATTTTTTATTGGGATTCTCAAATAGCCAAATATTTGTATGTAACTGCTGATGGTTTTACCGAATCAAAGACCTTTTCATAATGAATAAAAGCCATGTATAATGGAAGTTCCCTCACTCTTTTAATTAAATTTCTCAGTATGTGGATATGATCTTCAGTGTTATACTGCCACTTCTAAATCCAGCTTATAAAAGAATTTTAGTGAAAATTTTATTAGTTCTGGAGATCGTGAAGTCATCTTTTTTTTTTTTTTATGTGTAGCAAAATCATTATAGCATTTTTTCTCCACTTGCTTCTTGTATAATGTCTATGATAATTCTCTCTTCTCCTAAAGCCCCCCTGCTTTCATTTTCTTGGTTGCATATAAAACTTTTATTGGGATCTATTTTCTTTCCTTACTGAGGTGTTCCATTGCTCTCCCCCAATTACAGTATAATCTTACCCCCCTCCTAAGATTACCACTGGAAAAATGTATCAGTATGTTCACATGAAAAAATGTGATGTGTGTAATCTTGTCCCCCCTTTCAATTTTTTATTGGATGTTGTTCCCTCGCTCTTTCAATTAATTTTCTCAGTATGTGGATATGATCTATAGTGCTATATAACCACTCCTGAATCCAGCTTAGTCTCTCTCGGTTCAGTCATGTTTAGTGTTACTGTCAAACGATGTATAAAATAATTTTAGTGAAAATTCTATAAGTACTGGAGATCCTTAATGTCACCTTTTTTTCATATGTGGCAAAATCATATTCCATCTTTTCCTAGTTTTTTTTTTTTTTTTTTTGGTACGGTGCCAAGTTTTCTTTGCTTCTGTATTAATATGATAATCTTCCTAACAAAAAAATGATCCAACCGGCTCTTTTAACATTAAGGTAAATTTAATTTTACCTTAATATTAGAAAAGAGCCTGTTGGAGTATTTTAACACATTTCATCTGTGAGTAAAATCTTTGAAACCCTAAAATAACCACTGATTGTAAAAACCATTTGAACATACTAATACTAGTACACTCTTTTAGTGGTACCATCCACACACACACACACACTCACACACACACACACACACACACACACACACACACACACACACACACACTCTCTCTCTCTCTCTCTTATCCCCAAAAGTGGTAGGGTTAAATGAATAATGAATTAAGATTGTTTGAAAGACAGACAAGGTGTCTAGTTAGTATTAAGAAAAAGGACTCTCTCCTTTTTAAACAATCTGTACCTTGGCAAAAATATCATTAGGATTTTAATAAAAAAATTATAAAAAAATTATCCTTCCTAGTTGTGTAAGATGGAGGAGAGGGAGGGGGGATAATATTTATAACATGTTTCTCCAACACGTTGCAAGACCTGATCTTTTTCTCAAGCAGAAATCCCATATTAAAGTTATTTTGATCTCACAAGCCACTTGAAAGAAATAGGTTGACTAATTTTCACTTAATACCTGCAGATTTAATTTCTGTTTCAGGTTATCTTTTCCTTAAAAGTTAATTCAACAAAAGAAAGATTACACAATATTAAAAACATTTCTTTTTTATAATCGTCTTGACAAACGGATTCACATCTTCCAAATTTGTTTTGTAACAAACTATGGTTCAAAAATAGGCAGAGATTTTAGAATCCATAATATAATTTTTTTTGTGAAAATAAATGAAAGATATATAAGCTACGTGGTAAATATCGGTTGCTGAAACAGTTGATGAACGATTTGACAACGTGGAGCCTTCACTTGTTGATATAGCGAATTTTAGCTTTACTCCAAGGATTCAGGTGACTGGGTCTTTCCTAGTTGACAAGGCTCATTCTGATTCTTTATAATCTAAAAAGCTGTACACATCTTTCCAATAGGTGATGAACTTTAACGCTTTTAAAACTTTTTTATATCATGTAATGCAAGTTACTGCTGAGTTTGATTGCTCCGACTAATTCTTTACAGTTCTTTCAGAGAGCCGGGGTAGACAGCTGAAATGGAGAAAAAAATCTAATTAAATAAATAAATATTTATGGTCTGTATAGGCCAAACATTCAAATGGACATCATCATAAAAATTATCTTTAATATATTACTAAAACTGTTTTCTGATATTCAGAGGTTTCACAGAAAGATCATTTACAGTAATTTCAACACACAGTTTTGAACTTTATCCACAAGACGTTTTGGAATTTCAAGGTACTGTCTGTCACACACCATACATCAAACATGAATTAATTTTATCCTAAAACACAAGTCCAAACCCTTATTTGTCGAGGCATCTTGCGCAAACTTGTTATAAAGTGAAAATTAGGAGCAATGTCTATCACACACTACATACAAGTTCTCTTATAATTTCCTTGGCCAAATCAACAGTGCACTCCAATAATGAAGCTTATTTTGATCTCACAAGACACTTTGGTTGACTAATTTTCCCTTATACCTTTTCTTGGCCTATCAACAGTGCACTCCAATAAATGAAGTTATTTTTGATCCCGGTTGACTCATTTTCACATTTTCTTGGCCTATCAAAGGTGCACTCCAATAACGAAGCTATTTAGATCTCACAAGACACTTTGGTTGACTCATTTTCACCTTTCTTTCCTATCAACAGTGAACTCCAATAATAAAGCTATTTTGATCTCACAAGACACTTTGGTTGACTCATTTTCACCTTTCTTTATTATGAACAGTGCATTCCAATAATGAAGCTATTTTGATCTCACAAGACACTTTGGTTAACTCATTTTCACCTTTCTTTCCTATCAACAGTGCACTCCAACAATGAAGTTATTTTGACCTAACAAAACACTTTGGTTGACACATTTTCACCTTTCTTTCCTATGAACAGTGCACTGCAATAATGAAGCTATCAACAGTGCACTCCAATAATGAAGCTATTTTGATCTCACAAGACACTTTGGTTAACTCATTTTCAGCTTTTTTCCTATCAACAGTGCACTCCAATAATGAAGATATTTTGACCTCACAAGACACTTTGGTTGACTCATTTTCACCTTTCTTTCCTATCAACAGTGCACTCCAATAATGAAGTTATTTTGACCTAACAAAACACTTTGGTTGACACATTTTCACCTTTCTTTCCTATGAACAGTGCACTGCAATAATGAAGCTATCAACAGTGCACTCCAATAATGAAGCTATTTTGATCTCACAAGACACTTTGGTTGACTCATTTTCACCTTTCTTTATTATGAACAGTGCATTCCAATAATGAAGCTATTTTGATCTCACAAGACACTTTGGTTAACTCATTTTCACCTTTCTTTCCTATCAACAGTGCACTCCAATAATGAAGTTATTTTGACCTAACAAAACACTTTGGTTGACACATTTTCACCTTTCTTTCCTATGAACAGTGCACTGCAATAATGAAGCTATCAACAGTGCACTCCAATAATGAAGCTATTTTGATCTCACAAGACACTTTAATTGACTCATTTTCAGCTATTTTCTCTATCAACAGTGCACTCCAATAACGAAGCTATCAACAGTGCACTCCAATAACAGAAGCTATCAACAGTGCACTCCAATAATGAAGCTATTTTGATCTCACAAGACACTTTGGTTGACTCATTTTCACCTTTCTTTCCTATCAACAGTGCACTCCAATAACGAAGCTATCAACAGTGCACTCCAATAATGAAGCTATTTTGATCTCACAAGACACTTTGGTTGACTCATTTTCACCTTTCTTTCCTATCAACAGTGAACTCCAATAATAAAGCTATTTTGATCTCACAAGACACTTTGGTTGACTCATTTTCACCTTTCTTTCCTATGAACAGTGCATTCCAATAATGAAGCTATTTTGATCTCACAAGACACTTTGGTTAACTCATTTTCACCTTTCTTTCCTATCAACAGTGCACTCCAATAATGAAGTTATTTTGACCTTACAAGACACTTTGGTTGACACATTTTCACCTTTCTTTCCTATGAACAGTGCACTGCAATAATGAAGCTATCAACAGTGCACTTCAATAATGAAGCTATTTTGATCTCACAAGACACTTTGGTTGACTCATTTTCAGCTTTTTTCCTATCAACAGTGCACTCCAATAATGAAGATATTTTGACCTCACAAGACACTTTGGTTGACTCATTTTCACCTTTCTTTCCTATGAACAGTGCACTCCAATAACGAAGCTATCAACAGTGCACTCCAATAATGAAGCTATTTTGATCTCACAAGACACTTTGCTTGACTCATTTTCACCTTTCTTTCCTATCAACAGTGAACTCCAATAATAAAGCTATTTTGATCTCACAAGACACTTTGGTTGACTCATTTTCACCTTTCTTTCCTATGAACAGTGCACTCCAATAACGAAGCTATCAACAGTGCACTCCAATAATGAAGCTATTTTGATCACACAAGACACTTTGGTTGACTCATTTTCACCTTTCTTTCCTATCAACAGTGAACTCCAATAATAAAGCTATTTTGATCTCACAAGACACTTTGGTCGACTCATTTTCAGCTTTTTTTCCTATCAACAGTGCACTCCAATAACGAAGCTATCAACAGTGCACTCCAATAATGAAGCTATTTTGATCTCACAAGACACTTTGGTTGACTCATTTTCACCTTTCTTTCCTATCAACAGTGCACTCCAATAACGAAGCTATCAACAGTGCACTCCAATAATGAAGCTATTTTGATCTCACAAGACACTTTGGTTGACTCATTTTCACCTTTCTTTCCTATCAACAGTGAACTCCAATAATAAAGCTATTTTGATCTCACAAGACACTTTGGTTGACTCATTTTCACCTTTCTTTAATATGAACAGTGCATTCCAATAATGAAGCTATTTTGATCTCACAAGACACTTTGGTTAACTCATTTTCACCTTTCTTTCCTATCAACAGTGCACTCCAATAATGAAGTTATTTTGACCTTACAAGACACTTTGGTTGACACATTTTCACCTTTCTTTCCTATGAACAGTGCACTGCAATAATGAAGCTATCAACAGTGCACTCCAATAATGAAGCTATTTTGATCTCACAAGACACTTTGGTTGACTCATTTTCAGCTTTTTTTCCTATCAACAGTGCACTCCAATAACGAAGCTATCAACAGTGCACTCCAATAATGAAGCTATTTTGATCTCACAAGACACTTTGCTTGACTCATTTTCACCTTTCTTTCCTATCAACAGTGCACTCCAATAACGAAGCTATCAACAGTGCACTCCAATAATGAAGCTATTTTGATCTCACAAGACACTTTGGTTGACTCATTTTCACCTTTCTTTCCTATCAACAGTGAACTCCAATAATAAAGCTATTTTGATCTCACAAGACACTTTGGTTGACTCATTTTCACCTTTCTTTCCTATGAACAGTGCATTCCAATAATGAAGCTATTTTGATCTCACAAGACACTTTGGTTAACACATTTTCACCTTTCTTTCCTATCAACAGTGCACTCCAATAATGAAGTTATTTTGACCTTACAAGACACTTTGGTTGACACATTTTCACCTTTCTTTCCTATCAACAGTGCACTGCAATAATGAAGCTATCAACAGTGCACTCCAATAATGAAGCTATTTTGATTTCACAAGACACTTTGGTTGACTCATTTTCAGCTTTTTTCCTATCAACAGTGCACTCCAATAATGAAGATATTTTGACCTCACAAGACACTTTGGTTGACTCATTTTCACCTTTCTTTCCTATCAACAGTGCACTCCAATAACGAAGCTATCAACAGTGCACTCCAATAATGAAGCTATTTTGATCTCACAAGACACTTTGCTTGACTCATTTTCACCTTTCTTTCCTATCAACAGTGAACTGCAATAATGAAGCTATCAACAGTGCACTCCAATAATGAAGCTATTTTGATCTCACAAGACACTTTGGTTAACTCATTTTCACCTTTCTTTCCTATCAACAGTGCACTGCAATAATGAAGCTATCAACAGTGCACTCCAATAATGAAGCTATTTCGATCTCACAAGACACTTTGGTTGACTCACTTTCACCTTTCTTTCCTATGAACAGTGCATTCCAATAATGAAGCTATTTTGATCTCACAAGACACTTTGGTTTACTCATTTTCACCTTTCTTTCCTATCAACAGTGCACTCCAATAATGAAGTTATTTTGACCTTACAAGACACTTTGGTTGACACATTTTCACCTTTCTTTCCTATGAACAGTGCACTGCAATAATGAAGCTATCAACAGTGCACTCCAATAATGAAGCTATTTCGATCTCACAAGACACTTTGGTTAACTCATTTTCAGCTTTTTTTCCTATCAACAGTGCACTCCAATAATGAAGATATTTTGACCTCACAAGACACTTTGGTTGACTCATTTTCACCTTTCTTTCCTATCAACAGTGCACTCCAATAACGAAGCTATCAACAGTGCACTCCAATAATGAAGCTATTTTGATCTCACAAGACACTTTGCTTGACTCATTTTCACCTTTCTTTCCTATCAACAGCGAACTGCAATAATGAAGCTATCAACAGTGCACTCCAATAATGAAGCTATTTCGATCTCACAAGACACTTTGGTTAACTCATTTTCACCTTTCTTTCCTATCAACAGTGCACTGCAATAATGAAGCTATCAACAGTGCACTCCAATAATGAAGCTATTTCGATCTCACAAGACACTTTGGTTGACTCACTTTCACCTTTCTTTCCTATGAACAGTGCATTCCAATAATGAAGCTATTTTGATCTCACAAGATACTTTGGTTTACTCATTTTCACCTTTCTTTCCTATCAACAGTGCACTCCAATAATGAAGTTATTTTGACCTTACAAGACACTTTGGTTGACACATTTTCACCTTTCTTTCCTATGAACAGTGCACTGCAATAATGAAGCTATCAACAGTGCACTCCAATAATGAAGCTATTTTGATCTCACAAGACACTTTGGTTGACACATTTTCACCTTTCTTTCCTATCAACAGCGCACTGCAATAATGAAGCTATCAACAGTGCACTCCAATAATGATGCTATTTTTATCTCACAAGACACTTTGGTTGAATAAGAAATACATCTATCCTATACCAACACACAAGACTTTTTGTACTTCATAATTTTTTTTCCTCAAGCAGATTCACATTTCCCACATTCTTCATCCCATTTTCCATTTTATAATACTATATTCCTATTGTTCACATCTCTCATCTAACATAATTTCTTGTTTGTATTCTCTTTCGTTTAGAATGCATCCCATTTTTATTCCCCGTGGGTTTCTCTTAAGATATATCAATATTCAGTTCAGGTTATCCCATACCAACACACAAGACTTTTTGTACTTTATAATCTTTTTTCCTCAAGCAGATAGTGATATTATGCAGCTGTAAAAGGTTTAGGAGTCACACACACACAAAAAACTTTTCTTTTTACTTCGTAATATTTACCTCAAGCAGATAGTGATATTTATTAGAATATCACTATCTGCTTGAAGAAAAAAGATTTGTCTTTGTCAGAGAGAAATTCAAAGTGAGATGGGTTTATTTAAAGTATATGAAATTCTCTTAATCAGTCATTCAATATAAAACAGCTGTAAAATGTTTAGGTCACACACACACTTAATCACACAGTAAAACACTGTAGGCGAGGAAAACTTTTCAAGCCTAGTTCATTGCGATACTAAAGGTATGCTACAAACGCAAATATAAACATTAAAAGTAACTAAACAGTTCCAACACATTTCACATATGCAAAGTTAGGGAGGGGGAACCTGGTCACAAGACTGGGTGTACAGTCTTGTGAACTGTTTTTTTTTTTTTGTGTGGGGTTTTTAAAACGATAATGATTTTCATTATCGTTTTATACAGTCTTGTTGATTGTACAAAACGATAATGGAAACCACTGAAAACGCAAGTAACTGGCATTACAATTCCAAGACAGAAAAAGAACACAAATCTGTTCCATAACGGCAAACGGCAGAACACAGTAGTAATTACATATTATGCCCAAAATTTGGAAACTGCAACACAATAGGAACAGGTGAGGCATTTACAACGCAACATTAGAAATTCATGGACACTTCGTAAAACATAAAAAAAAAAAGACACCAATACAACGTAGGCATAGTGATCTATTGCAACTTCATGGAAGTGTTATGTTAATCAGTAATTGACGCACTGTTGAAGCCCTACAAGGGAGGAAAAAAACAAAGAAAAACCTATCAAGATGAGGATAGGAAGACCCGGTACCGAACGTACAACCATCTCGAGCTGTAGACACCCGTTGAAAGAGGACAGTAACCGACATTCCCTACAGTCAGACAAAAGACATCGGAAGAGCCACCGCTACGACAGCACAAAGGATCACAGTAAGCATGACATGATTTAAAGACATAAACTAAAAAAACCTGTCACGTTCACAAAAAGGTAATAAATTAACAAAAGAGCGGTCACAAACAATTTTGCAACAAAATAAGCGGCATGATTGTCAACTAACAGCGTCAATGCCAATACTCCAAAAAAAATTATAATATTATGAAACACTTCAGTATACTCAATGCACAGTTTGAACCACGCACGATGTGTGAGAGAAATGGATACACATCCACTATGCATACCATACAAATTGAGAAAAAACTTCACGTGAGAGACTTTTAATACAGCACAAATAGACGTATTGCAAGTGAGTAACGGATTACATACTTGACACACGTATTTACAAAAAAAATACATCTGTAATACATCTGCGGAACATATACTCTGGTGTGCAAATATTAAGGACGAGATAGTTTTTCGAATGTAACGTCGTGCAGAAGTGCTCCACATCGACTCAAATCATACCATAAGATCCCCAAGATGTAAGAATATGGGACAAGTGAGCAAAACCGTCCAAACAAGGAATCCAAAGGATACAAAGGCACTATATTGAAAAGGTAGCTTCGAGCACAACTGGACAGAAGACAGAAACGTCCATGTGACAGGCGGCTGCCAAGAAAAATCCAGTCTTTAGTAGGGGATATGATCACCCCTGACTGCGTTCCAGGATTTACAACGTCTGTCCATGCTGAGGACGAGGTTGTGAAGGAGATGTTGAGGCATCGCAGCCCATTCCTCTTGTAGCGCCAATCGCAGCTGCGGAATCGTTGCTAGCGGCTGGTAACGTGCTGCCAAGCGTCTCCCGAAGGTCCCACACGTGTTCGATTGGATTTAGGTTCGGGGACCTTGAGGGCCAATCAATGCGTTGAATATCTTCACTCTCCAACAGCTCTGCAACAACCACTATACGATGAGGTGTAGCGTTGTCGTCCATGAAGAGGAACTCAGGACCCACAGCACCTCTAAACAGACGCACGTGAGGCAGGAGAACCTCAGTACAATAGCGGACACCAGTGATTGAACCTCCTTGGAAGATGTGGAGGTCAGTACGACTACCAAGCATGATACCTTGCCAAACGAGAACTCCACCACCTCCAAACCGGTCCTTTTCGATGGTGTTGGAGCTGTGTTTGTGTGTTCCTTGCTCTCTCAAGATGTGTATACGTCCAGAATCGCTCGTCAGACAAAATCGGCTCTCATCCGTAGAGAACTCGAACCAATTGCTGATGTGGCCAGTTCTTGTGTTCCTGGCACCACAGAAACCGCCGTCTCCGATGAGCTGGCGCTAATGACACACACCGTACTGGTCGACGTGCAAATAGATCACCTTTGTGCAGCCTCCTGGCCACGGTGAAACGCGATAACAGACGTCCACTTGTCTGTTGCATGTGCCTTGCGATTTCTCCAGCTGTCTGCCGTCTGTCTTTTCTCGCCTGTCTGTAGGACAATATACCGGTCTTCCGCCGCCGTTGTTGCTCGTGGACGACCACTGCTAAACTCTCGGACAGCTGTTCCTGTCGTTTGAAATGCTCTCCAAGCTCGTGAAACGATGCTGTGAAAGATACCGAACTTCTCGGCCACTCTAGTCACACTTCGACCTCCTTCCAACTTCCCAATGACGCGACCTAGGGTAAAGTCATCCAGATGTCATCTACTGGATTGCCTGTTGGCCATATCACACGGCGGCAGCAACTCAACGTCGTTCAAACCGATGTACACCGTGCAATAGCTTTCACCGAATTGCTGAGCGTACACAGACCGTGTGCTTTATACCTTTACGACACTCCCCCTACGTCATGCTACATATATGCGCATGCCATACCGTACCGGACCCTAGTCTATCTCCTGAGTTGTCTTTCGGTCCGTTTTGCCTGCTCGTTCCGCTGTTATGCTAATTTCTCCTCTTCGTCTTTAATTTTTGCACACCAGTGTATATACAACGTTGAAGAACTGTGCAGTGGCATCAAAAATACAATTTTTAACCACAAGACAGTGCGTTGAGCGAAGGCTGCCAACTGATTGCTAATAGAAATCATGAAACATGATCGCATGTCAAATTGAAACACAAATTCTTGCTACTACGACCACCCAGCAGTACACATATCACGAAAAAGATGGTAAGTAATGCAAAAGACTTAGTACTTGGGTACACAATTAATTAAAGCATCAAATAGTTAACCATGGAAGGGATAATACACGATAATACAGCGCACACAGCACGTGCAGCACAACAACACCAACAATAACAAAAATAATCAAAATATGCCACGCAGGACACTCAAACAAAAGGAGAAAAACTGACAGTTATTAGTACTCACACAACAACTAAAACACTGCGCCGAAGTCACAGGCAAAATAGAAAACGGGAAAGTTAGGAATACAACTTTGAAGAGAAAAAAAATAAAATACACACTACATTACATTATAATAGAAAAAAAAAACATTCTTGTCCCGGCTTCCGCCCTTACTGACCATTCACATGGCAAAAGGAGAAAAGAAAAAAAAAAGAGAAAAACAGACCACCCTAGACGGTGAGTGTGAGTCGCGTGGATACTTAGAAGAACCAAGGAGTCCCAGGGGGACCAGATTCCATTGAACAAAGCCAGTGTCCCCCGACGGGTGGCAGAGGACCGCTCACTGGCCAGGCGATTGACAAGTGCGTCCCTAAACTGAGTCTCAAGGGAGGCCCGAGCCTGGGAAAGTGTTGGTACAGGAGTCACGTCCCGGAGCGACACCCAAAAACTATAAATGCCAAATTTCAAGAAAAAAAACAGAAAAGAACAAATGGATGGGTTGTGCGGCGAAAGTTGGTCGGAAGGAATGATAAAATTAAAATCATGAAGCGGATGGGCAACTGAACACACATGTGAAAGAATCGCTGACACAAGTGAAAAAAGTGGATCGAGAACATGACAAGTATTATACGAGTAGAGCAAATCTCCGGGGACGTTACCAAATGGACACAAAGGGGACGAAACAATAGTGGACCGATGCAACCAAGTTTGTGTAGGAAGACTGCCATGCAGAAAATGCCGCTCAACCGGAAGGTTAAGCGGCTGATGGAAGCTCGCCAATAGGTGGAGGACACTCATTGCGAAGGAGCAAAAACCGGTAAAGTTTTCTGGACTCGAGTGAATGGAGGAAAACAGGACCTGTATGAGAAGGAATGAAGAATGGAAAAGAAACTGGCGGTGCAAGTTGATAAATAAGTCCAGATGTACTCACCAGGTTCGGAAAGAGACGTAACAGAGCTGAATGTAAAACTTGGAGGCTTGAGATTGAGGAAGATGCGGAATTACCCTGGAGAGCGGCAGCCAGGATAAGTCTGGTGCAACCAGTTGCCCAACCGTCAAAACCCCTCCTGCAATCAAGACGTGTACGATTTCAGCAGTTATCGGACTTTGAGCGAGGTCGTCTTGTCGGACTCCGTGAGGCCGGGTGGTCGTATCGTCGTATAACGGAGCCAATTAGACGGGAAGTATCGGTGGTAGTACGATGGTGGCGTAGATGGTCCGAGGAACATTCCCACACGAGAAGATGTGGAACCGGGAGTTACAGACGGACTGATGAGCGAACCGATCGACGCATAAGAAGAGCGGCGTTGTCAAGCAGAACATCCACTGCGACGCAAATCCGAGCTGCCGTTGCACCTGACGTGACTGTGCGAACAATCCGCAACCGTCTACTGGATGCAGGACTACGTTCACGTATGCTTCTGGCATGTGTACCTCTGACTCCAGCCCACGCTCAGGAACTGCTGCAGTGGCGTCGCCAACCTCTGCACTGGAGAACGCAATGGCGATCTATCTTGTTCAGCGATGAAAGCAGATTGTGCTTGGGAGCCTCCGATGGCCGTATGCGTGTTCGCAGACGCACAGGGCAGCCTCTCCACCCTTCTTGCCTCCGGCAGCGACACACAGGGCCTACACCTGGTCTCCTAGTGTGGGGAGCGTCTCCACCCTTCTTGCATCAGCCAGCGACACACAGGGCCTACACCTGGTCTCCTAGTGTGGGGAGCGTCTCCACCCTTCTTGCATCAGCCAGTGACACACAGGGCCTACACCTGGTCTCCTAGTGTGGGGAGCGTCTCCACCCTTCTTGCATCAGCCAGCGACACACAGGGCCTACACCTGGTCTCCTGGTGTGGGGAGCGATCAGCTATCACTCCCGTACACAACTAGTGTTTGTACCAGGTACGTCAAACAGCACCTCCTACATCAACAACATCATTCAGCCCGTTGTTGTGCCATTTGTAAGGTCAGTCCATCGTGGTGTTTTCCAGCAAGATAACGCACGCTCACACACTGCACGTGCAACGCAACATGCACTTCAGGGTGTGAGACAACTTCCATGGCCTCCGGATTTGTCCCCCATTGATCACGTGTGGGATTTTAGGGGACAACGACTTATTCGGTATCCACGGCCACCCACGACCATCCCCGATTTACGCGTCCAGGTTGAGGATGCTTGGAACTCAATACCCCAAACTTACATCCAACATCTGTACGACAGACTCCATGCCAGAATTGTACAGTGTGACGCAGTTCATGGTGGTTCAACCTCGTACTAACCATGTGACATGGAAATGTTATTTTTCAGTTTACCAGCAAATACAGCTGTATTTTGCCATAATGTTTTGATCACGTTATCCTCTGTATTCCGTTATTATGCTGTATAAATTTCGTTGGTATCAGACGTCTCCTTCTTGGTGTTGTTTTTTCACTTTCCGGCAGTGTAGAAACAACACATACTGGAGGCACCTCTTCACCAACTTGGATTGGAGGATTCCCATCAGAAAACTGTGCTGCACTCGTGAAGGGGTATTTCGGCAACACTTCAATTTCCTCAGCTGCAGCCTCACTCGAAGGGATAGCAGAAGACTGAGATATTTTTGGCAAATTAACAAGTATGCTGTTGTTTACACGCCTGGGACACTGTGATCTTATATGCCCAGCCAGCTGACACAAATTACACCATTTTCCTAAGAAGACGCCAAACTCATAGGATCTGACACCAATCTTCACTGTGGCTTTCGTGGGGCATTTTTCAATTCCTGCAGCCGTCGGGAAAACAACGCGAACTTGTCGCTTTAGTCCACCCACGTGGGTATAATGTGTGTCCCTTGGAGCATCCAAAATGCGCTGCACCTTCCCCACAATCTTGCAGACTGACGAAATGATCATGGGAAGCGCTGTATTCAGAACTTCCAAAGGAACTGGATAGAAGGTAACTGTTGCTGGCTTCTGGGTCAAAGGAGAAGGCATGAGATGTTGGTTACTAATATCAGTGCCATTAGCCAGCACTATGTCAGCAGTTGTTTGTGTCCCAAAGAGGACGGTATGCCTCTAGTACACCGCGATATGCCAGCAATCGTATGTGGATCCACTAGTAGCTCCAATGCCGCCATGTACTGAGGGATGGGGGTGTTAGATAGAGCATGAAATAAGACACCGCCCTATTTAGCAGCGCATGATGTTCGCAACATACAACTGAGTCTTCTGCTATAGTGACTGTCACACTGCCGTCACGGAGAGACACAGTTGGCGCCAATAAATAGTCCACGCTGACGTCACGGAGCGTCATGGAGCCAATGCGCCGACGAGATGACGGCGAAACTGCGTAAGCTTGGGTAATCAGGGAAACTCTACAGGAGAAGAGGTATCAAGTACCGCAACGGCTGCTGCTGACGTACTACTCGCTCATGGCGTCTAATCGTAGCCTACGTAATAGAAGATGCCGTCGTTTTTCGAAAAACTTGTCTGACAGCAAAGTTTCTGATTTTGGCCACGAGCGGCGCTAGTGATCCGCACAAACACTTCGCAAGTCATTTCCGCCGTTGCTTCACGTGGTTTGCCATGTTTTGATCTCGTTTTGTTGCGCTTTGATTAAGCTCACGAGTTTCAAATTATTTATGATTGTTTTTCTTCAATTAAGTACTTGGTCTTCTCCATTTGTTTGATTTTCATTACCTACGCTACGTTACAATTGCTGTACTGCGCACCTTTCTGTTCTTCAAACACCTTATGCGACGTGGTGCGTTTTCATGAGATACCCAGCAGAGCTGAATTGATGGGAAAATGGCGGAGAATTATTTCAAGATAAGGTAACGGATATTATTACCGTGATTGGCATCCCCATATTGTGTTTGACATATCCTCCTAATATGTGGTAAATGTTTAAAACAATTATCAAAAACAATTATCAAAAGATATAAAACAAATAAAAAGACGGCAACGTATGATTTCTGTCACCTTTATGTATATATTTATTTTTTGCGTTTCTTGTTCGTTTAAGTGATCCACATAATTTTTCGTTTTTTTTAAACGTTTGGAATTAAAATCGCTGGATACTTTTATATATAAAAACACAGGTGGAATCTTATTTTTAAAAAATAATAATATTCACCAAAAGAATATTTCCGTTTCCTTGTTCATTTGCTGATGAGCAATTTTTTTTCTAATTTGTAGTAAGTTAAAAAATGAATTTCTGTTTCGTTTACCTTGCTGTATGGTTTTCTTTTTAGGCTGTAAACTAATGATACGTTTATTTTTTTTTTTTTTTGATTGGAGGTTTAACGACCACCGTGAGCAACTCAATGGGCTATAAGCAGTCGCCCGTCCCTAATTTAGGGTCACTGGTTCCAGGGAAGGGTAAGAGCCAGTGCCGTAAGACAAACACAACATCCATGCCTCGCCGGGAGTCGAACCCGGACCCCTTCCGGACGAATGATCAGAGGCCATCGCTTAGACCACGGCGCCACCGGGCAATGATAGGTTTAAAAATAAATATTGGATATAATTCCATTGAAATCATACATTTGTTCCTACATATATTATAAATGTCTTTAATTTTTTTTTTTTATGGACAAGTGGTTTGCAAATTCTAGTGGTCCGCTGTGGCAGCAGAAGGTTTATTTCTAATTCTAATACGGAATTATTATTTGAAAAACTTTCACTTTTAGAAATATTTTTCAAATACATTTTCCTAATGTAAAATAAAATTTTTTGGTAATTCCATTTGCAGAATGAATTTCCCTTGCCATGTTTACTACCCCCCCCCCAAAAAAAAAACAATAAAAAAATTTCAAATTTTGAATTTTCTTGTAAAACACTTCTTTGCTGTTATTTTTATTTTGAAATATTTTGGTCGCGAATTTTCAAAATTGGTTTTGTTTATTTCGATTTCTTAATGCTCAAGTATTTTCAATGACGTCGCTATTGTGTTTGGCGGCTGTAATTACTTCCCAAAGCACCCTAAATGAAAATAACAATAAAAAATAAATCAAAAGGAAAAAAAAGCATCCCCTAAATCCTTCTTTATATTAAAAAAGATAATAAAATTAAAAAATTTTGAACAGCAACTGGATATTATATATATTCCATTTCGGTGAAACATCATATAAAAAACACTTGAAGAATGGCCATTAAAGTTTATCGTTCTCCGCTGCGACGGTCGATTTTGTTTGTGCGGATCAGTACTGCCATCTGGCGTCCGTTTCAGCGGAGTTTTGTTCCGCGCCTGGACAAAGGAAATTCGGGAAAACGAGAGGCATCTTTAATTATGTAGGCTACGGTCTAATTGCCGAGAACTTGACCGAGACTTGAGTGACGTGAGACTCTGCTTTTCCGGTTTGGCTTGGCTGGTGTTGTTTACACCGGAAGTCGCCACGTTGGAATTGAGTGAGTTAGGAACGTCGCTGAACGACAACGAAATTATATTAGTTACGAAGGAAAATTCGCATACCAAGGAACCAGGGGTACTTTAAGCGAAGCAATGGATCTTCACGAACACCTGGAACAGGAAAATACGCCGGGGCAAGCCCGAAAACTACTCCAAATCCACAACCAGGTAGGAGGTCACAAAATGAACAAATTCTATCCAACACACACTTAACCACACATCAGAAAATCCATCTAATCAACAACTTCCCCCCTCCATCAACCAATGTAAATGGTGTATAAAACTTGACTGGAGAGCTTTTGGAAGGAAATGATACGATTTTTAAGAGTAGTATATGTCATTATGTCTTCAAAGGAAAAACAAAAAAATATTTATCCTATATGCAGCAGAGGCCTGGACCTTAATCAAAGAATACAGACAAGTCAAAGAAGCAGAGAGATGCATGTTTAGTGTGGCCAGGTAAAAATATAAAGACGAATTTATGGATAAAAGAAATGATAGTCATGAATGACCACAGTATAAAAATGGGTTGGACATGTTGTCAGATGAATAGACGACCAATTTTGTTTGTTTGTTTGTTTTTAGACTAAGTGGTGAAAGTGACATAGAGGAGACAAATTTAAGACGGACAGTTGTGGAAGAAACTTGGAAGGGGGTTCACTGTAAACTGTCACACAGGAAAACTGCCACACTGGAAGATTGCCGCACAGGAAAACTGCCACACAGGAAGATTGCCACACACTTTTCTTTAAAAGGCAGGGCACAAATTGCTATTCCTCTGAGGAACACTTTGAATGTGGGGCAGTTTTCCAAGTTTCTGAATTATGTGCGGCAGTTTCCCAAGGTGCCTAACGATGGGAAGGAGCTCTTTCGTTTGTCTGAATTGTCATGCTGGTTCATACTTAGGGCAACTGGCCACAGAAGTTTGAGGCGGGTGGGGGGTATGAAGATTGCCGTTTCCTGGCCTATATTGAGAATTGAATTGGGAACTCCAAACAAATTTCGAGAAAACGTTCCAATGTAAGACAAGCGAAAATTGTTGTGTTCACGAAAGGACAATAAGGTGGGATTTTTTAATAATGCTGCACTTAGGAAATAAATATTTACAAAACATTTCAAATTTGTAATATTTTTCTTTTACTTAATTAATTCATAGGCCCTACAATTCGGCCTTTTTTAACAGCTTTTAATCCGCCCATATAAAGCTTACGTATCAAATCAAGTCAATAGCATTGCGCTTTTACTTAGGCACTGAATATTAAAGTCATAGGCCACAGGCATAGGCCTTTTTAACAGTTTTTATTCTACCAGTATCATATGCACAACATTTACCCATCAAATCAAGTTACTAATATTGTGCTTTTATTTAGGCACAAAATATTTATTCACAGGCCCTAGGCCTAGGCTCAGCCCTTTTTACCTGTTTTTATTCTACCAATGTCATATTCTACACAGAAAATCAAGTTAATAATATTGGGCATTTTCTTAGCCATGAAATATTAATTCATAAGCCCTAAGCCTAGGCTTTTTTAATAGTTTTTACTTTATCATTGTCATATTCACAACGTTTACACAAAAAAATAAATGTAACAATATTGTGCTTTTACTTAGGCAGGAAATATTCGTTCATAGGCCTTTTTAACAGTTTTTATTCTACCAATGCCATATTCACAATGTTTACATAGCAAATCAAGTTAATAATATTGGGGTTTACTTAGGCATAAAATATTAATTCATAGGCACTAGGCCTTCTTAGTAGTTTTTACATTATCAATGCCATATTCACAACGTTTACACAACAAAAAAATGTGATAATATTGCGCTTTTACTTAGGCATGAAATGTTAATTCATTGGCCCTAGGCCTTGTTAATAGTGTTCACTCTATCAATGCCATATTCACAACATTTAAACACAAACAATAAATGTAATAATATTGCTATTTTACTTAGGCACGAAATATTCATTCATAAGTCCTAGGTCTGGGCATATGAATTAATATTTCGTGCTGAAGTAAAAGCGTAATATCATTAACTTGATTTGTTGTGTAAACGTTGTGAATATGGTATTGATAGAGTCACAACTATTAAAAAGGCCTAAGGCATATGAATTAATATTTTGTGCCTAATTAAACACCCAATATTATTAACATGATTTGCTGTGTAAATGTTGTGAATATGACATTAGTAAAATGAAAACTGGTAAAAGGGCCTAAGCCTAAGGCCTGTGAATAAATATTTCGTGCCTAAATAAAAGTGCAATATTATTAACTTGATCTGATGTGTAAACGTTGTGAATATGACACTGGTAGAAAAAAACTGTTAAAAAGGCCTATGCCTGTAGCCTATGACTTTAATATTTAGTGCCTAAGTAAAAGTGCAATGCTATTGACTTGATTTGATACGTAAGAGTTATATGAAGTCTGCGGATTAAAAGCTGTTAAAAAGGCCGAGGTGTAGGGCCTAGGAATTAAGTAAAAGAAAAATATTACAAATTTGACATGTTATATAAATATTTAGTGCCTAAGTAAAAGTGCAGCATTATTAAAAAATCCCACCTTATTGTCCTTTCCTGAACACAGCAATTTTCGTTTGGCTTACATAGAACGTTTTCTCGAAATTTTTTTGGAGTTCCCAATTCAATTCTCAATATAGGCCAGGAAACGGCAATCTTTACACCCCCACCCCCTCAAACTCTGTGGCCAGTTGCCATAAGTATGAACCAACATGAAAATTCAGACAAACAAAAGAGCTCCTTCTTATTGTTAGGCACCTTGGGAAACTGCCACACATAATTCGGAAACTTGGAAAACTGCCACACATTCAAAGTGTTCCTCGGAGAAATAGCAATTTGTGCCCGGCTCCTTAATGAAAAGCATGTGGCAGTTTTCCTGTGCGGCGCTTTACTGATGTGTGGCAGTTTTCTAAGTTGCTGAAAGATGTGTGGCAGTTTTCCTGTGTGGCGGTCTTCCACCAACCCGGGAGGGACCTTCATCCAGCAGTGAATTAATCATATTCCAATAATGAAGCGGTCTCGGGATCTCACAAGACCAAAACAAATATATTACCTACAAGTCTCCTCAAAATTATATTTGCATAGGCATCACTCTATTTAATAAATAAATTTAAATAGCCACAACAATTTTTTGTTTAACAACATCAGCGTAAACAACTTGAAAAGAATATAAAAAAAAGACATAATTTCTTACTTTTTAATTGCTTTTTCTCATATAAGATGTATACAACAACAACTTTATGTAGTTCCAACTTTTTTGGCAGTATGTAATTCTCTTCTACTTTTTTAGTGGATTCAAAATGCATGTTGCCGTAATAAATAGCTTTCAGTCTGCGTAATGTATACATTTATTTCTGAAAAAATTATAATAAAATAAAATTTCAAAATACTTTGTAACAAAATTAATTTTATTTAATTATAATTACAATATAAAATAAAAAAAACTGTAGTAATTTTAAATTATATAAACTGATGGAATTGCTTGGGCTTCCTGAAAAAAATAATTCTCTTTCATTACATGTAATTTCTCCCATCTACATTGCATTGCTTATATGATTAGAGCATACATTACCACAAATCAACCTCCCGTTTTTCTAAAAATAGTGCACCCTCTCCCCTCCCAATACACAAACAACAGTGAGGAGCTGTACCATCAGAGTAGGAAACAATGCTAGCTATTCAGGACTTTCTTGAGAATTGGTGACCCATTTTGATAGTAAGATAAATTCAAATTGATAGTAAGATACGTTTTTCTCAAATGAGCCCACATTCCCATTGTCTATCTGTATTCATGCTTAAAATATTTTAAGAAGGGGCTAAAAGAAAAGAAAAGTTATGTAGATTGAATTAGATAAACAAATCCGCTTTGGTTTTCTTGTTCATGGGGAGCAGACAAACATCCCCTCATATAACGTCCTTTATTTATCATATTTCTTCTTTTTAAATTACAACTTTACAGGTATAATACATAACATATCAAATACAAACCATAGATAGAAACTTTTGTAAATTAGAATATGAAAATACAAAAGCGTTCTGGAGGTCAAGCGAAGTGCAGGCCGTAGGATAAGCTTTTGTATTTTCATATTATAATTCATAAAAACCTACATACTAAGGTCTACATTCAACATTCCATTGAACTTTTTTATTTAAATTTAAAATGTGATTAAGATGATTTAGCTAAAAATTGGTTGATTTCACTTGTAATCACAGTAGAACAATGAAACAAACACCTTTATTAAAAAAAAACACCAAATAACCTTAAAATCAGGTGGTTTGTTAGATTTAGAAAACTCTAATAATGATATAAAGTCAGTTTTGATTTCACAAATAGTTTAAATTAAAAAAAAAAAGGTGAATTTTGGCAAATTTCATATAACGACAAGAAAGATTAGATTTTCCGAGAAATCATTTCCATAACAAATAGTAAGATAATGATAATTATACTGACTGTTGGGAACAGTTACTATATATTGACACTAATAGAAGACTGTCAAGTGATTTAAAACTTCAATTCTATGCTTAAATGAAAAATGTAATTACCTTAAAATCAGGTGGTTTGTTAGCTCTAATAATTATAATAAAGTCAGTTTTGATCTTACAAATTATTTATAAAAAAAAGGTGAATTTTAACAAATTTCATACAGTATGACGGCAAAAAAGATTAGTTTTTCCGAGATATAATTTTGATAACAAATAGTAAGAAAATGAAAACTATCACTGAATGACTTTTTTTGGGGAGTAGTTATTGCATATTGACACTAATAGCAGACTGTCAAGTGATTTAAAACTTCAATTCTATGCTTAAATTAGAAATGTAACTCAAAATTGGTTGATTTTGCTTGTAAATAGATCACACGCCACAATAGAAAAAAATACATAAAAAATCAAATTACCTTAAAATCAGGTGGTTTGTTAGATTTAGCAGACTCTAATAATTATAATAAAGTCAGTTTTGATCTCACAAATAGTTTAAATAAAAAAAAATAGGTGAATTTTAATAAAGTTCATATAACGGCAAGAAAGATTACATTTTCTGAGAAATCATTTTGATAACAAATAGTTAGATAATGAAAACTATCACTCAATGACTTTTTGGGGGAGTAGTTATTGTATATTGATACTAATAGGAGACTGTTTAGTGATTTAAAACTTCAATTCTATGCTTAAATTTAAAATGTCACTGAAAATTGGTTTAGCGACTGTGCGGAAAAGATTTATTGGAGAGCCCAATAATATAATGAAGACTATTAAGTGATTTTAAACATTAAATTCTATGTTTAAATTAAACAAAATAGTTCAAATTGATTTATTTATTTTGTAAACATATTTTTAAAAACACAAGGAGGCTTTAGAAGCTCAATTACACCCCTCTCCCCTTTTTTTATCTCACAAAAACTTTAAGTTAAAAATTAATTGTGGAATAACTTTTTTACGGGTCTTATAGAGGTTATTTTTCATGAAAGTTGGTTGTCAAATTTTCGAACTAAAGCCTAGTTCGTCATCAGGACTATGTCACTGGAGTAGTTGCTGCCACTCAATTGGAGGAGCCCATCCGCAATTATCGTTAATTGTGGTACTTCTTCTTGCTATTTCGATCCCTTCTTCTAGTTTCCTCTTTACTAAGTTTGACTGGTCGGCGATTATTTTCACTGAGTCCCAATTTATGGAGTGTCCACTTGCTTGTATATGTCTGTCTAGCCCTGTTTTGTTCCCAATGTTCCTAATAGCTGCTTGGTGTTCTTTCATTCGGACCTTAATACTTCTCCCTGTTTCTCCTATATAGCTGGGAGAAGTATTAAGGTCCGAATGAAAGAACACCAAGCAGCTATTAGGAACATTGGGAACAAAACAGGGCTAGACAGACATATACAAGCAAGTGGACACTTCATAAATTGGGACTCAGTGAAAATAATCGCCCACCAGTCAAACTTAGTACAGAGGAAACTAGAAGAAGGGATCGAAATAGCAAGAAGAAGAAGTACCACAATTAATGATAATTGCGGTAAATCTTCCAATTGAGTGGCAGCAACTACTCCAGTGACATAGTCCTGATGACGAACTAGGCTTTAGTTCGAAAATTTGACAACCAACTTTCATGAAAAATAACCTCTATAAGACCCGTAAAAAAGTTATTCCACAATCACTATGAATAGAGGTGCCATAAATGCATTTACAACTTAAAAATTAAGTTAAGTAGAGCAAGGAAATTAAGATTTGCACAGGGAATAAAAGTTGGTAAATACCTGAATAGAATCTGATGAAGTGAATACAGGGAATGGGGATTATTTATAATATATTACTGTTAAAAGCATTTTGAAACCAGGCAATTAACAAAAGTGGATAACAGCTGTAGAAGTGAATACTTTAACTGGCAGAAAAACTGGTTATCTTAATGTAATTTTAAAAAAATGAAATATGAGAATAAGATTCTCAATAATAAAATGAAGCCTTTTCTCATAATCAACGTCTGACTTAATAAAAAAATTACTTACAATTTATTTCGAAACGATGCCTTTAGGAAGACCAAAAATGCGTGCGATTGAAATGTCGTCGACATACATATGTTGCTTAGAGCCGTGATTCTGCTTTTATAGTCAAGATAATTTTATTCACAAATAGTTTATCTGATTAATTATGGTAAAATAGCTAAATACTCTTCCTGTTCTACTTCCCAGAAACTTGCAAACCTCGTCAATCACGACCTTGTGTGTCGGCAGGTTGCGTTTAGTCGTTCGATCCTGATGAAATTCCGCATACTACACTGCTGGACAATTGCTAAGGACGGATCATAAACGGCTATATAGCGCATAAAAAAACAAAAAAAATTGTGTAGTTGGATGCCAAGCGAAATAAAATAATGTCAGAATGCCAGGACATTACAAGAAAGACAATTTATTGTGCTCTGAAATCCAGAAGTCTTTGGAACGTGTTCAAGGGACAAACAGGCCATTTTCTGCAGAATACGTAAACGTGAAAAAAATGCAATTACCGTCCGCAAGCGTTCCGGTGTAAGATGTCAATACGGGATATGGCCACCATGGAGGGCGATCCAAGATTCCACATGTCGTGTCATGCTTTGCACAACATTATCAAGCAGCTGTTGGGGTAATTTATCCCATTCCTCTGTCAGTGCACGGATGAGGGTGTCCTTGTTTATTGGAGGTATTGGCGACCAGCAAGACTCCTCCCCAAAGCATCCCACACATTTTCAATGGGATTCAGATCTGGAGAACGTGCTGGCCTACGAAGCGTTGAATATCCTCACTCTCAAGACATTCCTGGACAGCGACTGTTCGATGACTTGTTGCGTTGTCGTCCATGAAAATAAATCTATCACCGACAGCACCACGGAACATGCGAACATGAGGTAGCAGAACATTATTAATGTATCGTTGGCCAGCCATAGTCCCAATTGGAAGCACATAGAGTGACGTACGGCCATTGATCATGATGCCACTAAATGTCGGATATCGTCCCTTTCCTGTATGTTTGCTGGAAAATATGCAGTACCACTATCATGCCAGATCAGTTGTCGACAATTAGACGATAGACTGTATCTACTCTCATCTGAGAAGAAGACAGTAGACCAGTCGTTATCAGTCCAATTCGATGTTGATGGCACCATTGCAAACGGGCGGTACGGTGACATCTGGACAATGGGATGCACACAACAGGACGGCGGGCGTATAGTCCTCCTTCATGCAAACGTCTGGCGACAGTTTTTTTGGGAGATTCGCTTGCCAGTAGCAGCCATAAACTGATTTGCTACCTCACTAGCTGTGAGGCGCCTGTGTCTTTTTGTTGATAGCACTATGTACCGATCTTCTGCAGGTGTCGTACTGCGAGCACGTCCTCCCCCGTGACGTTTGCTACACTCTCCATTTGTTTGAAATGATTTCCAAAGCCTTGAAACAACACTGTGGCTGACGTCGAACTCCCTGGCAACATCTGTTATTTTTCGCCCTTCTTCAATCTTGCCAATAATACGGACACGTGTAAAATCATCTAGGTGATGCGGGAAGACATGTACTGAAAATTGCAAGTTCGTCAATTGATTCTTTCCCTTTCAACTTTGCGTTTGAAAAACAACGGTCAATACGCGTCAAATCCTGTATATCTCTTATCAGCGCTATGACGTCACGAACAAGTTCGGCAATCCAAAATTTGCATACGCACAACACGTCTTACTGTATCCCGTACTTATGCTAATTTCCACATTTTCCTGCCTTCCATTTTATGGTTGCTATCGTTGCTATTGTCATCCGTCCTTAGCAATTGTTCGGCAGTGTAGTACCTCAGGGCCGAATATAACTTAAAACTTACCAATTAAAACATTGTGGGATTATTCCCCATCGTGTAACCAGTTTTTCCCGATTTATAAATAAACTAAAGCATTGTGGGATCGTCTACTGTCGCATAATCGTTCTTTCACAGAAAGATAAATATTTGAATCCTTGACCGCACTCTAAGAATTATGTTTTTTTCTATAAAATATAAATGCATAAATATGAAAGCTTTCAAACACTACTTCAGTTTGCTTGATATCGCTTACGGAATATTACGTGTAGAAATCCAAACCGACAATTTGTCAAGTTAATGTAATTAAAACTTTTTCTGTTGTATTCTACTTTTTCAAACGTTCTTTTTCTTTCCCTAAGTTTTTCATGAAAGAGAAAAGAAAATATTAGATTTGATTCAATAATTATTTACCTTTAAGTTGTTAGTCCTTTTATTTGAAAATGTGAACTTAAAAATTTTTCGCTCCTTCCCAAAATTAACAATTTGCGTGCTGAGTTAATTTCCAACATGTGGTATTTCTTCTCCCCAACGGAATAAGGAAGGGTGTCATTTAAATCGTCAAAAATGTGAAGTTTCTTAAACCTAGGATGACACATTTTTGTATCTAAAGTAAGAGACAAGCAATTTTTTTTATTAAACAACTATTTTTCTTGTGAGGTTAAAATATTTTCTTGGATAATGTAAGTATCCCATTTAAATACCCCCCCCCTCTCTCTCTCTCTCAATTTTATTTTTTCCTTTATAGAGTACACTGTATGAATCTAGCTCTGACTAAATTTTATTTTATTTTGTTTCTTTTATAGATGTCTGGACCAACTGATGCAACAACTCTGTACAATACTATTACGAGAGAATGTTTTGATGATATTTCCGGTTCTTTTAAATCTCTATCTGAGTCTGATTCAGAATCAGATTCATCCACACAACAAACATCATCCACACAGCAAAAAAGAAAAAATGACCAGAATTCCCCCTCACCCAAGAAACAAACTAATAGAACAAGTTTACTAAGTGAAATTTTAAGAAGCAGAAACACACACATAATACGATTTAAGAGTGATAAAATTCACGATAATTCTTAACATACCAAAAACAAAAACATGAAGTAAAAATCAAAAGCCCCATGTTTCACAACTTATCATACATTCTTGATGAACAACATTTACACATGGCACCATTTTTGAATGAAGGTTTTTTTATTGTTACACTTTTAAAATCAGAATATACAAAATTAAGAAATCCAGACAAATCATTCCTTGACACTCACAATGACACATGGTCATTTCACAACATCTTTTTAAACACATTTAAAGAAAACAACAAGACTTGTATTGAAAAAATGTGCAGAACATTATCTGAAAAGGTGAGGGAGAATTCCAGTTATTACAAAGTTAAAACATCAAATTAACAATTCAGTGTTAGAACATTACAATAATAATAGGTAGCTTGCCTTTTGTTGTAAGTTCAGCTCCTTTAGTGTGCATTTCACTACACGTCTAGTTGAATCTTTAAAATAACTAGATGTGCAGTGAAATGTATACCAAAGAAGCTGACTTTACAAAACAAAAGGTAAGCTACCTATTATTATTATTATTATTAACAAAATAACATTATTTATTTTTTATTTTAAATTTAACTATAATTTTAAAGTTTTAATTATATTAATCAAAATTATTACACTAACCCAAACACTAAAATTTTCATTATCACAATTTCTTGTACACTCCTATCCAGAAAGAAGTAATACAGGTGCAGTGGACCAATACAGATACAGTGGACCTACAAACATACCAGACAGAGATGTCAAGACGGAGGGACTTTATATAATTTTGAGGAGACTTGTAGGTAATATATTTGTTTTAGTCTTGTGAGATCCCAAGACCGCTTCATTATTGGAATATGATTAATTCACTGCTGGATGAAGGTCCCTCGGCCGCCCCGGTGGCGCAGTGGTCTAAGGCGTTGGCCTCTGATCATTCGTCCGAAAGGGGTCCGGGTTCGAATCCCGGTGAGGCATGGATGTTGTGTTTGTCTTACGGCACTGGATCTCTCCCTTCCCTGGAACCAGTGACCCTAAATTAGGGACGGGCGACTGCTTATAGCCCATTGAGTTGCTCACGGTGGTCGTTAAACCTCAAAAAAAAAAAAAAAAAAAAGGTCCCTCGCAAGTTTCTTCCACAACTGTCTGTCTTAAATTTGTCTCCTCTATGTTACTTCCACATTCTTAGTCTAAAAACAAACAAACAAACAAAATTGGTCGTCTATTCTTCTGACAACATGTCCAACCCATTTTTATACTGTGGTCATTCATGACTAACATTTCTGTTATCCATAAATTCCTCTTTATAATTTTTTCCTGGCCACACTAAACTTGCATCTCTCTGCTTCTTTGACTTGTCTGTATTTCTTCAAAGTCCATGCCTTTGCTGCATATAGGATAAATATATATTTTTTTCTTTGAAGACATAATGACCTATACTCTTCTTAAAAATTGTATCATTTCCTTCCAAAAGCTCTCCAGCCAAGGTTTATACAACATTTATATTAGTTGATGGAGGGGGGAGAGTTGTTGTTTAGATGGATTTTCTGTTGTGTGATTAAGTGTGTGTGTGTGTGACTTAAACCTTTAACAGCTGCTTTATATTGAAAGACTGATTAATGATTAAGAGAACTTCATATACTTTAAATAAACCCATCTCACTTTAAATTTCTCTCTGACAAAGACATCTTTTTTTCCTCAAGCAGATAGTTATATTATAATAAATATCACTATATGCTTGAGAAAAATATCATAAAGTGAAAAAAAAAGGATTTTTTTGTGTGTGTGTGTGTGTGTGTGTGTGTGTGTGTGTGTCCTAAACCTCTTACAGCTGCTCATAATATCACTATCTGCTAGAGAAAAATATTATAAAGTACAAACAGTATTGTGTGTTGGTATGGGATAGATGTATTTCTTATTCAACCAAAGTGTCTTGTGAGATCAAAATTGCTTCATTATTGGAGTGCACTGTTGATAGGAAAGAAAGGTGAAAATGAGTCAACCAAAGTGTCTTGTGAGATCAAAATTGCTTCATTATTGGAGTGCACTGTTGATAGGAAAGAAAGGAGAAAATGAGTCAACCAAAGTGTCTTGTGAGATCAAAATTGCTTCATTATTGGAGTGCACTGTTGATAGGAAATAAAGGTGAAAATGAGTCAAACAAAGTGTCTTGTGAGATCAAAATAGTTTCATTATTGGAGTGCACTGTTGATAGGAAATAAAGGTGAAAATGAGTCAAACAAAGTGTCTTGTGAGATCAAAATAGCTTCATTATTGGAGTGCACTGTTGATAGGAAATAAAGGTGAAAATGAGTCAACCAAAGTGTCTTGTGAGATCAAAATAGCTTCATTATTGGAGTGCACTGTTGATAGGAAAGAAAGGTGATAATGAGTTAATCAAAGTGTCTTGTGAGATCAAAATAGCTTCATTATTGGAGTGCACTGTTGATAGGAAAGAAAGGTGAAAATGAGTCTACCAAAGTGTCTTGTGAGATCAAAATAGCTTCATTATTGGAGTGCACTGTTGATAGGAAAGAAAGGTGAAATGAGTCAACCAAAGTGTCTTGTGAGATCAAAATAGCTTCATTATTGGAGTACACTGTTGATAGGAAAGAAAGGTGAAATGAGTCAACCAAAGTGTCTTGTGAGATCAAAATAGTTTCATTATTGGAGTGCACTGTTGATAGGAAAAAAGGTGAAAATGAGTCAACCAAAGTATCTTGTGAGATCAAAATAGCTTCATTATTGGAGTGCACTGTTGATAGGAAAGAAAGGTGAAAATGTGTCAACCAAAGTGTCTGGTAAGGTCAAAATAGCTCCATTATTGGAGTGCACTGTTGATAGGAAAGGAAGGTGAAAATTAGTTAACCAAAGTGTCTTGTGAGATCAAAATAGCTACATTATTGGAGTGCACTGTTGATAGGAAAGAAAGGTGAAAATGAGTCAACCAAAGTGTCTTGTGAGATCAAAATAGCTTCATTATTGGAGTGCACCGTTGATAGGCCAAGAAAAGGTGAAAATGAGTCAACCGAGATCAAAATAACTTCATTGTTGGAGTGCACTGTTGATAGGCCAAGAAAAGGTATAAGTGAAAATGAGTCAACCAAAGTGTCTTGTGAGATAAAAATAGCTTCATTATTGGAGTGCACTGTTGATTTGGCCAAGGAAATTATAAGAGATCTTGTATGTAGTGTGTGATAGACATTGCTCTAATTTTCACCTATAACAAGTTTACGCAGATGCCTCGACAAACAGTTTTTGGACTTGTTTTGGGATAAAATTAATTCAAAATTGACTTATGTATGGTGTGTGACTGACACTACATGAAATTCCAAAACGTCTTGTGGATAAAGTTCAAAACTGTGTGTTGAAATTACTGTAAATGATCTTTCTGTGAAACCTCTGAATATCAGAAAACAGTTTTAGTAATATATTAAAGATAATTTTTATGATGATGTCCATTTGAATATTTTGTATACAGACCATAAATATTTATTCATTTAATTAGATTTTGTTTTCTCCATTTCAGCTGTCTACCTGGCTCTCTGAAAGACCTGTAAGAATTAGTCGGAGCAAAAAAACTCAGCCGTGACTTGCATTATATGATATAAAGTTTTCAAAGCGTTAAAGTTCGTCACTTATTGGAAAGATGTGTACAGCTTTCTGGATTATAAAGAATTGCGTGAGCCTTGTCATCTGCGAAAGAACCAGTCACCTGAATCCTTGGAGCAAAGTTAAAATTCCCTATAACAACAAGTGAAGACTTCACGTTGTCAAATCGTTCATCTACTGTTTCAGCAACCGATGTTATCACGTAGCTTGTGTCATCATCATCATCGTCAACCATTATCAATCCACTGCTGGACGAAGGTCTCCCCAAGTTTCCTCCACAACGGTCTGTCTTGTGCCTGTCTCCTCCATGTCACTCCCGCATACTTTCGATTTTCATCCACCCATCTCCCATGTGGTCTTCTTATGGGTCTTTTCCTGTCCCTTTTAATCCAATCTAAAATTTCGGCTGTCCATCGATGGTCTGTCCTTCTGGCAGTAGCCCCAGCCCATTGCCATTTCAGGCATTTAACTCTGATCATGATGTCTTCCACTCTCGTCATTTTTCGGATCCATGAGTTCCTCTTCTTATCTCTCCTGGTTACACCAAGCATGCACCTCTCCATGCTGCTTCGAGTTGTCTGCAGCCTTTGTATGTCTCTTTTAGTTAAGGTCCACGTCTCTGCACCATACGTAAGCACTGGAAGGATACATTGATCAAACACGTTTCTTCCAAAAGCTCTCCAGGCAAGTTTTGTACGCCGATTAATTTCTTCATCAATGTGACCCTCACTTGATATCTGCTGTCCAAGATAAACGTACGTGTCTGTTATCTCCATCAATCGATAAATCTTCATTTCTTGTAAAAGCATTGAACATCACTTTTGTCTTCTGAAAGTTCATTTTTAATCCCACTTCTTTACTCTTGTCAGCAAGTTCCTGGATCATACTCTGCAGCTCTGATGGGGTAGTTGCAAAAAATGATTACGTCATCAGCAAAACGAAGATGGGTTAAATAATCTCCATTAATCTTTATCCCTTTGTTTTCCCAGTTCAGTAATTGAAAGACATTTTCCAATGTGGCATTAAAGAGCTTCAGAGATATGGTGTCACCTTGTCTCACTCCTTTTACAATTTTTATGTGTGTTGTATTTTCAAACAGCTGAGTCTTTGCCCTTGCATTTTCATAGATGTTATTAAAAATATTAATGTATGCATCTTCAATACCGCGGGATTTCAGAGCCATTGTAACTGCTGATGGTTTCACCGAATCAAAGGCATTTTCATAATCGATAAAAGCCATGCATAATGGAAGTTCATATTCCCTTGCTCTTTCAATCAGTTCTCTCAATACGGTGATATGATCTATAGTGCTGTAGCCACTCCTGAATCCAGCTTGTTCTCTCGGTTGAGCCATGTCCAGTCTTACCTTCAAACGGTGTGAAAGAACTTTATTGAAGATTTTATAAACCACTGATAGGAGGCTGATAGGTCTGTAGTTCCTGAGATCCTCAATGTCCCCTTTTTTATGTAGCAGGATCATTGTAGCGTTGTTCCAATCCTCAGGAAACTTCCCTTCATTAAGGCATCGAGTGAAAATTTGGGCGAGTACTGTTTCGATTTCTCCACTTGCTTCTTGTATGATGTCTACAGTAATTCCATCTTCTCCTGGAGCTTTTAACCGCTTCATGTTCTTGATTGCATGTGCAATTTATGCTGGGAGGACTGGAAGAACTCTGGTATTGGTACCTTTCACGATGTCTGGAGTACATGCATCATCCCTTTCATATAATTTGGAGTAGAAATCTTTCACTCTTGTCAAAATTTCGCCTCTATTTCTTGTTACAGAACCATCTTCTTTTCTCAGTGCCATAATCTGTTTTCTTCCCTTGCTGAGATATCCCTTTGCTATCTTTAGGCTTTGGTTGCTTTCAATTGCTTTCCTCACTAGTTCACAGTTGAATTTCCTTACGTCTTCAGTGATACTTTTTTGTACTGTCTTGCATAGCTCTATAAATTCCACTTTGGAAGTCACATCTCCATTAGTTGTCCTCATCTCTCTTCTTTTTTGCATCAACATTTTGGTTTTTCCTGATAATTTGTTCACATGCAACTTGTTCTTAGACCCAGCTAATTTTGTTGCTGTTTCCATAAGAGCTTTGATTACTTTTCTGTTAACTTCAGAAATATCCACTTCTTCCGATGTTAGGCCTTCTAAAGCAGAGAATCTGTTCTTCAGTTCCAACTTGAAGGTATTATGGTGTTTTTTAAGGTTGGTTATGTCAATATATTTTGTTTGTCTTATGAGCTAGCCACCTTCGAGTTTAGTGTTGAGGTGCATCTTACATCTCACCAATCTATGGTCACTACCTGTGTTGAACTTGCTTAGCACTCTGCAGTCTTCTATGACGAATTTTTTGTTACACATAATAAAATCAATTTCACTTGTCGTCCCATTTGGATGTCTCCATGTCCATTTCCTGTGTGGCTTTTTCTTGAAAAAGGAGTTCATGATGAAAAACCCCTCTGCCTCTGCAAACTCTACGAGCGTATTTCTACGCTTGTTTCTATTGCCGTGACCAAATTTACCTACTGAAGTTTCATTTTGTTGCTGTCGCCCTATTTTTGCATTGAAATCTCCCATAATTATCTTCAAGTGGTGCTTACCTTTATTATTTAGATGACGAGTTTCCTCATAAAATTCTTCAATTTCTTCTTCAGGATGACTTTTGGTGGGTGCATAAGTTTGAATAATCTGAGCCTGGTATCTTCTCGAGAGTTTGATAATGAGTCGTGCAGCTCTGTCAGAGGAACTTTCAACTTCTACAACTTTATCCTTCAGTTTCTTGTTTATTATACATCCAACACCACTAGTTCTGCCAGTATCTGTCCCACCATAGTAGAAGAGATGTCCACTTTTCAGTTCAATGAGATTTTCTCCTTACCTCACTTAGCCCGACGATGTCCCACTTGATCCTTTGTAGTTCCTCTTCCAATTCAAGAAGCCTCGAATCAGAAGATAGGGAGCGTCCATTATACGTAGCCAAGGTCAGCATCAGATGACAGCCTAGTCCGGTCCTCCGGGGATTCTTATCACCCTCTGCCTTCATGTCGCACTGGCCGCTGCCTTGGCCAGGTACATTCCAGCTGCCGGAGACTGAGGGCCAAAATTTAAGTTGTGGAGTCATTTTTAAGGGATTTGGCCATAACTCGCCACGCCGGCCAAGCGGGTTGGTGAGTGTGGGATAGCATTTCCTCTAATCCCGATGGTATAGTTATACCGCTATTGGCGGTCGTCAGAGCCCCTTTAGTGGGAACAGGATGCACCACGAGAAGGCGGGGTGGACATTTGTCAATGAGAGGCTGTGATGTTATGCATCACCTGACCTTGCATCCCCGTAGCTTGTATTTATTTTCAAAAAAAAAAAAATATATATATATATTATTGATTCCAAAATCTCTGCCTATTTTTGAACCATAGTTTGTTACAAAACAAATTTGGAAGATGTGAATCCGTTTGTCAAGACGATTATAAAAAATAAATATTTTTAATATTGTGTAATCTTTCTTTTGTTGAATTAACTTTTAAGGAAAGGATAACCTAGAACAGAACTTAAATCTGCAGGTATTAAGTGAAAATTAGTCAACCTACTTCTTTCAGGTGTCTTGTTAGATCCAAATAACTACATTATTGGATTTCTGCTTGAGAAAAAGATTAGGTTTTGTAATGTGTTGGAGAAACAGTTTATAAATCCAACCCCCCCCCCACCCCCGCTGTCCATCTTAGACAACTATTAAAGATAATTTCTAAATTGCTGATGATTTTTGCCAAGGTATAATACGATTGTTTAAAAAGGAGGGAGTCCTTTTTTTAACACTAACTAGACACCTTGTCTGTCTTTCAAACAATCTTAATTCATTATCCATTTAACCCTGCCACTTTTGCGGATAAGTGTGTGTGTGGGGGAGGGGAGTGGGGGATGGATGGTACCACTAAAAGAGTGTGCTAGTATCAGTATGTTCAACTCGTTTTTAAAATCAGTGGTTATTTTAGGATTTCAAAGATTTTATTTACTCACAGATGAAATGTGTTAAAATACTCCAACAAGCTCTTCTAATATTAAGGTACAATTAAATTTACCTTAATAATATTAGAAGAGCCTGTTGGAGCATTTTTTTGTTAGGAAAATTATCATATTAATACAGAAGCAAAGAAAACTTGGCACTGTACCAAAAAAATAAATAAAAAAAGCTTTAGGAAAAGATGGAATATGATTTTTTTTTTTCTGATTGGAGGTTTAACGACCACCGTGAGCAACTCAATGGGCTATAAGCAGTCGCCCATCCCTAATTTAGGGTCACTGGTTCCAGGGAAGGGAGAGAGCCAGTGCCGTAAGACAAACTCAACATCCATGCCTCACCGGGATTCGAACCCGGACCCCTTACGGACGAATGATCAGAGGCCATCGCTTAGACCACTGCGCCACCGGGGCGGCGACTAAAGATGTACTTATAATGCTCCTAATTATTGTTAGTAAAAAAATTGCCGCCCCGGTGGCGTAGTGGCCTAAGGCGCTGGCCTGTGATCATTCGTCCGTAAGGGGTCCGGGTTCGAATCCCGTCCGGAATGGGTGTTGTGTTTGTCTTACGGCACTGGCTCTCTCACTTCCCTGGAACCAGTGACCCTAAATTAGGGACGGGCGACTGCTTATAGCCCATTGAGTTGCTCACGGTGGTCGTTAAACCTCCAATAACAAACAACAACAACAAAAGCAGTCGCCCGTCCCTAATTTAGGGCCACTGGTTCCAGGCAAGGGAGAGAGCCAGTGCCGTAAGACAAACACGACATCCATGCCTGACTGGGATTCGAACCCGGACCCCTTACGGACGAATGATCAGAGGCCAGCGCCTTAGGCCGCTACGCCACCGCGGCGGCAATTTTTTTACTAACAATAATTAGGAGCATTGTAAGTACATCTTTAGTCGCAGCCCCGGTGGCGCAGTGGTCAAAGCGATGGCCTCTGATCATTCGTCCGTAAGGGGTCCGGGTTCGAATCCCGTGAGGCATGGATGTTGTGTTTGTCTACAGCACTGGCTATCTCCCTTCCCTGGAACCAGTGACCCTAAATTAGGGACGGGCGACTGCTTATAGCCCATTGAGTTGCTCACGGTGGTCGTTAAACCTCCAATGAAAAAAAAAAAAAAAGTCTTTAGTCACTGAATTCTTAATTGAAAAAAATAACCATTGGAATGACGAAACAAATGGCCTTCACTAACAACATCGTGTGCATAACGTGATTCTAACATCTGTCAAACGGGGTGGGGTGTCTTCACCACAAATTTTTAGATATTGTGTACATAACAGGATTCTAACCCCTGTCAGACGGGTTGCCTTCACCACAAATTTTTAGATATTGTGTCTATAACGGGATTCTAACCCTTGTCAGACGGGTTGCCTTCACCACAATTTTTTAGATATTGTATCAATAACGGGATTCTAACCCCTGTCGGACTGATTGCCGATCCCATTACTGGGTGAATAAAAGGATTATAACCAGTTGAGACGGGTTGTCTTCACTTTCCAGAGTCAAAATTCGCATCACGTGAATCGGAATATTCAGAATTTTTGTTCGGTTATATATTCGAGAGACTTACACCAGTATACCTATCGTCACCCCAAATACACCAGGATACATATCGCCACCCATTATGGTACCAAATACGCCAGGAAACCTAACGCCTGCCGCCCCGGTGGCGCAGTGGTCTAAGCGATGGCCTCTGATCATTCGTCCGTACGGGGTCCGGGTTCGAATCCCGGTCAGGCATGGATGTTGTTTGCCTTACGGCACTGGCTTTCTCCCTTCCCTGGAACCAGTGACCCTAAATTAGGGACGGGCGACTGCTTATAGCCCATTGAGTTGCTCACGGTGGTCGTTAAACCTCCAATCAAAAAAAAAAAAAAAAAAAAAACCTAACGCCTCCTCATGCAATCGATGCCTCTCGAGTGGCCGATGTTTTGCGGGCAAAAGGGGGTCCCATAGCTTATTAGTTAGGTGGTCATAATGTAATGGTTCATCAATGTACACAGCGAGAATTCCTCACAAAGTCTACCCCAAAGTTCACTCCTGTCCGCAGTTCAAAAGCCATGAACGACATATTTCCCTCGAAAGCCATCGCACTTCTGTATTAAAGAGTAACGTCTTGTGATCAGTCCCCATTTTTTTTGCGAGTTTTTTTTTTTTAATTGGAGGTTTAACGACCACCGTGAGCAACTCAATGGGCTATAAGCAGTTGCCCGTCCCTAATTCAGGATCACTGGTTCCAGGGAAGGGAGAGAGCCAATGCCGAAAGACAAACACAACATCCATGCCTCCCCGGGATTCGAACCCGGACCCCGTTCGGACGAATGATCACAGGCCATCGCTTAGACCACTGCGCCATCGGGGCGGCTTTTTGCGATTGGTGGTTTAACGACCACTGTGAGCAACTCAATGGACTATAAGAAGTCGTACGTCCCTAATTTAGGGCCACTGGTTCCAGGGAAGGGAGAGAGCCAGGGCCATAAGACAAACACAAGATACATGCTTCACCGGGATTCGAACCCGGACCCCTTTCGGACGAATGATCAGAAGCCAGCGCTGAGACCACTGCGCCAACGGGGCGACTGCCAGTCCCCATTTCATGGAATAAAATTGCAAATAGTTTTTTTTTTTGATTGGAGGTTTAACGACCACTGTGAGCAACTCAATGGACTATAAGCAGTCGCCCGTCCCTAATTTAGGGTCACTGTTTCCACGGAAGGGAGAGAGCCAGTGCCGTAAGACAAACACAACATCCATGCCTGACCGGGATTCGAACCCGGACCCCTTACGGACGAATGATCAGAGGCCAGCGCCTTAGACCACTGCGCCACCGGGGCGGCGCAAATAGTTTTGTCCCAGGAATTGAGATTTTATAAAATTCATAATTTCAACCACCTCATCGAGAACAGTTTTCATGGTTGGTGGCAGAATTTTGGCCTCCAGATATTCTGAATGTTCTCTGCAGTGAGTGAAGTGAACTGGAAGAGCTACTTCCTTTATTTTTGGTTATCACGCCACTGTGTTTTTCTCTCCTAGAACGTGTTTCGTCGGTGTAGACTCCCACCCATTTACCACACTTCGGCTTCTTAGTACTTGTAAAACCATCAGTTATCAAGAAGACGTCTGCAGAAGTTACGTGAGTAGTCAGAGACTCACGGAATGAGAATTCTTCATGAACAATCTCTCCATTTTCAAATCTAACAAAACATGCAGGCTTGTAAATGTTTACTACATCAGTCGACTTAACAAACTGGGGAGCAAAGGTATCCCGCGTACGCTACAGTTTCTCAATCACTTGCTTCTTAAAATTGTGTGCCGCGGACTTATTCTTCGTGACACAGTGTGTAGAAAGTGAGTCGAATCTTTTGCAATTTTTGCATAAACGCATGTGCTACGGCGAGTATGTCACGTGTTCAAACTAGTTCAAACGTGCATTGCAGTCCATCGAAAGGGAACTTAAGTGGCGGCCGTTGCTGTGAACAGCATTGCATGTCGTCGTTCTGTCTGTGGTTGGGACGCCTAAAAGATGAACAGCCACAACCTGCTAATTTGGGGACATTTTATAATGAATTAGCTTTGTTTATCTTTTTGCTAAGCTAATTATTATGAATGAATAATGCTCTAAGCTTCAAAATGATGAATTCCCAAAAGGGTGTTATTACTCGTTAATTATGAACTTAAACAAAGTCTCAACGCTGGTTATTTATATTAAGTAATCAAAGTCATAAACCTAACAGCCAGACAGAGGTCTGACAAAACTAAGAATTGAGAAAGACTGAACTTACAGAACAACTTGTTTATTATGAAGACTCCTGGTCAACTAAGGCACTCATATATCACTACTACATAACAACACAACTCCAACGCAACAACACAACTACAACGCAACGACTCAACACCCCTACTTCTCGATGAACGCGCCTATATACGAGCTACCACCACGTCATGACTTACACTCATTGCCAGATCTCATTCAGCGGGGTGAAATAATATTCCGTTCAGTAGGAAGATAATTTACATAGTAAAATAAAATAACCAGAGATAGTAAAATCAAAAGGAAAGTGAATATAGAGTATACGTTACATCATCTCCCCCTTAATTTTTCTTCTTTTTTTTTCTTTTTTTTTTTTTTTCCGAAAAACCTATCAATTTTGGAGTGTAAGTCTTACATTTCGATGATTGACGTTTCTCGATCTTTTTTTTGATTTGTTGTTTGGTGGTAGCCGTATTTACATGATCAACTTGGCATAACAATTTACGAATCTGTATTCGACTGTGAAATTTGTAGTGTAGAACAAACCAAACCTGCATCGGCATACTTTCCTTTTATTCTGCCTAGCAGGAATCACTTTTTTAATTTCAAATTACGTGCGCCTCATTCGTGGAAATACATAACAACTGTATCAGCAGCGAAGATTGCCTGAAGCTGCCTAACAGTAACAATTTTATTATTTTCATTTCAAATTACGTTTGCCTCATGCGTTGAAATACAGAACAACTGTATCAGCAGCGAAGATTGCCTGAAGCTGCCTAACAGTAACAATTTTATTATTTTCATTTCAAATTACGTTTGCCTCATGCGTTGAAATACAGAACAACTGTATCAGCAGCGAAATTTACCTGGAGCTGCCTAACAGTAACAATTTTATTATTTTCATTTCAAATTACGTTTGCCTCATGCGTTGAAATACAGAACAACTGTATCAGCAGCGAAATTTACCTGGAGCTGCCTAACAGTAACAATTTTATTATTTTACCCCTAAGCACATAGATATATATAAAAAAAGTGGATTAGTAGATGGACATAGAAGAAATATAAAAAAAAACACACATATATACACAAAAAGAATGCATAGGCCCACACGAAAAAAAAGAAATTCTGACACGCCAACTGGTCGAGCAGGAAAAACAATAAACTGAGAAAAGAACCTGTCCACGAGAACTTACTTATCTCGAGGACGCATAAAAAATTCTAGTGCGAAAACGTTTTCCAGGCCTAATGGGACTGGGGAAATCAGGTGGCTTGGATCTCTTCCGGGACGGTAATGGAACATCGGTCTGTTGTCGGTCAGGAATCTGGCGGTCTGGAAATCCCTGCGGCTGAGAAGAACGGTCAGGAACGTCAGAAGTCTGGCGGTCCGGAAATCCCTGCTGCGGCTGATAGGAACGGTCAGGAGTCTGGCGGTCTGGAAATCCCTGCGGCTGAGAAGAACGGTCAGGAACGTCAGAAGTCTGGCGGTCTGGAAATCCCTGCGGCTGAGAAGAACGGTCAGGAACGTCAGAAGTCTGGCGGTCCGGACATCCCTGCTGCGGCTGATAGGAACGGGCTCCCCCAGGCTTTGGATATGAAGTCCCTTGATGCTGGGGCCCGTTGTGTCCTTCCAGGATCTTTTTGGAGGGACGTGTCTCCGGCCACATCGCTTGTTTTCGTTTACGCCCACGGGGCATGATAGTAGTAGCAGGCATCGGCCCTGTTTGCCCTGAACGGAGGTTCCAGGGGCGAAACCCGGGCGGATGCAAAGATTTCTGCCTTCGTCGCTGTTGCGGCGAAGCAGATTGGGGAGACAAGTGACGTTTGCGCCCAGCTTTTGGTGGTGCTGGACGGTGTGGAATATTAAATGTTGGATTCATAACTGACAAATCCGAAATGTCCGACGCCTCTGAGTCGCTGCTATAATTCAGCGGTCGTGCAGGGTGATGTTTGGCTTTGCCTATAGGAATACTTTCCGATGAGGTATTCAAAGAAGAAGTATCCCGCGTTGGTGCAGAGGTAGCCGGAAACGGCGCAACAATAGTCTTGGCAATGGTTGGAGGGAAAGGTACGATACTAGTATTCGACGAACGCGAATCGAGCCTTGGTCTCACGGGAGAATCAGGTTGCGGTTGTAGAAACTCGTCTGGAGGGGGAGGGTGAAAGGAAAAATCACTGGTGATTCGTCAAAAATGTTCGGTGGGTCGTCCACAATTTCTGGCGGTTGAACATGAGATATAGATTCTTGAGTCTGTGGAACAGAAGGTTGAGTAGGATGGATAATGAACTCGATATCCCGTTCGTGATACTTGCGACATTGATCAACATGTACATATTGAAAATTGTTGTTCGGTTTCTCCAGAACAATATTATTTTCAAAGACATTTGCCACCCGATATGGACCTTCGTAGCTGGGTGCAAATTTCTTCACTAAAGTATGCGAAACAGAAGACTGGAAGTGCGTTTCCACGAGAGTGAGATCTCCAACGACAAGATCTGGTTCCCTACGCCTAGGATTATAATATCTTGCTTGAGCCGCTTGTGCTCCTAGCATTGCAATACGAGCTCTTTCTGCCATAATGTGTACTGATTGTGGAGTTGGTCGCTGGTTTAATTCGTCGATAATCCCCGTTAAATTTTCAAAAGGGGTTTTAATTTTGCGACCCAGAAAAAGTTCTGCAGGAGTAATTTTAGTAGACTCGTGGACAGACGAGCGGAGGGCGAACGCAAAAAGTTCTAAATGGTCATCCCATCTTTCATGGTGGTCCATTACGAAAGTCGCAATCATTTTCACTAGCGTTCGGTTAACGCGTTCTGCAGGATTACTCTGGGGATGATATGGGGAAATGAATTTGTGTTTAATGTGTAATCTCGCACACATTCTGTCAAAAATGTCAGAAATAAATTGAGGACCATTATCCGAAACTACTTTATTAGGTGCACCATATCTAGAAAATACTTCATTAACTAAGACATTACAAATAATCTCAGCCGTAGCGGCTTTAATGGGAAAAACTTCAACCCATTTAGAAAAATTATCAGTTAGTACTAAAACATAACGAGCTTTATTTTTAACAGATAATGGATAAGGTCCCAATAAATCTATGGAAATAATATCAAATACATGAGAACTTGAACTAGATTTCAAGTGACCGGCCGGTCTTACATTACGATAGTTATTAATCTGACACAAGTGACATGATTGAACGTATGCGAGCACACTTTGGTACATTCCAGGCCAATAGGCAACATCCCGCAATTTACAACGGGTCTTGCGAATACCTAAATGGCCTGCAAGAGGTTTGTCATGAAATTCATTTAAAAGAGCCATTCTAAGGGTTCGCGGAATACATGGGCGAAACTCTGCCCTAGTAGTCCGAGACTTTGTATAATAAAGAAGACCCTCTATTACTTCAAAATGTTGTGACCTTCCAGCCAGAGAAGGATCACTTGGTAGGGGCGAACCCGCAAGCAAAAAATTGTAAATATCCCCAAAATCTGGATCATTTATTAATTCTGCCATTATCTGCTCTCTGGATGTGATATCAGCTATCAGAAGTAAAGGCTGACATCCAGGAGTAGTTTCGGTGGGGACCCCACTAATCGGAACGCGAGATAATGCGTCCGGTAATTGATTCTTATTACCTGGCTGATACGAAATTTTGATATTGCTCTCTTGTAACTTCAGAGCCCACTTCATAAGTCTTTGAGATAGGTGTTTAGCAGAATTCAAATACTGAAGGGCAGAATGATCCGTAATTATGTTAACTGTCAATTCGTTAAGATAACATTGAAATTTATTCAGTGCATACACAACAGCAAGACATTCACGTTCCGTAGCTGAATAATTGCGTTCAGCTTTGGCTAAAGTACGAGACGCAAAAGCTATTGGATGCCCAGCTTGTGACAAAACGCAACCAAGACCAACTCCGGATGCATCAGTATAAATATCAAATTCTTTAGAATGATCCGGGAAAGCCAACACCGGAGGCTGAGTCAATGCAGACTTCAGTGTTTCGAATGCAGCGTTAGCTTCAGGTGTCCAAATAAACTTCTTGTATTTACGCTTTAAAGCATACAATGGCTCACATATTGTAGCATAAGCGGGGACGAACTGCTGATACCATCCGGTCATTCCCAGAAAGCGGGATAGTTCTTTTGCTGTTTTAGGCCGAGGAAAGTCAGCAATAGGCCTAATTTTTTCATTATCAGTGAATAAGCCGTGGGGAGTAATTTTCAACCCCAGATATACAATCTCGTCCCTCGCTATCTGGCATTTACTAGGTTTTAACGTCAAGCCAGCATTGTATATAAGTTGGAACACCTGTTTGAGCAGAGAAAGGTGCTCGTCAAAAGTCTCTGATGTTATAATAATATCATCCAAATAGACATGCACATGTGGACCCAGGACAGGTCTGAGAACCGTGTCCATAAGCTTTTGGAAAGTAGCAGGTGCAGAAGCTAAACCAAAAGGCATACGTAAATATTCATAGGCCCCAAAAGGAGTCACAAAGCCTGTTTTATCAACCGAGTCCGGATGTACTGCCACCTGCCAATATCCACTTGCCAAATCCAAAGTTGACATCCATTTGGTTGACGACAAGTCATTTAGAATATGTGACATGACAGGTAGGGGATAATTGATTGTTTTTGTGACTTGGTTGAGTTTGCGAAAATCTGTCACGAAACGAAATTCATTTGGTTGTTTCTTTGGAACCAAGAAGGCAGTAGCCGCCCTGGCGCTTGTTGATTCCCTGATTATGCCCTGCTTAATCATTTCCGCAATTTGACGTTGCATTTCCTGTTTTTTATGTGGAGCACAAGGGTAAGGTTTCTTCGCAATGGGTTTCGAACCATCAGTGTCAATAACATGATAAACCACCTGTGTGAAACCAGGTTGATCCGAAAATAAACCAGGGCTTTCCTGTAAAAGGAGAGAAAGCTGGTCTCGTTGCCCCTCATTCAATTGGTCACTCAACAATAAACTCGTAATATCTACAGGAACCGTCGGAATCATTTCGACAGGTTCCGGAAAGGAAATCACATGTTGTACAAAATTCAAAGTTATTTGAAACTTGTTAATAAAGTCCATACCCATGAGACATTTCACGGGTAGCTCGTCTATAAGCAGGAAAGAATGTGTAAATCGAGCTTTTCCCAGCCCTAAAGATAATGTGACAGTTCCTGCGATACTGAAGATTTCGTTATTTGCACCTCGCAAATACTGCGTTGCAGGCTGAACATGTATTGCAGAAAAAACATCATTGCAAAACTTTGTATTTAGGGCTGATATCTCAGACCCAGTGTCGAACTTTGTCTCGACAATAATGTCTTCAAGTGTCAAGAATACATCAGGCAACTGAGGAGTTTGAACAGTCACTAATACTGTTTTAGGGTCAGGATGTTTGGTATCAGGAAGCAGGACCGACCCTTCGTCTACTTCCTGTGGAAGTTTAAAGGAATTCTGGTGGTGTTATCATGTGGTCGGAAACCTCGACCCTGCCGGGTATCGGGAAAATTTTCACGATAAGGAAAATTGCGTGCACCCTGCGTCGGGAACTCCGCGTGTCTGTTGAGATTTTCATTTTCGTTACGTCTGCCCTCAGCACGGGCAGAAAAATTATTATTGCCCTGAGCATGATAACGTTCCGAATGCTGCTGAGTGGAACGGGGTCGAGCATACTGTGCATTATGACGAAACCCCGTAGCTTGCTCCGAAACTCGTTGCTGGTTCGCCACTCTTCTGTGTGGTGGAACGTATGAAGCTTGGGTGGGCACGTGTGTATGCTCGCGCTGAAAGTTTTGTCTATTATGCCGCTGAGGGTTTTCGGAATAAGCCTCGCGGGGTGCCCGAGCATGGTGAGTTGCAGCATGTTTGCCATGTCGCTCTTCATACGTGCGTATGAGGCGAAGGCATTCATGAATAGTGGTAGGGTGTCGAACCTCAAGAAAATCTTGTAAGAATGGGTCGAGCTGCTGTACGAGGGTATCCAACATGTCAACATGACTGGCATGTGGATCCCATAGATTATATAAGCGTGTAGTCTCCAACGCAAATGCAACAGGGCTATCATTGGGACCCTGCTGACGAGAAAACAGCTGTTGGGCAAGGCTAGCTCGACTGAGGCCGAAAGGAAAGACCTCCAAGAATTCTGCACGGAAATTCTCATAATGAGAATCCGGGTTCGACCCTCGCCACTGCCGATACCAGGTCTTGGCGGTATCTCTCAAGCAAGTTCCGGCAATTTGGACCTTGCAGTCTTCCGGAATATTATATAAATCAAAATGGTCTTCCAGATCTTCGAGGAACTTTAAAGACCCCTCCAAACCATTGAAATTAATTGTTCCTGCATGCGGCACGTAATGGGCAAGCATTCCGCTTCGCTGAGAGGATTGCACTCCCTCAGGTACGACCCGCGGCTCAGAGTGATAAGAAGCTGGTGCATTACGAGATGGTGAAGAATGCTTGGGTATGTGTAGATTATTCATATCCAAGTCAGAGCCACAGGCTTCGTACAAATTGTCCAAACAAACACCATTACCCTCGAGACTTGCCGGAAGGTGGAAATTTGCAGTTGTCTCAGGTAAGGAAGCCATGGGTAATAATAGTCAGGCTCTCGTGTTCGAGAAAAGTTCGGGCGCCAATTATAATGAATTAGCTTTGTTTATCTTTTTGCTAAGCTAATTATTATGAATGAATAATGCTCTAAGCTTCAAAATGATGAATTCCCAAAAGGGTGTTGTTACTCGTTAATTATGAACTTAAACAAAGTCTCAACGCTGGTTATTTATATTAAGTAATCAAAGTCATAAACCTAACAGCCAGACAGAGGTCTGACAAAACTAAGAATTGAGAAAGACTGAACTTACAGAACAACTTGTTTATTATGAAGACTCCTGGTCAACTAAGGCACTCATATATCACTACTACATAACAACACAACTCCAACGCAACAACACAACTACAACGCAACGACTCAACTCCCCTACTTCTCGATGAACGCGCCTATATACGAGCTACCACCACGTCATGACTTACACTCATTGCCAGATCTCATTCAGCGGGGTGAAATAATATTCCGTTCAGTAGGAAGATAATTTACATAGTAAAATAAAATAACCAGAGATAGTAAAATCAAAAGGAAAGTGAATATAGAGTATACGTTACAATTTGCTTTACGAGTTTGAACTCGGTCATAACGCTGCTCAAGCAGCCCGAAACATTTGTCATTCGCAAGGGGAAGGTTCCGTGGATCACAACACGGCAACTAGATGGTTCAAGAAATTTCGCTCAGGCGACAGAAACCTCAACGATCAGCGAAGATCAGACAGGCCTCAAACCAGAGATTCGGAGCCGTGCGCCAGGTCGTACAGACAAATCCTGCAACCAGCACTCGGATATTATCAGGAGAGTTACGCATATCACAGACAACTGTGGTTCGTCACCTTCAGGACCTCAACTAGGTGTACAGGAGCTGCCACATTGTCCCTCACAAATGGACGCCTGCTGCAGAAAACCGCCGAGTAGAAGTATGCTCTAAACTCCCAGAAAACCCGCGCGATGTACGTTTCATCAGGAGAATTGTTACGTGCGATGAAAAGTGGGTTTATTTCCGTAATCCTAACACCAACGGCAGTGGCTGAGCTACGGCGAGCTTCCTGAACCTGTTACAAAAGGTGGGCGCTTCGGGTACAAGGTGATACTCTGCGTCTGGTGGCATTTCGAGGGGATAATCCATTACGAATTTGTTCCAGATGGTCGGACCATTGATGTGATCTTTCGTTTCACTCAGTAATCTTTGCCGTCGGATTAACTAGAAAATTTCGTAATCGTTTATAGAGACGAAAAGTTTTTCTTTAATGTAACAGCAAATTGTTGAACCTTCCAATTCATACCCGGCCATTACATTATGACCACCCCCAGCCTAGATAAATGAACACCCCTGGAGACCGAACGGTTGCGCAAGTGACGTTCACAGAGCAGTATATATACAACCCTAGGACAGGCTTTCGGTTAGAAAAGTTTTCGGAGTCTGAATGTAAAAAGTTGCCGATTTATTGGAGTTCCATAAAAAACAAAATGTGATGGCTCCGCACCTCGGAACCATGATCTTGGAAACGGCATGGTTTGTGCCGTTATTCACGTTCCGCTGTATTGACTCCGTATCAAAAGTGGTGCACAGATGGTCAAACGATGAAACGTCATCCAGCCGTTTGACGCCCGCAGCTCGTTAATGCCACAGAGGAGCAGAGACTGTCGCTCATTGTTCACAGCGACCACAGGGTCACTGCGACAAACCACCTGCAGCAACAATAATAGTGATCAAGGCACTGTGTCACAGCACACAGTTCATCGCAGCCTTCTGCGCAAGGGCGTACGTAACCGAATACCCAGCCGGATTCCCATGCTTACTGCACGTCACCACCGACAACGCATGAAATGGGTCCAAGATCATCGAGATTGGACAATGGATGATTAGAAGAAAGTGGCATGGTCTGGCGAATCAAGATTCCTGGTGCATCACGTAGACAACCAACCGCGGATACGCCTATTACCATCTGAGGCTTTGGCACCTGGATGCACTGTTGGGCGGAAACAAGCCGGCAGCGGCGGTGTTAAGCTGTGGAAAATGTTTTGTTGAGACACTTTAGACCCCATTATCCCAACAGCAAAATCCCTGACAGCTGCCAGGTATCTGAACATCGTTGCGGACCAAATTCACCCATTCATGGCAACTTTGTTCTTCTCTGGTGACGGCTATTACCAACAGGATAATGTGCCTTGCCACACTGCCAGAATCGTCAAGGAGTGGTTCGACGAACGTGCTGGGGACTTTATGTTAATGCCTTGTCCTCCAAATTGAGCTGACATGAACCCAATCAAACAGTTGTGGTTCAACTTCGAAAAGCAAGTTCACGCTAAATGGCCACCACCCTGAAGAGTCCGGAAACTTGAGGACCTGCTGTTGACATTATGGTACCAGATACCTGTCGCCACCGTACCGAATCGATGCCTTGCCGATTGCCCGCTCCTCTGCGGACTAAAATGGGTCCTACAGCTTAGGAGGTAGATGGTCATAATGTAATAGCTTACCGGTGTAGAACCTCTTTCAGTATCAAAGAATTCATTAATGCATAATCCCAAACCGTCTGTGTTCGACTGCGTTTTAGAAAATGATTACAATTATGCACGTGTCACTGCAAAAATCGAAAATGTACGCAACAAAATTCATGGAATATCAGAAAATATGCTTCTGTCACGCTTCTAATAGTAATATCAGCCTGTAAAATTATTAGGGTATTCAAATGGAGAGCGACTTTTCATAAATTTCCGTTATCCTTCGAAGCCGGACCCGTTTCCTGTGATTTACGAGAAAGCGGTCATGTGCTGCCATCTCTCGGCCGCTGTAAAAGATGATGCGTGTAGTTGTGTAATAATCCCGTTTCGTGACTACTTTGGGTGGCTGTTAAAAGGTTGTTTCTCAATGCTAATTGTGTCCCTAATCCGAAGCGTTTATTTTTGCGGAAGAGCTTTGTATCTTCATCAGAAGAAGCTGGCAAAATAAATCAATTGATTGCGTGAATTTAAAATCAAGCATTTCGCGCTACAGAAAAAGAGTATAATGATTCCTTCGCCACCAAGCTTTCCTTCCTCACATTGGATGGCTATCGTGAACTCTGAAACTTGATCTCTGCAATACTCACACCAGTCCCTAAGTGTCTCAGTGGACATGGCAACATAACACTGTGACTATTCCTCGATTGCATCATGATAGGACAATCGTTTGGCGAAACGATACATGATACTTATCAAGATACTAAGAGGAATATGAGCTCCATGTCCCAAGTGTACAGGCACACAGTTCATTCTTTCCTGAAAAGTGATTCTTTCGACACCTAAATTGTTCAAAAGGATGGAGAATTTTCACTCTGAGAATCGGCAGTGACTCTCTAAACATCTTGAAGTTAGAAGCAATTCTTTGCGTTCACGCCATGAAATACGTATAGACTGATCCACACTGATTTCATCGAAAAATCTCTTCCAATTCCACATATTACTGCACATTAAAACAAAAAAGATGTCACCGAATTTTTGGTTGTAATGAAACTCTTTTGATGCGAATTAAATTTATCAAAGCTATTCAAAGTCAATGGAACCGGTATCGAGAACATTAGCATCTGACCGAAGAAAGAACCCACACAGCACAGAATATTTCGTATATGTTACAAGTAAGTAGCAGTGAAACATTGATACTTTTCAGATACATTGCGCAATGTAACAGTAATGTTTCAGAAACCTTAAGGTTACGTCAAAATGTCCTCAAACGTTACATAACTTTGAAAGATAACCGATACGTTACAGTGAAAGGTCTTTGTAACTTCTATAACGAAGTAACTTCCTCCGTCATTTGTGTCCACGCCAGGATTCGAACCCGGGTCCCCTCATTCCGGAATAAGTTGCTCTACCAATTGAGCTACGCGGACATTTTATTCTGATTCCTATTTGCCTTTATGTCGTGTGCGTCCTTCGGGCAGGTACGTCACATCTCCTGGTACGTTACATCATCTGCCCCTTATTTTTTTTTTCGAAGTGCTGGAGAAGGGATTCTCTTATTTTTCCTATCTCGCGGTGTGGAAAGAACATCACACCAATGCGAGATTTTGAACGGTCGGGTCATCCGGATAGTTCGGGCGCCATTATAACGAAGTAAATTTCTCCGTCATTTTTGGTTTACGTCGGGATTCGAACCCGGGTCCCCTCATTCCGGAATAAGTTGCTCTACCAATTGAGCTACGCGGACATTTTATTCTGATTCCTATTTGCCTTTATGTCGTGTGCGTCCTTCGGGCAGGTACGTCACATCTCCTGGTACGTTACACTTCAACATACCGACTTCACGTTACTGTTACATATTTGAAAGATATTTGTGACATCATCGTGTTACTGTTACTTGATAATAGGGGGTTTCTGTAACAAAGCAAGCTGTCCACGTGCTGCCTGAAGAACGGATGTGGTTGATTCCTGGTCAATCATGACGTCAGTTGGAGCCATTTGTTTTCTACGTGTCAGTCACAGCCATTTGTTTTCCACTTTTGTCCGCCAATTTCTCTCTGTGTTCAACCATAACATTTGTTTGCCACGTGACCGAACATGTTTTGTTCGCCATTTTTTACCTCCCTACATGATCTCACCAATATCTTTTGTACGCCATTTTGTTTTACTCCATCAGGAAACTTTACGGTGTGACGTCACGACGCTGGGGAATTTTTTCTAAGGAAATACAAATCCTCGTAGATCACGCTAGGTTCGAACACCTGTCCAGCGGGTTTCTAGGCAGATGCATTATCCCACTCGACCACGGGTAGCAAATGTACCTTTTAATGCATCATCATCATCATCATTGTCAACCATTATCAATCCACTGCTGGACGAAGGTCTCCCCAAGTTTCCTCCACAACGGTCTGTCTTGTGCCAGTCTCCTCCATGTCACCCCTGCATACTTTCGAATTTCATCCACCCATCTCCCATGTGGTCTTCTTCTGGGTCTTTTCCTGTCCCTTGGAATCCAATCTAAAATTTCGGCTGTCCATCGATGGTCTGTCCTTCTGGCAGTATGTCCAGCCCATTGCCATTTCAGGGATTTAACTCTGATCTTGATGTCTTCCACTCTTGTCATTTTTCGGATCCACGAGTTCCTCTTCTTATCTCTCCTGGTTACACCAAGCATGCACCTCTCCATGCTTCTTTGAGTTGTCTGCAGTCTTTGTATATATCTTTTAGTTAAGGTCCACGTCTCTGCACCATACGTAAGCACTGGAAGGATGCATTGATCAAACACTTTTCTTTTAAGACATAATGGCATATTGCTCTTGAAAATTATGCTGTTTCTTCCAAAAGCTCTCCAGGCAAGTTTTGTACGCCGATTAATTTCTTCATCAATGTGACCCTCACTTGATATCTGCTGTCCAAGATAAACGTACGTGTCTGTTATCTCCAGCTTTTCTCCATCAATCAATAAATCTTCATTTCTTGTAAAAGCATTGAACATCACTTTTGTCTTCTGAAAGTTCATTTTTAATCCCACTTCTTTACTCTTGTCAGCAAGTTCCTGGATCATACTCTGCAGCTCTGATGGGGTAGTTGCAAAAATGACTACGTCATCAGCAAAACGAAGGTGGGTTAGATAATCTCCATTAATCTTTATCCCTTTGTTTTCCCAGCTCAGCGACTGAAAAACACCCTCCAATGTGGCATTAAAGAGCTTCGGAGATATGGTGTCACCTTGTCTCACTCCCTTTCCAATTTTTATGTGTGTTGTATTTTCAAACAGCCGAATCTTTGCACTTGCATTTTCATAGATGTTATTAATAATATTAATGTATGCATCTTCAATACCGCAGGTTTTCAGAGCCATTGTAACTGCTGATGGTTTCACCGAATCAAAGGCTTTTTCATAATCGATAAAAGCCATGCACAATGGAAGTTCATATTCCCTCGCTCTTTCAATTAGTTCTCTCAGTACGTGGATGTGATCTATTGTGCTGTAGCCACTCCTGAATCCAGCTTGTTCTCTCGGTTGAGCCATGTCCAGTGTTACCTTCAAACGGTGTGAAAGAACTTTAGTGAAGATTTTATAAACCACTGATAGGAGGCTGATAGGTCTGTAGTTTCCGAGATCCTCAATGTCACCTTTCTTATGTAGCAGGATCATTGTAGCGGTGTTCCAATCCTCAGGAATCTTTCCTTCATTAAGGCATCGAGTGAAAATTTGGGCGAGTACTGTTTCAATTTCTCCACTTGCTTCTTGTATGATGTCTACAGTAATTCCATCTTCGCCTGGAGCTTTTCCCCGCTTCATGTTCTTGATTGCATGTGCAACTTCTGCTGGAAGGACTGGAGGAACTCTGGTACTGGTATCTTTCATGATGTCTGGAGTGCATGTATCATCCCTTTCATATAATTTGGAGTAGAAATCTTTCACTCTTGTCAAAATTTCGCCTCTATTTCTTGTTACAGAACCATCTTCTTTTCTCAGTGACATAATCTGTTTTCTTCCCTTACTGAGATGTCCCTTTGCTATCTTTAGGCTTTGGTTGTTTTCAATTGCTTTCCTCACTAGTTCACAGTTGAATTTTCTTACGTCTTCAGTGATACTTTTTCTTACTGTCTTGCATAGCTCTATATATTCCACTTTGGAAGTCACATCTTCTTTAGTTGTCCTCATCTCTCTTCTTTTTTGCATCAACATTTTCGTTTTTCCTGATAATTTGTTTACATGCAACTTGTTCTTAGACTCAGCTAATTTTGTTGCTGTTTCCATAAGAGCTTTGGTTACTTTTCTGTTAACTTCAGAGATGTCCACTTCTTCCGATGTTAGGCCTTCTAAAGCAGAGAACCTGTTCTTCAGTTCCAACTTGAAGGTATTATGGTGTTTTTTAAGGTTGGTTATGTCAATAGATTTTGTTTGTCTTATGAGCTTGCCACGTTCAAGTTTGGTGTTGAGGTGCATCTTACATCTCACCAATCTATGGTCACTACCTGTGTTGAACTTGTTTAGCACACTGCAGTCTTCTATGACGAATTTTTTGTTACACATAATAAAATCAATTTCACTTGTCGTCCCATTTGGATGTCTCCATGTCCATTTCCTGTGTGGCTTTTTCTTGAAGAAGGAGTTCAAGATGAAAAACCCTTCTGCCTCTGCAAACTCAACGAGAGTATTTCCACGCTGGTTTCTGTTGCCGTGACCGAATTTACCTACTGAAGTTTCATTCTGTTGCCGTTGCCCTATTTTTGCATTGAAATCTCCCATAATTATTTTCAAGTGTTGCTTACCTTTATTATTTAGATGACAAATTTCCTCATAAAATTCTTCAATTTCTTCTTCAGGATGACTTGTGGTGGGTGCATAAGTTTGAATAATCTGAGCCTGGTATCTTTTCGAGAGTTGGATAACAAGTCGTGCAGCTCTGTCAGAGGAACTTTCAACTTCTACAACTTTATCCTTCAGTTTCTTGTTTATTATAAATCCAACACCACTAGTTCTGCCAGTATCTGTCCCACGATAGTAGAAGAGATGTCCACTTTTCAGTTCAATGAGATCTTCTCCTTTTCTCCTTACCTCACTTAGCCCCACGATGTCCCACTTGATCCTTTGTAGTTCCTCTTCCAATTCAAGAAGCCTTGAATCAGAAGATAGGGAGCGTCCGTTGTACGTAGCCAAGGTCAGCATCAGATGGCAGCCTAGTCCGGTCCTCCGGGGATTCTTAGCACCCTCTGCCTTCATGTCGCACTGGCCGCTGCCTTGGCCAGGTACATTCCAGCTGCCGGAGACTGAGGGCCAAGATTTAAGTTGTGGAATCATTTTGGAGGGGTTTGGCCATAACTCACCACGCTGGCCAAGCGGGTTGGTGAGTGTGGGATAGAATTTCCTCTAATCCCGATGGTATAGTTATACCGCTATTGGCGGTCGTCAGAGCCCCTTTAGTGGGAACAGGATGTACCACGAGAAGGCGGGGTTGACATTTGTCAAGGAGAGGCTGTGATGTTACGCATCACCTGACCTTACATATCCTACCCTATTTTTTTTCTAAACTTGCGTAGTCGTTAACTTCTCAATACGTCAACATTTTTTATCTTCCTTTACAAACTAACAACTACTTTTATTGAGACTTTTTTCTGATTCAAAACCAACAAACGTACTAAGATATTATACACCGGCGGGCAAAACTTAAGGACGAACACTAAGTGTACACTAATTAGCTAACTCGAGTACGCCAGTATCACCAAAGGATATCCCAGTAGCACATGGAATGACCACGAGAGTGCTTCGCTAAAATGGCATAAATGCGCATGGGCATCCACGCCGTTGCCAAACAAACATCTTAAATATCGCTGGGATGTAACATCAATTTAGCAAATATGTACAAAATGGAAACTAAAAAACAGTAGTATCGGTGAATGCTATTTTTAACGTAACCGTAATGTACAAAGAGTTATGTTCCAAAATAGATGTTGCTGCGACGTAATTGTAAGATATCTCTGAAAGTGTAACGAAAATGAGAGATTGTAACATTATTGATACATACCTGAAACATATTGTGCTGTGTGAGAACATTTTCAGGCTGATTTTTAATCCCTCAGATATTGCTGTAAAACGTAATTCTGCACCTAAGCCTTATGGTGGCATACTTCTGATTAATGAAAAAATGGAAAGTATATGAGAAACATTTCGCAGCGGAAACGCTCTCTAACAAAGAAAGAATTCTTTAAATCGGATTCTTGGAAGTGGAGATACCGACAAATATAAGATATGCATCTACTCCCCCTGGCGGGAAAAATACACATTATTTTAAGAAGAAAGTATTCTCAAAAGGTTTTCCGATGTGGGCGGCATCGGTCCGCGAATAATTTTTTTAATCCAGTTTTCAGGAACTCAGATTTTGCTGCAAATACATCAGAAACAGCAATCAACACTTGCGGGTTCTGGGGAACAAATCATTATTTACCAAATACTAGAAATATATGCCAAACATTTTCCATTACGAGCTGTATATGATACAGGATGAATTGTTCAAATTGGAGCTTCGGAAGCAGAGATATCGGGGAGAACGAAATTTACATAAATGCCCCTAGCGGAAAGTCAATGAAGTACTTGAAAATTTTAAAATTGTGTAAATAACATTTTGCACCGAAAACACTATTCAATAAAGATGGAATTTTTCAAATAGGACTTTTAGAAGGAGAGATATTGACAAAACTCTACGTTTGTCAATATCTCTCCTTCTAAAAGTCCTGTTTCATAAACCATGAATTATTTTAAGAAGAAAATTTTCTGAAAATGTTTATCGACGTGAGTGGCATCGCTCCACGAACTAATTTTTTCAATCGAGATTTTAGAAGCTAAGGTTCTGCTACAAATACATCCGAATCAGGAATTAGCACTTACAACCCCGTGGCGGCCAAACCCCCGTTTTTTTTACCAAAAATTATAAATATATGCAAAATATTTCTCATCAGGAGCTGTATCCGCTGCGGAAAGAATTTTTCATATCGGAGTTTTAGAAGCAGATATATCGGATAAAATGCAATTTAGTTTTACTCACCCTAACGGAAAATATATGCGTAACTTTAAAAAGTTACAACACCTAACATAGTCTTCGACATAAATGGAATCGAAAGGTAAAAAAAAAAAAATCAATCGGATGTTTAGAAGTAAATATATGGAATAAAATGTATTTTGAATTTGATATCATATGCTTTCACGCCCTCTAGCAGCGAAATTGTGCATCGTAGAAAAATAAAACGAAATGAAGGATCATCATTCTAACATTTCAAGCTTCCCAATGTAAAAATAATTTTTCAAATCTGACTAATAGTTGCAGGGATATGGTTCCCACAGAAGGACGAACAAACTGGTAATATAAGCACGATCTTTTTTTCACAAGACGTGCTAAAAAACACGTCCGAAACGAAAAAGAACTTACAGACTCCCGCTACATAGCACACAATCAAGAGACATATGGGAACCAATAGCTAGTAAGCAAGAAAGCACGCTCCAACTATGAGCTGACATGCTGCCATCTTTCGGCGGGTCTGTAATCAAAATAAATGCCAATAATTCGCGGAGACCAAGCCAGAGTGGGGAGTATAGCTTAAATTTCTTTACAGATATTCCAGTGAACTCTATCGTTAAACCTTTAGTTTAGAGAATAAGTATGTACATAAGTGTTTTATGGAAGTATAGGAAGCAAAATTACTTGACGTTCGCCTTAAATATAGTAAAAAAAAAAATGCGATTTTGCTTTCTGTAATGGTTTCACAGAATTGTGTCTTTGTATCGAGAATTTCACTTCTGCCAAAACATTTTCCCCGTTAAAATCTATTTCATAGTTATATGCAAAATTGAAGTTGACCTATACTATTTTATCAAGGTATAGTTTAGCGTCCTAAATTATTCAGCTAAATATTTCGAGAAAAAAGTTACGAACGTATTTTAAAATACGTAATTTGGCATAAGATGGTAAAAAAATTCCGCTTTGCAAAGAATTTTAAAGATTTTTATAGTAAAATCTAGCTGCAAGCACGGGGATGTGAAAGAATGCAGCGACGGGCCTGCGATTCGTCGTCCAAGGCTCCGCCGACAAGATGGTCTTCGGGTCGTGCTGTAACAGCCATTTTATGGCCGGGAAAGTAAGTGACAGGGCATGCGTTTGAGTTTTGCAACAGTTGGCTGTGCTATGGAAAATAGTTCTAAATTTACCGTTATTGTTTCGAGAAAGAGCGTTGAAACACAGCTTCTAAGTGGATTAAAAAAAAAAAAGAAACAGGACTATGAAGTTTGTTTCGGTGATCCACAATTTCGCCGCCTCAGTAGGACCGGTCATCGTTTCCGTGGCGCTTCGGATGACGTCACGGCGGTGCTAGAGGTAAACATTGCCGCAGCATTTTCATTCACATCACCGTGAACGCAGGTAAATTTTACGGTAACAATATTTAAAATGCGTTGGAAAGCAAAATATTTATGATTTTTTTATCAAATTTACTTTAAAACACATATATAGATTTTTCTCGAAATTTTCAGCCACATAATTTAGAACGAGGAACTACACTTTTATGGTTATCAAACTCCAATTTCCTGTCTTGGATGTATTTGTGATAACAATCTTCCTAAACACCATTGGTCTCTGAATGAATGAAATACAGGATTACACCACTGTACAATACAAATTTGGAAGATGTGAATCCGTTTATTGCTGTAAATATGACACGGTTGTCAAGTCAGATAATATCCGAAAACTCGCAGTGATCTAAGCGATTGGTTTCTGACCATTCGCACGTGATGTGTCCGGTATAGAATCCCGGTGAGGCATGGATGTTGCGTTTGTCTTAGGGCACTGGCTCTCTCCCTTCCCTGGAACTAGTGACCCTAAATTAGGGAAGGACGACTGCTTATAGCCCACTGAGTTGTTCACGGGGTTGTTAAACCTCCAATTAAAGAAAAAGAGAAAAGAAACTTGAAAATTTCGTCGTCCTGGACGGGAATCGAACCCGAGTCTCCCGGATAGCGTCCGAGTATGCTAACGACTACACCACTCATAACGACCACATTTCGAGTTTCCGATTAATTTGAATATAACCATCACAGGATTAGCTAGTCGAAAGAACCGGCATCCATATATAGCTAATCTGGTGGCTTAGAATTCATTCTCATGATTCCTTTGAGGCGCAGAATATCATTCAATGAAATATGGGATTACACTATCTCACAATACTAGTTTGGAAGATGTGAATCCGTTTATTGGGGTAAATATGACACGGTTGTTAAGGTAGATAATATCCGAAAACTCGCAGTGGTCTAAGCGATGGCTTCTGACCATTCATACGTGATGGGTCCGGGTTCGAATCCCATGAGGCATGGATGTTACGTTTGTCTTAGGGCACTGGCTCTCTCCCTTCCCTGGAACTAGTGACCCTAAAATAGGGACGGACGACAGCAGATAGCCCACTGAGTTGCTGACGGTTGTCGTTTAACCTCCAATCAAAGAAAAGAAACTTGAAATTTTTTCTCCTGGATAGCGTCCGAGTATGCTAACGGCTACACAACCCAAAACGACCAAGTTTCAAGTTTCAGATTAATTTGAATGTAACCATCACAGGATTCGCTAGTCGAAGCAACTGGTATTCATATACGACGGATCTGGAGGTTTAGAATTCAACTCGTTATTGCCCGGAGGCGCAGAATATCAATGAATGAAACACCGGATTACACTATTGTAAACTACAAATTTCGAAGATGTGAAAATATTTTATTGGTGTAAATATGACATGGTTGTTAAGTCCGATAATATCCGAAACTTAAAAGTTTCTTCGTTCTGAAGTGGGAATCGAACCCTCGTCTGCCGGATAGCACCCAAGTATGCTGACCACTACACAACCCAGTATTGTAAAATGATGTGGTATGATGTACTCATTCATTCATATTCTGCGTCTCTGGGCAATGTTTTGGTATTTAATTAAGTCAAAACCTCCAGATTCGCTATATATGAATGACCGTTGCTTCAACTAGCGAATCCTGTGACGGTTATAATCAAATTAATCGGAAACTTGAAGCTTGGTCGTTCTGAGTGTAGTAGTGGTTAGCACACTCGGGCGCTATCCGGAAGATTCGATTTCCACTCCACGACGAAAATTTAAGTTTTCGGATATTATCTGACTAAACATCCATGTCATATTCACACCAATAAACCATTGGTCTATTCCACTCATATATGTTGTACAACAGTGTTTCTCAAAGTGTGTTCCGTGGAACCCCGGGGTTTTGCAACGGTTTTCCAGGGGTTTTTTTTTTTTTTGATTTGAGGTTTAACGACCACCGTGAGCAACTCAATGGGCTATAAGCAGTCGCCCGTCCCTAATTTATTGCCACTGGTTCCAGGGAAGGGAGAGAGCCAGGGCCGTAAGACAAACACAACATCCATGCCTCACCGGGATTCGAACCCGGACCCCTTTCGGACGAATGATCAGAGGCCATCGCCTAGACCACTGCGCCACCGGGGCGGCTTTCCAGGGGTTCCGCAAGCTATTTGTGAAACATCGCTGAATTTTTCAAGAAAACCTTAACCAACAAATTCCCAATGGCCAATAAAAAATGGGAAAAAAGTTCAAGAAAATGATGTACATTCTGGAAGGTCTGATGAAGACAAAACTGTCGAATTAGCGGAAAGAAGAAACTACGATAAGAGCTATATTAGTTTAACATTTCTGAAAGCTGAAGGTAATTCACAGTGTGTCGTACGCAGCAAAGTTTATCATAATAGCTCAACGGCACCTGCTGAGCTGCGGCGCTATTGGCGACTACTACAGATCGAGAGCTCAAATATAAGAATGTTGATTTTTTTTTGTACGCAAACGTAACAAACTGTTAAAAGTGAAAAATCTATTTTTCATGCAGCACATACAAAGAATTAAAAAGCTAATGATGCTTATTTTTTAGTAAGCTATCAAATAGCACGAGCAGGTGAACCTCATACAATAGCCGAGAATCTTATCAAGCAAAGTGTTATTGACATGGTTAAATGCATGCTTGGTGAAAAATCGGCCAAACAAATAGCAACAATTTCGCTATCAAGCGATGCAGTTTCTCGTTGAGTGAAGAAAATAGCAAGCAGTGTAAAAGAGAAACTTATTATTCGCATCAAGTCTTGCAATTTGCTTTGCGAATAGATGAGTAAACAGACGTGTCAGGTCTCATGATATTTCTCGCCTTTGTAAAGTACCCGTACGAAAGAGCATCTCTAGCAGATCTTTTATGCAAGCCGTTGGCAGCACATGCAACTGCTGCACAGAGATCTTCGATAGCTTAAATTCCTTCTTTGAAGAAAATGAAATTCCGTGGGAAATTTGCATCGATATTTGTACACATGGTGCCATAGCTATAGCGGGAAAAACATCTGGTGTTGTCGCACGCATCAAAATGAATGCAAAGAACTGTACCAGTAGTCACTGTATACTTCGTAGGCAAGCTCTCGGACGAAAATTTTGCCTCTCCATTTAAAAAGCGCCCTGGCTGAAGTAGTTTAAATGATAAACATCATAAAAGCTCGTCCTCTGAATAACAGATGTTTTAAAATTTTGCGCGATGATATGAGAAGTGTACACTCGTCACTGCTTCTATGTACAGAAGTAAGATAGTTATTTCGAGGTAAAATATTGGAACACTTTTTCGAACTTCGAGCTGAAGTTTCTTCACAGATAACCACTTTTACTTTAAAGATTGATTAAATGATAAAGAGAAGTTACTTCGAGTGGCTTACTTATCTGATATTTTCCCAAAACTGAATGAACTCAATCTTGCACTTCAAGGAAAGTAAATTGATGTATTCACCACCAACGACAAAATTGTGGCATTTTAAAAAAAGCTTCAGTTTTGGAGCAGATGTATCTGCAGCCACGGATTTGATTGCTTTCCAACCACGAGAAACTTTCTGTCAGAGCTAGGCTCAGATATAGAAATCAAACAATGTGGTGAAATCATCCAGCATCTGGAAGCTCATCATGATTTAGTAGGGCTGAGCAGCACGAAAAATGAAAAAAGTCAATTATGGATTAAAAATCCATTTGTTATTAATGAAAAACCTCCAAGCTTTTCATCTGATGGATATCAATAATTTATTGAAATAACGTCGAATTCCTCAATGACATCCATTTATGAAACTGTGCTAGTGGCAGACTTTTGTTGCAGTTTGAAAGGAAGATATTCATTATTATCGAAAAAGCTGTGTCAGTACTCTTACCGTTTGCGATAACCTATCTTTGTAAAACTAGCTTTCCTGTGTATGCCTCAACAAAAACTAGGCATCGGAAAAGCTGGATGCAGAGCCCGATATGAGATTACAAGTTTCTCCCATAATACCGAATTTTAAAGAACTATGTGGCAATGAAAAGCAAAGCCATTCATTACATTAATGATTTTCATTAATGAAAACTTGCATTATTATAGGTTCTACATTACCTTTTTGTAAGTATTATCTTTTTATTGACTAATTGCCTATTTTATTTTGTTCCATTTTTATTTCAAATCAGTGATTAATAGTACGCATTAATTTCTAATGGTATTTGTATAGGAGTTCCGTTGCTAGATATTGTAGGAAAAAGGGTTCCATAGGATAAAAAGTTTGAGAACCACTGTTGTACAAGACCATATTTCTCATTGGTTTCGACAAAAAATGTTAACATGCTACTTTACTCTCCAAGTATCTATGCATTCATTTAAAGGATGTGTAAAATACAGTAAGTGGACAGAAATCATGCCATACGTACTTAGTGAAGGATACTTCCAGCTTTCTCTCCTCGTTAGGGCAGTCGCGCGACGAAGCATCGAGTTGACTCGGCCACGAAAGCATTCCACAGGTACTGAATCCATGCTTGCTGTACCGCTATTCTTAATTCCATCGCATTTCTTAGTGCAGGAACCAAAGCTTGAACGGACTTTTCCACAGCATCTCAAAGATTTTCCAGTGTTCATGTCCGGTGAACGGAGAGCATATTTCACAAGTGAATACACGGCATCGCAATTACACCCATTTCGAGCACCCGATTGGTTTGGAATTGTTTTTGTGATTGCGTGTAGGCGGGGCCTAGGACGACAGTCACGTGACGGGAACATGTGTGTGTGTTGCGCAGGGGAAAGTTCTGCTTGTTAAGAATTTCACTCTGAGGTCTCTTAACATATAGTGCCAAATGAAGGTATTGTATATTTGACTGCGTAGTTTTTTCGTCTACGTTACCATAATCAGTACTTTCTCAGATATATACAAGTGCAAACTTCGCCTTAATATTAAAACCGAGGACGACTTCAAGCAGGGTTGACACTGGACTTCTAAGTCTCGGTGGGCGACGCAGAAACGGACATGATTTTTTCTGCGGTTAGCACCAAATTACCTTCTGAAGCAGAAAGTAATAGGACAAAGCATCTTCAAAAATGGAAAATTTACTACGTTCCAGAGACGTCTCTAGACTTCTAAGACAGGGTGGACGAGTATTATTTTTACTAGGGCGAATTTGACAGCAACTTTATTTACGAAACACTGAAAGAGTTTATAATGCTTTTTACTACAGGCTGCAAAGGTAACTGCGCAATAGGTTCCTCTCTCCCGTCTCCTGGATACATACGGAGTATGATCCAAACATTCGCGGACAGCGCCTACTCGGGACAACGCAAGCATGTAGTAAAAGTTACGGTTTCTGAAATACATTCCGCCATCCCTCCCCTTCGTAGTCAGAATGATTTGGCCCATGGAAAGTAATTGGAGTGCGTGCCCATGCGTTTGCTGCTGTTGTTCGTCGTCTGTCTTCCGCGATCTCAGAAAACATGGCTATTGAAGAGCAACGTTGTAACATTAAATTTTGTGTAAAACAGCCTCAGCGACTTTAGAAATGCTTTCGAATGTGTACAGGCACTCTACGATGGCGAGATCGAAGGTGCACGAATGGTATCGACGTTTCAAAGGCGGCCGAGAATCCTTCGCAGATAATGAGCGCTGTGTTGTGGTCGACCTGTGACTGCATGGAGTGTGGAAAACATTACGTTGGTGGCGCAGTGTGTTCGGCATCATCGTCGCCGAACCATTGAGCGCTGTGCTGTGGTCGACCTGTGACTGAACGGATTGTGGAAAACATTGCGTTGGTGGCGCAGTGTGTTCGGCATCATCGTCGCCGAACCATTGAGCGCTGTGCTGTGGTCGACCTGTGGCTGCACGGAGTGTGGAAAACATTACGTTGGTGGCGCAGTGTGTTCGGCATCATCGTCGCCGAACCATTGAGCGCTGTGCTGTGGTCGACCTGTGACTGCACGGAGTGTGGAAAACATTGCGTTGGTGGCGCAGTGTGTTCGGCATCATCGTCACCGAACCATTGAGCGCTGTGCTGTGGTCGCCCTGTGACTGCACGGATTGTGGAAAACATTACGTTGGTGGCGCCGTATGTTCGGCATCATCGTCGCCGAACTATTGAGCGCTGTGCTGTGGTCGACCTGTGACTGCACGGAGTGTGGAAAACATTGCGTTGGTGGCGCAGTGTGTTCGGCATCATCGTCGCCGAACCATTGAGCGCTGTGCTGTGGTCGCCCTGTGACTGCACGGATTGTGGAAAACATTACGTTGGTGGCGCAGTATGTTCGGCATCATCGTCGCCGAACCATTGAGCGCTGTGCTGTGGTCGACCTGTGACTGCACGGAGTGTGGAAAACATTACGTTGGTGGCGCAGTGTGTTCGGCATCATCGTCGCCGAACCATTGAGCGCTGTGCTGTGGTCGACCTGTGACTGCACGGAGTGTGGAAAACATTACGTTGGTGGCGCAGTGTGTTCGGCATCATCGTCGCCAAACCATTGAGCGCTGTGCTGTGGTCGACCTGTGACTGCACGGATTGTGGAAAACATTACGTTGGTGGCGCAGTGTGTTCGGCATCATCGTCGCCGAACCATTGAGCGCTGTGCTGTGGTCGACCTGTGACTGCACGGAGTGTGGAAAACATTACGTTGGTGGCGCAGTGTGTTCGGCATCATCGTCGCCGAACCATTGAGCGCTGTGCTGTGGTCGACCTGTGACTGCACGGATTGTGGAAAACATTACGTTGGTGGCGCAGTGTGTTCGGCATCATCGTCGCCGAACCATTGAGCGCTGTGCTGTGGTCGACCTGTGACTGAACGGAGTGTGGAAAACATTACGTTGGTGGCGCAGTGTGTTCGGCATCATCGTCGCCGAACCATTGAGCGCTGTGCTGTGGTCGACCTGTGACTGCACGGATTGTGGAAAACATTACGTTGGTGGCGCAGTGTGTTCGGCATCATCGTCGCCGAACCATTGAGCGCTGTGCTGTGGTCGACCTGTGACTGCACGGAGTGTGGAAAACATTACGTTGGTGGCGCAGTGTGTTCGGCATCATTGTCGCCGAACCATTGAGCGCTGTGCTGTGGTCGACCTGTGACTGCACGGAGTGTGGAAAACATTGCGTTGGTGGCGCAGTGTGTTCGGCATCATCGTCGCCGAACCATTGAGCGCTGTGTTGTGGTCGACCTGTGACTGCACGGAGTGTGGAAAACATTACGTTGGTGGCGCAGTGTGTTCGGCATCATCGTCACCGAACCATTGAGCGCTGTGCTGTGGTCGACCTGTGATTGCACGGAGTGTGGAAAACATCACGTTCGTGGCGCAGTGTGTTCGGCATCATCGTCGCCGAACCATTGAGCGCTGTGCTGTGGTCGACCTGTGACTGCACGGAGTGTGGAAAACATTACGTTGATGGCGCAGTGTGTTCGGCATCATTGTCGCCGATTTATTGAGCGCTGTGCTGTGGTCGACCTGTGACTGCACGGAGTGTGGAAAACATTACGTTGGTGGCGCAGTGTGTTCGGCATCATTGTCGCCGATTTATTGAGCGCTGTGCTGTGGTCGACCTGTGACTGCACGGAGTGTGGAAAACATTACGTTGGTGGCGCAGTGTGTTCGGCATCATTGTCGCCGAACCATTGAGCGCTGTGCTGTGGTCGACCTGTGACTGCACGGAGTGTGGAAAACATTACGTTGGTGGCGCAGTGTGTTCGGCATCATCGCCGCCGAACCATTGAGCGCTGTGCTGTGGTCGACCTGTGACTGCACGGAGTGTGGAAAACATTACGTTGGTGGCGCAGTGTGTTCGGCATCATTGTCGCTGATTTATTGAGCGCTGTGCTGTGGTCGACCTGTGACTGCACGGAGTGTGAAAACATTACGTTGATGGCGCAGTGTGTTCGGCATCATTGTCGCCGATTTATTGAGCGCTGTGCTGTGGTCGACCTGTGACTGCACGGAGTGTGGAAAACATTACGTTGATGGCGCAGTGTGTTCGGCATCATTGTCGCCGATTTATTGAGCGCTGTGCTGTGGTCGACCTGTGACTGCACGGAGTGTGAAAACATTACGTTGATGGCGCAGTGTGATCGGCATCATTGTCGCCGATTTATTGAGCGCTGTGCTGTGGTCGACCTGTGACTGCACGGAGTGTGAAAACATTACGTTGATGGCGCAGTGTGATCGGCATCATTGTCGCCGATTTATTGAGCGCTGTGCTGTGGTCGACCTGTGACTGCACGGAGTGTGAAAACATTACGTTGATGGCGCAGTGTGTTCGGCATCATTGTCGCCGATTCATTGAGCGCTGTGTTGTGGTCGACCTGTGACTGCACGGAGTGTGAAAACATTACGTTGATGGCGCAGTGTGATCGGCATCATTGTCGCCGATTTATTGAGCGCTGTGCTGTGGTCGACCTGTGACTGCACGGAGTGTGAAAACATTACGTTGATGGCGCAGTGTGATCGGCATCATTGTCGCCGATTCATTGAGCGCTGTGCTGTGGTCGACCTGTGACTGCACGGAGTGTGAAAACATTACGTTGATGGCGCAGTGTGATCGGCATCATTGTCGCCGATTTATTGAGCGCTGTGCTGTGGTCGACCTGTGACTGCACGGAGTGTGAAAACATTACGTTGATGGCGCAGTGTGTTCGGCATCATTGTCGCCGATTCATTGAGCGCTGTGCTGTGGTCGACCTGTGACTGCACGGAGTGTGGAAAACATTACGTTGGTGGCGCAGTGTGTTCGGCATTATTGTCGCCGATTCATTGAGCGCTGTGCTGTGGTCGACCTGTGACTGCACGATGTGTGGAAAACATTACGTTGGTGGCGCAGTGTGTTCGGCATCATCGTCGCCTAACCATTGAGCGCTGTGCTGTGGTCGACCTGTGACTGAACGTAGTGTTGAAAACATTACGTTGGTGGCGCAGTGTGTTCGGCATCATCGTCGCCGAACCATTGAGCGCTGTGCTGTGGTCGACCTGTGACTGAACGTAGTGTGGAAAACATAACGTTGGTGGCACAGTGTGATCGGCATCATCGTCGCCGAACCATTGAGTGCTGTGCTGTGGTCGACCTGTGGCTGCACGGAGTGTGGAAAACATTACGTTGGTGGCGCAGTGTGTTCGGCATCATCGTCGCCGAACCATTGAGCGCTGTGCTGTGGTCGACCTGTGACTGAACATAGTGTGGAAAACATTACGTTGGTGGCGCAGTGTGTCCGGCATCGTCGTCGCCGAACTATTGAGGGCTGTGCTGTGGTCGACCTGTGACTGAACGGATTGTGGAAAACATTGCGTTGGTGGCGCAGTGTGTTTGGCATCATCGTCGCCGAACCATTGAGCGCTGTGCTGTGGTCGACCTGTGGCTGCACGTAGTGTGGAAAACATTACGTTGGTGGCGCAGTGTGTTCGGCATCATCGTCGCCGAACCATTGAGCGCTGTGCTGTGGTCGACCTGTGACTGCACGGAGTGTGGAAAACATTACGTTGGTGGCGCAGTGTGTTCGGCATCATCGTCGCCGAACCATTGAGCGCTGTGCTGTGGTCGACCTGTGGCTGCACGGAGTGTGCAAAACATTACGTTGGTGGCGCAGTGTGTTCGGCATCATCGTCGCCGAACCATTGAGCGCTGTGCTGTGGTCGACCTGTGGCTGCACGGAGTGTGCAAAACATTACGTTGGTGGCGCAGTGTGTTCGGCATCATCGTCGCCGAACCATTGAGCGCTGTGCTGTGGTCGACCTGTGGCTGCACGGAGTGTGGGAAACATTACGTTGGTGGCGCAGTGTGTTCGGCATCATCGTCGCCGAACCATTGAGCGCTGTGCTGTGGTCGACCTGTGGCTGCACGGAGTGTGCAAAACATTACGTTGGTGGCGCAGTGTGTTCGGCATCATCGCCGCCGAACCATTGAGCGCTGTGCTGTGGTCGACCTGTGACTGCACGGAGTGTGGAAAACATTACGTTGGTGGCGCAGTGTGTTCGGCATCATTGTCGCTGATTTATTGAGCGCTGTGCTGTGGTCGACCTGTGACTGCACGGAGTGTGAAAACATTACGTTGATGGCGCAGTGTGATCGGCATCATTGTCGCCGATTTATTGAGCGCTGTGCTGTGGTCGACCTGTGACTGCACGGAGTGTGAAAACATTACGTTGATGGCGCAGTGTGTTCGGCATCATTGTCGCCGATTCATTGAGCGCTGTGCTGTGGTCGACCTGTGACTGCACGGAGTGTGAAAACATTACGTTGATGGCGCAGTGTGTTCGGCATTATTGTCGCCGATTTATTGAGCGCTGTGCTGTGGTCGACCTGTGACTGCACGGAGTGTGAAAACATTACGTTGATGGCGCAGTGTGTTCGGCATCATTGTCGCCGATTCATTGAGCGCTGTGCTGTGGTCGACCTGTGACTGCACGGAGTGTGGAAAACATTACGTTGATGGCGCAGTGTGTTCGGCATCATTGTCGCCGATTTATTGAGCGCTGTGCTGTGGTCGACCTGTGACTGCACGGAGTGTGAAAACATTACGTTGATGGCGCAGTGTGTTCGGCATCATTGTCGCCGATTTATTGAGCGCTGTGCTGTGGTCGACCTGTGACTGCACGGAGTGTGGAAAACATTACGTTGATGGCGCAGTGTGATCGGCATCATTGTCGCCGATTTATTGAGCGCTGTGCTGTGGTCGACCTGTGACTGCACGGAGTGTGAAAACATTACGTTGATGGCGCAGTGTGATCGGCATCATTGTCGCCGATTTATTGAGCGCTGTGCTGTGGTCGACCTGTGACTGCACGGAGTGTGAAAACATTACGTTGATGGCGCAGTGTGTTCGGCATCATTGTCGCCGATTCATTGAGCGCTGTGTTGTGGTCGACCTGTGACTGCACGGAGTGTGAAAACATTACGTTGATGGCGCAGTGTGATCGGCATCATTGTCGCCGATTTATTGAGCGCTGTGCTGTGGTCGACCTGTGACTGCACGGAGTGTGAAAACATTACGTTGATGGCGCAGTGTGATCGGCATCATTGTCGCCGATTCATTGAGCGCTGTGCTGTGGTCGACCTGTGACTGCACGGAGTGTGAAAACATTACGTTGATGGCGCAGTGTGATCGGCATCATTGTCGCCGATTTATTGAGCGCTGTGCTGTGGTCGACCTGTGACTGCACGGAGTGTGAAAACATTACGTTGATGGCGCAGTGTGTTCGGCATCATTGTCGCCGATTCATTGAGCGCTGTGCTGTGGTCGACCTGTGACTGCACGGAGTGTGGAAAACATTACGTTGGTGGCGCAGTGTGTTCGGCATTATTGTCGCCGATTCATTGAGCGCTGTGCTGTGGTCGACCTGTGACTGCACGATGTGTGGAAAACATTACGTTGGTGGCGCAGTGTGTTCGGCATCATCGTCGCCTAACCATTGAGCGCTGTGCTGTGGTCGACCTGTGACTGAACGTAGTGTTGAAAACATTACGTTGGTGGCGCAGTGTGTTCGGCATCATCGTCGCCGAACCATTGAGCGCTGTGCTGTGGTCGACCTGTGACTGAACGTAGTGTGGAAAACATAACGTTGGTGGCACAGTGTGATCGGCATCATCGTCGCCGAACCATTGAGTGCTGTGCTGTGGTCGACCTGTGGCTGCACGGAGTGTGGAAAACATTACGTTGGTGGCGCAGTGTGTTCGGCATCATCGTCGCCGAACCATTGAGCGCTGTGCTGTGGTCGACCTGTGACTGAACATAGTGTGGAAAACATTACGTTGGTGGCGCAGTGTGTCCGGCATCGTCGTCGCCGAACTATTGAGGGCTGTGCTGTGGTCGACCTGTGACTGAACGGATTGTGGAAAACATTGCGTTGGTGGCGCAGTGTGTTTGGCATCATCGTCGCCGAACCATTGAGCGCTGTGCTGTGGTCGACCTGTGGCTGCACGTAGTGTGGAAAACATTACGTTGGTGGCGCAGTGTGTTCGGCATCATCGTCGCCGAACCATTGAGCGCTGTGCTGTGGTCGACCTGTGACTGCACGGAGTGTGGGAAACATTACGTTGGTGGCGCAGTGTGTTCGGCATCATCGTCGCCGAACCATTGAGCGCTGTGCTGTGGTCGACCTGTGGCTGCACGGAGTGTGCAAAACATTACGTTGGTGGCGCAGTGTGTTCGGCATCATCGTCGCCGAACCATTGAGCGCTGTGCTGTGGTCGACCTGTGGCTGCACGGAGTGTGCAAAACATTACGTTGGTGGCGCAGTGTGTTCGGCATCATCGTCGCCGAACCATTGAGCGCTGTGCTGTGGTCGACCTGTGGCTGCACGGAGTGTGGGAAACATTACGTTGGTGGCGCAGTGTGTTCGGCATCGTCGTCGCCGAACCATTGAGCGCTCTGCTGTGGTCGACCTGTGGCTGCACGGAGTGTGCAAAACATTACGTTGGTGGCACAGTGTGTTCGGCATCATCGTCGCCGAACCATTGAGCGCTGTGCTGTGGTCGACCTGTGGCTGCACGGAGTGTGGGAAACATTACGTTGGTGGCGCAGTGTGTTCGGCATCATCGTCGCCGAACCATTGAGCGCTGTGCTGTGGTCGACCTGTGGCTGCACGGAGTGTGCAAAACATTACGTTGGTGGCGAAGTGTGTTCGGCATCATCGTCGCCGAACCATTGAGCGCTGTGCTGTGGTCGACCTGTGGCTGCACGGAGTGTGCAAAACATTACGTTGGTGGCGCAGTGTGTTCGGCATCATCGTCGCCGAACCATTGAGCGCTGTGCTGTGGTCGACCTGTGGCTGCACGGAGTGTGCAAAACATTACGTTGGTGGCGCAGTGTGTTCGGCATCATCGTCGCCGAACCATTGAGCGCTGTGCTGTGGTCGACCTGTGACTGAACGTAGTCTGGAAAACATTACGTTGGTGGCGCAGTGTGTTCGGCATCATCGTCGCCGAACCATTGAGCAAATCGCTAACGTAACCTATCTATGGGAGACCACACGCCAGAGCATTTTGACGGAGGACCTTAACATGCACCGAGTGTGTAAGCACATTTTCTCCCGCCTTTTGGCCTCCGAACAAAAGGATGAATGGATATCGGGCGAATTAATAGACAACGCCCATAGCAACCCTACATTTTTGGATAACATCATCACAGGTGATGAAACGTGGAGCTACTTGTTTGATATTCAGCCAAAGAGTGCTTCTTCAATATGGAAATCACTTTCTTCACCGCGACCAAAAAAATTCGGGCAGGATCGCAGCAAAGGGAGTCATGCTGGAGGTCAATTTTTAATTCGCATGGCATTGTCGATTTCAAATTTATTCCTAACGGCACAGCAGTTAACAAGGAACGTTTTCTGGACATTTTATGTCGCTTACGGGAGTCGATCCGTCGTAAACGGCCGGGGATGTGGCGAAGTGGACAATGGTACTTTCTCCATGACAACGCTCCTGCACGTCGGTCCCTACTGGTCACGGAGGTTCCAGCTAGAAATCGTACTAATATGCTTCCACATCCCGCCTATTCACTCGACTTAGTCCCCTGCGATTTTTACATCTTTCAACTGATGAAACAAAATCTGCAGGGACGTCGTTTTGTGTCAACAAGTGAGGTAAAAACAGCAACGCAAGAGGCGTTACGTGGGGTTGCAAAACATGGCTTTCAGCAATGCTTCCAGAAGCTTTACGAGCGCTGGCAAAAGTGCATCGTCGCCCAAGGGGATTATTTCGAAGGTGATTGTGCATCGGTGTTTTAAAGTGTTCAAGGTAAGGGGGCTATACACCAAATCCGCGAACTTCTGGATCCTACCTCTTAGATTTTTCTCGAAATTTTCAGCCAAATAATTTAGAACAAGAAGCTCCACTTTTACGGTTATCAAACTCCAATGTCGTGTCTTGGATGTATTTGTTATAACAATATTCCTAAACACCATTGGTCTATTCCATTGAAATATGTTGTGCGAGACCATATTTGTCCTTGGTTAAGGCAAAAAATTTTAGAATGCTACATTACACTCCAAATATGTATGCATTCATTTAGAGGATATATAAAATAAAATAAGTGGACAGAAATCATGGGAAACTTACTTAGTGTATGATGCGCCCAGATTTCGCCCATGTTAGGGAAGTCGCGTGGCGAAGTATTGGGTTGACAACCCCACGAAGGCGTTGCACAGTTACCTGCATCCATACTTGCTGCACTACTATTCCTAATTACATGTCATTTCTCAGCGGATGCTCCAAAGCTTGAATGGACCTTTCCACAGCATCTCAAATATTTCCCACAATGTTCATGTCCGGTGAACATATTTCATAAGATGTATACACGGAATCTCGATTACAGCTAATTCGAGCACGCGATTGGTGTGGAACTGTTTTTGTGATTGCTTGTGGGTGGGGCGTCTAGGATGAGAGTCACGTGACAGGAACATTTATGCCTTCTGTGGCGGAAAGTTCTGCTTGTTAAGAAATTCATTCTGAGGTCACGTAATATATAGTGCAAAATGATGGTATTGTATATTTTACTGCATAGCTCTTTCGTCTACGCTATCATAATTAGTACTTGCTCAGAAAAATACAAGTGCGAAATTCGCCTTAATATTAAAACTGATGACAAATTCAAAATATGACGAAACACAGTATTGGCCAACAGACAGCAGCACGTTAGCTGTGCTTCGAATGCGATCTGCTTTGCAGTAAAAGTATGAAAAAACGAAATACATATTTTTTGCTGCTACTTAAGAAAACTTTTAAGGCCGCGGGTGGCCGAGTGGGCAACGTTCGTGACAGCCACGGGAAAGGCCTCAGGCTCGATCCACTAAATACCCGCCGTACCGTTGGTACTGGCCGCGGTAATAAATAAGGGCGTCTTCCTCACCCTTTCTACTTCGCTTCCGTGTCACTTTCCTATCGGGCGCTCTAGCCCAAATGTCCTAGTTTCCTTTTTCTAAGGGTTGTTTAAAACCTGAGGTGAGACACTCCCTTCCTAAAATCCTCTACATATGATCATCAAAAGAACCTTTAGGGCCGCGAGTGGCCTAGTGGTCAGCGTTCCTGCGTGCCATGGAGATAACCCCAGGTTCCATCCTGGGCAGGTACAAACGCTCGAACCACTAAATACCCGCCGTGCGTCGGATGGGCACGTTAAGCCGTCGGACCTCGGCTCCCCGATAATAAATAAGGGCGACTTTCTACCTCGCTTCCGTGTCACTTTCCTATCGGGTACTCTATCCCAAATCTCCTACCTTCCTATTTCTAAGGGTTATTTAAGACCTGGGGTCAGACACTCCCTTTCTAAAATCCTCTGCATCTGATGATGATGAAAAGAGCATTTAGCAGTGAAAACTGTCTCCTCACACTGAAGCATTTATTCTGACTCAAGTTTTGTTTCTGATAAATGTGGAAATGTCTATTTAGCGTAAAAATGAACTAGGTTGATTTTCTGCAAGGGAGAGCTGCCTAATGATGCGAACTAACATCTCAGAGCAGTGTTCTGTGGAGATACGACGGTTTCGTTCAAATTAATATTCCAAAATATTGTCGGCTCTGCCATATACACTGAAGTGGCAAAAGTCATGGGATACGTACTTAGTATCGTGTAGGAATTCCTCTAGCCCGGCAAAGTGCAGCAACTCGACGTGGCATCGATTCCACAAGTAGCAGGAATCCTTCTTGCGGTTGTTCGACCTGACTCACGAGATTACACCTAACAACTGATAACAGTCGTGTGCTCTTATACAACGGAAGTGCCAGTTAAAGATTTGCATACTGCTATCCCATGAATTTGGCTCTTTAGTGTATCGTGTCTGATTAAATAGTAAGTGGTCTGCCATATATTGTTTACTAGATTTTAGCCCGTCGTTTTGCCGAAGCTGTTTGTTGGTGTAGGCTTTGTTTAGCTAGAGAACAGATCTCGATATTAAGCTTCGTTGGCGACTCATCATGGTTTTCGAGCAGATAAATTCGGGCAAAAAAATCGGTAAATGTTTAGTTTAGCGTCCTAAATTATTTCGTCGGAAAAGTTGAACGATTTTGAAAATGTGAGACATACAGATTTTAAAGTACGCAATTTCATGGCAAATGGTGAAGACATTTCATATTTATGGTGCATTTTAAATAATTTTACCGTAATATTTACTGGAGGTACGACTCTGTGAACAGAAGCTGCGGCAGGCCAAACGTCGCGGCGACGACTTCAAGCTTTGCTCCGCTGAAACGATGGTCTCGTTCTGGCAACCATTTTGCTGACGGAAGAGTACAAATGTAACGTAGGACGTTCTGGGCAGGAAAGTTTTCTAATTTATAGTGCTGCGCTACAGAAAATAGATCATCATTCCTGTCTCACATTTAAACATCACAATCTGAAAATTTCTTGTTTTTCAAGTATGATTCTTTGATACGCAGTTTATGAACCCACTTCTTCGAGAGTTTTTTTTTAATTTTGTAATCCAATTTGAATGATTGCGAACAACGATGTCAAAAGGAGGAGCAAAACTTTGATTTTCCGATGCCATGCAACTTACATTGAAGAAAACGCGGCCTCTACTTTACCCCTTTTGTAGAAGAAAGGAAGGAATCTGCAATTTTTCTATTTTGTACCAGGGAATGATATGCGTAAGACGGAAGCAATTGTAACCATGTGTTTTGAAATAGTGCTACAGAAATGAAGAACTACTTTCTGGAGCGTAGCACTACAAATTGGAGCGCTTTGCTCGCAAGAGCGTTCGCCGTTTCTATTGTGCTCTTCCACAAGCAAAATGGCCGCCGGAATGAGACCTTCATTTCAGCGGAGTCAAGCATCGCGTGGTGGGCGCATCGTTATATTAGGCCTGCCACAGCGTGTTCAGGTCGTCGGACGTCGTACTTAGAGGTCAGTTTTACGGTAAAAATCTTGGAAATGCATTTAATACATGAAATTTTCTCACCATTTGCCATTATATTTATTGCATACTTTTAAATTTGTACGTCTCACATTTTTGAAATAGTTCTACTTTTCGGACGAAATAATTCAGGACGCTAAACTACACATTTACCAAAAAATCAACTTGTGCTGAAACATGTTTGATTTTGTGTTTCCAAACTAACTGCTAGTTTTCTCTTGGATGGGTGAGATATCTGACCATGAATCGTAATGATACGTTAATTAATTAATTAAATAAATAAATCTTATTTCGTATTATTTGAAATTAATAGTTATACATGAACTGTATTTTGATAAAATGCAGCGAAAAAGGGTTGTTCACGCCCTCTTGTGAGAACATGTTGAACATCATTTATTAAGCATTTCATCACCATAGCTAGACGTTAGTATCAATGTAATTAAAAACTGAAACTTCACAAGTGAATGAATTAAAGTTATTTGTAGCTCACTTTCTTTGACGAAAATGCTAATTAAACAATAAAAACACGGCTGTACTACGGGATCAGATCGCTTTCAAGTAGTTCCCAATTTCCCGTGTATCGTTCCGCGTTGTTTACATACAAGCTGATAACACCCAACGGAAAAGGAAGTAGTTCACAATAATGTACGATTTTTTTATTATTATCATAGAAATAAATTTTATTGTAATGGAAATAATCATAAGCATTTACTTTGTTATGGAAAATAACACATTTATTTTCATATCACAAATTTATGCGTCATAATTCCATCTCGTGCCAGCGAAAGTTCGAAATTGTTTCGCTTACAGAATACCCCACCTCAGGATAAAACTAAAAAACCGTAATGATGTTATTCGATATATTTCCTTCATAAAATGTATTTACAAATAAAAATAGGGACCTTTCGTGTTATCTGCTCGCCAATATTTGACTTCCGAATAAGAACGCATTCTACTAGTTCCCGATTCCGAAAGTAGAACCGTAACCTACAGAGATCACGCTCGTGAGAGAAGCCTGCTATTTCGGCCTTCAAAACCAGGAATCATTTACGCCGGAAAGCTCACCAGATGGCGCTTTTACCGAGGATAAGGCAAGGAGGATAGAAATAAGGAGAGGGAGCAAGAAGGTTAGAAGAAGAGGAGGTGAAATGACCCGTTTTGAGTGAAGCCGAAACAGATCAGCTGTTTCGATACTCTCTATGACGTGGTGCGGGTTTACGGGAGGTCGGCAACGTGACGTCACTTCCTGTGCCTGAAGCAGTTATGCTTAGCGCCTGCAAACCATGCAACACAAGAATACAAACAAGGAATATTTCGGACTTCGTATTTCTCAACATTAGACTTTTGGTAATATTTTAAACATGGCTACTTGCACAAGCGCAGTATGCAAGTAACCATGCGCAGTATGCACTTCCGCTCAAAAAATCATTATTTTGTTCAACTTTTTTAAAAACATACCAGCACATATTTTTTTTATTTTTTTAGGAATTTTTTAATTATGGGAATGAATATTTTAGCCTCAATTTTTTTCATGACTGTAAATGTAGAGTAAGGGTCCGAATAACTCGTTCAAAATCGCGATTTCCCCGTAGAGATATACAGGAGATTCTCGGGTTGGGCGCATTGGCGTAGTCAGCTGATAAAAAGTGGCGTCACGTCAGCAGTACACGGAGAGGTGCTGTTGCCACCTCCTCCTTCTTCTAACCGCCTTGGGAGGGGGCATGTGCTTCCACCGGTGAAGCCAAGTGAGTTGCGTAACCGCCATGATACCTTACCCTCAGTTGCTTGTTCGTGCCTTGTAAGTTACGGAAGCAAAAGCTGGCATAGTTCGAGTTTAGTGGAGTTTTTTTGTTTTGTTTTTTCATTTTTTTGTGTTGTTTTTTGCTGGAAAGAAGCTTAGAAATGCCAGCGTGCGCAGCTATAAGCTGCACCAAAAAGGCAGATAAAAAATTGACTGGAATCACGTGTCATGGGTAAGTCTTGCCAAGGCTAACTGGGATTATCAACTGTAACTGTTACTGCTCAAGGCTCTGTCACTTCGGAGATCTCTACGGCGATCAGCGTACAAGAAAAATGCCACTTTTGGTCGCGAGATGGTGCAGACGCCGACCCCAGTTAGTGTTTTTTTATATTTTTTTGGCTGATCGTAATTTGTTTTTCATGTGCCGTCCTGTTTAAACGCTCATTATAGCGAGGTGAATCAAGTTTGTTTTAATATATTTTCGTGAAGTTAATCATTTCAGTTAAGCAACTGCATGAACGCAAAATAAAGTGCAGCATTTATTTTATTGCTTATATCATACTCAAATTTTTTTTTTTTTTTTTTTGATTGGAGGTTTAACGACCACCGTGAGCAACTCAATGGGCTATAAGCAGTCGCCCGTCCCTAATTTAGGGTTACTAGTTCCAGGGAAGGGAGAGAGCCAGTGCCGTAAGACAAACACAACAACCATGCCTCACCGGGATTCGAACCCGGACCCCTTACTGACGAATGATCAGAGGCCAGCGCCTTAGACCACTGCGCCACCGGGGCGGCATACTCAAATTGCAAAAGTTTTTATTTGAATTCAGTAGCTACCATGGTGTACTGCTGTGAACCTTTATTGTAACTCAAAAAAAAAAAAAAAAAAAAAAGGGAAAACCAAAGGTTATTGAGTATCTTCGGTTATTGTGTAGCCAAGCGACACAAAATCAGAACAATAACCTTAGACCCAGGGGAGAGTTTTTGATTCGGAAAGTTTGGAATTGCGAGATTGCTGAGTTGGCGTTCCAGTTAGGCTTATCGGTTCGATCACACACACTGTTTCGACGATGTTCCCTATTGCATTTTTGTTTCGATTCGATTATTTCTGATTCATTTTTTTATCTGATTGCCATACTTTGAATGTTTTTTCCATATGTCTATATGTTTATTGTGTGGCTTCGCCACATGATTTGGAAACTTTGTGATTGTGATATTTCTGGTTTGGATTTTGAAAAATAGGTAAGCCGTTTATTTATTAAATATCGAGTCTAAATTAGATTTTTTATGTAATCAATGCTGTATTTCGAGAAAATAATTGCTTCAGGAAAAGTATTGCTTACGTTCCTACTCTTTGAAATTCAGAAAAAACTTTATTTCCTCACTTTTAAAGACAAAAGTGCTGGATTTGTTTCACATTTTTAGAAAAATTGTCTTCATGGGAAATTTCCAGGGGAAAAAAATCCCTAAAAAAGCTTTTCTGAGACATTCTGAAGTCCTCCCATGCCAGACTTGTTCCACTAGTAATATAATTTTAGACTGTTAAATTATAAGACTGCCAATCGTTAAAACTACAGTGACTCCGGAGGAGGAAGAGAATGCTAGTGAGATATTATCTGTAACAGCCTCGGGTGTGGATACACTGCTATCCAATATGGTACATAGTATTTGGACACTGCAATCCAAAATAAAACTAAGCACTCATATTAGAGTTCAACTTTTTTTTAAAATTTCGCACATTATCCAGGCAAGAAAATGGTTGTATAGAATTAAATTAATACCTAATCCTAACTGTAACTACTGTGGCTCAGAAGAAACTCTTCAACATATATTTGCAGATTGCGATTTCGCAAAATATATCTGAGAGTGGTTACAACAATACTTAAATTATAGACATAAATTTACTGCACATCATTTTGTACCCTGTACCGCTAGACTGCTCTGAATCTAAAAACCAAACATTTCATTATTTACTAGCAATAACAAAAAATATATATGGAAAAATCGAAATGCCTTACCTTACGAACAAAAATAAAAAAATACGGAGCAGATTAAAATATCTATTAAATGTGATCTCCGAAGAATACTGGAGTTTGAAACTAGAATCTTTGGAACTCACAAAGCTTTTAATAAACGGAAAGTATTAGCACCAGTAATATATAAAAAAGGAACAAAAGTACAAAATAAAATAATAGAATAAAGCATTTAAATTTTAAATATTAATAGTAAAAATGTGAAATATAATAAAACTGAAAAGTATATATTAGTAAACTAAACTCTTGAACACATATAATTTTTGTTCCCGATATCATGGCAGTAATTTATTGGAAACAATTAAATACAATATTAAAATCAATTTTGACCATATGTCTAGGATTTCAATAATTTATTGATTAATACTATAATGTACCCGGTGAAATATCTAACCATAATGGAATATCATACATGAAAACTAAATTAATTAGTAATAATATATTTAAAGAAAAACTGGATCCATTGGGGTTTTCCCATCTTATCTTGAGTACTTCCTGTACTATTGTGTAACACCACTTTCCTATTCTTTCGTGTTCAAAAAAAAAAAGTTATTTTGTTTATTCTAATTTTTGCCATTTTTTTTTATCTGAAATGCCTTTAACAAGAACCTGTTACTAAGTATATGTAAATTGTTCGAAAAAGTGATTTCTAAAAAAATCCTGTAACAAGCGGAAACTCTTGTGCAAGCTCCCATCTTCTCAGTTGGCTGTCAGCTCTGTCTGGAATTATGAGAAAATGACAATTATTAAAGGATTCTCTAATGATAATAATAATAAAAAGTATCCCCTAAATGTCTTAATTTACTAAAAGGATGTATGAATGTGTGTTTAAATGGTAAAATTAGGTAAAATATTAATTGATTCCTAAACAATGTGTTATAAACTTTTTTCTTAAAATTTTTGCGTAAGTGGTTCAAGTAAATTGCCCCATGTTTCCCATCAGGATTTTTTTTAATGAGAAACCAATGTCAGAATTTGAATTGTATATGAACAATAAGGCTTGTGATTTTCTGCAGATGTTTTGTTTAATCAGTTCCACATTTACGGAAATACAGTTTTAATGGGTTTTTTAAGTGTATACGTACTACCCAATTAACACCTTTTAAACTTCAAAAATTTGGTTGGTTCATAATTATTTTAATGTAATAAAAAAAAAACTTCTACGAGAGTTCGTTATTGTTGTGGTAATAATAAATTAGTTTATCTCATCTATCCGCTTGTTTATTCCATCCAATGGAACATGAGGCTAGCTCTTTTATAAAATTACGAATTCGTTTTTATTTTAGCAGATGAAGGAAATTAATAGCAAGACAAATCAAACGACTTCTCATCTAACGCTTGTCTATTTACACGTCAAAATATTCCACACAAGACCCTACGAAAAGAATGGATGAGATTCCCATCTTACATTCTATGTTAAGTTTAATGTAAAACATAAGAAACATGAAATCAATATAAGGCCATGTCACTTTTAACTGAGAGTTAGTAGTTTTATAAACTGTAAGGAACAAGGTCAAACAATTAAGAGAGAAAATCGGCAATAAAATGTGGTCTATGTGATGTGTTATATTTCACTGCTGTTATTCATTTACGATGCTATGAAGTGAGAATTGCAGTTTAAGAAAAAAATGAATACGGAGCAAATTGTTGAATTGCAGGAATGGAAAGCTCACTCACTATCGCCCATCCATAATTTTAATGCACTTTGTTATGGGTTACAGAATTAACAACCTACCTACATCATGTCAAATTGTGGAACTATAAAGATTGGTATAATAGCAAGGAGGATGGGTATATAGTAATCTATCAATGCTAATCGAATTTTATTGTGCGCTACAAACGCTTTTCAATTTTGCATATTTCGTGTAGCCTTCGTTAAACGTTTGTAGTAAATTATCAGGTTTAGCACGAAGTATCGTTTTTAAGGCTCATTTCGTTCCGTTTGTGTTTTCAAAAATACTCACTCGATCACATGAAATAAATGAGCGTGTTTTATTTTTAGTACAGATAACTGTTTCATGCTTTACTTTAAATAGTATGTACCTTTCGTGTGACAAGTCGGATTTTTGTCGTGCGAAGCGGTAAAAGGCGACCTCGCATTGCTTTGAAAGAAAAGAAAATAGTGGTGATATTATATCCATAAATGTAAATTACTTTTTTTTATCGCAAGATGGCTTTAAAAGTGCTAGCCTGCCAGACGTTGTTAGTATGTAATTCGATGGGAACGCAGTCCCAGACGGGTAATGTAAGATGGCTGCCGCTCAGGAGCGTCGGCTTCAGAGCGTTACGTAGAGATTACTCGTTATGCTCCCTCCCCTTATTTCTATCCTCCTTGGGATAAGGCCAACGCTTAGCCGCTGCTGATGGCAGGTGGATGTGCTGTCATACAGAATTAAATCGCATAAATTTTCTCCATAATCGCCAGAATTGTTTTATTTTTCTTGCGAAAGCGATGAATAATATCCCATGACTAATAAATAACATTGATGGTATAATTCTCAGTCCTCTACCGTAATCTGGCATTCCGATATGATCAATGAAGTGACACATTTCGGGACACATTAAATACATCCATGACCTGCTATATAGAATTTTAATATATGTATATTTTGTAGTACTTCATTGTTCCCAAATCATTTTGAAAGGTAAGATTACATAACTTCTTACTTTCTTCTTTATTTGAACGCTTTCCACACTTAAAAGGTTCCTTATGGTCATGCTTTGCTGTTTGCGCAATTTCTCGTGTGAAAATATTTATTTAGGAGGAGCGTAATGCTCTGGCTTAATTGTCCAATTTTTAATTAAATTAAATCAAAGGAATTGTCCACAATTTGGCTAAAAGTTTTACATTATAAAATGAGACAGAATGGTAGTAATTCTTCATATTAGAATGCACGTCGTACACAAATGAATATGATTGTATGTGTCAGTCAGTTATACCCAAGGACGTTAGAATGAGATATTTGGAGGCTGCCGCCATGAAACGTTCGTGAAAGTTCAAAACAATAGAGAGAGCAGTACTACTTTGCTTGTGGCCTACACCCGCAAGCGTCAGTCATTAAAGTGTGGGAAAGCTGCTGGTTTCCAAGGCTTTTGCAAAGCATGTTGATTTCGCTGAATCGCATTTTTTCGTAACAAATATTTCTAATTGTGTAATTTCCCACCGATGTGTGAGAAAACGCTGCTGAATTAAGAAAAATTCGTAATTATTTTGAGGCACCATCCCATTTCTATTTCAAACTCAAATTGATGAAGCGTCCGTGCAAGTTCAAAACAAATATTAAGTTAAAATTAAATACTTCACTATTTTACGAAGCATAAATCATTCAAGTTTCATATTAACTTGATTACTGCTATCAAAAACCAAGCAACTCGAAAAAGCACACGGCTGAAAATGCATGAGTATCATGCAAACAAATCAGAATTCCCACAGTTACTTGCTGTAAACTTGCTTGTAAGAATATAGGAAAGGCACACAGCAATACCTCATTACTTTTATGTAAAAATAATTGAAAAAAAAAAAACGAGAAGTATGCAGTTTCGTAACGTACGGCAGTATACTAAAAGCACCAACGGTACGGCAAAGCTGTCCTCGGTAAAAGCGGCCTCTGGTGGCGTTTAAGAAAATCAAAAGTACATCCGTTTTTTTCAGGAAATTCGGCCCAAAATAACAGGCTTCTTTAACGATCCTAGTAGGCTTCGATAGAACACAGAGCCTTTGGCAGCAGATGCCAGGTGATCACATGCTTCTCTGTGCGTACTAACTATGCGCAGTGATCACATTCTTTTGACCGTTTGTCTGCGCTTTGGAATTATGTGAATTCATGTGGCGAGAAATATTGAAAACTAATGACGATTCATTTTTAGAAATTATGAAATATATCGTAGCGTGTTGCCCCTCATCCCCGGAGTGATATTGGTACCTAATTTGCAGCTACTGGTTCTCATTTGTTTTCTTATACTGTATAATTTTTTTCTTTTATATATTTCTTAAACAGTTAAAATCTTATTAAAAAGTAAATAAGTAGGTTTTTTGCTATTTATAGTCATTTTATATACCAATGAAAAAATTCCCATAACATTTATCGTGAACTACTTTCTCTCATGTTGGGTGTGATCAGGTTTCGTGTAAACAAAGCGGAACGATACACTAAAAATCGCGAACATCTTGAAAGCGTTCTTATTCGGAAGTCAAATAGTGTCATTTTACATAACAATGAACAAAAGCAAACAGTGGAGGGCAGATAACAGGAAAGATCCAAAAATAGCCATTAAGGCTTCTATTATAACGAAATTCTAAAAAAGAAACACATGAAATTTGTCGTGAACTACTTTCCTTCACGTTGGATGTAATTAGGTTGTTTGAAAGCAAAGCGGAACGAAACACATGAAATCGAGAACCACGTTTTTCTCAAAAATTCGAAAATCTAAGCCCGAGGTACACATTCTCGGTATGTAAGCTACCTTCGTGCAAAATTTCAGGTTTCCAGGTTGAGTTTTTTTTTTTTTGTATCGCGAAGGACACACACGCTTCGTTTCATTAATATAGAAGATAATGTTTGGAAAATTCCTACAAATTCTCGTTGCTCACAACTTCATTTAAAATAAAAAAATTCCGATTCCACATCCTAACTTTTCTTTGCAGCGTGATTTCTGACGATAAGTGTTGTTTCGAGAACCCGTTAAGTTGTTTCAATGGTTGCTTTTTTGAGGGTACGCTGGGGTTAAGATGTACTATTGAAATCTTTTCTTTTTAGGATTTAGGAGCGACGGGAAGTTTCAGAAATTATACCTAAATATTAGACAAGGTTAATAGACAGTAAGGTTTGCTCATCCTGCCTGCCTCGCAGACGAATAATCGCGACGTCACTGAGTGACATCACCGTCCTAACATGTGAATCGTAGATCCTAACATCCGAACTGTAGCTATGGAGGAAGATGTCTCGACCATTTATTCAAAAGCATGTTGAACCAGGTACTACCATCTACCGAGATCAATGGAAAGGATATAAACATTTTTCGGAACATGGTTTCACTCATTTAATAGTCAATCATACAAAATTTTTTTATAGATCCCTATAGTGGAGCTCATAATAAAGAATCGAATCCAGTTGAGAGCTCTCAAGCAAAATCTCAGAAGCCATACTAACAAATCGGAAGAACTATTGGCTGATAGCCTAATGGAATATTTGTTTCGACGATTTAGTAAAAAACAAAATTTAGATCCATTTGAACAGTTCATTGAAGTACTTTGTTCTACCGAGTGGAAAAAATGCACGTTAGACACATTTATTTCGTGAAAAGGGCGTTGCATTTACTTTATCTGAATTATGATGCACTGTGATATGAAAATAAATGTATTATTATTTTCCATAAGAAAATAAATGCCTATAATTATTTCCATTACAATAAGATTTATTTCGATGAAAATAGTAAAAATAAATTCCGTATATTATCATGAACTACTTGTTTCACATTGGGTGTGATCAGGTTGTATGTAAACAAAGTTGAACGATACACGGGAAATCGGCAACTACTTGAAAGCTTTCTGATTCGGTAGTACAGCCGAATGTCTTTATGAGAAATAAGAAAAGCATCTCGGCAAAATTTTCCAATTTTTTTTAAATTAAAAATTAGAAACATTATGGATTAGAAATCTAATAGAATTTTTGAAGATTTTTTCCAGCTGGTTTACGAATCATAATTCCGATACGCTGCTATGGTGTAGATACAAAGAAACGTAGCGATTAGGTAGTCGTACGTTGACGATTTGGACAGTGACGTCACAAAGCAATCACCGGAAGTGCAGGATGAGCATAACCTTGTCATCTACTAACCTTGAACATTAGATACGATATAGAGCAGAGCATTTACTATTTCTATTTACCAAGACACAATATATGGAAGAGCAGACAACATTTCGGAATATGTATTCTGTCCGAATTGTCGTATTTGTATAGAGCTCTGCTTTCAGATGTCGAATTGCATCTTCAGCAGTTTTGCTGTCAGAAACTGAGGTATAAGTGTACTTTATCGTCCTAAATTATTTAGTCTGAAAATATTCACTGTGTTTGGAGAAAGTGCGACGTACAATTTTTTAAGCATGCAAAATAATGGAGAAAGGTGCAGAAATACAGTAATTTAATGGGAAAGTGAAATAATTTTACCGAAGTATTTATCTGCGAGTACGATGGTGTGAAGCAGTTGGTGCGGGAGGCTCAAACGATGCTAAACGGCAACGACGTGAGGCTTCCGTGTTTCGGAAGGGAGCAAGAGTTCATAGTGAATTCGCGGAAGAATACAATAGGAGTGGGGTGTATTCTTCGGAAGAGTGTGATGCGTGCTGTAATCCTGCGCAAGTAGAAGTAGTTCCAAACTGTTTTCTTAATTTTTGAGAAAGAAATGTGCGGAATGTCGTTATTATTAGTTTCACAATGTCTCCGAATGGAAAGAAATGAACGAATATAAATGTCTTCATGAACGACAGAAGTGTTGAGTAAGAACGTTTGGTTCCAGTTGAACCTCAAGTTTTGGTAATAGTTTCGAAGATGTAAAGGGGTAGCTTATTTCTTCAAGCACTTCATTTGTAGTTGCGTTGTTATCCCGTACATCGTAGCTCACATTTTGTTGTCCTGAAACGGATATTTTTGAAAATAAAAGGAGTTTCTTCAATTCAGAAATCGTAGTGTAGCAGAGAGGACGAGAGCTTCTTGTATTATTGTGCCGGATAAAGAAATTTTAAGCCTTGACGAAATCCGAAATGAAGTATGGAGACTCACGACTTTGGGAAGAGCCACTGACACTGCTGAAAAAGCTACTAACACCACTTACAATGATGCGTAAAGCTGACCTCTTTCCTTTAGCGTATTCCTACAAGACGCTGCTATGACTACGTACTGCTCAAGCTCTTCCTGTTGCTGTATTCTTCCACCCGTTACTTGCCTTTCTCAACTAAGCTTCCATTCACCAGACTACACCTTTACGCTATCGGGGTGCCGTCCTACAAGTCCTACCGCATGCACTCTTCCAAACCATGGTACTCCCAGGTAAATACTTCGGTAAAATTCTTTCCTGTTCTCTACAAATACTATATTTTTGGACCTTTTCTCATTATTTTGAATTCTTAAACAATTGTACGTCGCACTTTTGCCACACAGTTTAATTTTTCCGAAGAAATAATTAATTTAGGACGTTAAAGTACACCTTTACCGAAAATGAATCTAGTTCATTTTGTTCACTAAATAATCATCTTCACATTCACAAGGAAATAAAACTCTAAAGCCAGAGTTAATATTTTGGTGTGGGAGACAGTTTTTACTGCTAAAAGTTCATTTTAAAGGCAGCCAAATTATGCTTTTTTTTTTTTGGCACTTTCGCAACAAATCGAATCGTAATCGATACATTGCTGATGTGCTGCCATCTATTGCCCAATACTGAGATTTTTCATTTGTCATCTCTTGAGTCGCCCTCAGTTTTAATATTAAGGAGCATTTCGCTCTTGTAATTATCTGAGGAAGTACAAGTAGTGCTTACGATAACGCAGATAAAGTTACTTGGTAGCAAAATAATCAATGCCATCAAATAGCACCAATAGCGCACCCAGCATTTCCTTATGGGGATGTCCCCAAAATAATAAAGATGCAAAAAGAAAAAAATATATCCCGGATGAAACATGTCCTAAATATTCAGCCAGAACCGCACGCACCCTCAGCAAGAAGTAACGGCAAGCGGGACTCATCGGACCTGAAGACCAATAGAAAATTATCCAATGTCAATTGCCAATGTTTTTGACGTAGGACTAAGTCTTTCTTCGTGCTGGATGGGGGGGGGGGGGGTAACCTCTGGTGCACGGACGCAACGGAAACACGTCACAGTATGAACGCTATATTAGAAACTAATAATCGTAGATTTATAAATAACACATCATTAAATAATTTATAGTCCCATTTATAGCAAAACAAGTTCCAAGCCTCCACCCCTTGACTCTTCGAGACATTAACGTTAGGAAGTTGAACTAAATACCGCGTGATTTTGTTTCACCGCACGATATAATAATGATAACTGTCGGAATCTGCTGGTTTCGTCTGCAACTGGGCCCGTTAATTCCGTTATTCCCAACGGTCCCGACGAAGATTCTTTCAATGTGTGGATGGAAACTCGCGATCGCTGAGTTTCCGGAGTCTTACAGTTAATTACCTCGCGATCTCCGAGTCCAAGAATAACTCCAATAAACAGTCCTTATTTAAAACTTAACAAACGTTTAATGGATATGAAACAACCTCCGAAAGATCTACTGCTTCCCATAGAAAACTGGCTTCCAGATATGGATACTTTCCTTACACTGCGGCTTTCCCTCGCGACTACTCATTATGTTAGCGTAAATCGTTTTTTCTGATCGGTGTCATTCTCCGATATCGGGAGTGCTGCAACCAACGTCAGACAAATGTTCAAGTTCCGAAGCTAAACTGGCCTCCCCATACGCCAAACAGTACACTGAGAACGCAGGTCCAAGCGTGAAGCGGAACTCAAACGTAGAAACTATCCGGAAAAAATGCGCCGCAAGCAGATCAGATCATATGTAGCGGATTTTAGGAAGGGAGTGTGAGAGTGCCCGATAGGAAAGTGACCCGGAGGCGAGGTAGAAACGGGGAAGAAGAAGCCCTTATTTATAACCGGGGGATAGTACCCTGGGCCCGACGACTGAACGTGCCCATCCGATGCACGGCGGATAGTTAGTGGTTCGAGCGTTCGCACCGGCTTGTGATCGAACCTCAGGTTTCTCCGTGGCAGTCACGAGCGTTGACCACTAGGCCATCAGCGGACCCGCGCTGCAAGCTAACTACTCTGCTACGTTTATACCCCAGATTTTCTCTACCCTCTCCATTTCTAGTAGCCAACCCGCGATGGACTGCAATCAACCTTAGTCAGAGCCGGCGACCTTGACATTTCTAATTGCCGTCCTGAAGACCAAGGTCAAAGTCGTCGGGTAGAACACACCCTGTCGTATTGCTGCAGGCGACACGCCTGACTCGACGATGCTTAACAGGCGGCCGCAGCTAGAACACAAAGGAAAAATCTACACGTGGCGACCACGTGTAACTTGCACTTGTTTTATGTAGCATATGTTCCATTAATATGTAATACAAACATTAGCACACACAAATAAGTTTGGGGGCTGGAACTCTGTCACCTTGCAATAGCGATGACCTCAACCCCGCATTCCGTAGCTAACGGACTTATGCGATAAACCGAATGGGATTTAAACTTCATTTCTTTTTCAGATTAAAAAAAAAAAAGTTTGGTGACGAAAATTTGGAAATGCCGCTAAAATCCAGGGAAAATTAGTTTGAGAACCGACGAAAGTTAAAGAAACAGCTAGAGGAGTACGAGAGGAATCCGAAAAGGCACGCTGTGTCATCAACGTAAAGGTCACGGGAATGTAGGGAGCTTCAAAAGTCCGAGGGCCACAACGCAAAACTCTAGAACCACAAATTTACAGCCGCCCCTTTGGCGCAGTGGTCTAAGCGATGGCTTCTGATCATTCGTGCGAAAGGGGTCCGGGTTCGAATCCCCGTGAGGCATGGATGTTGTGTTTGTCTTACGGCACTGGATCTCTCCCTTCCCTGGAACCAGTGACCCTAAATTAGGGACGGGCGACTGATTATAGCCCATTGAGTTGCTCACGGTGCTCGTTAAACCTCCAATAAAAAAATAAAATAAAAGAAGAACCCTTCCACTTCTACTGCACAAATTGAGACTAAACAGCAAGAATATGCGGAGATTGTTGTCATCGATCCAGATTTTAAAATTTTCAGACCGAGCATGGAATCCCAATGTGCATCGCGAGTTTTCACAACTTTGCTAGAAAATGAATGCCTTGCGTCCCAAATCTTTACACCGCCGATGCATTTTGAATCTAAACAAGTTAGTAAAATCATGTAATGCATTGATTATGATACGCTTTCCAACATACCAGAAATCATTGCTCAAGTTATGAGGATAATGGCTGTGAAATACTGTAAATCTCGCTCCTGTGCCTTGACCTTTGACCCCATTTCGATGATATTAAACAGATCCGGTTCAGTATACCTCAGGAATAGCACACTAAAGGTTTGTCGCAATAAAGGCAGTTTTATGCAAGTTATGAGAATAATGGCTGTGGAATAAACCTTGCTTTTATGCCCTGACCTTTGACCCCATTCCTCCCATTTTCAATAGGGTTCGTCCCTAGGTGGTTACTTACCACATACTAAAATTTCATCGAAATCGAACCATTTTTACGCAAGTTATGCCGCATAAGGGCAATGCAATAAATCCCGCTCTTATGTCCTGCCTGACCTTTGACCTCATTTCGCTCATTTTCAATAGGGCTCGTGTCCAGGTGGTTCCCTACCACGTACTAAATTTCATCGAAATCGAATCTTTTTAAGCAAGTTATGACGCATAAAGGCAATGGAATGGATCCAGCTCCATGTCCTGACCTTTGACCCTATTTCACCCATTTTTGACAGGGTTCGTTCCCATGTGGTTCCCTACCACATACTAAAATTTCATCGAAATCGAACCGTTTTTACGCAAGTTATGCCGCATAAGGGCAATGCAATAAATCCCACCCTTATGTCCTGCCTGACCTTTGACCCCATTTCGCCCATTTTCAACAGGGCTCGTGCCCAGGTGGTTCCCTACCACATACTAAATTTCATCGGAATCGAACCTATTTAAGCAAGTTATGACGCATAAAGGCAATGGAATGGATCCAGCTCCTATGTCCTGACCTTTGACCCTATTTCACCCATTTTTGACAGGGTTCGTTCCCATGTGGTTCCCTACCACATACTAAATTTCATCGGAATCGAACCTATTTAAGCAAGTTATGACGCATAAAGTAAATGGAATGGATCCAGCTCCTATGTCCTGACCTTTGATATTATTTCACTCATTTTCAATAGTGATAGTAATCAGGTGGTTCCCGACTACATACTAAAATTTCATTGAAATCAAACCATTTTTACGCAAGTCATGACGCATAAGAGCAACGGAATGAATCCCGCTCCTATGTCCTGACCTTCGACCCTGTTTCGCCCATTTTCAATAGGGTTCGTCCCCAGGTGGTCCCATACCACGTACTAAAATTTCGTCGAAATCGAACCATTTTCACGTTAGTTATCGTGTGGACGGACGGACAAAGCTGGAGCGTATACGCTTCTTCAAGCTACGGTTGGAAAGGGTAAACAAGAACAAGTTAGTAAAATCATGCAATGCATTGATTATAATACGCTTTAAAACATACCAGAAATCATTACTCAAGTTATTACTCAAGTTATGAGAATAATGGCTGTGGAATAAATCTCGGTCCTCTGCCCTGACCTTTGATCCCATTTCGATGATATTCAACAGAACTGGTTTGGTATATATCCGAAATAACATGATAAAATTGTGTCGCAATCAAAGCATTTTTACGTAATTCATGATGCATAAGGGATATGGAATAGATCCGGCTCCTACGTCCTAACCTTAAAACCTATTTCGCCCATTTTCAATAGAATTCGTCCCCAGGCAAGACCCTACAACGTACTAACGTTTCATCCGAATCGAAGCATTTTTACGTAAGTTATGACGCATAATGGCGATGGAAGTGATTCCGCTTCTATGTCCTGACCTTTTACCCCATTTCTCCCATTTTCAATAAGGTTTGTCGCCAGGTGGTCCCATACCACATACTAAAAGTTCATCAAAATCGAACCTTTTTTACGTTAGTTATGACGCATAATAGCAGTGGAATGAATCCCGCTCCTATGTACTGACCTTTGACCCCATTTCGTTCACTTTAAATAATGTTCCTTCCCAGTTGATCCCCTACCAGATACTAAAATTTCATCGAAATCGAACGCTTGTTACGCAAGTAATCCTGCGGACCGACATACGCACACAACGCGTGACGTAATGAGACAGATGGCGTGACCGCGCGCCAACATTCTCAAAGGCCAGATTATGACGTCATAAGATTTCTAAGCATTGGTAACATTACTGGAACAACGCCATCACTAAAAACGTTATAATTCGGGGTGGTTATTTAACCCACTAAACGAATTCTTCTAAAGTCGAGATCAAGCTAAATCTATTTCTAGTACCAGAAAACGGTAGGTTAACGACTTTCATCAAAATTCTTAGAGCCGTTTTCAAAATAAAATGTACATACATACATACAAGAATTGCTACTTTAAGGTGGACGTCAAGTAATTTTGCTTCCTATACTTCCAATGGAAAAACTTCTGTACACATTTTCTTCACAATTAATGCGTTCCCAAGGATGAAAATTTGAACATCGATTAAAATTTCTTCATTTTATAACTTGCAATACTTAATATTTTCTAAAACATAACCATAATTATGCAATTCAACATTTGTTTGTCTACTGACGTCATGAAAACACCGGTCGCGCCATCTTTTTTCTGGACAATTAATGCGTTCACAAGGATGAAAATTTGAGCATTGATTAAAATAGCTTCATTTCATAACTTGGAATACTTAATATTTTCTAAACCATAACCGTAATTATGCAATCCAACATTTTTTTGTCCACTGATGTCATCAAAGTACAGGTCGCGCCATCTTTTCTTTGGTTTCAACACCACCAAAGAAAAAGTGATTGATTTTTATTATAATTATGGTTATGTTTTAGAAAATATTAAGTTTTCCAAGTTATAATATGAAGTTATTTTATTCGATGTTCAAATTTTCATCATTGGGACACATTAATTGTGAACAAAATGTGTACAAAAGTTTTCCATTGGAAGTATAGGAAGCAAAATTACTTGACGTCCACCTTAATAATATGGGATAAGGGCAATGGAATGGATCGCAATCCTATGTCCTGACCTTTGACCACATTTCGTCCATTTTCAATCCGATTCGTCCCCAGGCAGTCCCCTACTACATACTGAAATTTCATCGAAATCGAACCATTTTTACGCACGTTATGACGCATAAGGGCAATGGAATGCATCCCGATCTTATGTCCTGACGTTTGACCCCACTTCAACCATTTTGAATAGGGTTCGTCCCCAGGCGGTCTCCTACCACATAATAAACATTCATTGAAATCGAACAATATTCACGGAAATTATGACGCATAAGGGCAATGGAATGCATCCCGATCTTATGTCCTGACGTTTGACCCCACTTCAACCATTTTGAATATGGTTCGTCCCCAGGCGGTCTCCTACCACATAGTAAACTTTCATTGAAATCGAACCATATTTACGCAAGTTATGACGCATAAAGGTAATGGAATGATCCCGCTCCTACGTCATGACCTTTGACCCCATTTGTCCCATTTTCAATAGGGTTCGTCCCTAGGTGGTCCCCTACCACATAGTAAAGTGTCATTGAAATCGAACCATATTTACGCAAGTTATGACACATAAGGGCAATGGAATGATTCCGCTCCTACGTCGTGACCTTTGACCCCATTTGTCCCATTTTCGATAGGGTTCGTCCCCCGATGGTCCCCTACCACATACTAAAATTTCATCAAAATCGAGCCATTTTTACGCCAGTTATCGTGCGGACAGACGGACGGACAAAGCTGGAGCATATACGCTTCTTCAACCTACGGTTGGAAAGCGTAAACAAGAGCAACAACAAGAAGAGTACATTAGGCCCGAGACGTATCGCCAAATTTATAACAAGGAAACTAAGTAGTTTGAAAAATTGTTTCTGAAGAACAATTTCTTCAGAAAATGTTTCAGGAATAACTACTGATAATGATGGAACTACGCCTTCTACTTCTACTAACAATAATTTATAATCAGTAAATGTTACTATGAATTGTATACACCATAATTTGCTTTTAAGTACATAAAGTAAAACATATCTTTCGTTTTGTTTCTTGAAAAATTTATATCTTAAACAATCAAAGGTAGTCAGTAGCAACTAAGCTGCAACCTACAACGTAAGACTACATCAACTGTCCTTCTCTGAATATTTTAAGGACGAAGAACTAGGTTGGGTCCCTGTTGCTAGTATGCCCCACTGAATTTTTTTCGTTCAGCTGAGGAGTAAACTACAGTGATGTGTTGTTATCAATGGAACGGTTGGATCGGCCGCTCCCATAACATTTTGAGGCTAATGATCGCCTGGTGGAGACGTTTCTGGCATCTCCCTCGCTGAAATCGGTGGTATTTTGTGCCACTCTTGCTCTTCTTGGTTGTTTCTTCCACACTTCCTTCCCTGTTGCATATGCTCCTATCAACTGTAAGCATTTTTATTGTGAAGTGGAAACTCCGAAAAGCAACAACAGCGCTTTGACGACCAAATACACTGGCCGAAAGTGAAAAGGAACACCAAGAAGGAGACATCTGATACCAACAAAATTTATACAGCATAATAATGGAATACAGAAGATAACTTGATCAAAACATTATGGCAAAATACAGCTGTATAAATAACATTTTCATGTAACATGGTTAGCACGAGGTTGAACCGCCATGAACTGCGTCACACTCTGCAGTTCTGGCATTCCGTCTGTTGTACAGATGTTGGATGTAAGTTTGGGGTATTGAGTTCCAAGCATCCTCAACCTTGACGCGTAAATCGGGGATGGTCGTGGTTGGCATGGAGACCGGATAAGTCGTTGTCCCATAAAATCCCACACGTGATCAATGGGGGACAAATCCGGTGATCAATGGGGACAAATCCGGTGAACGTGCAGGCCTTGGAAGTTGTCTCACACTCTGAAGTGAATGTTACGTTGCACGTGCCGTGTGTGGGCTTGCGTTATCTTGCTGGAAAACACCACGATGGACCGACCTTACATATGGCACAACAACGGGCTGAATGATGTTGTTGATGTAGGAGGTGCTGTTTAACGTACCCGGTACAAACACTAGTTGTGTACGGGAGTAATAGCTGATCGCTCCCCACACCAGGAGACCAGGTGTAGGCCCTGTGTGTCACTGGCGGATGCAAGAAGGGTGGAGATGCTCCCCTGTGCTTCTGCGAACAGGAATACGGCCATCGGAGGCTCCCAAGCAGAATCTGCTTTCATCGCTGAACACGACAGATCGCCATTGCGTTCTCCAGTGCAGACGTTGGCGACACCACTGCAGCCGTTCCTCACGTTGGGCTGGAGTCAGAGGTACACATGCCAGAGGCCGTAGTCCTACATCCAGTAGACAGTTGCGGATTGTTCGCACAGTCACCTCAGGTGCAAGGGCAGCTCGGATTTGCGTCGCAGTGTGGATGTTCTACTTGACAACGACGCTCTTCTTATGCGTCAATCGGTCCACTCATCAGTCCGTCTGTTACTCCAGGTTCCACGTCTTCTCGTGTGGGAATGTTCCTTGGACCATCTACGCCAGCATCGTACCACCACCGATACTTCCCGTCCAATTCGCTCCGCAATACGACGATAAGACCACCCGGCCTCGCGGAGTCCGACTAGACGACCTCGCTCAAAGTCCGATAACTGCTGAAAACCTACACGTCTTCCATGTCCAGGGAATGCAGCTTCTTCAGGGTCTTCGCACGTGTCCGTACGCCAACGACTGATTACATTCACTTCGCCGTACTCCTTAAATACCACCGACGATAATTTGCATATTATGCCGTGCTGTGGCGTAAGCGCTCACCGGATGGTCCCGAAATTAACATTACACCTACGTAAACTCGACTCCATTAACATATGTAAATTTCATGATCGTCCGCCAATTCTTTCTTGGTGTTTTTTTTCACTTTACGGCAGTGTAGGCTACGTAAAATGACAGAGCTGGATCACCGGATGCGAAGTAGATTGTGCGACAAAATCGTCTGTCCTCGGTTGAAATTCTCACGACCGTGTTTCAAAATGTCTCATAAAGCAACGCACGCTAGATCATAGCTGTTTGTCGAGTTCTGAGGGAAATGAGATTTCATGGTAGTGCAGCCAGCACAAACTTAATATCATAAAGAGCAACGCCAAGTGTTGCAGTGGTGTAAACATCAGCGCTAGTGGACTCTGGTGCCGTAGAAACGCGTTCTCTGGTGTGATGAATCACGCTTTACCCTCTGGCAGCCCAACGGTGGAGTCTGGGTGTAGAAGACGCCTGATGAACCTTACGTGCCCGACTTGGTTGTGCTAAACGTGTAGCTTTGTGGTAAACCTATCGGACTCTGGGGCCATTTTTAATGGTTTGGGCACGGCCATTTAGTTACCATTCTAGGGAAATTTAACGCTGTGGTCTATAATGACACACTCGAGAAATCTGTGCTTCCAACATTAGGGCAACAACTAATACAGACATTTGACGTGGACCAGGAACATCAAACAGAGGTCATCGCTCTTTGCACGTTTATAAGTGAGTCACGGAAAAATTCTCATTGGCCGCCACCTGGAATCGAACCCAGGGTCTTCCAGTTACGCACCGGATATACTTCCACTGCACCACAGCGGCCTTGAATTCCTCCAGACTCACACACTAACTCCCAAGCCAGTTTGACAGGTTGCTTTCTGGTGCCCCACACAATGCTGGGGATTCACCAAAGATAATAAGCAGCAACTGAACAAATAATTGGAAGATGAATGAATAATTAATACAGACATGTGGTGCAGTGGAATCATATCTGACGCGTAACTGGAAGGCCATGGGTTCTATTCCCGGTGGCGGCCAAAGATAATTTTTCCGTGACTCACTTATAAACGTGGAAAGAGCGATGGCTTCTTTTTGATGTTCCTGCTCCACGTCAAATGTCTGTGTATCTTTAGTGAGTCCCCAGCATTGTATGGGGCTCCAAGAACCAACCTGCCAAATTGGATTGGCAGTTAGTGTATGAGTCCTGAGGAATTCGAGGACGATGTGGTGCAGTGGAAGCATATCCGGCGCGTAACTGGAAGACCCTGGGTTCGATTCACAGTGGCGGCCAATAAGAATTTTTCCGTGACTCACTTATAAACGTGGAAAGAGCGATGATCTCTGTTTGATGTTCCTGGTCCACGTCAAATGTCTGTATTAATTATTCATTCGCCTTCTAATTATTTGTTCAGTTGCTGCTTACCAACTTTGGTGAAACCCCAGCATTGTGTGGGGCTCCAAGAAGCAACCTGTCAAATTGGCTTGGCAGTTAATGTGTGAGTCTGGAGGAATTCGAGGCCGCTGTGGTGCAGTGGAAGCATATCCAGCGTTTAACTGGAAGACCCTTGGTTCGATTCCCGGTGGCGGCCAATGATCATTTTTCCGTGACTCACTTATAAACGTGGAAAGAGCGATGATTGCTGTTTGATGTTCCTGGTCCACGTCAAATATCTGTATTAATTATTCATTCGCCGTCTAATTATTTGTTCAGTTGCTGCTTACCACCTTTGGTGAATCCCCAGCATTGTGTGGGCTCCAAGAAGCAACCTGCCAAATTGGCTTGGCAGTTAATGTGTGAGTCTGGAGGAATTCGAGGCCGCTGTGGTGCAGTGAAGAATATCTGGCGCGTAACTGGAAGACCCTTGGTTCGATTCCCGGTATCGGCCAATGAGAATTCTTCCGTGACTCACTTATAAACGTGGAAAGTGTGATGACCTCTGTTTGATTGGGGCAACAGTTTGGTTAAGGTCTTTTCCTCTACCAACAGAACAATGCCACCGTCTACAAAGCCTCGGCTAAGTGGGATCATCAACTGTAACTGTTAACTTCTCAAGGCTCCGTCACTTCGGCGATCCCTACTGTGATTCGTGTACAAGAAAAACGTCCCTTTTCAACCCCAGTCGTTTATTCTTTTGGGTGTTTGTGATTCGTTTCTCGTTATGTTTCTGAGAGGTATAGTTAAAAAACAGCCAATAATTTCATATGTTTACATATTTATTACCTTTGTAAGAAGGCTGTTGACTACGTTCTGTTGACGGAAATCATGGCTATATGTTAGGCTATAATTTTGACCAGTAGTTCCATGTTTGAAATGGATACACACTTTTATGCCCCAAAAATTTCGTTCAAAATTCTGTGTAGGTGATTCCAATAAATTTCAATGCCAGAATTTGTATTCTATATACAAGTAATTCCAATGTCGGAATTTGAATTCCATATAGCCGCCCCGGTGGCGCAGTGGTCTAAGCGACGGCCTCTGATCATTCGTGCGAAAGGGGTCCGGGTTTAAATCCCGGGGAGGCATGGATGTTGTGTTTGTCTCACGGCACTGGCTCTCTCCGTTCCCTAGAACCGCTGACACTAAATTAGGGACGGGCGACTGCTTATAGCCCATTGAGTTGCTCACGGTGGTCGTTAATCCTGCAAAGAAAAAAAAATCCATATAAATAGTGTGCGCAAGTGTTTGGCATAATGTGTTCTTGTTCGAAGTGTACCATTTACCTCAACATTTTCTAAGTGACTCTAGTAAGTTATTCCATGGTTCTTATTAACACTTTTAATGGGAGTTTAATGTTTTAATTGTATGTATATATAAACTATGGACCATAAGAATCGTTAGGGGTAGGCTCCCAGCACCGTAGCGACAGGAATGATAAGGAGTTACATCCAAATTTGATGATCCAGTTCGTTGTGACAAAGCTAGGTGAGTTCAGGAACGATTTGATAACATGCTTATGGAAGAACTTAACTGGCAGCCCAATCTAAATACCATGGTACAACATAGAAATAGATTGCGAATGATGTCATAAAATCTGGCTCCAACATAAACAAGTTAGTAAAATCATGCAATGCATTGATTATAATACGCTTTCCAACATAGCAGAAATCATTGCTCAAGTTACGAGAATAATGGCTGTGGAATAAATTTCGGTCCTGTGCCCTGACCTTTGATCCCATTTCTATGATATTCAACAGATCCGGTTTGGTATACCTCCGAAATAACATGATAAAGTTTTGTCGCAATCGAAGCATTTTTACGTAATTTATGATGCATAAGGGCAATGGAATAGATCCCGTTCCTGTGTCCTAACCTTTAACCCTATATTTCGCCCATTTCCAATAGAGTTCGTCCCCAAGCAAGGCCCTACAACATACTAACATTTCATCTAAATCGAAGCATTTTTACGTAAGTTATGACGAATAATGGCGATGGAAGTGATTCCGCTTCTATGCCCTGACCTTTGACCCCATTTCGCCCATTTTCAACAAGGTTTGTCGCCAGGTGGTTTTCTACCACATACTAAAATTTCATCGAAATCGAATCTTTTAAACGTTAGTTAGGACGCATAACAGCAGTGGAATGGATCCCGCTCCTATGTGCTGACCTTTGACCCCATTTCATTCACTTTAAATAGGGTACTTTCCCAGGTGATCCCGTACCAGATACTAACGAATGTTACGTTCGAAATCGAACGATTGTTACGCGAGTTATTGTGCGGACGGACACAATCACACAACGCGTGACGTAATGAGACAGATGGGAATCTAGACCATCGCTCGCCGCAAGTGTGACATCATAAAACTTTAATAGGATCCACACACAACGCGTGACGTAATGGGACAGAAGGCGTGACCGCGCGCCAACATTCTCAAACGCGGTGAGATTGTGACGTCATAAGATTTCTAAGCATTTTTTTTATTGAAGGTTTAACGACCACCGTGAGCAGCTCAATGAATGGGCTATAAGCAGTCGCCGGTCCCTAATTTAGGGCCACTGGTTCCAAGGAAGGGAGAGAGCCAGTGCCGTAAGACAAACACAACATCCATGCCTCACCGGGATTCGAACCGGACCCCGTTCGGACGAATGTTCAGAGGCCATCGCTTAGACCACTGCGCCACCGGGGCGGCTTCTAAGCATTGGTAACATTAATGGAATAATGGACAACGTTATCCCTAGAACCATTATAATTCGGGGTGGTTATTTAACCCACTGAACGAATTCTCCTAAAGTCGAGATCAAGCAAAATCCGCTGCCCGGTGGCGCAGTGGTCTAAAGGATGGCCTCTGATCATTCGTCCGAACGGGGTCCGGGTTCGAATCCCGGTGAGGCATGGATGTTGTGTTTGTCTTACGGCACTGGCTCTCTCCCTTCCCTGGAACCAGTGACCCTAAATTAGGGACGGGCGACTGCTTATAGCCCATTGAGTTGCTCACGGAGGTCGTTAAACCTCCAATCCAAAAAAAAAAAAAAAAAAAAAAAAAAAAGCAAAATCCATTTCTAGTACCAGAAAACGGTAGGTTAACGACTTTCATCAAAATTCTTACAGATGTTTTCAAAATAAAATGTACATACAAACATGGAAGAATTGCTACTTTAAGGTGGACGTCAAGTAATTTTGCTTCCTATACTTCCAATGGAAAAACTTCTGTACACATTTTCTTCACAATTAATGCGTTCCCAAGGATGAAAATTTGAACATCGATTAAAATATCTTCATTTTATAACTTGCAATACTTAATATTTTCTAAAACATAACCATAATTATGCAATTCAACATTTGTTTGTCTACTGACGTCATGAAAACACCGGTCGCGCCATCTTTTTTCTGGACAATTAATGCGTTCACAAGGATGAAAATTTGAGCATTGATTAAAATAGCTTCATTTCATAACTTGGAATACTTAATATTTTCTAAACCATAACCGTAATTATGCAACCCAACTTTTTTGCTCACTGACGTCATCAAAGTACAGGTCGCGCCATCTTTTCTCTGGTTTCAACACAACCAAAGGAAAAGTGATTGATTTTTAATATGATTATGGTTATGTTTTAGAACATATTAAGTTTTCCAAGTTATAATATGAAGTTATTTTAATCGATGTTCAAATTTTCATCCTTGGGAACACATTAATTGTGAAGGAAATGTTTATAAAATTTTTTCCATTGGAAGTGTAGGAAGCAAAATTACTTGACGTCCACCTTAATAATATGGGATAAGGGCAATGGAATGGATCGCAATCCTATGTCCTGACCTTTGATTACATTTCGTTCATTTTCAGTAGGGTTCGTCCCCAGGTGGTCCCCTACTACATACTGAAATTTCATCGAAATCGAACCATTTTTACGGAAGTTATGACGCATGAGAGCAATGGAATGCATCTGGATCTTATGTTCTGACCTTTGACCCCACTTCACCCATTTTGAATAGGGTTTATTCCTAGGCGGTCTCCTACCACATAGTAAACTTTCATTGAAATCGAACCATATTTACTCAAGTTATGACGTATAAGGGCAATGGAATGATCCCGCTCCTACGTCGTGACCTTTGACCCCATTAGTCTCATTTTCGATAGGATTCGTCCTTAGGTGGTCCCCTACCACATAGTAAAGTGTCTTTGAAATCGAACCATATTTACGCAAGTTATGGCGCATAAAGGCAATGGAATGATTCCGCTCCTACGTCGTGACCTTTGTCCCCATTTGTCACATTTTCAATAGGGTTCGTCCCTAGGTGGTGTCCTATCACATACTAAAATTTCATCGAAATCGAACCATTTTTACGCCAGTTATCGTGCGAACGGGCAAAAGCTGAAGCATAAACGCTTCTTCAACCTACGGTTGGAAAGCGTAACAAAACTGAAATATGTTGTGATGTAAGGCAAAATATTTAAAGAAATTTTGCACCTTTTCACCGGTGAGAAAAGAATTCAATGATTAAATAGATTCTATGTATATACCATAATAGCGTGATTCCAATTTTCCATAAATTTTTATAACAATTAGCAAGGGTGACCATTTCCCCTGAGTTTTCCATATTTACAGTAATGGTTATCATGTACGGGAAGAAATAATAAATATCGAGGTTCAGTTTCCTATCTAGAAGACCTGTACTTATAAATAAACAAAATAATATAATCATTTCCGACAAAACATGAATCTTCGAGTTCTAAATATTTCGTAAATACTCATCACAATATTCTAATTACGACCTGTAATCAAGCATATCTGTACACATACGTATTTTAAGAAAACTAACTGCAAGTGCGACAATGTCTTTGCCGTATATTTTTATGCATTTAATATTTCTTGTACATCGGGATCTATCACTTTATGCGTAATACACTGGAAATACACAGTGCGTCAAATAATTTTTAAGACTGGCGCTAGATTTCAGCCAACGGTGGCGCCACTAGTGTAATCGCGAATGCGTTATAAACCGTGACCATCTGCTTGCTTTCGGCCAAAAGTACCGCGCAGTTGTTAAAGTAACTCAAACGAAACGGGCGTTCATTCGAGAAGTAAAATTTTTTTCATGTTGAATTATTAAGATGGAACAAAGGGCTCTTATTAAATTTAACGCAAAACTTGGTAAAAGTGCCTCGGAAACGTACCAAATGATGAAACAAGCTTACGGTGAGTTTGGTTTAAGTAGATCAAATGTTTTCCTGTGGCATAAACGTTTTTTTGGACGGTAGAGAGACGCTAGAAGATGATAAGCATACCGGAAGACCAAGTTCATCTGGGACACCTGAGTTTATTGAAAAAGTGCGTGATTTCGTGACAAACAATCGATGTGCGTTACTAAGAATGATGGAAGAGTCTTTAAACATCAACAAAGAAACGATTCGAACCATCCTGCATGAAGATTTGGGCAAAACAAAAGTCTGTGCTAAATTTGTTCCACACACGTTAACCAATGAACAAAAATCAAGCAGAAGTGCACATTGCAGAGACGTCATTTCTGCCGCTGAAAGTGATCCAAACTTCTTAAAATCGATTGTTACTGGTGATGAAATATGGTGTTTTCAATATGATCCTAAAGCAAAGCGACAAAGTGCGGAATGGAAGTCGAAAAGCTCACCACAAGCCAAAAAATAAGAAAAGTTCCATTGAAAGTCAAAACAATGCTCATTACATTCTTCGATAGTAAGGGTATTATCCACAAAGAATTTGTTCCAAGTGGACAAACAATTACTGGTGAGTTTTATTTAAATGTTTTGAGGCGTTTGATGGGCAAAATTCGTCGCATTCGTCATGAATATCGAGATGAAAACAGTTGGTGTTTGTTGCACGATAATGCACCCAGTCACACCTCACTTCTTGTTCGTAGATTTTTGGCGAGAAATAACGTCTGTGTGTTGAATCATCCAACGTATTCGCCTGATTTAGCACCCTGCGACCTTTCTCTGTTCCCCAAACTTAAAATGACGTTAAAAGGGAGATATTTTGATGATATTTCAACCATACGAACAGCTACGACGCGTGCTTTGGAGGCAGTTCCGCAAAGTGAACTGGAACAGGCATTCGAATAATTATTAAATCGCTGTAACAAGTGTATTGAAGCCGGATGGACTTATTTTGAATAACAAACCAAAAAAAATTATAATTTCTTGTTTCTATTTCATTTTACAGACTCCGTCTTAAAACTTCTTTGACTATAGTTCTGTGTCACACATTATTAATGAGAACACTTCTTGATGAGAAATATCAAGTAGATATGTAGCCGCTTCGCAGAAGAACATACACGAAATAAATGACCACCTTAGTTCTAACAACTCATCCGGTAGCATCGAAAAGATTGTATTAAGTTTTTATAAATGACAAATTATCCTTAGGTTCGCACTAAGTAAATGTTCTATTGTATTAACGTTGACTTTCTATGTTGATTTCCGCCGTCTTTACACGATCTTATTCAAATAACAGATTCAAACAACACATTTGACTGGTTAGATGATTTATTGTGATGAAGTTAATTATTAATTCATATAGTAAACATTAGAACTTTCGGGCCCGCAAAGGACCCATCTTCAGATGTTATAAAAGAGCACCAATATAACATAAGGACAAACTCATCAATGACTTCCATATCAAAGCTATCACAAAACGGATTTCATTACCTATGTTGGAGCGAAGCCAACATCCTCGCCACGCCCTACTCAAAAGAATAAATCCTCCTAATGGAAAGTCTGTTTATTCACAAATATGGTGAAGTATGTTGCAATGATGATACTCCTTCTCACATCCCTTTACTTTGGAAAACGGTGCTTAATGAGTTTTAACATATAGTGACTTACACCAATTATTTCTTTCATATATAATTTTTAATACATTGCTTGACATATAATATATTTATCGATGTTATCAAATCATTCACGAGATAGGATGTCCATCAGTCACGAGCATGTGACAATATCAAGAAAATCATCATTATTGTATTCAAATCATACCCAGTTCCATTCTCCTAATAACATCTGAAGATGAGTCCGTTGCGGACCCGAAAGGTCTAATGTTTACTATATGAATTAATAATTAACTTCATCATAATAAATCATCTAAACAGTCAAATGTTGTATTTGAAATCTGTTATTTGAATAAGATCGTGTAAAGACGGTGGGAATCAACACAGAAACGTAGGTTCGTGTTCGTCATTCCTAAAAAACGATACTCGTAACTTACATGAGTTACTAAGGAGTGATTTTTAAAAGCAGCCTCTCAGGCCATAGAGAACTATTCAAATTGGATAGCACGTAATCACTTCTACCTAATGTCACGTGAAAAGACGGCTGTCATGTCGGGACCACAGAGGCTCAGTGGCAGCCGTTCTCAGTGCACAGTCTACCAGTATACGTATATAGTCGAAGGTTGAGTTGGATCGCCGACCGCAATCTGGACAAAACCGTCCGATATCGGTGACTGACTTGACTAAAGCTCATGTGGCAGAATGGAAGGTAATTCCCGCAGCAACGTACTGAAATCAAATGGGAAACCATCTCTGCAGAGTGGAGGTTATTATGATAGCAGTAAAGGGTGAATCAACTCGATATTAATTTCTTTCTTATTACAAGAAGTTTGTGGAAGGGCAAGTGTCCGGATACTTTCGATCAGATAGTGTATCTCAAAATGCAAATTAATATTTGTCAATATCATATAAATTTTGCTGCGCAACAACTTAAGTATATTTTATTGTAATTACCAAAATAAAATTTGGATCGCAAATGAAACAAAGTGTCAAAGTTATGTAGATGCAATTACATTCAGTACTGCGAAAATGTTGCTAATAAATTTGAAAACCCGATCATCATGAACCATTCTCATACCAGTGCTGGATGAAGATCTTCCCAAATCTCTTCCAGAATTTTCTGCTTTGAGTATATCTCTTCGGAATTACTCGACATGCTTCTGAAATTGATCCACAGATGTCCCATGTGGCCTTCCATCTTTTCAAATTGCCGAAAAATATTTGAATAGTAATTTATAAGAAAAAAATGGAGCCCGAAATTAGCATATGAAATGCTGTAAATATAACTTCCGGTCTTTTAAAGTGAGTAACTATGGAAGAATTTTAACTGAAAATATGCAAAGTAATGGTGTAATTCCGTAACAGATGTTCGATTTAAATGTTTTTTTTAATGTACATAGAACATCATTTCTCTCAAATTTTGAAGATGACAATCCGTTTTAAAGTGTAAATTCAAAGTCAGATAATATCCGAAAATTTCGTCGTCCTGCAGCGGAAATCGAATCCGCGTCTCCCAGATAGCTCCCTGGTATGCTAACCACTACACCACCCAGACCGGCTAAGTCTCAAGTTTCCGATTAATTTGAATATGAATCAATCAAATTCTGGCTGGTTTAGTGGTTATCATACCCAGGCGCTATCTGGGAGACGCGGATTGGATTTCCGCTCCAGGACGACAAAATTTTAAAAATTTCGGATACTATCTGACTTAGCATCCTTGCCAAATTTACAACAAAAAACGAATTGTCATCTTCAAAATTTGTATTACATGGTGTAATCCCGTATTTCATTCATGATCATTTCTCTCCTTAAAATAATTCCTATAACACCCATGATTAAAGCACTGCGACAATGAGAAAGGCATCCGACGCTATATACCAGTATCTGTATAGACGCATGGTTGGTGAATGGGTTCGAAACTCTTTCACAAGGCCTCTCTCTTCTCTTTAGATATAGGAGAACTAGCACCCCTCCCCAAACGCAAGCTTCTATGGGGTTGGCCAAAAAGTAATTGCGTTTTTTTCCTGTGTAAATGAATGGCGGATTTTGAATGGAAAACAAAAACTTTATTCAACAACATATTCTCCAGTTTGTCCGATGACCATTTGCCATCTCGCAGGCAAGTTCGTAATTCCGCGCTCAAAAGTTTTTGTTTTTTTCACCAAAAACAGTTCAAAGAACGATTTGATAGCCTCATCAGCAGTAAAGATTTTACCAGTCTAGGCGTTTTGAAACGAAAGAAACAAATGGCAGTCTGATGGTTCCAGGTCTGGCAAATATGGTGGATGTGGCAACTCATCCCATCCAAGTTGCAACAATTTTTGACGAGTGAACAATCTTGTATGTACCTTGCGTTATCATGGTGAAACACACCTTTGTGATTCACCAATTCTGGACGCTTCTGTTGCACTGCATCACTTAATTTATCCAGCTGACGATAGTTCATGTCCGAATTAATGGTTTGGTTCCTTGGAAGCAATTAAAAATACACAACGCCTTTGAAATCCCACTAGATTGACAGCATAACCTTGCTTCGGTGCATATCTGCTTTTGCAGTGCTTTGAGCAGGTTTATCATGCTTGCTCCAGGATCTTTTTCTTTCGACGGTGTTGTAGACTATCCACTTTTCATCACTTGTTATCATACGTTTCAAAAACGGATCGTTTTCTTCACGTTTCAAGAGCTAATCGCAAATGTCAACGCGCTTAGTGAGGTGAATTTCTTTGAAATCATGTGGTACCCACATATCGAGTTTGCTAACGTATCACAGTTGCTTTAAAAGGTTTTCAACGCTCGATTTCGACATGTTCAGATTATCAGAAATCTCTCGTGACGTTAAACGCCGATTGGATTCGATCAATGCCTTTATTTTGTCGTCATCAACTTCGATTGGCCTTATTGAGCGTGGTGCATCTTTCACATCAAAATCCCCAGATCGATATTTCGCAAACGAATTCTGATACTCTCGTGTTTTAAGGCATCTTTACCATACATATCCCATAATTTTTTTATGAGCTTGAACAGCGTTTCTTCCTTTTCGGAAGTAATACAGCAAAACAAAGACGAAAATGCTCCTTTTGATTGTCCATTTTGAAATCGACGCCAAACAGACACTTGTTAACGAAATCGTGTACTTTCTCTTGCTAAAACAAGCTTGAGCTGTCAGCTGTCACGTTGCGTAATGAACTTGCGGTTTCACATGAAGTAAGTTGCATTTCAAGACATGTTTCGCCATCTATGTGCAAAAAACACAATGACTTTTCAGCCACTTCAACAATATACTTTATTGACGAAAACATAAGGGGACACATTGGCGAAAACATAAGGAGACACATGCGCACGACAAATAGCAAAATAAACTACAAAACAATGAGCGATACTGATGAAAAATTACAGGTGAATGTGATACGACAATCAACTAAGGATAACAAAATGTTAAAATCACTAGTAAGGAACAATACATGCTTGAGGAAGAAGATGCACAAGCAATAGTAATGATTAGTCATGGAGCATCTATGTTGTATACACAAAGCAAAATTAAAGTACATGTATATGGCTAAGACGTAGGATAAATTGATCACAAAAGATTATCGACACTCCGGGAAATCCCGGAGAGCACACTGCAAACAATATGAACAACACAATTGAGTATTTGGTTAAACATAACTATTCTACATAATAAATGATAACTGCTAGGCAAACATTTCACCGATACAATGCATAACATCCTGAGGCATTCACAGGCCTTACAGCAGTGGTCACAAAGGCCAAAGAGAGCACTACAAAACAGGTACAATGCGAAACGAAATCGCGAGCACGAAGGCCCGCAACCCATCCAAAGAGCTGGGGAATCGCATGTAGCATGATACATTTAAACATCAGGAGATTGCAGCATGTAATGGTATTCACAGTGAGAGCAGGGCACAAAACGACAGGTAAATATAGTTAGAAGAATATGGCTGTACAACGCAGTGCACAAAACGAGAGGAACAAGTAGAACACAACGAAAGCATGTACTATGGTAAAAGTACAGAACAGTTCCCACAAAAGAGGAAACCACACGATATGTGACATAGAGACAATATAAGTAATAAAGAGCATAGTGGAAACTTGGGCAAACTCCCCAAGAGAAACACAAAAATACGCAAAAATGCAAACAGCAAGCCGTGCAGTATTGCATTGGTCAAAAAAAAAATTACTTGGGATGAGCAAGAGTTACATGAACTCGTAGTAGAAGATTCAGAGGTACGAACAGAAAACCCTCTTCCGTGCAAAACAAAACACAATTCAAACAGTACAAACAAAGAGAGAGAGATAGGTGCCCGGGGCAGTACAAGACTAACACCCAGGGATACCGAATACCACACGCTCCGGTGAAAAGGCAGCAAGAAAACACATCAAGGGTCCAAGAGTCAACTAGCCTTGAACACAAATAAAATCTAAAAGTCCAGAAGACACAATGCGATGGGTCAGGTACAGTAAACAAGATATGAAAGAATATGAAAAAGTACAGGACAGTAATAAGGCAGAAAGTAGCAACATACAACACAATGCAGCAAAAAACAGAAAGAGCAAAGTCGCACAAGGCAATGACTCTCGTATTGCTCGTAGGAAACAAATACAGGGTGCATAACTCAATGAAAGACAGTAAATACAAGCAACTTGATGCAAAAACACAAGACCATAATCACTAGTATCAGGCAGAGAAAACGAACCAAACACAACATTTTAGGAAAGGTACAGGTAGCAAAAGCAGACACACGATTGAAGAACAGGTGGTAAGGACAGGTGTAACGAGGAGACAAATACAGCACGGTACATGCACAAGAATTACACAAAAATTGCAAAAAAACCCTACAATACAAATCATAAGCAGTTAAATGACAATCGCCCAGCAGATGTTGTGACGAAGCACCAGGAAGAGAGAACACAAAATCTCAACTGATGCATTCAGATCTTCGAAGCTGGGAAAAAACAAACCAATCAGAAAGAAAGATGAATGGAAGATCCAGTGATTTTGAACCATCCGGAAAGAGGCTTGAGATTAAGGCGTGGAAGCAGCAACGTTCTCCAGGCGTAGTCGAGACACGATGCGATTCCTATAAATCGACCGTAAGGCTGCGCCAGCAGAGAGGATACTTGGTGTGGTGGCATGAGAGCAGAGAGATTGACGATAAAGAAAAATGACATGTTTGATAAATACAAAGAGATAGGCAAAGGCATCCGGCAATGTAGCCGGGGGATGTTTGGTGAGCAATAGCCACTCGTACACTTGAAAAGGAATGTCTCTGGAGCAAATGGTACCTACAAGACGAAAGGCAGTATTGAGAAGTGGAAGGAGAACGGGACAGTGACAGTAGACGTGAGGAACATCAGCTTCAACATCACAAAAGCAGCAGAGAGAAGTAGAAGAAATAGACATGTGAAAGAGGGAAGAAGGAACAGGAAGCCGGCGGTGAAGAAACCACCATTGGATGTTACGCTCGAACGGGGTAGAAAGGGGAGAGAAAGAGGCAGACCAGATAGGCAGAAGAAGAGACGGAGAAGCATCAGGAAGACCGTGCGAAGAAGTAAGGGGGGCACGGAGGAGCGCATAGACAGAAGCAGTAGAAAAAGAAGAAATGGGAGCGACAGAGTCCCGAAAGGGAAGGAAGAAAGGAAGAGAGGGGCTCGGTCCACAGACAGAAACAAGGCCAGTGTCAGAAACAGAAGTGGGAAAAGGGTACGGAGAGCGCAGCGAAGAAGGTTATACTCCCCTTCCAAGGTGGAAGAAGGGTCAGGGAAAAGAGAAGAAAGGGGTTTCCAGGTTAAATCGGAAGCTATAAAAGCTTCGACTGTAAGAATTCCTGAGTGGAACCAAGGGGAGAAAAGAAAGTATGATTGATCGGGTGGATGAATCAGAGTGGAAAAGAAAAGAGGCTCAGCAAGCAGGTCCAGAGTGGTAGGGGAGGAGCGTGGAGTAGCTGGAGAGAATGAATTACCGCTAGAGCGTCGATAAGAAGTGGTGTAAGGCATTTAGAAGTAGAAGGAGAGGAATCCATCCTAAGAAAAAGGAGGAAAGTAAAGGATGGATCGTGAATAGAAATAAGAGTATTCAGGGTAGAAGAAAGTGCAGGGGAGGGCTAAAGGAGAAGACGAATGAAGGAGACGATTCGGTGCGCTCGATAATATGTTCTGACATCCGGAAAATGTTGACCACCAAATGATGTTGGCAGAGAAAGCGTGGCAGCAGAAATCCAATGTTTAGATGACCATATCACTGAAGTGAAAATACTATTTATGGTATAGAAACGACGCGAACTAAACACACAGGAATCCCAGGATAGAAGCATTGTGAGAGAACATAACGATGAACAATTTGAGCACGTTGAAAGTAAGAGGAAAATGAAAACGTAAATCGCCAAAAACCAACCGTGCGATGAAGTCGTGGGAGGAGAGCTTGCCAAGTGACGTTTCCTGCGGTAAAGGAGTGTTCAAAATTAGCTCCAAGAAATTTTTGGGTAGAGGAGGACCACACTGCTTCCCACGGGGAGTCAGTGCGGCCCCTCCAAGAACCACACCACAGACCAACACTCTTCTGAACATTCAGGGTAGCACCTGAGAGAGCAGCATATTTATCTTAAACGGCAAGAATGGAACAAATTGGTCATCGCGGCGAAGACAAAAGGTAACATCATCTGCATAAGCAGAGACAAGGACACGGTGGTGCCCAGTACCAGAAACTATCGGTCCTACCGCAGGTAAGAGAGACGCCCGACTTGCAATCAAAAAGTGCTCACAGGCGAGAGCAAAGAGTTGTCCTCAAAATGGACAACCTTGTCTGATGCCAGATCGAAAAGGAATCGGGGCGGTCAAAAATGTGGCATGTCTACTGACAGGGAAATAAAAACGTGTTGCACACAGAGGTGTTGCCAATCGACTGATTGCACATGAAAAAACAAGTGTATAACCACTTTAAGAAAAACGTTGCCAGATTGTCAAGATTAAAATAAAATAACAGTTCAAACAGTTTAAACACCGTGAACATGTAGTTTATCTACTGAAAATTTATAGTTGACAGACTATAAACCGTCTTGATCCCGGTGAAACATTGACTATTCACAGCATTATTTTTAACAGTGAGGTATACTGGCTGAGATGGACCCATCCAATGGCCTCCCTGCTCTCCAGATATCACGCCTCTAGACTTCTTCTTGTGGGGATATGTGAAAAACAAAGTATATTCATGCAAAGTGCGACGAACTGAAAAGTCGCATAGTTGCTACAATTGCATATGTTACAGAATCCTCTTTGGCAGGTATATGGGTAGAGATTGAATATTGGCTTGATGTACTCCGCGCAACAAACGGTGCACGCATTGAATTTTATTAACTACACGGAAAAAAAACCTTTTTGAAATAAATTTAAAAGATCTGATAAAATATTGTTCCTACCCCAAATAGTTTCTTTTTAATAAAATTTTAAAATGTGTCAAGGACCTTTGGGATAATTATTTACTGCGTTTCATTGATCCTTAAAGGAATAATTTGATGCAGTGATAATTTCCGTACACCTTGTCCTAATTTTTGATGGAATTGAAACGTTAATAGGTAGATTTTTGTGAAGAAAAGTTACTTTTCGTCAGAAAATTAATACTTCTTATCGTTCCGATTCCAACAACAAACCTAATTCGGACGAAATACCGGCGCTCAGGTGTCATGTAAACATAGTGGAGCGAGCGATACATGGAACGGAACTTCTTTATGTTCTAATACTCTGGAGGCTAGGCTTAAGTAATCGCAAAATCAACAACCCGACGTCTAAATGGTAAACAAACACGCCGGCAACTGCCGCAGCTGAATTGTTACCGAAGTCTTCGTATTACGTAATGCACGCGTAAAGTAACGATCTCAACAAAAGGATGGCCTTAACGTTCCGCATGGATACCCGAAGGACTCTGAAGTACAGAAAGCGACACTTCGAACATCATGGCTGCATGATGGCTTTCTCATTCCTTCAAAATATAACATCGTTTTCTCTTTAAGTGAAGGAAACTCCCAATCATTAAACGCAGAAGTAATTAGTTCCTGTCGTTACGGTTAATATTTTTTTATCCCCGCAGGGATTGAAGTAATGAGAAGGCAATAAAATTCTCTTGCTTACTATTTGTTTGGGAAATGTCCGAATAATGATGATTTTTTTCACAGGAAAGGGATCAAATTCAATTTTTTTAACAAATATCAGATGGTTACACAATTCATTGACAAACGTCACTGAATAACTAGAAGAGAAACACAACATAGGATTTATTGACATGCATGGTATTGGTACACCTTTGGCATTAATGCATGCACTGACCCTTCGAGACATGCTGCCGACAATGCTTTGGAACACAGAGATAGGTATGCGCTTCCATTCAGTACATAATACTGCCGCTAACTTTTGCTTAGTAGTTGGCCTTTGGTTCCAAACTTCTTATGTGGCGCTCTAATTCATCCCACAAGTGCTCTATGGGATTAAGAACAGGGCTCTGTGCTGGCCAGTCCACACACGATACGGAATTATCGTTAAACCACGCCGCAACAGTCCTTGTTTTATGGCCCGGTGCATTATCCTGCTGGTACCAACAAGGCTCGGTTCCATAGAATTGCCACAGAGTTGGTAGGGCATAATTGTCGAGAATATCGAGGTAGACGTGCTGGTTAACAGGTTTGTCCACGATAACCAATGGACCGAGACCATACCACGAAAAGCACCCCCACATGGGTACACTGCCAGCTCCAAACTTGACTGTAGGAACAGTACACTGCGGTAAATAACTATAACGAAGTGAATTTCTCCGTCATTTTTATCCGCGCCAGGATTCGAACCCGGGTCCACTCACTCCGGAATAAGTTGCTCTACCAATTAAGCTACGGGGACATTTTTTATTCTGATTCCTATCTGCCTTTATGTCGTGTGCGTCCTTCTGGCAGGTACGTCACATCTCCTGGTACGTTACATCATCTCCCAATTATTTTTTTTTTTTCGAAGTGCTGCTCTTATTTTTCCTATCTCGCGGTGTGGAAATAACATCACGCCATTGCGAGATTGTGAACGGTCGGGTCATCCGGATAGTTCGGGCGCCATTATAACGAAGTGAATTTCTCCGTCATTTTTATCCGCGCCAGGATTCGAACCCGGGTCCACTCACTCCGGAATAAGTTGCTCTACCAATTAAGCTACGCGGACATTTTTTTATTCTGATTCCTATCTGCCTTTATGTCGTGTGCGTCCTTCTGGCAGGTACCTCACATCTCCTGGTACGTTACATAACTTTCCCCCGGTTGCCACCATACGCACACACGGCCATCACACTGATGGATCGTGTATCCGGATTCATCAGTCCGTTGGACCCGTTTCCATTGATCTATGGTCCACGATAAATGTTCTTAACCCCATGCTAAACGACGAGTAGCATTCCGAGTGGAGATGAAAGGCTTATGAGCAGCCGCACGACCACGGTAGCACATGGAATGAAGTTCCCTGCGAATATTATGTGTACATACCGAGGTTCCAGCATTTTTACTCACCTGTACACTGAGGTATTGTGCAGTACTCCGTCGATTAGCTGTAACGACTCTCCTGAGGCTTCGACGTCTCCTGTCATTGATTTTCGTAGGTCTATCGGTATGTTTTGCTGCTTCAGGCACGCCATGTGTCTTCCACTTATTGAGTACATCTAAAACAGTTGACTTGGGTATGTCTAAACACCTCTCAGTTTCTCTTATGGACAGTCACTAATATAACACCCAAGAATCGTTCCTTTCTCAAAGTCAGTTCTTTCACGCCGCAGCATTTTCACTCAACAGCACATTGCGGTCAGCTGCAAGCTAGTTTTTATACCATTTGAAGCTGTACCGCACATCTTAACCACTCAGACGATCCGTTCATTTGCTTCTGAATGGGTGTCCGGTGACTTTTGTCAATATAGTGTATATTGCACTTTTTTCGTAGGATTTTTTATTTACCCAAAATATAATGCCGTTTTCTTCGTAGGTGAAGGAGACACCCAATCGTTAAACGTAAAATTGAATAATTCCAGATGTTATGGTTATTTTTTTATCCAGCAAGGTTAAGATAATCATAAGGCAATAAAATTCCGTTGCTTACGGTTTCTATGAGAAATGCCCGAATAAAGATAATTTTTTTCACAGAAAAGTGACCCAATTCAATCTTTTTACCAAATATTAGATGATTACATATTTCACATTTGTTTGTAGGCATCTTCGTTCCTCCAAAATATAACACCGTTTCCTCCTTAGTTGAAGGAGACCCCCAATCGTTAAGCGCAGAAGTAAATAATTCCTGTCCTTAGGGTTATTTCTTTAATCCCAGCAAAGATTAAAATAATTAGAAGGCAGTAAAATTTTGCTGCTAACTATTTCTGTGAGAAATGTCCGAAGAAAGACAATTTTTTTCATAGAAAAGTGACCAAATTCAATTCTTTTATCAAATATCAGATGATAATATATTGCACGTTTTTATAAGAAAATGTACAAGATGCATATACAAAGAAAAATTTTGTAAAAAACAAAAACAAAAAAGAAACAAGTAAACAAATAAAAAAATCCTTTCCTGCTATCGTCATATGATTTTGTATCAGTAATAGAACAATTTTGCGAGTTTCCTATTAGTGCAAACAAATGGAGCCGAATAGGTCAGACAAACGGTGGTACCAGCTGAAAGCATGTTTGCACTTCGACCCACTTTTGTCAATTTTCCGCTGGACAAGATTGCATATTGTTTTCGAATTTCGCACATTCACATACATTTTGATGTTTTGCCCTATTCCACCTTCATAAATTTAAAGAAAAGGTGTTTCAGTGCATTTCAAGTATCAAGCAACATAAATTGCTCCGAGATAAGGGGTAGACTTCATTCGCATTAAAAATTTATCAAATGGGAACTGAATTTTTTTATTAAATTATTGGATACACTAAACTAACCTAGGCGGAGCGATGCGCCTGATGTTTCTCTCTACCCAGAGTGATTTCATACAGACACAAAAATGCACAAGTAACTTCTCAGCGCCCTTTACATTTTATTGCTGAAATACCGCACTGCTGAGGGAACAGGCTTTAGACAAATAAACAATGTGTTTCTTGATCTTAAAGACTACATACAGCCTTGTGACGATCATATAAATTAAGATAATGCAACGTATAATTTGTCACAAATGTTTATTTTTTCTAGCCGACCATAGTTTCGCTGGGTATTGACCTAACTTGATCAAGAAGATTGGCACGTAAATATTTAGCTTCATTAGGACGAATGGCACATGAATATTTACGTGCCATTCGTCCTGATGAAACTAGGTCAATACCCAGCGAAACCATGGTTGGCTTGAAAAAATAAATATTTGTGACAAACTATACGTTGTATTATCTTAATTTACATAAACAATGTGTTTCTTTTCCTTCGAAAATAAAAGAAGTGAAAGAAGTTGCGTTGACGGATGCGACAAAGCCTGTAGATAAAGAGGAAGAAAGAATAATTTGGTCAGTACTGCTTTTTCCCCGCACAGATGGAGCAACAACATCATATTGGTCAGGTGGGGATATTGATTTGGTTCGAATTCAGTGTAATTGATAGCTAATACAGACATCTGGCGTGGACCAGGGACATCAAACAGAAGTGATTGCTGTTACCACGTTTATAAGTGAGTCACGGAAACATTCTCATTGGCCGCCACCGGGAACAACACACCCAGCATTCCCGGTGGCGGCCAATGAGAATTTTTCCGTGACTCACTTATAAACGTGGTAAGAGAAATCACTTCTGTTTGATGTTCCTGGTCCACGTCAAATGTGTGTATTAATTATTATTCATTCGCATTATAATTATTCGTTCAGTGTCTGCTTACCATCTTCGGTGAATCCCAGCATTGTGCGGGGCTCCAAGAAGCAACCTGCCAAATTGGCTTGGCAATTAGTGTGAGTCTGGAGGAATTCGAGGCCGTTGTGGTCTGTGGAAGCATAAACAGCGCGTAACTGGAAGACCTTGAGTTCGTTTCCCGGTGGCTGCCAATGAAAATTTTTCCGTGACTAAGCGTGAAAATAGCGATGACTTCTGTTTCATGCAATTGATAGCGAAAACGTTTTTCTACTGGATGCAGTATTTTTCGACGGAGCAACATTTCATGTGTCATATAATGTTTACCGCCAAAGAATTGGAATATGTTGTTTTTTAAAACCAATATGATGTTCTAGTTTGACAGAAGAGATCTGAAATTAATGCTGGGTGTGTTGTGATGCATGACAGAGCCTTGGTTTCTATCGAAAATCCACTGAGCGGAAATGTTTATATTGATGCGTTGGAACTGCTACCTATGATCTTGTTCCAACGAGATGGGGCTGCTCCATACAGGTCTCTGTATGTGCGGAAACTTCTTGAAAATTAATTTCCGGCAGAAGAACTAGCAGAGGTAAGTCAATTTCTTGGCTGCTTCGTTTCCCGATTTAACCCCACTAGGTTTTTCTTGTAGGGTACGTGAAAGACATTGTGGACTACACTCCATCAGTAGATCCTGTGGAACTTCGAATGATAATCACCAATGTCTTATCCACGATCACGCCTAATAATCTTGCACGCACTTTGAAATGATTTGCATATCGTTTGGATGTCGTTCATGTAACTAAAGACGATCAAAAGGAAATCTGTTAGTTCGGTAAAAATACGCACATCAATCACCTGTGTATAGCTTGGAATAAAATACAGTCATGTACATTATTTTACAAGAAACAAGGTTTTATGACGTTTGTTTATTTACCTGTTACGTTTAACATTTGGATTGAGAAAGTCGTCTAGAAAGTACAGTAAAAAGTACAAGCATCTCAATGGAAATACGCTCGCAAGGAAGTAACGGGTCATGTGAGCTTTATCTCGGCATTGTGTCCGTTAACTGAGTGTTTTTTCGATCGATCAGGTTATATTGTTTTATGTTGCTAGAATTGGTTGGACTGGATCCTAATTTTGAGGTGAGTTATACCCTCAGTTATGTTGTTCCCCACCCCCGGCCGGGGGGGTCGATATTGCTGAGAATATAACTTGGAAACCATAAACACTTGCGCAATTTAACCATCCAATCCAAGCACAAATCCTTGCTACTTAAAACTACCCAATCCACAAAAACAAGCAAGATTTCTGAGTGCCGATATAATGGTTACGTGACATCCTTTTCTTCCTCGGAAGCGCTGTTCTTTTAAGAAGGTTGTGCACAAGGTCATGATATTAGAGATATCAGTTTCCCTCATTTGTGACGTCATTATCATTGTGCACAGCCTGATACGTCGGTGTCGTTTTCGACCCCCCATAGGGCTGCGTTGGAAACCTATCGGAAGCCTTGCTTTCCTCGTGATGTCACTAAAAGAGATGACTAATCATGTAGTGTCGTAGCCTTGTATTCTTCAGACGGCCATGGTTTGAGTCAGGACTAACAAAATATTCATTAATTGTAACTCTTCAAACTGTCTGCCTGTTTCGCCATTAAATTAGAATAAATTCATAAGGTTTGGCTGCTGTATAGTGTGAAAGTACCCTCCCAACTCCGTTTCATCATATTTGTATCATTCATATACTAAACAACACCTTTTATGTACATTTTTATAATACATTATACAATTTTCCCAATTAATGATTAACATTCGTAACTGTTTGCATCATTCAAACAAGTATGTTTTTGTCAGACAACACATACTCGTTTCGGGGATTCGGGGTACGTCAGATCTCTGTGAGGCCTTTTCCCTGTTTTCCCTTGCTGCTATTAATTTTTAATTGCACATATATATCTCTGTTTCATGATGCTATAATGTAACAGTATAAGTATTGAAATAAATACATATACAAAACGGGCACTTTTGCCTGATAATTCAAAATGTTTGAGCGCACAACTTATATTCTCTGCAAAAGGAACACAGTTAAATTCATTATTAATATGATATAATTTTTGTCAAGTTACCCTTCCTTCGTATTTTCAAAATAATTGTCTGGGGTGGTTACGACAGAAAGAACAGCGGAATGAACGAGCTATATATGGAAATGAGTTGCTTAATAGTATCTTAGACAAATTTAGTCTTTAACGTGGCTCTCATGGCTGAAGAATAAAAGTATTCATCGAGAATTATAATAAAACTAATCCAGATAGGATTTATTAATGAATTTCGAGTCGGAAGTTTTTAAACATTTTTCAAGAATGCAAATAGCACACAAATTTTCAAAATAAGTTTGTTTCATTGGTTCACTCTCGCATCTAAAGTATTAGTATCTGTAATAAAATATTCAATTTTTGTGATGCAACAGTTTAAGCATTAGTTAAATAGTAAAGGAAACGATGCATTTCCCTTTTGCACAAATCGAACATTATGTAGAATTTCGAGGTCGGACTATAACTGGCCGGAATATTTTTAATTTAGAACTATGAACATTACATTCGCCAAAACTTCCTTTCGGCGCTTCATATCTTTTCACACGATTTACGCAAAATATATTTGCACTTTTTTATTTGCATAATATATTACCAATAAGAAATAATTTAAAGTGAGTTTACATTTGTTAGCAGAAAGTGTATTTTCTCTCATGATGGTCTATTGCTTCAAATAGCGGTAGAAAAGACTTTATTGAAAACTTACTGTGATGGTGTGTAACAGAAAATGGAAACTTACTGTCCGGTGTGTAACAGAAAATGGAAATTTCTATTAATTTCCAGCAGATACCCGTTAATTGTAATTGTACAAACACTTGGAGACAATTTTTCAAAGAGAACTTAGCTACCTTTTAGTTTCTACGTAGTTTTTGTGTGAGCACCATTCTCTGACTTACAAGCTATCCTGAAACGGTTCTTAAGATATCCTTGGATCAGGAAAGTTTTCCTGAACATTCGTAAGCCATGTCCTCACGTCTGACCTAACCTAACGGAAGAGCGAAAAGCTAAATATAATAACTGCCGCCTAAGTTATTAATGTGATAATTTTTGTTAAAGAGAAATTGCTCTGCATTTTGAGAAATTACTGCACTGAGATGTGACAGAGAACTTCGGAGATGTGCAAGGACAAGCACTACGCATTGGCCGAAAGATGTTAGCGCTGATTATTTTATGTTTATTCCGGGTTTTTTATTGGTCGTGTGTATTTTCTAGAAGGAGGTCGTAAGTTATTTCGACGCCCTTTTCTACTTAGTTTTCACGTGTGTGTGTGTGTGTTTCCTTTAAGTACTTGAATTAGAAGAGATTTTGAAATTAAATTGCTAGGGATAAGGATAAGTGCATTTCGTGTTGTAAACGACATGGATTGCTCGCGAAGACAAGGTGTTTCGAGAGTCATCAACTGACTACCCGACTGGATTTGTCTTATCGTTTAAGGTGGATCCACCTAAAATTTTTGCCTTGTATTTCCAATGGGCAAACTTCTATAGCCATTTTCTTCTCAATTAATGCGTTCCCAAAGATGAAAATATGAACATTAATAAAAATAACTTTCTATTATAGCCTCGTATACGGCGTATTTTCTAAAGTGTAACCATAATTATACTAAAAATCAATAACTTTTCCTTTGGTGGTATTGAGACCAGAAAATAGATGGCGCCATATCTACATATGCTTCCTAAATACAATCACGTCGCATTCTTTTTTTAGTAATTTTATTAAGTTTCGGAATGGAATCAAAATTTTAGTGTATCCATGCAAAAGTCAAGAATATTTATAATGATTTCAGCCACTTAGATGAAATGTTCTGATAATAATTTAGCTGAAAATCTTAACAGAATTGTAGATACTGCTGATTTTTAATTCCGAAGTAAACTAGCAAGCTCACTCTGCAACATTTGCAGCTAAATTGATGTTAGCAAATTTAATCTAAATTGCTCGAATCATTCTAAACATTCCGGACTGTTACATGGATGAACACAAGTATTTATTGAAGTGCAAAAATCAATGAAATTATTGAAAAACATCCGACGTTATTGTATTTAGGAAGTTACATGCAACAGCACCAAAAGGAAAAGTTATTGATTTTCAATATAATAATTGTTAAGTTTTAGAAAATATTAAGTACACTAGGCTATAATATGAAGTTATTTTTGTCGATGTTTAAATTTTCATCTATGGGAGCGCATTAATTGTGAAGATAATGGCTACAGAAATTTGCCATTGGAAATACAACGCTAATATTTTACGTGCATTCACCTTAAGGTGTCGGAAGAAGCACGCTTCAAGCATGTTTCAGATGTATGATCCCATACATTTGGGACGTGGTTCCGTAATCCTCATATTCCTCTTGATATAGTCATGATGTGAACAGCAATTGGCGTCCACTCAAACGTAAGCTATTGAGGATGTTTTCACATTTTTAGAACAATATACAGCAATATAATTAATGTTTAAAATGTAATGTTTTAATACAGACAACTTTGAAATCCAAAGGGAGATGCAGCGAAGTGTCGCGTTGAACATTACCTTCAGCCACGGCAGCTATATGTGCTGACGACCGTCGAATGTGGAACCTTTTAGGAGCCAGGTTGCAAATAGCGTTTGCAACAATAACCTAGGAAACACAGCCAGGGTTGGATCCATTTCTCGCTTTTAGACATAGCACAATTAAGTATTAATACCAAAGGCAGCGTTTATCATCAAATGCATGCATGCTGATAATAAAAACTTCAAGTCGAAAAGTAGCTTTATTTTCTCCAGTTGCCTCACTGTTTTACCTGCTGATAGTGTTATAACAGTTATTAACTTTTTGTATCTGACCAGGGTCTACTCCGACCATATATTTCACTTTGCACTTCGCCTTATCTTTAAAACAAGTGGTATTACGTTTCTGCAACTCCATTGGTTCCATAAACAGCCCTTTCGGATCTTTTCTCTAGCCGTCACACTGTTTTACCTGCTGTCAGAGTTATGACAGTTAATAACGTTTTTAGTGTTAGCACAGGGCTCACTCCGACAATGCACTTCACATAGTATGTGACCTATGCTTAAATACAAGTGGTATTACAATTCTATATCTACATTAGTTCTGGAGACAGCCCTTTCGGATCATTTCTCTAGTCATCACAATGTTTTACCTGCTGTCAGAGTTATAACAGTTAATAACGTTTTTAGTATTAGCACAGAGTCTACTACGACAATGCACTGTACATAGCATGTAACCTATGCTTAAAAACAAGGGGTATTACGTTTCTATATCTTCATTAGTCCTGGAGACAGCCCTTTAGGGTTTTTCATCTCTAGTTGCCTTACTGCTGTCGGTATTCTAACACTTAATAACTTTCCGGTATTGGCCCATTGTTCATTCCGACAATGCACTCCAGATAGTACGTGACCTAAGCATTAAAACAAGTTATATTACGTTTCTTTATCTTCATCAGTTCTGAAGACAGCCCTTTAGGATTATTATCTCTGTTTGCCTTACTGATGTCAGTATTCTAACACTTAATAACTTATTGGTATTGGCACAGTGTTCATTCCGACAATGCACTCCAGATAGCACGTGTCCCAAGCATTAAAAAAGTGGTATTACGTTTCTTTATCTTCATTAGTTCTGGAGATAAATCTTTAGGCTTATTTCCTCAAGTTGCCTGACTGTTTTACCTGCTGTCAGCATTAAAACTTTTAAAACCTTTTTTGGTATTAGCCCATCCATTGTGAGGTTGTATTTCAGATAGGACTTGTGCTAAGCTTTAAAACAAGATGTGTTGCGTTTCTGTACCTTAATTAGTTCTGGAGCCAGAAATTTAGGATTATTGTCTTTTGTTGCCTCACTGTTTTACCTGCTGTCAGGGTTATAACATTTAATTATTTTTTTGGTTATTTGCCCAGGGTCCATTCCGATCATGCATTTCAAATAGCACTTCATCTAAGCTTTAAAACAAGGGGTATTAGATTTCTGTATCACCCTTAATCCGGGAGATAACCCTTAGTGTCAGCACAATTGCATATAGTGGGCGATTGCATTTTCTGTTTGGTTTCTCACTCGTTTTCCAGCTGCACAGCTCCTCGGAACAAGTTAGGTGAATGTTACAAACGCAATTTGCAGACGGGCTCGTTAGAGGTGCAAGAGTCGACGGCCTTCCGCGAAGGAAGCTGACGAGTCAGCTCGTGATCTTCCCTCCGGGATTTCGCTGCATCTCCCGGTGGATTTCAAAGTTGTCTGTACTAAGACATTACCATTTAAAATCAAATTATTTCTTACTTAAATATTTCGTCTGGTAGCATTTTCTCTGGACTATGAACCTACAGTTAGATTTCCAAAATAACACGGCATTTCTTAAAATTGGTAGTGAAATTTTATTCCACTTCTCTTCCACTGCTTTCCGTAGTCCAATAATTGTTTTAGGTCTGCGTTTAGAAAGAGCTCGGTTTCGCAGTCTGAAGGCACAGTAGTCCATTGGTCGCACATCAGAAGACTTTGAAGGAATATGAGCTAACTGTACAGACTCCAGACCCATACGTTTGTTGATTTTCTTCAAGAAATAGGTAGACCGGTAGAATTGGATGCATAGTTGCCAACTTTCCAGAAATCCAATGGGTGCTCAAGCCCATAACAATGAAATGGAGTATGAGCAGAGAAAAGACTGAGGGGGGGGGGGGCTGTTATGGAAATACATTGCAGAATAATTTATTTTCAAAAAGTTTCTATTTAACCTGGATTTTGAGACTGTTAGATAGATATCTGTCCAAAATGCGGCAACCTGTTGTCGAAGATCAGATGACCATAACATTTTCGGCAGTTATTTTGTTTCTCCCCCCTGAATTTTAGAAAACCAGGGTTTTTCGAAACACCTGAACATGAAGATCAAAAGTTTTTATTTCTTTTTCTGAATTATTATTTGCGTTTTCCGATCCCAGGGCAGTTCAAATTTGTAAAAATAATGTGAATAAAAATTCTTGTAAAAGACGCAAAACTTTTCAATGAGCAAAACTTTCATTGGGTGCAAGACATTCATTGAAAAATTCAATGGGTGCGCAGGCCCCGAAGCACCCACACAGTCGGCGCCCCTGATTGGATGTATGCCTGGTAGATTTATCCTGATGGAGTTCTACTCTTTGAAGGCTCTGTGGATAAAGGAATGGTATCCCTCTTTAAATATAGAAGTCAAAACATGTTTTTTAGTAATATGTAGAATTGATTATAACATTCTTTTCGACTCTTCTTAACTTTAACTTACCATTTTACGAGAAACCAGCAATGATCATGAATCCTTTAATTCGTTGGATTCCTGGACCTAAGTTTGTAAGTGTTTTCGTTCTACTTTGGGACAGTAAATCGACCTTTTTTTATCCCAGTCGTTTTGGTAGATCCAAGCTTCATCAAAAGTCTCAATAAATTTCCATCTGCCTCCAGCTAAGTGATCTTCATGAAGAAGTCTACACCGTGTTCTGCGCTCAGCCACGGGCTTAAGCAAAAGGCGATGAACATTATGTTTTTCTCTGTTTTTTCAGGTTCAAATCTTTGTTCATTACCAGTTAATGCAGATATTCTTAACGACTAAGCGAATGCTTGTGGAGTTAGTGGATTTTCTTTCAAGGTAAGAGATTGTACTTTTAAAACAGTCATGAAAGTACGTGCTTCCTTGGATATTCGTTTGGTGTTCTTTTTCCTGTTAAAAGCAATGTTTGACGACATTTCTCTTGTAATATATTGTATATTCTAAAAATACTTTCATTTTTAGTTCCTTTTCCTACGTAAATTTGAGTTTGTTCTCTTTTATACTTTCCGAACTTAACGTGATATATTCTCGCTCACAAAAATGAGGTTGGCAACACAACTGAGGTGAGAGAGAAAGTGACGTATGAATGTGATAAGAACGTTAGATAAAAAGGGCGAGACAGCAGTTTCTTTGTGGATGTGTGTGTGTGTAGACGTTCGATCGCTAAGATAAAAGTGAAGTTTACCTGCTGTGTTATATGTTGGGTCTACTGAAGTATTGCGGGACCAATAAAAAGTTATCGTAAGCTGACTTCTGTTTATGTATGTTTCGTGTGGCCGTAAACTATTGCATCGTATTCTTATTTAGTTCAACATTCCTTAGTCATGGTTTAGACATAGCGTAGCACCAATCTTGCTCACAAAAAAGGCTTACGTTATACTCTCTATTATTAATTATATTGCTTATTTTACATTTCGAAATGCTGATTCCATGATTTTCATAGCGTGTTTTAGTTACAGAATACGAATACTTCTCTTTGTAAAGAGCAAAAATATAACCTTCTTTCCACAACTTGTTACGCGCGCCATTTTCTTAACAGACGATATTTAACTGCAGCAGATGATTCTTTGGGTGTTCATCTAACACGCTGTTGCAAAATCCAGTTCTTTGAACTTCTTTTATTTCCTGAAATTTGTCATGAACAGCGTTCTAAAAATGTATGCATATCCTCTTTAGTTGAGAGAAATCGAAACATTGATGTGGCAGACCGCAATCTGGAATATATATTCCCACGTAAATACCCCCTTCTCCCAGAAAACTACTTTAAGGTGCTGATTCGCATCATCAGACAGTTCCTCCCTGGCAGGTAATAATCGGCGTATTTCATTTATTCTGCGAAACAGACAGGTTCCGACTCATCAGTACACAAAACGTTTCCTCCTGAATACAAAATTTGTAGTTGGGACGCAATTAATATTTCCTGAAGATCCCTTTAAGGAGTAGCGGAAATAGTAACCTAAAGAGATCGAAGCACAGCTCATGTGCTGCCATAGTAAATTCAATACAAAATTGCTAGTATCTGCTGCCATACTAAATTCAATACAAAGGTATCATTTAATTAAAACGTGTTATGGAGATATATAGTAATATTATACATCTTAATAAAAAGTGTGCATGCTTGAAGAAAACTCTTTATACGTTGCTGTTCAGTAGCTGAAGACGCAGACGTCATTGAAGTTTAGTAAGTCTAATGAATGACAATGAATATATATTTGTTACTCACATTTATTTTATAAAGAATTACATAATTAAAAATGTATTATCAATCCGTTGATATTGTCATTTGAACACGTTGCAAAAGTTATCTATGAGGTTGCACCACCTTTCGGCCTGATGACGGCGGCTATTCGTCTCGGCATGGACTCCACAAGACACCGGAAGCGTTGGGAAGCGAAACGGATCCACGACCCCTGAACAAGCTCCCACAGTTCGCGAAGATTTAATGGAGGCTGGTCAGAGCCTCGAACATCTCTCTCGATGGCATCCCAGATGTGCTCGATGGGATTGAGGTCAGGTGACCTAGCTGGCCAAGGAAGCGATATCACGTCTGTGGAGTGTTCATCCAACCATTCGGATACAATTCAGGAGCTGCATTGTCTTGTTACAGGATGAGGTCCATAGTGGGATGTTAAAGACGCACAAATGGGGGCAAAGGGTCGTCCAGGATCTCCCGGTAACGATGACCTGTGAGGGTCGATGTCACATGTACCAGGAGTCCCGTTTCATTCCACGTAAACAGTCCCCAGACGAGAATGCCACCCCCATCAGCTTGAAGAGTACCCTGCTGGCAAGAAGGATCCATCGCTGCATGTGGTTTGCGACGTACTCGTATCCTGCCATCCACATGTACCAACGTGAATCTCGATTCATCAGTCCAGGTAACATTTTTCCACATGTCTAGGGTCCAGTGGCGATGTTCCCGCGCCCATGCTAATCTTTGCACCCTGTGATGTGCGGTCAGCAGCGGTACCCTCGTGAGACGATGGCTTCTGTACCCCATAGCGAGGAAATGGTTCTGGATGGTGTGGCTGCTTACAAGTTTTTGTGCACCAGTTTTAAATTGCCAAGTGATTTTTTACACTGTGGCCTGTCTATCCGCTGTTACAATGCGAGTGAGCCGACGATGATCCCGCTCATCCACACGCTGTTGTCCATGGCAGTTGGCTCTTGCGGTGATGGTTTTACCGGATTTGATGTACTCACGGTTCACCTGTGACACAGTGGCTCGTGAAAATCTCAGTGCCTGCACGACTTCCGAGATGGAGTGACCCTTTCGTCAGGTCCCCGACAATTTGCCCACAATCCAATGCGCTTAGATCCTTCGTCTTACCCATACTGCGGCCTCCTTATATTGTCGGATCGCTGCACACGTCATGTTGTTTTCGTTTACAGGGATGCCCACAGCGTCACATTTGCATAACGTCAGCGGTGTCTAATTCAATTGCTCTTCAGTGTATATACATGCACTATTATGTTCAAACACAACTTGGGCCGCGGGTGACCTAGTGGGCAACGTTCGTGACTGCCCCGGAAGGGACCTCAGGTTCAATCCCAGCCAGGTACGAACGCTCGATCCACTAAATATTCGCCATGCGTCGGACGGGCACATTAAGCCGTCGGACCCCGCGCGCTGGGTCTCCGGTAAAAAATAAGGGCGTCTTCCTCCCCCTTTCTACTTCGCTTCCGTGTCACTTTCGCATCGGACACTCTAGCCCAAATCTCTTAGATTCCTATTTCTAAGGGTTGTTTCAGACCTGGGGTCAGACACTCCCTTCCTAAAATCCTCTACATGTGATCATTTGATCATTTCTCAAACACAACTATATATATTCATCAAATTCAAGTGAGAAATTCTATGGCAAGTGCAATCTGAAAATTTCATGAAATTAAATGAATAGTTCCTTATGATGTGACAAAATACTTAACTGTCTCGAAAAACCTCACCTGAACTGCAGTTTATAGCAGCATTCCTCGATTTGGAACAAGTCCGTAATGATCACAGTAGGTTCACAGTAAGTTTTAGGTAGCATCAACGTTTTTTCATCAGAACATCTGCTGTAGGTTGAATTTCAACACCTATTCATCATAACATCCACTGCAGGTTGACTTTCTATATTTTGTAATCTAGTTATTGCAAACACTGTATAATTTCATGCAATATTAAATATTCGTCTTCATATCTTATATCTTGAAACACAAGAGGTAAATGCCACTCCCCCTCACATGCAGACAAATCCTACTACAAAGGAGTAACTTTCATCTATCCATTATGGTTTTTAACACATATTATCTGACAAACAAGACGATTCACTCAAAAATACTATTAGAATGACGACACAGAATGTCAAGTGTAACTAGGTAGTTGGGCTCCATACAGGAGAACCTCATTACTGTTTCAAAATGGGTAAGGGGAGGAATGTACCCTGTCCGGGTACTCTATGAATTCAAGGACTGAATCATACAGTTCTGAGTGATGGAGTTATCTTCAAATGTAACCTTTAAACATATTTAAAATCATACTTTACGACGATGATACACATCAAAATGTAAACCAAAAAAGAAAAAGAACTGAATAGTTAAAACCTAACTTGAAGTCGTAATCCGAAGCGTCCTCAAGTAGTAGTCGATGATTTTGGCTAACTGCTATGCATTTCGGTGGAAGAACACCATCATCCCTCAGACAGAAACTCCCACCACTTGAAGGACACAAGATCTGATCATATGTAGAAAGTTTTAGGAAAAGAGTGTCTGACCCTAGGTCTTAAACAACCCTTAGAAATAGGAAGCAAGGAGATTTAGGCTAGAGTGACCGTTAGGAAAGTGACACGGAAGCGAGGTAGAAAGGGGGAGGAAGACGCCCTTATTTATTACCGAGGGGGGCAGTACCCAGGGTCCGACGGCTTAACGTGCCCATCCGACGCACGCCGGATATTTAGTGCATCGAGCGTTCGTATCTGCCTGGGATCGAGCCTGAGGTCCTATCCGTGGCAGTCACGAACATTGCCCACTACGCCACCGGCGACCCTTGGAAGGGCACAAGAGCCTTGTGGTAAACCCTTATATACGTACATGGCAACTATAATTAATGTGCGCCGCCTATGGTGATTAATCACAATAGTTAGATGTTAATCGATATGTTCTTGAAATTTACTAAATGCATAATATAAATATGAGCTACGATGCCCACTAAAACAACTTAATAACATTCTCTGAATTACAATGTTATATACAGTACATTATAAGAATTTTGATTCTCTTTCCTTTTCCTACTAACACCAATATGTGAGAAATAAAGTTTTATGACGTCATATTTTACATCGGCTGATAGATTGTAACTTCTATTCAGGCTTTTTGTTCATTTTTGTATGCATGGAAGTATCACCGTTGATTTTTCTACCCTAACAGGTACGATCAGAGTAAGAGTAAGGAGTCCTTGTCCTGTCGCTGCCTGTGATAACTAGTATTCCGGAACCCCTGTTCAGGCGGCTCAGGGGTTCCTGGATACTAGTTGTCACAGACAGTCAAAGGACCTGGCCTCCTCCGATCAGTCATATTATTTTTACTTTTTGTTACTACCTATATGTCTTCTACTAATAATATTTCAATAATAATAAACAACTAAGACCAATATGAGAGAAATAAAGTCATGCTTAAAAGAACAACGATATGAAGTCGAAACAATTTAGGCATCTCCTAAACATAGAGCTTATGGTCACAATATTTTTCGAAAAGTTTATGATATTCAATTGAAAGAAAGAAAATTGATTCAGAAAGGGCCGCGGGTGGCCCTTATGTGGTCAGCGTTCGTGACTGCCATGGAGATAACCTCGGGTTCGATCCACTAAATACATGACGTGCGTTGGATGGGCACTGCCACCCGGTAATAAACAAGAGCGTCTTCCTCCTCGTTTCCGTGTCACTTTGCTATCGGGCACCCTAGCCCAAATCTCCTAGCTTCCTGTTTCTAAGGGTTGTTTAAGACCTGAGGTCAGACACTCCCTTCCTTAAAAATCCTCTACATATGATCTTTGATTCAGAATCCGGGGCCGCAAATGGCCTAGTGGGCAACTTTCGTAACTGCCACTATATGTGCGTCGGGTGGGCACCCCGGTAATAAATAAATAAATAATTGCGTCTTCCTCCCAATTTCTACTTCGCTTCCGTGTCACTTTCCTATCGGGCGATGTAGCCCAAATCTACTAGTTTCGTGTCTCTAAGGGCTGTTTAAGACCTGGGGTCAGACACTCCCTTCTTTTCTAAAATTCCCTACATATGATCATTTGATTCAGAACCCAATTGTCTTAGGTCTCTTCAAGAAACTTGCTGTGCTCACCCAAATCGTAAATGCAGTTTTTTTTGTAAGATCCTCCTGCAGAGGTCCCAGAAATTCAGTGGGTAGATAGCTGGCAGCTTCATTCCCTGACGACGGTCCACAAATTACGTCGTTAATTTTAAAGTGAAAATATCCATTTATTTATGCGACTCAGGAAAATTAATCTGAGCCCAAATGAGAAAACCAAAGGGTCAGTCAGTGTATGCAAATGAGATGACCCAAAAAAACTATCTCTAGAACTAAAAAAGATACAGAAATGAAATACGACTTGTTTTAAAATTAGGAAGACTGCTATTTGCAGTTATTGTCGGAGTGGACCCTGGGCTAATACCAAAAGGGCTATTAAATTTTGTTACCCGGACAGCAGGTAGAACAGCGAAGCAACTAGAGAAAATAAAATATAAAGGGCTATCTCGAGAACTAATAGAAATACAGAAACGTAATACCACTTGTTTTAAAGCTTAGGAGAAGTACTGTCTGAAATACATTGTAGGAGTGGACCACGGGATAATACCGAAAGAGTAATAAATGTTATTATGACGACAGCAGATAAAACAGTGAGGCAACTAGATAAAATATAGCTACTTTTCAACTTAAGGTTTCATAATCAACATGCATGCATTTTATGGTAAACGCTGCCTTTGGTATTATTGTATTGCACCTCTTTGGGCTGTGTTTAAAAAGAAAAATTGTTCTTATCCTGGCCGTGTATCCTAGGTTACTGTTAAAAACGCAATTTGCAGACCGGCCTCTTAGAGGTCCAAGAGTCGACGATCGTCAGGAAAGATAGCTGCCGTATCTGACTGCAATCTTCGCCTCAACACTTCCCTGCATCTCCCGGTGGATTTCAAAGTTGTCTATTAGGAGATTACCAGTTATTTTATCTGGTATTTGTGCGGTATAGACGTCCAAGAAACACGGTATCGGCACAGGGAGGTTATTGAGTGCAAGGTGAAGACCTGTAGAGGATTTAATTTGGAAAACCCGGCCGTACGTCTTGCAGACTTTCATCAAGCTTTCTCGTCCACTTTTTGCACTTGAGGGCAGTTTTTCTTTTAAAGCAGAGATTTTCAATCCGTTGGCCGCCGCGGAGGACTTGGAACACGAGCCGAGCCGTTGTCCAAAAAAAAAAAAAAAAAAAATTCCAAAAGAGAGAAAAATAATACATTTAGGAAATGGAGAAATGCATATCTAAGTACCGAAATACTTTTAATTCCCAAATTGGTAAAGAGTTCTGCTGAGATAAATTATACATGTATAATTGATATTTTTAAAGAGTACCGAAAAATGTAGGCCCATTAGGTTCCGACTTCAAACTTCTTTGTGACATTAATTGTATCGTTTCTGTTTCCGAAAGTTAAGTCTAAGGATTCAGAACCTCTCTGAGAAATTGATCTCGATAATAAGCACCTGGCAATTTTACATTCCTTTTTCATCTGGCTCGCAAGTGCTATTCTATTTTGCCATGTTCTCCGCGTTCTTCCAGCTGACGCTGAAGCCCACCTGCTATAGAGAAACGGAGGCGCTGTGCTAAAAAGAAATATAATTATTTAAATTTTAAATTATGAAAAAATATTATAATAAAAACTATAAAAAATAAAAAAATAAATAAAAACATATTATATATTACTATTACATAATTATGAATAATAAAATAATAATAATATATATGTAATATTTTATTATATAATTATATATACATACTTTTTGCTTTATTATTTTTAATAAAATTATGTAAATATAAATAAAAATTATGATGAATTATTATTTTATTATAAATACTATAATGATAATATATATTATTTTATAAAAATCAAATTTAATTATAATAAAAATTATAATTTTCTTTTAAATCCTGAATTATGATTTTTTTATTATTATTTTCACCTTAGTAGGAATGTGACTTAGAGAGACGACCTGCCATTTTTCGCAGAAATTCCTACCACATGTGATCTTTGTACTTGACAAACTACTTCCGTCACAAATGTAAGAACATTTCCTCTTGTACACTTAGGTATAAACAAAGTAGTCCTCGGTCTCCCAGTATATATTTCAAATTTCCTCATCACCGCTGTAGCAACGAGTGAAGGTTTTAGTTTCGCGGAGCTGAAAACACTTTATGCACACAATTCTCCGAAAAGAAGAAAAAGTTCCGCTTGTTTTAGTAGCTAAAGTCGGGAAAGTGTAAAGGAATTCAATTTCAACTTTTAGAAAAATAAACCACCCGTTTTTAAATTATAAATTAATTTTATTATTTTCTTTATTCGAAATATACGAATCACAGCCTCTGACAAACAAAATAAACAGCAAATTATGATTGACTGGTATTGTTGAACTGATACGAGTTTCCACCGGGGACCTAGGTATCAGTCAAGAATCGGCGTAAAATATATGATGTACCAAGTAAAGCTGTCTTCTGCAGTTCTGTAGGTGGAATATCAGAAAGCTGCAATTTCTCAAAATGATTCATAAAATTTTTTGATATTGTTCCAAGTGCCCCGATGGCAATGGGGACTACAGTTGTGTGTTTAGTCCATAACCGGGTAACTTCTATGGCCAGGTCTCTATATTTAGTCATTTTTTTCCAATTCTTTTTATTGACTCTGGCATCTCCAGGGATCGCTATATCAATTAGGCAGACTTTCCGATTTTCTATGACTGTTATGTCTGGTGTATTATGTTCTATGTGTCGATCGGTTTGAATTCTGAAATCCCACAAGATCTTGACTTTATTATTTTCTATGACTTTCTCAGCCTTGTGTTCCCACGAGTTTTTCGATGCTGGCAGATTGTGCTTTCTGCACAATGACCAATGAATCAATTGTGCAACCCTGTCATGTCTAACTTTGTAATCTGTCTGTGAAATTTTGCTACATTCACATATTAGATGAGACACAGTTTCATCTTTTTCTTGACAAAGTCGACACTTTGGATTATCACTGACTTTCTGGATTTTAGCCTTCATAACATTTGCTTGCAATGCCTATTCTTGTGCAGCAAAAATCAGACCTTCTGTTTCTTTCTTGATGGAACCCGTTTTCAGCCATGCCCAAGTCAAGTTGTTGTCACTTTTCCCATCAATATTCTTTAGAAATTGTCCATGCCGTGGCTTTTTCTTCCAGCCGTCTAATCTGCTTTCGAACTGTTTCCTCTTGTATTCAGCATTATTTTCTGTTGTTTTAAAGATATTTTCATTATTCACTGCTTGAAGTAGCTTTTCTCTGCTTCTGTTGACGTAATCATTCAGGCTTCTTTTTTCTTCCTCTATTACCTGTTGTACTTGTAGTAGCCCTCTGCCTCCAATCTTCCGAAGTAATTATAATCTGTCAACATCCCTTTTTGGATGGAGTGCATGATGCATGTTCAATAACTTTCTAGTTTTTCGATCCAGTATTTCTAATTCACTTTGGGTCCAATCAATTATTCCAGCTGGGTATCTAATTACTGGAATGGCCCATGCATTTATGGCTTTGATTGTATTTCCACCATTTAGATTTGATTTCAGTATTTTTCTTACTCTCTTGATATACTCACCCTGAGTCAGACCTTTGACTTTTGTATGTAAGATGTTATCTGATTCAAGAATTCCAAGGTATTTATAATTTTCATTATCTGACAATGATTTCATTATATTACCATTTTCTAGTTCTATTCCATCTATATTCTGGACTTTTCCCCAGGGCATGGATAGTACTGCACATTTTTCCAGTCCAAATTCCATCTGTATATCATCACTAAATATTTGCACTGTATGCAGCAATGTTTCAAGTTCGGCGGAACTTTTTGCATACAATTTAAGGTCATCCATGTACAGCAGATGGTTTATTTTTTCGTGTTGGTCCGAAATGTGGTAGCCTATTTTTTGTTTTGTTCAAAATCATTGACAATGGAATTAAAGAGATATTAAACAATAAAGGCGACAAAGAATCCCCTTGAAATATGCCTCTCTTGATATTTACTTCTCCGAGTTCTTCACCATATGCATGTAACACTGTTTTCCAGTTTTTCATATTTTCTTTGAGGAATCCGCAGATGTTTTTGCTAACTCCAAATAGTTCCAAACAAGTGTTTATCCAGCTGTGGGGCAATGAGTCAAAGGTCTTTGTATAATCTATCCATGCCATATTTAAATTCGTTTTTCTTCTTTTGGAGTTTTTTAGTACCATTTTGTCAATTAGCAGCTGGTCGTTTGTGCCTCTTGACCTTTTGAAGTTCCCCTTCTGTTCTATTGGGTACAAATTGTTTCCCCATAAGTAGTCATATATTGATCTTGCTAGTACTCTTGTGAAAAGTTTGAATGTTGTTGGGACGCATGTAATTGGACAGTAGGTTCATGGCCTTTTTTCTTGATCTTTCATTATAAGGAATGTGCGACGTGTTGTCATCCAATCTTCTGTGGCAGAATTCTGTAGCATTATATTGAATTGCATAGCTATTCGTTGATGAAGACTTGTAAGATACTTCAACCAAAATCCATGCAATTCATCTGGCCCAGGAGCGCTCCAGGCTTTAACATTCTTAACTTGCTATGTAATCATATCAGTTGTTATCATCAGATTATCCATGTGTATTCCTTTCAAATCTTTACGAACATCTTTGATCCACAAGGCATTTTTATTATGTTCAACTGGGCTTTCCCAAATTCCTTTCCAAAATGTCAAGGCATCTTTCTTGCATGGGCTGATGTTTATTTGGATTGCCTTTTGTCTCAATGATTTATAAAATACTTGTTGCCGATTCCGAAATTGCGCATTTTCTTTGTACTGTTTTATGCGTCCGTCATATCTTTCAATTTTCTTTGCAGTAGTTGTTATTCGTTGTTTTAATTCTTCCATAATTTCAACAATTCTTTTTTTTCCAGGTCGTATTTTTTTGCAGAGTCCATCTTTTATTTTTCTACTTTTAAGCTTCCCATCTTTCAGGCATTTTAAGTTACTAATGTCACTACGGAGTTTATTTATTTTATTTTCTAGCCGAATTTTCCACTTAGGAGTGCCAGGCATTTTCTTCTTTGGCATCTTGTAACCAAGTTCCATGGTTACTATGGCAGCTGTACTGTACATGAGCTGGTTTGTTTCCTTTAAAGTATGAGTTGGAATTTTTCCACGACATCATTTGTAGTTTTTAACAAATGTTTCACTTGTTTGCTTCGTATTTGGCGAATTACAGGAAGTCTTTGTCGTTCCTCACCTTGCATCATATGGATTAAAATTTTCTCTTTCAGGAGATTTTGCTGTTGTGTAAATTCATGGTTGTCATGTTGTTTCACAGACTGTTCTTCTGGTAAAATATTTTCTGCTACTTGATCTTCAGGATTTACCAGCACAAAGTTTTCCACGACGTGGTCCTTATTTTGTGTTGGTCCTTCTTCTGCCAATTTCTCCATCTCTTGCAATTCCAGTTCTGTAAATACCTTGTTCCTGATGATAAACCTTCTTTGATTCATTATTCTTTGTTCTGTTATTCCACTGTCTGAATGTTTTCCTTTCCAAATTTGCATCATTCTTTTTGAAAACCGCAGGCTGAAGGATTTGCCTGGTAAACCCATTTCATGATTTCTCGATTTTCAGCAACTGTCCAAGTTTTACGTTTCTTTTGTTCCAGTAGCATTGCAGCAGCCTGTCCTGGTTCCTCAACAGGATCTGCTGAGCCCTGAAGCCCATTTGTAGACAGGTGTCCAGGAACCAAAGCACCTGTCGCGGTCTTTGTTGACCCGGGCGACGACCGATCCGGTATAGAATTCTTTTTCTTTCATCTCATCATGATGGATGGTTGTTGGGTACTCTTAGTCTGGCTCCTCAGTCAAGACCTGTCTGGCTTGGGTGGCCCTGCTGGTAGCTATGCTACCGCCAGCATAGCTCTCAACCTCATCGGGACACACAAGCCCCACCACCGCGACAAGGTGGCACCCTCGCTGGGGTGCCATTATTATTATTATTATTATTATTATTATTATTATTATTATTATTATTATTATTATTATTATTATTACTTTGATTGGATGTTTAAGGGCGTTCCATCTAAAATCTCTGCCTTATATTTCCAATGGTGAAACCTCTTTACATATTTCCTTCAGAATTAATGTGTTCCTAAGGATGAAAATTTTCACATCGATAAAACTAACTTTAAGTTATAGCATAGGATACTTAATACTTTCTAAAATATATATATACACTATCTACCAACAAGTAATTGGACACCCCTGCAATCGACGATATCTGCGGTCTTGATACACGTCACGGCCGCCGCCGTTAAATATCGTGTGGGAAACAACAACGCAACCAGTCGCGTGCAAGATGCCACGCAGTTCGGAGCTCTCTGATTTCGAGAAAGGTGTAATCGTCGGGTATGACAGAAATGGCCGATCCAGACGTGACATATCCAGCCAGTTGAAATACCCAAATTCGACAGTGTCCTACGTGATTGGCAAGCGCAAGATGAAAAGTGACTGTCGGAATGTGCCCCGACCCGGCAGACCCACAAAACTGGGAGTTAGAGACCGACGGGTGCTGGCCAGAGAAATTCGGAAGAACATCACCAAATAGATGGGCTATATCCGCGAGGAGTTTCAACAGGCATCCGGGAGTGTTCTTTCGATGAATACCATCTGTAAGGAAGCCCATCTGCTCGGTTATCATGGACGTGCTGCCGTCCACAAGCCTTTGATCACCAAGTCCAATAGCGCTGCTCGGGTAACGTGGTGAAAAGAACGTCGACAGTGGACCGTTCAACAGAGGAAACAGGTTCTCTGGAGCGACGAATCAAGTTTCACCCTCAACCGTTCGGATGGCAGGGTCTGGGTTTGGCGTCTGCCTGGAGAACGCCTCCTGCCGGAATGTCTTGTTGCAACTGTGAAGTTCGGCGGCGGTGGAATTATGCTATGGGGGAGTTTCACCTGATATAGCACGGAACCCTTGCTCGCAATTCCTGGTAGAGTCAACGCCGAGACTTACTGCACCATTTTGGATGACCATGTGCATTCTACGTTGTGACAGTTTTACAGGGTGGACCCATGTTACTTTCAGGATGACAATGCCACCTGTCATGTTGCGAGGTCCACCATGGCTTGGTATGGTGACAATGGGGTTAATCGAATGGACTGGCTTGCGCAGAGCCCGGACCTTAACAATATCGAGCACCTCTGAGACGAGTTGGAGCGTCGACTTAAGGGGTGACCCCACCGTCCGAAATCGATGAAGGAACCGACCTGTCTTCTACAAGCCGAGTGGAAGAAAATATCGCTAGCCGTCGTACAACGCCTGGTTGAGAGTATGCCCCGGAGGGTCGCAGTTGTAATCGCCGCTCGTGGACTCTACACCAACTATTGAAGGTGAATAAACTTCGTTTTCTTTTGCTATCACAGGTGTCCAATTACTTGTTGGTAGATAGTGTATTTATATATATATATATATTCCAAAATAATGGATGCTCCCACACCATTTCAGGTGTGTAACACCTTGAAACAAAAGGTGTTACGCACCTAATATGGTGTGGGAACACCCTTGGTATTTAAAACTGTTTGAATCCTCCTTGGAATGGACGCATACAAGTCCTGGATGGTGCTAAGTGGTAAGTTGTACCATTCTTCCTGCAGAAACTGCTGCAATTCTTTGAGAGACACCTTAGGAAGATAACGGGATCGCACTCCGTTTCCCAACACAGATCACAGGGGCTTGATGGTGTTTAAGTCCGGTGTTTGTGAAGGCCAGGGAAGGTGTGTAACTTCATCCTCATGTTCCTCAAACCGTGATTGAACAGTTCGACTTCTGTGAATCGGGCATTATCATCTCGAAAGGTGCAACCCCCTGAGGGAAATAATGTCTGCGCCATTGAATGCACGTGGTCGGCCAAAAGGATGACATACTCACCGCTAGTGATCCGTCCGTGTAAGGTTATAATGGGACCGGCTGCAAACCACGAGATCATGGCTCAAACCATTACGGAACCGCGCCCATGCTTCACTGTTTCACAGCCCGACTCGATGAAGCGTTGCTGCCTGCCGCATGCGCAAAAGAACAATTGGTCATCAGGAATCACGCCCACGTTTCTAGTTCTAATCTTTGAAGTATGGGGGCGCTGAAACCCTACTGTTGTTATCATCTAAACGAGCGTGATTCGTAAGTAATTTCTAATACACGTGGAGGTTTGCTTACTCATTTGTAACTATTTTTTAGTTTCGTGTGTGTAAATTATTTTCATTTTTCTTGCTAGAAGCATTATGGTTTACTGTTGCTTTCCTTTTTGCACATCTGAGCACGAAAACATGAGTGGACAAGAGAAACAAACTGTTATGGCGATGTGCTACATCTAATGCCATGCACTACTTCTCCTTGTGAGCGTGGCTTCTCAGCAGTGAACCTCAAAATGAGTAATCGGGCAGGTCTGAATAGTGACACTTTAAATTACTTAATGATATCTCTGATGGGATGATCAGACACGGTACGTACATATCAGCAGTAAACTGTATCAACATTATTAGTGCCACTTAATGTATACACTGAGTGGCCACCTTATTATGACCACCCACTCAGTACTTCGTTGGGCCTCTTTTTGCCTTTAATAGTGCGTCCAGTTTTCGTGTCATGGACTCAACGAGATGTTGATAGGTTGTTCGTGGAATCTGAGACCATGATTGATGAACAGCACTTTCCAGGAGGGTGAGATCGCAGGGCTGTGGATCCAGCTGTCTGATGGCTCGTTCAACTTCATCCCACAAATTCTCAATGGGGTTGAGATCTGGAGATTGTGGGGGCCACCTAAGAACAGTAAACTCACCGGCATGTTTCTGAAACCATTCCTGTACAGTACGAGCACTATGGCAGGACGCATTGGGATAAACAATCCACACGACAGGATGCACTTGTTCCGCAACGATGTTTAGATATGATGTGCTGGTCAGACGTTGATCAACACGAATAAAACGGCCCAAAGCATGCAAGGAATACATTCCCCAAACCATAACGTTGCCTCCACCAGCTTGAAAGGTTGTAGCAATGCATTTGGCGTCCATGCATTCGTGCTGTTTCCGCCAAATTCTCACTCGGCCATCGGCATGGTACAACTGGAAATGTGATTCATCAGACCACATAATTTGTTTCCAATTATCGACTGTCCAATCCTTGTGTTCCTGTTCGAACTGGAGACGTTTTCCCTTGTTAACTGCGGACAGCAAAGGTGTTCGAACAGGCCTTCGGCTGCCATATAAAATCCGATGCAGTGTACGGTGAATAGTACGTGCAGACATCGTTTGAGGTGGTCCTTGATTAAGATGGTCTTTAATTTGCTGCACTGTTGTCTTTCTGATGTCTGTTACCAGCCTTGACACTCTCCGTTCTGCCCGAGCAGTCACTAGTCGATGACAATCACACGTTGCACGTAGAGACCCAGTTTTGTGGCTGGCAGTCCAGTCTTTAAACACTTTAACAACAGCTGCTCTGGAACATTTCACGAATGCGGCGGTTTCGTTGATACTCGCTGCATGGCTCCGTGCTCCTACAATCATCCCACGTTGAAAGTCCGTCAAATTGCCATTTTTACCAATCTCGTCACCCAAAAATCAGTTCTACTATCATCGTAAGCACTAAGCGTTCTCCTTTTTATACTAGCCTTGCCCTCTAGCGGCAACAGCGTGCAGCTATAGCTTATATGCTTAAAACTGTCAGGTGGTCATAATAAAGTGGCTACTCAGTGTATATATTCTAGCTTTTGTCCCTTTGTTTTAAATATTATTAAAGAAATTATACATCTAACTTCAATGTCCTGTCGAAAATAAATTATGTACGTGTAAATTAAGATAGTAATGATATTACAGCACTGAAAATAAATTGTCAAAAAATTATTTTGGAACAAAAGCATATGCAATATTTGTAATCAATCTAATGTTTCTGTGCAGTAACGGATCTGAATCTGTTTTTATGAAGTAAATGGGAAAGGAGGGATCTCTCATTAGAATGGAAAAAAAAGCATTCACCCATTTAATTTCATAGAAATGTAAGTAGAGAAGTTACTGAAATTTTTTTTATGTTTCATGGCCACTAGATTTTGGCATTTGGCTAGTAAAATTTTTATTCCACTAACCACATTGGCTGTTAGAAATTTCAGCAGTTTCGTTAGGGCAGATAGTGAATAAACATAAACACAGTTTTAGCGGAATGCATGTACCCAACTCCACCCCTTCTTCCCTATTCCTAATCAGTGACCGTCTTTATTCAGTGCAATTTGACTTCTCGTCAGCTTCATTTTATTTCAAATACTGTTCTTCTGCAGCATTAATTTTATTTGTAAAGATCTAATATATATATATTTTCACGCCTTAACAAGAAGCTCCAAGAGTCAGCTTAATAGTTTGCAAGTTTAGCTTTTGTGGCTGGATATTTAGTGAAAGTTATTGATGTAAGAACAGACTACCCCTCCTGCTTGGAAAAAAGTCTAACTGTAATTGCATGGCACCCATTCTTAATTTAATCGCAAATCACGACCGTGTTGGACTGACTTACCCAACATCAGCATTTATTATGATCCTTTCTATCCTACAAGATTTTGTTGAAAAATCTCTTCCATATTTGCCACAAACTGTTTGGTGCAAAACTTATCGAAATATATTCTTCCAAAACTGGAAAAAATGCCCAGTTTTAAAATGCCATTAAGAGGATCACAGTAAACTAACCAGCAAGTTATTTTGCCAAAAATTTCTTCCAGTCCTGCTTTTAAAGCTTCTTTTTAGAAAGTGTGTGTTAAGTGTCTTCAGGAAAGAAAGGGTTCCTTGTAATGAACTGCACTGCTTTCTTTAGATGTCTTTAAGTGATATTCAACGAAACAATTATATCAGGTTAAATTTAAAAGTGCACGAAAGCATTTTACCATGTGTTGTGTGGCAAAACATATGCTGTATATATAGTATAAAACTTAGTTTTAACACCCACCAACAGGATGTTAAAACTAAGTTTTATTACTTTTTATCTGTAATTCCCTATGGTAATTATATTACTTATGGCACACTGCTGGGCCAAAAACGAGAACACTTCGAACTATTAATCTGACGGTGCAAAAAGATTTCTGAACTGAAGATAAACCACTTTTTTCATCTAATATATTCAGAATTTTTTTTTTTTGTTTAAATTGGATGCCTTAGATAGAGCGTGTTGTAACTCTGAAAGAAGGTTAAATATTAGAGATAGTAAGAAAAAAGTATTTGTAAATGTGAAACATAAATAAAACAAAAAATTATCAATGTGTCAAATAAAAACTAACAGATATATCGATATGATGTTCTACTTTTTGTCGGTATTGTATTGGAAAAGTGAAAATATAATTTTAAATTCGATTGTACTTATAGATCAAAGATTTCAAAAATTTACTAACTTTATTATAATGTAGGCAGTGAGTTACTTAATTATCACGGAACATCGTAAATTAAAACTAAAGCATCTGGCACTAATAAGATATAAAAAAAATTAATCCATTTATGTTTTATCATCTTCATCTTTTCGCACTATCGTGTTACACTACTTTCCTATTTTTTTCATAATTTAAAAAGTTATTTTTTAGTCTAATTTTTACTAATATTTAAATTTTAAATATCTTTGTCATGAACCTCTTACTAAATATATGTAGAGTGCTAAAGAAGATATCTAAATAAATTGTATACTTCCAGTTGCAAGCGGAAACTCCTGTGCAGGCTCCCACCCTCTCTGTTAGTTGTCTGATCTGCGTGGAAAGAAGTGAAAATGGCATTTTTAAAGGATCCTTACTTGAAGTTAAAAAAAATTTAAAAACTTAAAAGAAAGTATCTATTAAACATCTTAGTTTACTAAAAGAATGATTGAATGAGTTTCTGAATAGAAAGATTAGGTAAAAGATTAATAGATTCCTTAAAAGGCCCTCATGGGTCGGACTTTTGTTAGAGTCGGACATGAGATATAAATTAAAGAAACAGAGATAAAAATATTTGTGCTGTATTATTATAATAAGATCTGTAAACTCATTGCACCAAGGTTGTCTTATTCATTACCTTTTTTTTTAGGGGGGGGGGGGAGTATTTCCAGAGCAAGTGGCAAAATTGAACCAAAATTTCCGTTTTTATTTAGCCATCAAAATAGCTTAAAATCGAGTTGATAAACAAATGCCCCAAGTTTCATTGCATTAGTTTTTTATTAATATAATCAACGTATTGTATCACATGCCCTCCAACCCCTACCCTCTAAAAATTAATAAGTAAAAAAAACTTTTGACATTGTGTTTACAGGTCTTGTTCTATTTACTCAGTACAAATACCTATGTTTACCATCGCAAATACCAGTTTCAAATAGTTGGAAAGGACATAGTTTCAACTGTTATAGTTTAATAAGCATCTAAGTACAGGAGATCACCATCACGTTAGATAGCAGCAGTCCACTAGGTATGCCGGTCACGGCAAGGTCTTCCTGTGATGACATCAAGAACTGGTGCTGCGGTCTTGTTTTAGGGGGCGTTGGTATAACCCCAGTCTTCGGGGTTAATCTGCCAGAGCCAGCTCTTAATGTAGCATAAGTAGTGCTCGATGTTGGTTAATAACAAAAAACAACCAACCATAGATGATAAAAATGGAAAATATTGGTGTAGTAAAACTGTATACATGTGATTATCATTCGGATATTTCACCATCCCACCTTTTTTTTTAATCTTTGATTACGTGAATTTTGTTTTGTATATATTACGGTTTTTTTTCTGTCAATAATTGCGATTTATTTTGCAATGAAATTTCTTAGTCGTTCTAACATTACATGCGTTTCTTTAACTTGATAAAAGTTTTTAGTAAGGGATAACTTTTCTTTATTAACATTTAAATGGTGGTACCAGATAGATAAACATACTATTTACTTATCTGAACGAGTACACCGTGTTTGCTCATAAGTCATTACTGATGAATCGTATATTTTGGTATGCAGATTTGCTGTGAATTCCATGCAATATATTACATTATATTATGTAGTACATTTTTTTAGCTTGATGTATGTGTCATATATGTGAGCCTTTTAATCGTAACCCCAAAAAAATTCCCTTTAGAAACAATGCCAATACTAATTTTTACTTAGCTCATTATTTTCTTTCTACCTGACGTAATGCATAACAATTGTGGAAAATGCGAGTGAACAGTAGGGTTCCAGCGCTGCACCGTCTTTGTGGAAAGAATGGGAACTATCATGTGATTCCTGTTTTTTCCCAGATTCGACAGGTCTCTAATAGCGAAGCGTTACCGCTCGCTCGATCGAATAGGACCGTGACTCTGGGAATGAGACAGTCTGGGACGTGAGCTTCTGCGGGGGTTCTCCACACGTAAATCCGTCCTGTTGTGAGGAATAGTGAGAAACGTGATTCATCAGAAAACAAGACATGTTTCCATTGATTCGCAGTCCACGTTTTCTGTTCCTGGCACCACTGCAGTCTCAGTTTCATATTCACATGTGATACCAGAGGTTTTAAAATATATTTAAGCTCTGCCGTAAATATTGTTCTTATGCAATTCCCTTCGCACGGCATGGGACCACACTGGGGTTTTCAGATGTGAATTAAGCTCACTAGTCACTTTCGTCGCCGTGGTCTTCCTCCTTGCGGTCACAATCCCCTTTAATGCCCTCCTGTCTGTCGCAGAGTTTGGCTTTCCTTCCACAGTTTGTCTCCCAGATGATGTTGTGCCGTGAACATTGTATGCTGTCATGACCTTCGACACGGTACCTCTCGATACCACCAATACCTGTGCCATTGTGGTTACCGACGTACCAACCAGACGGGCTCCTAGAGTCTGCCCTCTTTGGAACCCCGACAGGTCACTGATTGTGCCTTTACCTGAAACGAAATTATGCAAACACCGATTTACAATGCAAACACACAGACCTTTGAAACTATAAGCAACACTATTTTACCAAAACAATTGTAGCTACATGTTTGTTTTACTCAAAAAGCAGCACATACCAAAGGCACTGTTTTTAGAGAGGTATTTCCATCATTTTGGACAACCTCTGTATGCATATATATATATCGCAACAGAAAAGGAACCTTCAAAAAAATTCCATTAGTGAAAAACGAAAAAATGTGATAATGATGCGATTGAGGTTAACCATCGACGCTAGTCAAAACCTCACATCATAGATACTAAAATTATCATTCAAAACAACACGAATACTGAAACCTGAAATCAGAAATTTAATTATATAAACTAACTAAGCCAAAACCAGACTCCAAACAAACAAACAACAAACAAAAAAGCCTCACGTCATGGAGACAATGCCCGGCCGTCAAGGCCCTAAGATTAAATAAAAATACAAGTGTACAACAAATTATGACGCCTTTATCAAGCAAACACCAGCATAAAGCTGACTTTCTGGATTCCCCAAAAGGCTGGAGTCAGCTATGTATTTTTATTTGGTCTTAAGGCCCTGACAGCAGGGCACTGTCTTGATGAGATGAGAGGTCTTTTTTTTTTTTTTTTTTTGGGAGTCTGGTGTCTGGTTTAGGCTTAGTTAGTTTATATAATTAAATTTCTGATTTCAGTTTTCAGCTTTCAGTGTTCGTGTTGTTTTAAGTGATAATTCTAGCATGTACAATGAAGAGCAAATGAATTAGAGACAGCTGGCGTTATGCAAATGTGGCGCTGTGGGCGGCCCTGTAAACGGAAGCGACATGACGTATGCAGCGATCCAACAATATTAGGAGTGATGCGACGGGAATCAGTAAGAGACGGACGCAGTATGGGTAAGACGAAGGATCTAAGGGCATTTGATAGTGGGCATATTGTCGGGGCCCGACGAATGGGTCACTTCACCTCGTGGGTCGTGCAGGCACTGAGATTTTCACGAGCCACTGTGTCACGGGTGCACCGTGAGTACATCGAATCCGGTAAAACCATCCCTGCAAGGGCCAACTGCCGTGGATAACAGCGTGTGGATGAGCAGGGTTCTCATCGGCTAGCTCTTATTGTAACAGGGGATAGACGGGCCACAGCGCAAGAAATTACTCGGCAATTTAACGCTGGTGCACAAAAACGTGCAAGCAGCCACACACGATCCAGAATCATCTCCTCGCTATGGGGTTCAGAAGCCATCGTACCACAAGGATACTGCTGCTGACCGCACATCACAGGGTGCAAAGATTAGCATGGGCGCGGGAACATCGCCAGCGCCCATAGCGAGGAGATGGTTGTTAATGGTCATTCCGAAATCTAATTGAACTGATTTGATGTTCTGTGGACTTTCCTCATCACCAAAGCACACAACAGAACATGGTGATATGCAGCAACACAAATAGTAATTAGCAGATTTTCATTTGTGCAAAACTATAGACCAACGTTTTCTTACGCTGTGAATGGCCATCGCTCATTAAGAATGAAAGTTACGATTCTTTCTAGCTCATGAAGATAAATGTATCCTGAATATTTCATAGAGATGTAAAACAGTAGAACCAAACTTTATGAAATTATTTTATTTCTAAACGCAAGAAGTACTCTCTTTCCCTTGGAAGGGATTAAACAATGGATGTCCCCGCAACGGTTTCACTTAAGACGGGAGACTTGTAAAAACGGTTCTAATTTACTTGCACGAAAGGAACACAATTCTCTGTACGATATCGATAATTAATCGATTATTATGAGCCATGTGTCCATGCTACACCCACATGTGATTAGAGGTAGGATCTGCTCAAAACGGGAAATGACGCCGAAAAAGCGTCCGGTTTTTCTGTTTGAGTTCTGACAGAAGTGACCGCACGGTGGCTCTAGTTACAGGCACAAACCTCACATCTCACGCCCTCGCTGTATTGAGGTTTGTTTGGAATTTGCCGTTGAAACTTACCTTTCTGAAGTCCAAAATGTTGCACCAAGTGATGCATAAGTAATATTTTCATTGAAAAAAGTTATCGTTATCGTTTTAACCGCTTTTTTACGCTTTCCAACCGTAGGTTGAAGAAGCGTATATTGCCCAGCTTTGTCCGTCCATCTGCCTGTCGGCACGATAACTCGCGTGAAAATAGTTCGATTTCAATTAAATTTTTGCATGTGGTAGGGGACCACCTGGGGACGAACCTTGTTGAATATGGACGAAATGGGATCAAAGGTCACGACATAGGAGCGGGATCCATTCCATTGCCTTTATGCGTCATAACTTGCGTACATATGGTTCGATGACGATCAAATCTTTATATGTGCTAGGGGACAACCTGGGAAGAAACCCTGTTTAAAATGGGTGAAGTGATGTTAAAGGTCAGAACATAGGAGCGGGATGCATTCCATTGCTCTTATGCGTCATAACGTGCGTAAATATGGTTCGATTCCGATGATATTGCAGTATGTCGTAAGCGACCACCTGGGGACGAACCCTATTAAAAATGGACGAAATGGGGTCAAAGTCAGTACATAGGATCGGGATCCATTATATCGCCCTTGTCCCACACTATTAAAGGAGCATTTCTTGTATGTATGTAAATTTTATTTTGAAAACGGCTCTAAGGATTTCGATTAAAGTCGTTAACCTACCGTATTCTGGTACTAGAAATCGATTTAGCTTGATCTCGACTTTAGGAAAATTCGTTTAGAGGGTAAAATAACCACCCCGAATTATAATGTCTTTAGTGTCATGGCGTCGTCCCATTAATGTTAACCTTGCTTAGAATTCTTATGACGTCACAATCTCGCGTTTGAGAATGTTGGCGCGCGGTCACGCCATCTGTCTCATTACGTCACGCGTTGTGTGTGGATCCTATTAAAATTTTTATGACGTCACACTCTTGCGAGCAGATGGTTACGATTCCCATCTGGCTCATTACGTTACGCGTTGTGTGCGTATGCCCGTCCGCACTATAACTCGCGTAAAAATTGTTAGATTTCGATGAAATTTTTGTATGTCGTAGAGGAACACCTGGGAAGGAACCCTAATGAAAGTGAACGAAATGGGGTCAAAGGTCAGGACATAGGAGCGGGATCCATTTCACTGCCTTATGCACACATAACTAACGTTAAAAAAGTTCGATTTCGATGAAACGTTAGTATGTGGTAAGGGACTCACTACCTGGGAGCACACCCTATTGAAAATGGGCGAAATGGGGTCAACGGTCAGGACATAGGAGCGGAATCAATTCCATCGCCATTATGCGTCATAACTTACGTAAAAATGCTTCGATTTGGATGAAATGTTAGTATGTGGTAGGGGCCTGCCTGGGGACAAATCGTGTTGAAAATGGGCGAAATGGGGTCTAAGGTTAGGACACAGGAGCGGGATCTATTTCATAGCCCTTATGTATCATAACTTACGTAAAAATGCTTCGATTACGACAAAACGTTATCATGTTATTTCGGAGAAATACTGAACCGGTTCTGTTGAATATAATCGAAATGGGATCAAAGGTCAGGGCACAGGACCGAGAGTTATTCCACAGCCATTTCCTCATAACTTGAGTGATAACTTGAGTAATGATTTCTGGTATGTTGGAAAGCGTATTATAATCAATGTATTGCACGACTTTACTAACTTGTTTTTAGAGATGAAGCAACTTTTCATGCTTCAGGTAAAGTCAATGGCCACAATATTAGAATTCGGGTGTCTGAGAATTCACATCACTTCATCGAATATGTCCAGGATAATCCTAAAGTGAATATGTGGTGTCGCTTAATAGCTGATCGTGTGAATTGCCTTTTTTTTTCGGAATCCACAGTCACAAAAGAAATTAATTTGGACATGATTCAAATATTTGCTGTCCCTCAAATTTACTATATACATCGTAAAATCATTTGGCTGCAAGATGGTGCACCGCCCCATTGGGGTGAGGTTGAGCGAATTTTTTTAAATAAAGAATTTTCAACCAGCACTGTAAAAAATTGTAGTGTGAAATTACGGTAGTACACCTGCACCTGAGTGGCCAGTCAGTAAACCGTAATTTTACAGTACCATATTGTAATGGTCATTAACATGTCTAATGACCTGGGCTAAAAACGTCTAATGACCATAATGTTCATTAACATATCTAATGACAAATAAATAATAATGTTATGTTCATTAACATGTCTAATGACAAATAAATAATAATAATATTAAGTTCATTAACATGTCTAATGGGAAATAAAAATGTCTAATACCGTAATTTTCATTACATGTCTAATGACCGGATAATAAGAATGTCTAATGATTATAATGTTCATTAACATGTCTACTGACAAATAAATAATAATAATGATATGTTCATTAACCTGTCTAATGGGAAAGGAAAATGTCTAATACCGTAATGTTCATTTACATGTCTAATGACCTGGACTAAAAACGTGTAATGTCCATAATGTTCAATGACATGCCTAATGACAAATAAATGATAATAATGTTATGTTCATTAACATGTCTAATGGGAAATAGAAATGTCTCGTAACGTAATGTTATTAACATGTCTAATGACCGGAAATAAATAATATGTCTACTGACAGAGAAATAAATACGTGTTGCACCCAGAGGTGTTGCCAATCGACTGATTGCACATGAAAAAACAAGTATATAACCACTTTAAGAAGAACGTTGCCAGATTGTCAAGATTAAAATAAAATAACAGTTCAAACAGTTTAAACACCGTCAACATGTAGTTTATCTACTGAAAATTTATGGTTGACCGCCAGGTGGCGCGCTTACGATCTGTAAACCGTCTTAATCCCATTGAATCATTGACTATTCACCGCATTATTTTTAACAGTGATGTAGATTGGACAAGATGGACCCATCCAATGGCCTCCCTGCTCTCCAGATATCACGCCTCTAGACTTCTTCTTGTGGGGATATGTGAAAAACAAAGTATATTCATGCAAAGTGCAACGAACTGAAAAGTCGCATATTTCCTACATTTGCATATGTTACAGAATCCACTTTGGCACGCACATGGGTAGAGATTGAATATTTGCTTGATGTACTCCGCGCAACAAAAGATGCACGTATTGAGTTTCCTTAGCTACACGGAAAAAACAAAAAAAAATTGAAGTAAGTTTTAAAAAATCTGATAAAATTTTGTTCCTATCCTGAATAGTTTTTTTTTAAATAAATTTTTAAAATGTGTCAAGTACTTTGGGGATAATTATTTACTGCGTTACATTGCTCCTTAAAGGTATTATTTGATGTAGTGATAATTTCCGTACACTTTGTCCTAATTTTTGATGGAATTGAAACGTTAATAGGTAGATTTTTGTGAAGAAAAGTTACTTTTCTTCAGAAAATTAATACTTCTTATCGTTCCGATTCCAACAACAAACCTAATTCTGACGAAATACCGGCGCTCAGGTGTCATGTAAACATAGTGGAGCGAGCGATACACGGAACGGAACTTCTTTATGTTCAAATACTCTGGAGGCTAGGCTTAAGTAATCGCAATATCAACAACCCGACGTCTAAATGGTAAACAAACACGTCGGCAACTGCCGCAGCTGAATTGTTACCGAAGTCTTCGTATTACGTAATGCACGCGTAAAGTAACGATCTGAACAAACGGGTGGCCTTAACGTCCCGCAGGGATACCCGAAGGATTCGGAAGTACAGAAGGCGACACTTCGAACATCATGGCGGCATGATGGCTTTCTCATTCCTTCAAAATATAACATCGTTTTCTCCTTAGGTGAAGGAGACACCCAATCGTTAAACGCAGAAGTAATTAGCTCCTGTCGTTACGATTATTATTGTTTTATCCCCGCAGGGATTAAAGTAATGACAAGGCAATAAAATTCCCTTGCTTACTATTTGTTTGGGAAATGTCCGAATAATGATTTTTTCACAGGAAAGTGATCAAATTCAATTTTTTTAACAAATATCAGATGATTACGCACTTCATTGACAAACGTCACCGGACAACTAGAAGAGAAACACAACATAGGATTTATTAACATACACTCTACATGGTATCGGTACACCTTTGGCATTAATGCATGCACTGACCCTTCGAGGCGTGCTTCCGACAAAGTTTTAGAGCACAGCGATAGGTAGGCGCTTCCATTCAGTACATAATGCTGCCGCTAACTTTTGTTTAGTATTTGGCCTTGGTTCCAAACTTCTTATGTGGCGCTCTAATTCATCCCACAGGTGCTGTATGGGATTAAGAACAGGGCTCTGTGCTGGCCAGTCCACACACGATACGGAATTATCGTTAAACCACGCCGCAACTGTCCTTGTTTTATGGCCCGGTGCATTATCCTGCTGGTACCAACAAGGCTCGGTTCCATAGTAATGCCGCAGAGTTGTTAGGGCATAATTGTCGAGAATATCGAGGTAGACGTGCTGGTTAACAGGTTTGTCCACTATAACCAATGGACAGAGACCATACCACGAAAAGCACCCCCACATGGGTACACTGCTAGCTCCAAACGTGACTGTAGGAACAGTACACTGCGGTAAATAACTTTCCCCCGGTTGACACCATACGCACACACGGCCATCACACTGATGGATCGTGTATCCGGATTCATCAGTCCGTTGGACCCGTTTCCATTGATCTATGGTTCACGATAAATGTTTTTAACCCCATGCTAAACGACGAGTAGCATTACGAGTGGAGATGAAAGGCTTATGAGCAGCGGCACGACCACGGTATCACATGAAATGAATTTCCCTGCGAATATTACGTGAACATACCGAGGTTCCAGCATTTTTACTCACCTGTATACTGAGGTCTTGTGCAGTGCTCCGTCGATTAGCTGTAACGACTCTCCTGAGGCTTCGACGTCTCCTATCATTGATTTTCGTAGGTCTACTGGTAGGTTTTGCTGCTTCAGGCACGCCATGTGTCTTCCACTTATTCAGTACATCCAAAACATTTGACTTGGGTATGTTTAAACGCCTCTCAGTTTCTCTTATGGACAGCCACTAATATAACACCCAACAATCTTTCCTTTCCAGCAGCGGCATTTTCACTCAACAGCACATTGCGGTCAGCTGCAAGTTTGTTTTTATACCGTTTGCAGCTGTACCGCACATCTTAACAACACAGAAGATCCGTTCATTTACTTCTGAATGGGTGTCCGGTGACTTTTGTCAATATAGTGTAGATTTTCGTAGGATCTCTTATTCTTATTCACCCAAAATATAACGCCGTTTTCTTCTTAGGTGAAGGAGATACCCAATCGTTAAAACGTAAAATTAAATAATTCCTGACGTTACGGTTATTGTTTTTATCCAGCAAAGATTAAGATAATCGGAAGGCAATAAAATTCCGTTGCTTACTGTTTCTATGAGAAATGCCCGAATAAGGATAATTTTTTTCATAGAAAAGTGACCAAATTCAATCTTTTTACCAAATATTAGATGATTACATATTGCACATTTTTTTGTAGGCATCTTCGTTCCTCCAAATTATAACACCGTTTTCTCCTTAGTTAAAGGAGACACCCAATCGTTAAGCGCAGAAGTAAATAATTCCTGTTCTTAGGGTTATTTCTTTAATCCCAGCAAAGATTAAAATAATTAGAAAGCATTAAATTTTGTTGCTTACTATTTCTATGAGAAATGTCTGAAGAAGGATAATTTTTTCATAGAAAAGTGACCAATTCAATTCTTTTATCAAATATCAGATGATAGTATATTGCACGTTTCTATAAGAAAATGTACAAGATGTATACGAAAGGAAATTTTTGTAAAAAACAAAAACAAAAAGAAACAAGTAAAAAAAAAAAAAAAAAACCTTTCCAGCTATCGTCATGTGATTTTTATTCGTAATAGAACAATATTGCGAGTTTTCTATTAGTGCAAACAAATGGAGCCGAATAGGGCAGACAACCAGCTCAAGGCATGTTTGCACTTCGACGCCTCTATTGTCAATTTCTGCTGGACAAGTGTGCATAATGTTTTCGAATTTCGCACATTTATATACATTTTGATGTTTTGCCCTTTTTCATATTCAAAAATTTAAAGAAAAGATGTTTCAGTGCATTTCAAGTATCAAGTAACATAAATTGCTGCGGGATAAGGGGTAGACTTCATTCACATTAAAAATTATTGGATGGGAACCGAATTTTTTTTTTATTAAATTATGAAGTACACTAAACTAACCTAGCTGGAGCGATGCGCCTGATGTTTCTCTCTACCCAGAGTGATTTCATACAGACACAAAAATGCACAAGCAATTTCTCAGCGCCCTTTACATTTTATTGTGGAAATACCGTACTGCTGAGGGAGGGGGCTTTAGACAAATAAACAATGTGTTTCTTGATCTTAAAGACTACAGTCTTGTGACGATTATATAAATTAAGATAATACAACGTATAATTTGTCACAAATATTTATTTTTTCTAGCCGGTCATGGTTTCCCTGGGTATTGACCTAACTTCATCAGGACGAATGGCACGTAAATATTTACGTGCCATTCGTCAATACCCAGTGAAACCATGGTTGGCTTGAAAAAATAAATATTTGTGACAAACTATACGTTGTATTATCTTAATTTACATAAACAAGGTGTTTCTTTTCCTTAGAAAATAAAAGAAGTGAAAGAAGATGCGTTGACAGATGTGACAAAGCCTGTAGATAAAGAGGAAGGAAGAATAATATGGTAAGTACTGCTTTGCGGTAAAAACCACTTTTTGTTCTCGTCTATAAAACGAAATTAAGCTATAGGACCCTCAGAAATGTTTTATTTCCCCAGCACAGATGGAGCAACAACATCACATTGGGCAGGTGGTGATACTGATTTGGCTCGAATTCAGTGTAATTGATAGCTAATACAGACAGTTGATGTGGACCAGGAATATCAAACAGATGTCATCGCTCTTACCACGTTTATAAGTGAGTCACGGAAAAAGTCTCATTGGCCGCCACCGGAAATGCTGGGTGTGTTGTTCCCGGTGGCGGCCAATGAGAATTTTTCCGTGACTCACTTATAAACGTGGTAAGAGCGATGACATCTGATTGATATTCCTGGTCCACGTCAAACGTCTGTATTAATTATTAATTCGCCTTCTAATTATTTGTTCAGTTGCTGCTTACGATATTTGGTGAATCCCAGCATTGTGCAGGAAGAAACCTGCCACACTGGCTTTTCAGTTAGTGTGAGTCTGGAAGAATTCGAGGCCGCTGTGGTGCAATGGAAGCATATCCGGCGCGTAACTGGAAGACCCTGGGTTCGTTTCCGGTGGCGGCCAATGAGAATTTTTCTGTGACTCACTTATAAACGTGGAAATAGTGATGACTTCTGTTTGATGTAATTGATAGTGAAAACTCGTTTCTACTGGATGCAGTATTTTTCGACGGAGCAACATTCCATGTGTCAAATCATGTTTACCGCCAAAGAATTGGAATATGTTGTTTTGAACCCCAATATGATGTTCTAGCTTGGCAGAAGAAATGAGAAACTAATGCTGGATGTGTTATGATGCATGACAGAGCCTTGGTTTCCATCGAAAATCCACTGAGCGGAAATGTTTATATTGATATGTTAGAACAATTTGTTTTCCATAGCTTCAGGAAGTGCTACCTATTATTTTGTTCCAACAAGATGGGGCTTCTCCACACAGGTATCTGTATGTGTGGAAACGTCTTGAAAAGGAATTTCCGGCAGAAGAACTAGCAGAGGTAAGTCAATTTCTTGGCTGCTTCGTTTCGCGATTAAACCGCACTAGGCTTTTGCTTGTGGGGTACGTAAAAGACATTGTGGACTCCACTCCATTAGTAGATCCTGTGAAACTTCGAATGATAATCACCAATGTCTTATCCACGATCACGCCTGATAATCTTGAACGCACTTTGAAATGATTTGCATATCGTTTGGATGTCGTTCGCGCAACTAAAAACGATCAAAAAGAAATCTGTTAGTTCGGTAAAAATACGCCCATCAATCGTCTGTGTATAGCTTGGAATAAAATACAGTCATGTACATTGTTTTACAAGAAATAATATTTTGTGACGTTCGCTTATGCACCTATTATGTTTAACATTTATATTGAGAAAGATCGTGTAGAAAGTGCAGTAAAAAGTACAAGCATCTCAATGGAAATACGCTCGCAAGTAAGAAACGGGTCATGTGAACCTTATCATGGCATTGAGTCCGTTGACTGAGTGTTTTTTCGTTCGATTAGGTTATATTGTTTTATGTTGCAAACATTGGTTGGACTGGATTGCATTTGGTTATTAAGCAACAACTGAATCCTAATTTTGAGGTGAGTTATATCCTCAGCTATGTTGCTTCCAAGTTATATTCTCAGCACTCTCGGCCGGGGGCTCGAGAGTGCTGAGAATATAACTTGGAAACCGACAGCATAAACACTTGCGCAATTTACCCATCCAATCCAACCACAAATCCTTGCTACTTAAAACTATTCAATCCACAAAAACAAGCAAGATTTCTGAGTGCCGATATAATGGTTACGTGACATCCTTTTCTTCCTCGTAAGCGTTGTTCTTTTAAGAAGGTTGTGCACAAGGTCATGATATTAGAGATATCAGTTCCTCCCGTTTGTGACGTCATTATCATTGTGCACAGCCTGATATGTTGGTGTCGTTTTCGACTCCTCTAGAGCTGCGTTGGAAACCTATCGTCACCTTGGTTTCCTCGTGATGTCACTAAAAGAGATGACTAATTATATAGTGTCATAGCCTTGTATTTTTCAGATGGCCATGGTTTGAGTCAGGACAAACAAAATATTCATTAATTTTAGTTCTTCAAACTGACTGCCCGTTTCGCCATTAAATTAGAATAAATTCATAAGGTTTGGCTGCTGTGTAGTGTTAAAGCACCCTCCCAACTCCGTTTCACCGCGTTTCTATCATTCATATACTAAATAACACCTTTTATGTACATTTGTATAATATATTATATTGTTTACCCAATTAATGATTAACATTCCGTACTGTTTGCACTATTCAAACGAGTATGTTTTTGTCAGACAATACATACTCGTTTTGGAGATTCGGGGCACATCAGATCTCTGTGAAGCCTTTTTCCTGTTTTCCCTTGCTGCTATTAATTTTTAATTGCCCATAAATATCTCTGTTTCATGATGCTATAATGTAATAGTATAAATATCGAAATAAATAAATAAATAAACAAAACGGGCACTTTTGCCTGATAATTTAAAAGGTTTGAGCGTACAACTTCTATTCTCTGCAAAAGGAACACAGTTAAATTTCATTGTTGATATGATATAATTTTTGTCAAACTACTCTTCCTTCGTATTTGCAAAAATATTGTCGTTGGTGGTTGCAACAGAAAGAACAGCGGAATGAACGAACTATATATGGAAATGAATCGTTTAATAGCAACTTAGACAAATTTAGTTTTTAACTTGGTTGTCATGACTGAAGAATAAAAAGTATTCATCGAGAATTATAATAAAACTAATCCAGATAGGATTTATTAATGAATTTCGAGTCGGAAGTTTTCAAACATTTTTCAAGAATGCAAATAGCACACACAAACTTTCAAAATAAGTTTGTTTCATTTGTTCACTCTCGCATCTAAGGTGTTGGTGTCTGTAATAAAATATTAAATTTTTGTGATGCAACATTTTGAGCTTTAGTGAAATAATAAATGAAACGATGGACTTCACTTTTGCACAAATCGAATATAATGTGGAATTTCGAGGTCGGACTATAACTGGCCGGAATATTTTTACTTTAGAACAATGAACACTACATTCGCCAAAACTTCCTTTCTGCACTTTATATCTTTTCACACGATTTACGCAAAATATATTTGCACTTTTTTATTTGCATAATATATTACAAATAAGAAATAATTTAAAGTGAGTTGACATTTGTTAAAAGAAAGTGTATTTCCTCTCATGATGGTCTATTGCTCCAAATAGCAGTAGAAATGACTTATATTGAAAACGTACCGTACTGTGATGGTTTTCCATTAGCTGCCGCCCTAAGCCTTTGTTGGGTAAAAGTTTCCGGTGCATAACAGAAATGGAAGTTTCTATTAATTTCCAGCAGATACCCGTTGAATGGAATTGTACAAACACTTGGAGACATTTTTTCTAAGAGAAGTTAGCTACCCTATAGTTTCTACGTAGTTTTCGTGTTAGCACCATCCTCTGCCTTACAAGCTATCCTGAAACGGTTCCTAAGATATCCTTGAATCACGATAGTTTTCCTGAACTTTCGTAAGCTATGTCCTCACGTCTGACCTAACCTAAAGGAAAAGGGAAAAGCCATGGATAATAACTGCCGCCTAATATTATTATTGTGATCATTTTCCTTAAAGAGAAATTGCTGCACTGAGATGTGGCAGAGAACTACGGAGGTGTACAGGGAGAAGCACTACTCTTTGGCCGAAAGATGGCAGCGCGTTAGTGCTCATTATTTTATGTTAATTACAGATGCGGCAGAGTACTTAGTAGCTGTACAGGTGAATATCTACTCATTGGTCGAAAGATGGCAGCGCGTTAGAGCTCATTATTTTATGTTAATTATAAATGCGGCAGAGAACTTCTGAGGTGTACAGGGACGAGTTCTACTCATTGGCCGGAAGATGGCAGCGCGTCAGTGCTCATTATTTTATGTTAATTATAGATGCGGTAGAGAACTTCGGAGGTGTACAAGAACAAGCGCTACTCATTGGCCAAAAGATGGCAGCGCGTCAGTGCTCATTATTTTATGTTAATTATAGATGCGGTAGAGAACTTCGGAGGTGTACAAGGACAAGCGCTACTCATTGGCCGAAAGATGGCAGCGCGTTTGTGCTCATTATTTTATGTTAAAAATAGATGCGGTAGAGAACTTCGAAGGTGTACAGGGACAAGCTCTACTCATTGGCCGAAAGATGGCAGCGCGTTAGCGCTCATTATTTTATGTTAATTATAGATGCGGCAGAGACCTTCGTAGGTGTAGAGGGATAAGCTCTACTCATTGGCCGAAAGATGGCAGCGCGTTAGTGCTCATTATTTTATGTTAATTATAGATGCGCCAGAGAACTTCTGAGGTGTACAGGGACAAGCACTACTCATTAGCAGAAAGATGGCAGCGTGTTAGTGCTAATTATTTTATGTTAATTATAGATGCAGCAGAGATCTTCGTAGGTGTACAGGGACAGGCTCTACTGATAGAACGAAAGATGGCAGCGCGTTAGAGCTCATTATTTTATGTTAATTATAGATGCGGCAGAGAACTTCTGAGGTGTACATGGACAAGCACTACACATTGGCCAAAAGATGGAAGCGCGTTAGTGCTCATTATTTTATGTTAGTTATAGATGCGGCAGAGAACTTCTGAGGTGTACAGGGACAAGCTCTACTCATTGTCCGAAAGCTGGCAGCGCGTTAGTTCTCATTATTTTATGTTAATTTTAGATGCTGCAGAGAACTTCGGAAGTATACAGGGACAAGCTCTACTCATTGGCCGAAAGATGGCAGCTCGTTAGCGCTCATTATTTTATGTTAATTATAGATGCGGCAGAGAACTTCGTAGGTGTACAGTGATAAGCTCTACTCATTGGCCGAAAGATAGCAATGCGTTAGTTCTCAAAATTTTATGTTAATTATAGATGCGGCAGAGAACTTCGGAGGTGTACAGATACAAGCACTACTCATTGGCCGAAAGATGGCAGCGCGTTAGTGCTCATTGTTTTATGTTAATTATAGATGCGGCAGAGAACTTCGGAGGTGTACAAGGACAAGCGCTACTCATTGGCCGAAAGATGGCAGCGCGTTAGTGCTCATTATTTTATGTTAATTATAGATGCGGCAGAGAACTTCGGAGGTGTACAGGGGCAAGTTCTACTCATTGGCCGAAAGATGGCAGCGCGTTAGTGCTCATTATTTTATGTTAATTAAAGATGCGGCAGAGGACTTCGGAGGTGTACAGGGACAAGCACTACTCATTGGGCGAAAGATGGCAGCGCGGTAGAGCTCATTTTTTTTAAATATTAATTCCGGTGTTTTTGTCGTGTGTATTTTCTAGAAGGAGGTCGTAAGTAGAGGAAAATGGAGACTTCTGGGACAGGGGCAGCCCTCCATAGACTTAACATTGGCTGTCTCCGAGGCTGTCCCAGCTGTCCCCGAGTCAGAATTTTTGTCACGTGGTCGTCTCCATATGTGCTGCCCCCTAGCGGTGCTCATTGGAACTTTCGATGGATCTTGAGGGATGGCAACGACCGAGTGAAAAAAGGGGTGTCAACTCGATGTGCTGCCCTCTGGTGGTGCTTCTTGGAACTTTCGATGGATCTTTAGTTTTGAGGGATGGCAACAACCGAGTGGGGTCCGTTGGGATTTTTGTATTTATTCCAGTGGTTTTCAAGCGGGATTTCCCCCTCTTCGATGTTATTTTTCCCCGGAGGAAATTTTTACGTAATGATGCTGGGGAATTTTCTTTCCAATGGAATAAAAATGCTCTGATGGTCTTAGCGAGGTTCTAACTCACGATGCTTTGGTTTCAAAATTTGGTCAGATGGTCCCGTGTACTACGTTTTCACTCTATTTTTTTTAATTACTTTTACGTTATTTCATCATGTATTTTTTATATTTTCTGTATGTTTTGAGGGAGTTTTTTTCGTGTAGATGTAATGAATTTTCTCGGGAACTTTTCTTTTTCCTACATTTAATTTTATTTCAGATCATGAGATGAGGAAATGCTTCTTTAGAAACGATTTCGTTCTGTTCGCAGTAATTATTGGACTTTGACAAATTTTTTGGGAAATCAAGCGGAAATGTAGACATGCTAACTCTGAGTCTTTCGCCATAGCAATATTATTTTCTCGTAATTTTTTCGTGTGTTCAAGAACTCTACAGGTCTTTCACAGTTAAAATTCTGATGAAACAATATTTTCTTACTTTATTTCGCATATCATTATAGCTTCCGAATTCCGCTATTTTACTTCATCATTTTTTTGAAATTTCGTAAAACTTTTCAGTATGTCAGTAATTTTTTTTTCTTACTTGGTCAAACTTGTGACTCCTTTTATTTAGACTATTTTTTTTCATTTCATTTCAACAAAACGACTATTTTAGATGTAGCAAATCATCAGATTTTTGTTTCCTTATATAGCATATTTTCAAACTTGCTTAAAAATATTCCTCAAAGCTTGCATGTAGTCAAATATGCATTTTTAAAAATCTTTCCTAGTTTGCTATACTTTTCGTGGACTGTCCCAACAAGAAAGCATTCATTGTCTAGACATACAATCTAAATCCTTTTTTCTTACGATAAAATTTGTATTCTTTGGGCTGTATATTTTTCTGTCTCGTCCGAAAAAACATTCATTCTAGAGGCAAAGCTAGTGATTCCGTTATTCCCATAAACATTATTTTTTTAACGTTTTACTAACTCACCATAAAAGCAGTTATTCCCCACCCCCATAGCGAAAATAAAGAAATTCTTACTTCTTTTCCATACATATCGACTCAATCTATTTCTTTTCGAAATGCTGGTCATGACATTTCAACTAAGATTTCATACTTTCACCAAAAATCATATTCTTAAACGAGCTATTTTTTTTTTTACTTTATTTCATGTATAACTAAATTTTTATTGTTTCCTCGCCTTAACAAACTCAGTAAGCACTCCCCTAATCTCATTCCTTTCCCTCATTTAGTTCGCTTTAAATTGAGATGTTTCAAAACTTCGCGTATATTTCTTTCACTAAATGTCCAGTTCTCCCGTATTGTCCCATCATTTTTAACTTCTGTGCCTGCTGCATTTTTTTCTTTAGACGTTTAGTTTCATAGACATTTTCTTTCGTTTCAATTAAGTTTTCATTATCGTATTTTTAATTTATTGTCTTAGCAGAAAAAGCTTTCATTCTGGAGACCTAGCGACTAAGTCCGTACTTCCTCTAACATTTCTATTTCATGTTTTACTAGTTCGTAAGAAACGCAGGTGTTTCCAAACACACATAGTGAAAATATCGTATTCCTCTTATTTTACATATTATATTTTTCCATCTATTCAGTGTTGTATGATTCTTAAAACTTTGGTTTATTTTTATGAAACTTCTTTTTTTTCTTATTTTTTTTTTCTGATTCAACCTATCAATCTTTTCCTATCGATTTAATAGCTCTTATTTTTCCATTCGTCTTTACTTTTGAACAGAAATGTATAAAAAATCTTCAGATGTATTTTAGTCTCTAAGGCCGATTATTCACTATTTCAAATAAAGTCATTGTAGGATTTTAGTGTAAATGCCCGTAAATCTTTAGAACTTCCTTTTCATAGTTAGATACTATTTCCTCGAGGTTTAAATTAAAACATGAAAGAAGAGTGTTTTTACGCTCTCTCCATTGAAAGAAGAGTGTTTTTACGCTCTCTGTAGTGAACGAAGAGTGTTTTTACGCTTTGTGGAAAACCTCTATAACGAAGTAAATTTCTCCGTCATTTTTTATCCGCGCCAGGATTCGAACCCGGGTCCCCTCACTCCGGAATAAGTTGCTCTACCAATTGAGCTACGCGGATGTTTTATTCTGATTCTGATGTGCCTTTATGTCGTGTGTGTCCTTCTGACAGGTACGTCACATCTCCTGGTACGTTACATCATCTCCCCCTTATTTCTTTTTTTTTTTTTTTTTTTTTGAAGTGCTGGAGGAAGGGATTCTCTTATTTTTCCTATCTCGCGGCGTGGAAATAACATTACACCATTGCGAGATTTTGAACGGTCGGGTCATCCGGATAGTTCGGGCGCCATTATAACGAAGTAAATTTCTCCGTCATTTTTTATCCGCGCCAGGATTCGAACCCGGGTCCCCTCACTCCGGAATAAGTTGCTCTACCAATTGAGCTGCGCGGACGTTTTATTCTGATTCCTATCTGCCTTTATGTCGTCTGCGTCCTTCTGGCAGGTACGTCACATCTCCTGGTACGTTACACATCATATGACATGAAATCACTTTGCTTCGTAGATTAAACTAAATTCTGGTTTTGAACTTTGAACGCAAACTCAAGCTTGCAAAAGCAAAGTTTTCTGAGCGAACTTAAACTGTCTAAGATGACAAAAATCTAAAACTGGTGACTCAATGGGACAGAGCGTCTGAACTTTGCCGTTCATTTAAGATTTAAGAGATCCGTAGTGAACCACTACAAGGGAAATACGCAGACCCTGATTTAGTCCACTGTTTCCAAGGAAGGTAGAAAGCTAGTATCGTAATTCAAAAGTTCATAACTCAAGCCTCCCCAGGATTCAATTGCGGACGGACGATTAGTCAGATGTCAATGCTTAGACATTGAAAAATTACTTCAGACAAATATTTTCTTACTTAAAAGTGCTTCAAGTCAGAATTTGTATTATTTAAGATTACCCTTAGTCAATATTTTTTCTATCTTAAAAACTTCTAAAGGGTTGATTTTGAAAAAAAAAATAAATAAAATGAGTTCTCCCAAAAACGTAAAATTTCCCCAGAATTGTATGAGGAACCAAAAAAACTGACGAAGCTCGAATATTAAGTCTTTCAACCCATTTCTTTCTCTTCATGTTTCATTCCATGAACTTTCATCAAATTCCTATATATCCAAGAATTTTGTTAAATGTCTAAGTTCGACTCCCCCAGAAATGTTCTGAAAACGATAGTTTTCCTTTAAAAAATTCCAAAATAAGAATCCCTTCAATGAAACAAGAAATTCCTATTCAAAATATTCCATCCCTCTTTCTACTTCAAATACTTTCTTTGTAAATCTAAGGAGCTGTTTTTGTTTTTGGGTTTTTTTTTCAATAATCATATATTTTTCCCTCTAACTTTAAAAGATATTTTCCCCTAAATGTATGTACATATTACGATAGTAAAACATCATGCAGCTGTTTGATGTTCAATTCACTTCACGCTGTCTTAAGGAAATTCTTTCATTTTCTCATAACACATAGACATGTTATTTTTCTTCCCATTCACTTCAAAGACTTGAGATCAACTTAATGGAGTACTTTGAGAAAAACTTTCATAGAAAAGCATAAATGTACTGAAAATGTCAGTTTTCTTAAAGAAATCATAAGAATAAGAATTTTTTTTACTGAAACAAGTTTCCCCTGTTCAAAGCATTAAGTGGCTCTTTTCGCATCAAATTCTGTATTTCCTCATGTAAAGTTTATCCTTTTTCTACTTCATATCGTCTTTCGTTTCGTGTTTTCCCTATGTAACTTAAAACTTCTTTTCCTAATGTATTTTTCATAAAGCATCATTCTTTTGAGTTGATTTTCTCTCACTCTCTCCCTCTTTTTTTTTTAAAATGTATTCCTAAGTTCATATTGAAAAGGGTTTAAATTTTGATTGAAAGATGTTTGCAAAGATCGTTTTAGGAAAAGTTGAAAACAGGTAAGGTTCGTTTCGGAAAAGTTGAAAACAGATAATGTTCGTTTCGGAAAAGTAGATTCTCTTATAGGGTTAAAAATGGAACACTTCATATTTTCTTAGGGGCGGTTTTGATGAAAAACGTTTCAGTAAAAACATTGAAATTCCCATTGAATAACATGGGGAACTATGAAATTTAAGAAACACGTTTTCGTTCAAGGAAAATATTTTAAAAGGTCTATTTTCGATTTAGTTGAAAACGAATCAGGTAGGAAACAGAATGCAGTAGAAACAGTCACAGCAAGTTCCTGAAAGTTGAAAATAGATGAGGTTGAAAATGGATGTACTAAAAATGTCTTAGGAAAGAAATTTTTATGAAACGCAGACTGTTTAGTTTTCCCAGGCTACGGGGTCTTCAGTGAGAGCGCTTCATCTTTTCAACTCAAAGAATACAGCGAGTCAGTTTGAAACATTTCAAACTTACCGAAAATAAGCCGTGTACTCTGGTTTCGACTCAATACTGTAAAGCATTGCTCTCAGACCAGTCGGAATTCCGCCCCGATTGGTTGCCTATGTTTTGGTGAAAAAAATTTGAATTTCATTTGTGTATATTGAATTGATTGTTATTTATTAAAAGCGTTATATTTATGCTGGTATTAAAGTTCATATGGAAATTATAGAAAATTTAAATTTGGGAAATGGGTGGATGCATTTCGAAACAAAACTGAAATTTTGAATAAGGCCATGAAACAAAATAGGAAAATAAAATAAAATGCACCACTGAATTTGGTATCTCCCAAAAGTTACTATTGTATTGTTTGCGTTGTTTGCATTTGATGAGTAGATACACCTGAAAGTGTAAGAAAAGGTAACTATTGTTTGCATGTGTACCAAATTTGTAAACAATAAAATTTAATGGTATACAATGTACACGTGTAAATAACCTTTTGGAAGTGGCGATGATCAAATTAGCTAGTTAGGACAAAAACATTGATTTTACGGTTATAACCTCAGATTACATTCCCACCTCAGTCATTGCTGAGGGGGATGCACTTGAACCATGTGATGAAAATTTAAACTGAAAATACCTAAAACTTCACTGCACTAAGGTTTAGGTTTTTGAAAGGCCACTTGGCCTATATTTATTTTAAAAACTTAACAAGTTAAATTTTTAGGTCACAGATTTTATGCCTGGCCACAGGGCCCAATAAAAATAAACGGATGACAGGTTAGTTTCTTTCCAAGAAAAACTAGCACCAGGGACACTACTGATAAAAATAATAAACACAAGAATTTCATTGTACTTCAACAGCACCAACACTTGATTTAACATGGTGTACAACTTAAGTATTTGAAGTGAAAATATCTCACACTCTCTCTCAAAAAAAAAAAAATATTATATGCATATGTGTACACTATATTGTTCTAATTAAATCGCTCGAACCAACCTTCTCAGACCAGACTTCCGAATCCACTTTTAATTTTAAACTACTACAACAACTGCCAAAATTCTACGTATAATGAAAGTTAATTTAATAAAAGATTCTACCCTTCCAGGAAAATTTGTCTTAAAATCAGCATAACCCTGTCTTAAATCAACATTTGCCTTACAATCAACATTTCTAGCATTACCGGATACTCAACCCATTCTATACACCATACCAAAACCTAATGCACTAGATACCTTATTCAAATTACACAAAGTTATCATTAAATTGCTACACCGACAAGAGAATCTTACTTACACCATCATCATGCAAATCCAACATTTCAAAATTCCATACTATAAGTTTTCCAGTCAACTGGCACCCATGTAATAATCAACTCGGGCATAAAGCCAAACAATCATCTCAACCAATGAGTCCCACATCTCAAGAAAAACACTATTTTTCGGGGAGAACAACAAAGTTTGAGTCTGAAGGCGGGAATGGGTCGTGAATCCATTCCCAGCTTATACAGTGTAGTGGAGCAAAGTGCGACCTAACCCTTTTCTGTTCCTTCACTCTGATTTGGGGACAACCTATATCACTCCCCTCATAGGTACCACCTCCTATGGACCGAACAAGCTTACTTGGGCAGAAAACAAATCCCCCAATTTGTTTCGTGCACCCTTTCAGACCCCGCGGCATTGTCTACATAGGGTAAAGTATCCCACAAGAGTTCTCTTGTCCCCAAAATATCTCTTCGTCCATTTTCCAGAAAATTCAACACATCACCCTTTTTCCCAGAAAATTACTTCTTATCCTATTTTCTCCAGGAACACACTTCATATCCTTATTTTCCCAGGAACACACTCATTTCCCATAAAATCACTAATCTTTATTTCCCAGGAACACACTCATTTCCCAGAAAATCACTTATCTTTATTTCCCAGGAACACACTGTACATATTCATTTCCCAGAAAGCTCAATAACACCATACTTGACACACTATACCAAACCTTACTTTATTTCCTGAAAAATCTATACATCACCATACTTCCTAGATCACTCTTTTCCTGAAAAAAAATCATCACTTCTTGAAGAAACACAACAGCTATTCGGGTTATTATTTTAGTCACACTATACATATGCTCATATCTGCCTGTATGCCCAATTCTTATATTCTTTCCCCATAAAAACCTGTTTTTCTAATCTACGGGCTGAAACTAGAAATTAGCCCTCACTAATACAAAAATTAAATTTTAAAGAGTAATTTAGCACCTAAATTTACCAAAACACTAAACCAAAATAATTACCAGCCTACAAGAAAAAAATTCCCAACTACATGGCACCTACGCTAAGTTCATAAATACAAATTCTACTTCACAAATACAAAAATCACCGAGCACAAAAAGAGTTAAATTTCACCTAAGAGAAATACTGGTCTGGAGAGGTGTTCGTTCCGAAATAACTTAATATCCTTATTATATCATCTATCCCTACATGACCCAGAAAATTATCCACTTCCACTACTTTGTTTCGTTTTGTTTTTCAATTACCTATCTACAGAAGATGACATGAAATTTATTTAAACAGCTTAAGATATTAAAACCAACTCGTTTTATACTTTTAAAGAAACCACAACATAATACAAAAAAGAAAATGCCGAGAGAAATTTACCTTTAGGACTGGGGCAGCAACACTTCCTGACAAGCACACTAACCTTCGATAATAATAAAAAAAAGGTTTAACAGCCTAATAATAGATAAAATAAATAAAAAAAAAACCCTCCCTGAGAGAACACCACTGTCCCGGTTGATTTTCACTTCACCTCCAAGGTTGTTTTTTTTTCTTTTTCTTTTTTCTGCCACAGCGTGTTTGGCCAACGAAACAGGAAACGGGCACATTGGAACCCTGCTGGTGGACCCCTTGTTGTAATCAGTAGTGGGCCCAGCTCGACAATTCAGCATTCGAAGGCGATGTCATTCACAAGGCCGTCCATGATAGCCATGGCCTTCTCCCCGAAGCCTGGGCGCAGCCCAGCGTTAAAATATGGAGGCAGCAACAACAAGAGGTGGACTTTCGGTCCTCAGGCACGTTGGGCTTGGAAGTAAGAAATCGGGTCTGATCCTTCTCCGCCATCTGCACCCAACACGGCAGTCGACCGCTACCTGATAATTTGAGTGTATCAGCGGTCATTTCATCTCCGGCAACGAGATCCTTGAAAATAATCATTTTTTTGCTGACCGATTTTAGAGTCACTTCAGAATACAGGAACACAGCTAGCGGCCAGTCATTCTTACTGCCGACCAGGCCAAAGAAAAAAAAATTTTTTCACACAGGGCCAACAGACCCCAGTGCATCTCATTCTGACTGCCCCCTCCCCGCCAAAAGGCGAGGAGAAAATTTTGCTTTCTTTTTGCTGTTCACCAGCTAACGCAGCGACCAGAACAACAGTGACTTCTCAACGGATAAAACTCTGGGGTGCTTGAAACCGCTGACCCCTCCCATTGGTCGAAACTTCAGCCTAGCAACTCACAGCCTCCCAACGGAATCTTCACTCCCACGTATCGAGTGACCTCTGACTTTCACACGTGTAGACCAAGCTCTTTTTGACCCTGAGGTCTAAAAATAGATACTGTTGCTGAATTCCCTACCCCAAAAGACGAAAAGTTGTTACACTTTTGGCGACTTCTTCTCGACGTTTGGAAACAGGAACGCAAAAAATGGCGAATTCTTGCTTTGCAGAAAATCACTAATTTCAATTTTCTTTTTTTCTCTCGTTCCGTGATGTTAAACTAAAATTAATTTTGATTCACTGAGCTGCACACCTACTCGCCTTTTCCTATCGCCATAAAAGAACAGATAAATTAATTATTTTCAAAAGCCCAAAATCAGTTAAATCACATATTATTCTTTTTTTTTTCTTTTCACCAACATGAAATTTTGTTTTCCTGGTTGTGATTAAGACAAGCGAATTTTGCGCATGAATTCCCCTGCCTTTCAACCAGGAGTTTTCTTCTAACGTATGTCATGGGAGAAAATTTTTGCATTAATTAATCTCTGATAAACCAACAGAAAGATTGATCAGGTCTCTCTGAAATTCACCAGAGGTTAAAATTTTCGCCATGACACCTAAGACCCATCTCCAATAAGTCTAGCAAAAAGGCACTAGTTCCCCATTAAATCAATGGCATTCATCCTGTTACTGTTTTATACATTTCAAAAAGAAGTTTGCATTCTCACTTTTACTTTAAAATTCTTGAAAAGCTTAATATTTTGACTCATTTCCATAAAAGAAAATAATTTCCCTTAAAATTTAATTTAAAAAAATAATAAATACACTTAAAATTTATGCCTTAAAACTAAAAAATATTTACGCTTAATATTTGAATAAATAATAAATATTCACAAACTCACCTTCTACCTTGCCAATAAAAAAAACAAAGAAAAAACATTCATTTCTGAATTTATATAATCGAAATCATTATTTCTCCAAGTAGTTCTTTTCCCATGATTGCAGAGAGGAACTCTTCTGAAGTCTTCCCTTTTCCACATGTGTTCGACACAGACTGTTTAGTTTTTCCAGGCTAGGGGGTCTTCAGTGAGAGCGCTTCTTCTTTTGAACTCAAAGAATAAAGCGAGTCAGTTTGAAACATTTCAAACTCCACGAAATTAAGCCGTGTACTCTGGTTTCGACTCAATACTGTAAAGCATTGCTCTCAGACCAGTCATAATTCCGTCTCGATTGGTTGCCTAATGGAAAACATTAGACCCCTTTCCAATAACAATTCCCAAATATCCTTAAGAAAAGTCTAGCAAAAAAAGCACTAGTTCACCATTAAAACACTTGGATTCATTCTGTTACTGTTTTAAACATTTCAAAAAGAAGTTTATATTCTCACTTTTACTTTAAAAATCTTGAAAGCTTAAATTTTGACCCATTTCAAAAAAATAATTTCCCTTAAAATTTAATTTAAAAAAATAATAATTACTCTTTAAATTTATGTCTTAAAACTAAAACATATTTACGCTTAATATTTCAATAAATAATAAATATTCACAAATTCACCTTCTACCTTGCCCATTTAAAAAAAAAAAAAAATTCTGAATTTATATAATCGAAATCATTACTTCTCCAAGTAGTTCTTTTCCCCTGATTGTAGAGAGGAATTCTTTTGAAATCTTCACTTTTCCACATGTGTTCATAAAAGCTTGAGCTACTTCCTTCGGATTCAACAAGGCCACAGCGTTATCGAAACTTGAAATCGCTTTCCTGTTCCACTCAGTGGTTAAGCATGGAGGATGCATCTGAATAGGTGGAAGTACTTCAGAAATGCATTCGCGACATCTACATACCTTCAAGGATGCTCTCCCCGATTAAATTTTTTAAACATTCAATTGCATTGTGTCTAAGTTCACACTCGTCAATCGATGTATTTTGAAACTTTCGGGATTTTCTGAGTACGATTTTCTGGAATTCTGAACCCATTAACAATTCCTGGATGCTGTCCCACACGGCATCCAAAATAATTTGGAGTTTCTTAAACTGCTTTTTGGTTAATGCAACTCCTGTTGTTAAGTGAAAAATCCGGAAACAGAATTTGAAAGACTTGAAGACTTCTTACTTTATTCAAACTTAGAACAGAACTAAAATTCACTAAGCGTATCCTTTGCGTACTGTGACTAATCCATGACCCTTATCACAACACGTGTTGGTGTGTCACCATGCGTCAACGCTTCACGGGGACTATACCCTTATCTTCTCATTTCGTGACGAAACGCTATCGACTCTACCCAGACAAAGCGGACTACAGCTCATAGCTTATTTTCAGGTAAATTCTTAGAGAAAAACGGAAGGATTTCATTATAATTAATTTTCATATCTTGAGAGAATAAAACTAAAATATATTCGGTAAAGAAATCCTTCCGTTTTTCTCTAAAATGAGAGAGGAATACGGAAAGCGAAATAATTTAATCAGACACCTTGAAAGAATTCATCTCAGATTTAAAGCCGCTTTTGAAAAAAAAAAATCCAGTAAACTATGAAATGCTTTGTTCTTCACATAAATAAAACACAGTGTACGATTTCAATATTCCCTTTTTTCTTAAAATTTCTCCAACGTAATGACTTAGGTCAACTGAGTCCAGAAATGCTTCGTCTACTTTAGTATTTCGATTCCGAGGGAGTTCTTTCCGATACTGTTAAGCTATTTTCTCAAAATCCAGTTGTAAAATAATTTTCGTCATGTTTATTTGATTGTCGTCGTAGGAGAATTCCAATCCGTTCATGTCCACCATATCATACATTGTGTCCACGAGAGTAACTTCAAGCAGAAAAGAGCCATCATTCCACAGAAATTCTTCTTTTGGTGTTTGTAATGTTTCCAAAGTCAAATTATTTTTTTTCCAAGGCTTTCTTAATTAAAGCTGAAAACGAAATGGAACGAAGAAACGTCTGTTGTATGACTCTTAACATACTAGATTTCTTATCAGCCACTTTAGTCCAATGTTCTCCGCACAGAGAAATTTCAGATTTCAAAATTTTACCATCCTGACCCACTTTTTTCTGAGTGAAACCAATACATGGTGAAAATCTCGACTTATTCATTCCTTTGAGTGGGGAATCGCTCTCGTGAAAGGGGGCAACGGTTAAAATCGACATTGATTACAATTGGAGAGAGGAAAAATATAAGAATTAAATAAATAATGCATAGGCAGGATTCCCGAAAACATAAAAAATATAAGTTTCATATAAAAAAAAATTCCATGAAAAATATCGGAGGGGCCAAAGATTTCTCACATCGTCTTCCACTCCTCCCAAAATTTAACGATGTCCCTTAAATCTCTGTTGTCAGTACACGTACTTGTTTAATTTTATGTGGAGCGGAAGACGATGTGAGAAATCTTTCGCCACTCCAATATTTTTCATGGAATTTTTTTTTTTATATAAAACTTATATTTTTTATGTTTTCGGGAATCCTGCCTATGCATTATTTATTTAATTCTTATATTTTTTCTCTCTCCAATTTTAATCAATGCCGATTTTAACAGTTGCCCCCTTTCACGAGAGCGATTCCCACTCAAAGGAATGAATAAGTCGAGATTTTCACCATGTATTGGATTTCACTCAGGAAAAAGTGGGTCAAGATGGTGAAATTTTGAAATCTAAAATTTCTCTGTGCGGAGAACATTGGACTAAAGTGGCTGATAAGAAATCTACTATGTTAAGAGTCATACAACAGACGTTTCTTCGTTCCATTTCGTTTTCAGCTTTAATTAAGAAAGCCTTGGAAAAAAATAATTTGACTTTGGAAACATTACAAACACCAAAAGAAGAATTTCTGTGGAATAATGGCTCTTTTCTGCTTGAAGTTACTCTCGTGGACACAATGTATGATATGGTGGACATGAACGGATTGGAATTCTCCTACGACGACAATCAAATAAACATGACGAAAATTATTTTACAACTGGATTTTGAGAAAATAGCTTAACAGTATCGGAAAGAACTCCCTCGGAATCGAAATACTAAAGTAGACGAAGCATTTCTGGACTCAGTTGACCTAAGTCATTACGTTGGAGAAATTTTAACAAAAAAGGGAATACTGAAATCGTACACTGTGTTTTCTTTATGTGAAGAACAAAGTATTTCATAGTTTACTGGATTTTTTTTTTTTTCAAAAAGCGGCTTTAAATCTGAGATGAATTCTTTCAAGGTGTCTGATTAAATTATTTCGCTTTCCGTATTCCTCTCTCATTTTAGAGAAAAACGGAAGGATTTCTTACCGAATATATTTTAGTTTTATTCTCTCAAGATATGAAAATTAATTATAATGAAATCCTTCCGTTTTTCTCTAAGAATTTACCTGAAAATAAGCTATGAGCTGTAGTCCGCTTTGTCTGAGTAGAGTCGATAGCGTTTCGTCACGAAATGAGAAGATAAGGGTATAGTCCCGTGAAGCGTTGACGCATTGTGACACACTAACACGTGTTCTGATAAGGGTCATGGATTAGTCACAGTACGCAAAGGATACGCTTAGTGAATTTTAGTTCTGTTCTAAGTTTGAATAAAGTAAGAAGTCTTCAAGTCTTTCAAATTCTGTTTCCGGATTTTTCACTTAACAACAGGAGTTGCATTAACCAAAAAGCAGTTTAAGAAACTCCAAATTATTTTGGATGCCGTGTGGGACAGCATCCAGGAATTGTTAATGGGTTCAGAATTCCAGAAAATCGTACTCAGAAAATCCCGAAAGTTTCAAAATACATCGATTGAGGAGTGTGAACTTAGACACAATGCAATTGAATGTTTAAAAAATTTAATCGGGGAGAGCATCCTTGAAGGTATGTAGATGTCGCGAATGCATTTCTGAAGTACTTCCACCTATTCAGATGCATCCTCCATGCTTAACCACTGAGTGGAACAGGAAAGCGATTTCAAGTTTCGATAACGCTGTGGCCTTGTTGAATCCGAAGGAAGTAGCTCAAGCTTTTATGAACACATGTGGAAAAGTGAAGATTTCAGAAGAATTCCTCTCTACAATCAGGGGAAAAGAACTACTTGGAGAAGTAATGATTTCGATTATATAAATTCAGAATTTTTTTTTTTTTAAATGGGCAAGGTAGAAGGTGAGTTTGTGAATATTTATTATTTATTGAAATATTAAGCGTAAATATGTTTTAGTTTTAAGACATAAATTTAAAGAGTAATTATTATTTTTTTAAATTAAATTTTAAGGGAAATTATTTTTTTTGAAATGGGTCAAAATTTAAGCTTTCAAGATTTTTAAAGTAAAAGTGAGAATATAAACTTCTTTTTTGAAATGTTTAAAACAGTAACAGAATGAATCCAAGTGTTTTAATGGTGAACTAGTGCTTTTTTTGCTAGACTTTTCTTAAGGATATTTGGGAATTGTTATTGGAAAGGGGTCTGATGTTTTCCATTAGGCAACCAATCGAGGCGGAATTCCGACTGGTCTGAGAGCAATGCTTTACAGTATTGAGTCGAAACCAGAGTACACGGCTTAATTTCGTGGAGTTTGAAATGTTTCAAACTGACTCGCTTTTATTCTTTGAGTTCAAAAGAAGAAGCGCTCTCACTGAAGACCCCCTAGCCTGGAAAAACTAAACAGTCTGTGTCGAACACATGTGGAAAAGGGAAGACTTCAGAAGAGTTCCTCTCTACAATCATGGGAAAAGAACTACTTGGGGAAGTAATGATTTCGATTATATAAATTCAGAAATGAATGTTTTTTTCTTTGTTTTTTTTATTGGCAAGGTAGAAGGTGAATTTGTGAATATTTATTATTTATTGAAATATTAAGCGTAAATATTTTTTAGTTTTAAGGCATAAATTTTAAGTGTATTTATTATTTTTTTAAATTAAATTTTAAGGGAAATTATTTTCTTTTATGGAAATGAGTCAAAGTATTAAGCTTTTCAAGAATTTTAAAGTAAAAGTGAGAATGCAAACTTCTTTTTTGAAATGTGTAAAACAGTAACAGGATGAATGCCATTGATTTAATGGGGAACAAGTGCCTTTTTGCTAGCCTTTTCTTAAGAATATTTGGGTATTGTTATTGGAGATGGGTCTAAGGTTTTCCATTAGGCAACCAATCGGGGCGGAATTCCGACTGGTCTGAGAGCAATGCTTTACAGTATTGAGTCGAAACCAGAGTACACGGCTTATTTTCGGGGAGTTTGAAATGTTTCAAACTGACTCGCTGTATTCTTTGAGTTGAAAAGATGAAGCGCTCTCACTGAAGACCCTCTAGCCTGGGAAAACTAAACAGTCTGTGTTTCATAAAAATTTCTTTCCTAAGACATTTTTTAGTACATCCATTTTCAACCTCATCTATTTTCAACTTTCAGGAACTTGCTGTGACTGTTTCTACTGCAATGTGTTTCCTACCTGATTCGTTTTCAACTAAATCGAAAATAGACCTTTTAAAATATTTTCCTTGAACGAAAACGTGTTTCTTAAATTTCATAGTTCCCCATGTTATTCAATGGGAATTTCAATGTTTTTACTGAAACGTGTTTCATCAAAACCGCCCCTAAGAAAATATGAAATGTTCCATTTTTAACCCTATAAGAGAATCTACTTTTCCGAAACGAACATTATCTGTTTTCAACTTTTCCGAAACGAACCTTACCTGTTTTCAACTTTTCCTAAAACGATCTTTGCAAACATCTTTCAATCAAAATTTAAACCCTTTTCAATATGAACTTAGGAATGCATTTAAAAAAAAAAGAGGGAGAGAGTGAGAGAAAATCAACTCAAAAGAATGATGCTTTATGAAAAATACATTAGGAAAAGAAGTTTAAAGTTACATAGGGAAAACACGAAACAAAAGACGATATGAAGTAGAAAAAGAATAAACTTTACATGAGGAAATACAGAATTTGATGCGAAAAGAGCCACTTAATGCTTTGAACAAGGGAAACTTGTTTCCAGTAAAAAGAATTCTTATTCTTATGATTTCTTTAAGAAAACTGACATTTTCAGTACATTTATGCTTTTCTATGAAAGTTTTTCTCAAAGTACTCCATTAAGTTGATCTCAAGTCTTTGAAGAGAAATGGAAGAAAAAATAACATGTCTATGTGTTATGAGAAAATGAAAGAATTTCCTTAAGACAGCGTGAAGTGAATTGAACATCAAGCAGCTGTATGATGTTTTACTATCGTAATATGTACATACATTTTGGGGAAAATATCTTTTAAAGTTAGAGGGAAAAATATATGAATATTAAAAAAAAACCCCAAAAACAAAAACAGCTCCTTAGATTTACAAAGAGAGTATTTGAAGTAGAAAGAGGGATGGAATGCTTTGAATAGGAATTTCTTGTTTCATTGAAGGGATTCTTATTTTGGAATTTTTTTTTAAAAGGGAAACTATCATTTTCAGAACATTTCTGGGGGAGTCGAACTTAGACATTTAACAAAAATTCTTGGATATATAGGAATTTGAAGAAAGTTTATGAAATGAAACATGAAGAGAAAGAAATGGGTTGAAAGACTTAATATTCGAGCTTCGTCAATTTTTTTGGTTCCTCATACAATTCTGGGGAAATTTTACGTGTTTGGGAGAACTCGTTTTTTTTTTTGTTTTTTTTTCAAAATCTACCCTTTAGAAGTTTTTAAGATAGAAAAATATTGACTAAGGGAAATCTTAAGTAATACAAATTCTGATTTGAAGCACTTTTAAGTAAGAAAATATTTGTCTGAAGTAATTTTTCAATGTCTAAGCATTGACATCTGACTAATCGCCCGTCCGAAATTAAATCCTGTGGAGGCTTGAGTTATGAACTTTTGAATTACGATACTAGCTTTCTACCTTCCTTGGAAACAGTGTACTAAATCAGGGTCTGCTTATTTCGCTTGTAGTGGTTCACTACGGATCTCTTAAATCTTAAATGAACGGCAAAGTTCAGACGCTCTGTCCCATTGAGTCACCAGTTTTAGATTTTTGTCATCTTAGACAGTTTAAGTTCGCTCAGAAAACTTTGCTTTTGCAAGCTTGAGTTTGCGTTCAAAGTTCAAAACCAGAATTCAGTTTAATCTAATAAGCAAAGTGATTTCATGTCATATGAGGTTTTCCACAAAGCGTAAAAACACTCTTCGTTCACTAGAGAGAGCGTAAAAACACTCTTCTTTCAATGGAGAGAGTGTAAAAACACTCTTCTTTCATGTTTTAATTTAAACCTCGAGGAATTAGTATCTAACTATGAAAAGGAAGTTCTAAAGATTTATGGGCATTTACACTAAAATCCTACAATGACTTTATTTGAAATAGTGAAGAATCGGAATTAGAGACTAAAATACATCTGAAGATTTTAGATACATTTCTGTTCAAAAGTAAAGTCGAATGGAAAAATAAGAGCAATTAAATCGATAGGAAAAGATTGATAGGTTGAATCAGAAAAAAAAAATCTAAGAAAAAAAAAGAAGTTTCATAAAAATAAACCAAAGTTTTAAGAATCATACAACACTGAATAGATGGAAAAATATAATAAGTAAAATAAGAGGAATACGATATTTTCACTATGAGTGTTTGGAAACACCTGCTTTTCTTACGAATTAGTAAAACATGAAATAAAAATGTTAGAGGAAGTACGGACGTAGTCGCTAGTTCTCCAGAATGAAAGTTTTTTCTGCTGAGACAATGAATAAAAAATACGATAATGAAAACTTAATTGAAACGAAAGAAAAGGTCAATGAAACTAAACGTCTAAAGAAAAATGCAGCAGGCACAGAAGTTAAAAATGATGGGACAATACGGGAGAACTGGACATTAGTGAAAGAAATATACGCGAAGTTTTGAAACATCTCAATTTAAAGCGAACTAAATGAGGGAAAGGAATGAGATTAGGGGAGTGCTTACTGAGTTTGTTGAGGCGAGGAAACAATAAAAATTTAGTTATACATGAAATAAAGTAAAAAAAAATAGCTCGTTTAAGAATATGATTTTTGGTGAAAGTATGAAATTTTAGTTGAAATGTCATGACCAGCATTTCGAAAAGAAATAGATTGAGTCGATATGTATGGAAAAGAAGTAAGAATTTCTTTATTTTCGCTATGGGGGTGGGGAATAACTGCTTTTATGGTGAGTTAGTAAAACGTTAAAAAAAATAATGTTCATGGGAAGAACGGAATCACTAGCTTTGCCTCTAGAATGAATGTTTTTTCGGACGAGACAGAAAAATATACAGCCCAAAGAATACAAATTTTATCGTAAGAAAAAAGGTTTTAGGTTGTATGTCTTGACAATGAATGCTTTCTTGTTGGGACAGTCCACGAAAAGTATAGCAAACTAGGAAAGAATAAAAAAAATGCATATTTGACTACATGCAAACTTTGAGGAATATTTTTAAGCAAGTTTGAAAATATGCTATATAAGGAAACAAAAAATCTGATGATTTGCTACATCTAAAATAGTCGTTTTGTTGAAATGAAATGAAAAAAAAATAGTCTAAATAAAAGGAGTCACAAGTTTGACCAAGTAAGAAAAAAAAATTACTGACATACTGAAAAGTTTTACGAAATTTCAAAAAAGATGAAGTAAAATAGCGGAATTGGGAAGCTATAATGATATGCGAAATAAAGTAAGAAAATATTGTTTCATCAGAATTTTAACTGTGAAAGACCTGTAGAGTTCTTGAACACACGAAACAATTACGAGAAAATAATATTGCTAAGGCGAAAGACTCAGAGTTAACATGTCTACATTTCTGCTTGATTTCCCAAAAAATTTGTCAAAGTCCAATAGTTACGGCGAACAGGAACGAAATCGTTTCTAAAGAAGCATTTCCTCGTCTCATGGTATGAAATAAAATTAAATGTAGGAAAAAGAAAAGTTCCCAAGAAAATTCATTACATCTACACGAAAAAACTCCCTCAAAACATACAAAAAATATAAAAAATACATGTTGAAATAACGTAAAAGTAATTAAAAAAATAGAGTGAATACGTAGTACACGAGACCCCCTGACCAAATTTTGAAACCAAATCATCGTGAGTTAGAACCTCGCTAAGACCATCAGAGCATTTTTATTCCATTGGAAACAAAATTCCCCAGCATCATTACGTAAAAATTTCCTCCGGGAAAAAATAACATCGAAGAGGGGGAAATCCCGCTTGAAAACCACTGGAATAAATACAAAAATCCCAACGGACCTCACTCGGTTATTGCCATCCCTCAAAATCAAAGATCCATCGAAAGTTTCAAGAAGCACCACTAGGGGCAGCACATCAAGGGGACGATCACGTAACAAAAATTCTGACTCGGGGACAGCTGGGACAGCCAGGGGCAGCTTCGTGGGCAGCCAATGTTAAGTCTATGGAGGGCTGCCTCTGTCCCAGAAGTCTCCATTTTCCTCTACATTCGTAAGTTATTTCGACGCCCTTTTCTACTTAGGTTTCAGGTGTGTGCGTGTTTCCTTTAAAATGTCGAATTAGAAGCGATTTTGAAATGAAATCCATGTTGTAAACGACATGGATTGCTTGCGAAATCAAGGTGTTCCGAGAGTCATCAACTGACTACCCGACTGGATTTGTCTTATCGTATAAGGTGGATCCAACTAAAATCTTTGCCTTGTATTTCCAATGGGCAAACTTCTATAGCCATATTTTCCCCAATTCATGCGTTCCCAAGGATAAAAATATGAACATTGAAAAAAATAACCTTTTATTATAGCCTCGTATACTTTATATTTTCTAAAGTGTGGCCATAATTATATTAAAAATCAATAACTGTGGTATTGAGACCAGAAAATAGATGCCGCCACAACTACATATGACTGCCTAAATACAATCACGTCGCATCCTTTTTTTAGTAATTTTATAAAGTTTCCGAATGGAATCAAAATTTGAGTATATCCATGCGACAGTCTGGAATGTTTATAATGATTTCAGCCACTTAGATTAAATGTTCTGATAATAATTCAGCTGAAAAAGTTAACATAATTGTAGATACTGTTGATTTTTAATTCCGAAATAAATCAGCAAGCCCACTCTGCAACATTTGTAGCTAAATTGGTGTTAGAATATTTAATCTAAATTGCTCGAATCATTCTAAACATTCCGGACTATCACATGGATAGACACAAGTGTTGATTGCAGTGCAAAAAGTAATGAAATTATTGAAAAATATGCAACGTCATTGTATTTAGGAAGTCACATGCAACACCACCAAAGGAAAAGTTATTGATTTTTAATATAATTGTGGTTAAGTTTCAGAAAATATTAAGTACGCTAGGCTATAATATGAAGTTATTTTTGTCGATGTTCAAATTTTCATTCATGTGAGCGCATTAATTGTGAAGATAACGGCTACAGAAGTTTGCCATTGGAAATACAAGGCTAATATTTTAAGTGCATTTACTTTAAGGTGTCGGAAGATTCGCGCTTCAAACATTTTTCAGATATATGATCCTGTACATTTGGGACGAGGTTCCGTAATCCTCATATTCCTATTGATATAGTCATGATGTGAACAGCAATTGGCGTCCACTCAAACGTAAGCTATAGAGGATGTTTTCACATTTTTAGAACAATATACAGCAATATAATTAATGTTTAAAATGTAATGTTTTTATACAGACAACTTTGAAATCCAAAGGGAGATGCCGCGAAGTGTCGTGTAGAACATTACGTTCAGCCACGGCAGATATATTTGCTGACGACCGTCGAATCTGGAACCTTTTAAGAGCCAGATTACAAATAGCGTTTGCAACACTAACCTAGGAAACACAGCCAGGGTTGGATCCATTTTTCGCTTTTTTAGACATAGCAGAATTAAGTATTAATACAAAAGGCAGTGCTTACCATCAAATGAATGCATGCTGATAATAAAAACTTCAAGTCGAAAAGTAGCTTTATTTTCTCCAGTTGCCTCACTGTTTTACCTACTGACAGTGTTATAACAGTTATTAACTTTTTGTATTAGCCCAGGGTCTACTCCGACCATATATTTCACGTAGCACTTCAAGTAATCTTTACAACAAGTGGTATTACGTTTCTGTAACTCCATTAGTTCCGGACACAGCCCTTTCGGATCATTTCTCTAGCCGCCACACTGTTTTACCTGCTGTCAGAGTAATAACAGTTAATAACGTTTTTAGTATTAGCCCATGGTCCACTCCAACAATGCACTTCACATAGTATGTGACTTATGCTTGAAAACAAGTGGTATTACATTTCTGTAAATTCATTAGTTCTGGAGACAGCACTTTAGGATTATTATCTCTAGTTGCCTTACTGCTGTTAGTATTCTAACACTTAATAACTTTTTGGTATTGGCACAGCGTTCATTCCGACAATGCACTCCAGATAGCACGTGTCCCAAACATTAAGAAAAGTGGTATTACGTTTCTTTACCTGCATTAGTTCTGGAGATAAATCTTTAGGCTTATTTCCTCAAGTTGCCTGATTGTTTTACCTGGTGTCAGAATTAAAGCATTTAATAACTTTTTTGGTATCAGCATATCCATTCCGAGAATGTATTCCAGTTAGGACTTGTCCTAAGCTTCAAAACAAGTGTTATTACGTTTCTGTATCTTAATTAGTTCTGGAGAAAGCCACTTAGGATTATTTTCTTCAGTTACCTCACTATTTTACCTGCTGTCAGGGTTATAACACTTAATTGCTTTTCTGTTATTTGCTTAGGGTAAATTCCGATAATGCATTTCAGATAGCACTTTATCTAAGCTTTAAAACAAGGGGTATTAGATTTCTGTATCACCCTTAATCCGGGAGAAAACCCTTAGTGTCAGCACAATTGCATACACTGACCGATTGCTTTTTCTATTTGGTTTCTCACTCGTTTTCCAGCTACACAGCTCCTCGGAACAAGACAGGTGAATGTTACAAACGCAATTTGCAGACGGGCTCCTTAGAAGTGCAAGAGTCGACGGCCTTCCGCGAAGGAAGCTGACGAGTCAGCTCGTGATCTTCTGTCCGGGATTTCGCTGCATCTCCCGGTGGATTTCAAAGTTGTCTGTACTAAGACATTACCATTTAAAATCAAATTGTTTCTTTCTTAAATATTTTTTCTGATAGCATTTTCTCTGGACTTTGAACCTACAGTTAGATTTCCAAAATAACACGGCATTTCTTAAAATTGGTAGTGAAATTTTATTCCACTTCTCTTCCACTGCTTTCCGTAGTCCAATAATTGTTTTAGGTCTGCGTTTAGAAAGAGCTCGTGTTCGCAGTCCGAAGGCACAGTAGTCCATTGGTGACACATCAGAGGACTTTGAAGGAATATGAGCAAACTGTACAGACTTCAGACCTATACCTTTTTTGATATTTTTCAAGAAATACCTAGAGCGGTAGAATTGGATGTATGCCTGGTAGGCTTATCCTGATGGAGTTCTGCTCTTTGAAAGCTCTGTGGATAAAGGAATGGTATCCCTCTTTAAATATAGAAGTTAAAACATGTTTTTTTAGTAATATGTAGAATTGATTTTAACATTCTTTTTCGACTCTTTTTAACTTTAACTTACCATTTTACGAGAAACTAGCAATGATCATGAATACTTTAATTCTTTGGATTCGTGGACCTAAGTTTGTAAGTCTTTTCCTAATCCTTTGCGACAGTAAATCGATCGTTTTCTTTATCCCAGTCCTTTTCGTAGATCCAAGCTTCATCAAGAGTCTCAATAAATTTCCATCTGTCTCCGGCTAAGTGATCTTCATGAAGAAATTTACACCGTGTTCTGCGCTCAGCCACGCGCCTAGGCAAAACGCGGTGAACATTATGCTTTTCTTTGTTTTTTCAGGTTCAAATGTTTGTTCATTTCCAGTTGATACAGATATTTTTAACGACTGAGCGAATGCTTTTGGAGTAGGTAGATTTTCCTTCAAGGTAAGATACTTTACTTTTAAAACAGTCATAAAAGTACGTACTTCCTTGGATATTCGTTTGGTGGTCTTTTCCCTGTTAAAAGCAACGTCTGACGACTTTTCTCTTGAAATATATATTCTAAAATTACTTTCATTTTAATTCCTTTTCCTATATAAATTTGAGTTTGTTCTCTTTTATACTTTCCGAACTGAACTTGATATCTTCTCTCTCACAAGAATGAGGTTGGCAACACAATTGAAGTCAGCGAGAAAGTGACGTATGAATGTGATAAGAACGTTAGATAAAAAGGACGTGACAGCAATTGCTTTGTGGATGTGTGTGTGTGTAGACGTTCGATCGCTAAAATAAAAGTGAAGTTTACCTGCTGTGTTATGTGTTGTATCTACTGAAGTATTGCGGGACCAATAAAAAGTTATCGTAAGTTGACTTCTGTTTATTTATGTTTCGTGTGGCCGTAAACTATTTCATCGTATTCTTATTTAGTTCAGCATTCCTTAGTCATGGTTTAGACATAGCATGGCACCAATCTTGCTCACAAAAAATGCTTACGTTATATTCTCTATTATTAAGTATATTGCTTATTTTACATTTCGAAATGTTGATTCCATGATTTTCATAGCGTGTTTTAATTACAGAATACGAATACTTCTCTTTGTAAAGAGCAAAAATATAACCTTCTATCCACAACATGTTACGCGCGCCATTTCCTTAACAGACGATATTTAACTGCAGCAGATGATTCTTTGGGTGTTCATCTAACACGCTGTTGCAAAATCCGATTCTTTGAACTTCTTTTATTTTCTGTAATTTTTCATGAGAAGCGTTCTAAAAATGTATGAATATCCTCTTTAGTTGAGAGATATCGAAACATTGATTTGGCAGACCGCAATATGGATTGTATATTCGCACGGAAATGCCCTCTTCTCTCAGAACACTACTTTAAGGTGCTGATTCGCATCATCAGACAGTTCCTCCCTAGCAGATAATAATCGGCGTATTTCATTTATTCTGCTAAACAGACAGGTTCCGATTCATTAGTACACAAAGTTTTTCCTCTAGAATACATAATTTGGAGTTGGGAGGCAATTAATATTTCCTGAATATCCTTTTAAGGAGTAGTGAAAATAGTAACGTAAAGAGATCGATGCACAGCTCATGTGCTGCCGTACTAAATTCGATTTAAAATTGCTAGTATCATTTAATTGAAACGTGTTATGGAGATATATAGTAATATCATACATCTTAATAAAAAGTGTGCATGCTTGTAGAAAACGCTTTACACGTTGCTCTTCAGTAGCTAAGGACGCAGACGTCATTGAAGTATAGTAAGTCTAATGAATGACAATGAATATATATTTGTTACTCACATTTATTTTATAAAGAATTACATAATTAAAAATGTATGATCTATCCGTTGCTATTGTCATTTCAACATGTTGGAAAAGTTATCTATAGGGTTAATTTACAGACATACGCTGAAGCACAATTGAATTAGAAATACCTGTCGAGTAACGTGTAGCACCACCTTTCGCCCTGATGACGGCGGCGATTCGTCTCGGCATGGACTCGACAAGACACCGGAATCGTTGGGAAGCCATACGGATCCACGACCCTTGCACAAGCTCCAACAGTTCACGAAGATTTGATGGAGGGGAGTCAGAGCCTCGAGAATCTCTCTCAATGGGATTGAGGTAGGGTGACCTAACTGGCCAAGGAAGCCGGGTCACGTCCGTGGAGTGTTCATCCAACCATTCGGGTACAGTTCGGGAGCTGCATTGTCTTGTTGCAGGATCAGGCCCCTAATAGGATGTTGAAGACGCACCAACGGGAGCAAATGGTCGTCCAGGATATCCCGGTAATGTTGACCTGTGAGGGACGATGTCACACGTACCAGGGCGTCCCATTTCATTCCATGTAAACAGACCCCAGACGAGAATGCCGTACCCTGCTGGCAAGAAGGATCCATCGCTTCATGTGGTTTGCGCCGTTCTCGTATCCTGCCATCCGCATGTACCAAGGTGAATCTCGACTCGTCAGTCCAGGAAACATTTTTCCACATGTCTAAAGTCCAGTAGCGATGTTCCCGCGCCCATGCTAATCTTTGAACACTGTGATGTGCGGTTAGCAGCGGTACCCTCGTGGGACGATGGCTTCTGTACCCCAGAGCGAGGAGATGGTTCTGGATGGTGTGGCTGCTTACACGTTTTTGTGTACCAGCGTTAAATTGCCGAGTGATTTGTTTAACCGTGGCCCGTCTATCCGCTGTTACAATGCGAGCTAGCCGACGATGATTCTGCTCATCTACACGCTGTTGTCTACGGCAGTTGGCCCTTGCAGGGATGGTTTTACCGGATTCGATGTACTCACGGTGCACCCGTGACACAGTGGCTCGTGAAAATCCCAGTGCCTGCACGACTCACAAGATGGAGTGACCCATTCGTCGGGTTCCGAAAATTTGTCCACGATCAAATGCGCTTAGATCCTTCGTCTTACTCATACTGCGTACTCCTTATACTGTCGGATCACTGCATACGTCATGTCGTTTCTGTTTACAGGCCCGCCCAGAGCGCCACATTTGCATAACATCAGCTGTCTTTAATTCAATTGCTCTTCAGTGTATATACATAAACTATTATGTTCAAACACAACTTGGGCCGCGGATGGCCTAGTGGGCAACATTCGTGACTGCCACGTAAGGGACCTCAGGTTCGATTCCAGGCAAGTACGAACGCTCGATCTACTAAATATCCGCCGTGCGTCGGATGGGCATGTGAAGTTGTCAGACCCCGGGTACTTGGTCCCCGGTAATAAATAAGGGCGTCTTCCTCCCCCTTTCTACTTCGCTTCCTTGTCACTTTCCTATCGGACACTCTAGCCCAAATCTCCTAGCTTCCTATTTCTAAGGGTTGTTTCAGACCTGGGGTCAGACACTCCCTTCCTAAAATCCTCTACATATGATCATTTGATCATTTTTCAAACACAACTATACAGTATATTCGTCAAATTCAAGTAAGAAATTCTGTGGCAAGTGCAATCTGCAAATTTCATGAAATTAAATGAATAGTTCCTTATGATGCGACAAAATACTTAACTGTCTCGAAAAAACGAAAAACTTCACCTGAACTGCAGTTTATAGCAGCATTCCTCGATTTGGAACAAGTCCGTAATGATCACAGTAGGTTCACAGTAAGTTTTAGGTAGCATCAACGTTTATTCATCAGAACATCTGCTGTAGGTTGAATTTCAACACCTATTCATCATAACATCCACTGTAGGTTGACTTTCTATATTTTGTAACGTAGTTATTGCAAGAACTGTATAAGTTCATGTTATATTAAATATTCGTCTTGATAATCTTATATTTTGAAACAGACGTGATAAATGTCCCTCCAACCACATGCAGACAAATCCTACTGGCAAGGAGTAACTTTCATCTATTCATTATGGTTTTTAACATATATTATCTGACAAACAAGACGATTCACTTAAAAATACAATTAGAATGACGACACAGAATGTCAAGTGCAACTAGGTAGTTGGGTTCCATACAAGAGAACCTCATTACTGTTTCAAAATAAGTAAGGAAGAGGAATGTCACCTGTCCGGGTACTCTATGATTTCAAGGACTGTATCATACAGTTCTGAGCGATGGAGTTATCTTGAAACGTAACCTTTAAAAATATTTAAAATCATACTTTACGACGATGATACACATCAAAATGTAAACCAAAAAAGAAAAATAACTGAATAGTTAAAACCTAACTTCAAGTCGTAATCCGAAGCGTCCTCAAGTAGTAGTCGATGATCTTGGCTAACTGCTATGCATTTCGGTGGAAGGACACCATCATCCCTCAGACAGAAACTGTCACAACTTGAAGGACAAAAGATCTGATCATATGTAGAACTTTATAGGAAAAGAGTGTCTGACACAAGGTCTTAAACAACCCTCAGGAATAGGAAGCTAGGAGATTTGGGCTAGAGTGCCCGATAGGAAAGTGGTACGGAACCGAAGTAGAAAAGGGAGGAAGACGTCCTTATTTATTACCGGGGGCCAGTATCCGGGGTTCGACGGCTCAACGAGCCCATCCGAAGCACGGCGGATATTTAGTGGATTGAACCTGAAGTTCTTTCCGTGGAAGTTACGAACGTTGCTTCCTAAGCCACCCGCGGCCCTGGGAAGGACACAAGAGCTTTGTGGTAAACCCTTATATACGTACATGGCTCCTATAAAGTGCGCCGCCTATGGCGACGAATCGCAATAGTTAGATGTTAATCGATATGTTCCTGTAATGTTAATCGATATGTTCCTGCAATTTACAAAATGCATAATTTAAATAAGAGCCACGATGCCTGCTGCAACAGCTTATATAATATTCTTAGAATTACAATGTTATCTACATTATAAGAATTTCGATTCTCTCTCCTCTTCGACTAGAATTTCGATTTTCTTTCCTCTTCCTTTTAATACCAATACGTGAGATATAAAGTCATGTGATGTCATATTTTACATCGGCTGATAGATTGTAACTTCTATTGAGGCTGTTTTTTCATGTTTGTAGGGATGGAAGTATAACCGTTGATTTTCCTACCCTAACAGGTACGATCAGAGTAAGAGTAAGGAGTCCTTGTCCTGTCACTGTCTGTGATAACTAGTATTCAGGAACCATTGATCAGGGAGCTCAATGGTTTCTGAATACTAGTTGTCACAGACAGTGAAAGGACCACGACTCCTCCTATCAGTCGTATTATTTTTACTTCTTGTTACTACCTATATGTCTTCTACTAAAAAAAATTCACTAATAATAAACTACTAACACCAATATGTGAGAAATAAAGTTATGCTTAAAAGTGCAACGACGATATGAAGACGAAAAGTTTAGGCATCTCCGAAACATAGAGCTTATTGTCACAACATTTTTCGAAACGTTTATGATATTAAATTGAAAAAAGGAATTTGATTCAGAACGGGCCGCGGGTGGCCTAGTGGTCAGCGTTCGTGACTGCCATAGAGATAACCTTAGGTTCGATCCACTAAATACCTGCCGTGCGTCGGATGGGCACTGCCCCCCTCCCCGGTAATAAACAAGGGCGTCTTTCTCCCCTTTCTACCTCGCTTGGGTGTCACTTTCCAATCAGGCACTCTAACCCAAATCTCTTTGCTTCCTATTTCTAAGTGTTGTTTAAGACCTGAGGTCAGACACTCCCTTCCTAATAAATCCTCTACATATGATCTTTGATTCAGAAAATGGGGCCGCGGGTGGCCTAGTGGGCAATTTTCGTGACTGCCACTATATGTGCGTCGGGCGGGCACCCCAGATATAAATAAATAAATAATGGCGTCTTCCTCCCCATTTCTACTTCGCTTCCGTGTCACTTTCCTATCGGGCGATCTAGCCCAAATCTCCTAGTTTCGTGTCTCTAAGGGGTGTTTAAGACCTGGGGTCCGACACTCCCTCCCTTTCTAAAATTCCTTACATATGATCATTTGATTCAGAATCCAATTGTCTTAGGTCTCTTCAAGAAACTAGCTGTGCTCACCCAAATCGTAAGCGCAGTTTTTTTTATAAGATCCTCCTGGAGAGGTCCCAGAAATTCAGTGGGGAGATAGCTGGCAGCTTCATTCCCTGACGACGGTCCTCAAATTACGTCGTTAATTTTAAAGTGAAAATATCCATTTATTTATGCGACTCAGGAAAATTAATCAGAGCCCAAATGAGAAAACCAAAGGGTCAGTCAGTGCATGCAAATGAGATGACCCAAAAAACTATCTCTAGAACTAAAAAAGATACAGAAATGAAATACGACTTGTTTTAAAATTAGGACGACTGCTATTTGCAGTCATTATCGGAGTGGACCCTGGGCTAATACCAAAAGGGCTATTAAATTTTGTTACCCAGACAGCAGGTAGAACAGCGAAGCAACTAGAGAAAATAAAATATAAAGGGCTATCTCGAGAACTAATACAAATACAGAAACGTAATACCCCTTGTTTTAAACCTTAGGAGAAGTGCTGTCTGAAATACATTGTAGGAGTGGACCACGGGATAATACCGAAAGAGTAATAAATGTTATTATGACGAAAGCAGATAAAACAGTGAGGCAACTAGATAAAATAAAGCTACTTTTCAACTTAAGGTTTCATAATCAACATGCATTCATTTTACGGTAAACGCTGCCTTTGGTATTACTGTATTGTACCTTTTTGACCTGTGTTTAAAAAAGAAAAATTGGTCTTATCCTGGCCGTGTATCCTAGGTTACTGTTAAAAACGCAATTTGCAGACCGGCCTCTTAGAGGTCCAAGAGTCGGCGATTGTCAGCAAAGATAGCTGCCGTATCTGACTGCAATCTTCGCCTCAACACTTCCCTGCATCTCCCGGTGGATTTCAAAGTTGTCTATTAGGAGATTACCAGTTATTTTATGTGGTATTTGTGCGGTATAGACGTCCAAGAAACACGCTATCGGCACAGGGAGGTTATTGAGTACAAGGTGAAGACCTGTAGAGGATTTACTTTGGAAAACCCGGCCGTGCGTGTTTCAGACTTTCATCAAGCTTTCTCGTCCACTTTTTGCACTTCAGGCCAGTTTTTCTTTTAAAGCAGAGATTTTCAATCCGTCGGCCGCCGCGGAGGACTTGGAACACGAGCCGAGCCGTTGTCCAAAAAAGAAAATTCCAAAAGAGAGAAAAATAATACATTTTGGAAATGGAAAAATGCAAATCTAAGTACCGAAATACTTTTAATTCCCAAATTGGTAATGAGTTCTGCTGAGATAAATTATACATGTATAATTGATGTTTTTAAAGAGTACTGGAAAATGTAGGAACATCAGGTTCCGACTTCAAACTTCTTTGTGACATTAATTGTATCGTTTCTCTTTCCGAAAGTTAAGTCTAAGGATTCAGAACCTCTCTGAGAAATTGATCTTGATAATAAGCACATGGCAATTTTACATTCCTTTCCCATCTGGCTCGCAAGTGCTATTCTATTTTGCCATGTTCTCCGCGTTCTTCCAGCTGACGCTGAAGCCCACCTGCTATAGAGAAACGGAGGCGCTGTGCTAAAAAGAATTATAATTATTTAAATTTTTAATTATGAAAAAATATTATAATAAAAACTATAAAAAATAAAAAATAAAATAAAAAATATTATATATTAAAATTACATAATTATGAATAATAAAATAATGAAATGTATTTAATATTTTAATATATAATTATATATACATACTTTTGGTTTTATTATTTTTAATAAAATTATGTAAATATAAAAAAAATTATGATATATTATTATTTTATTATAAATACTATAATAATAATATATAATATTTTATAAAAATCAAATTTAGTTATAGAAAAAATTATAATTTTCTTTTAAATCCTGAATTATGATTTTTTTTATTATTATTATCACCTAAGTAGGAATGTGACTTAGAGAGACGACCTACCATTTTTCGCAGAAATTTATACCACATGTGATCTTTGTACTTGGCAAACTACTTCCGTCACAAATGTAAGAACTTTTCCTCATCTACACTTAAGTATAAACAAAGTAGTCCTAGGTCTCGCAGTATATACTTCAAATTTCCTCATCACCGCTGTAGCAACGAGAGTAGGTTTTAGTTTCGTGGAGCTGAAAACATTTCATGCACACAATTCTCCGAAAAGAAGAAAAGGTTCCACGTGTTTTAGTAGCTAAAGTCGGGAAAGTGTAAAGGAATTCAATTTCAACTTTTAGAAAAATAAACCATCCGATTTTAAATTATAAATTAATTTTATTATTATTATTATTATTTTGATTGGACGTTTAAGGGCGTTCCATCTAAAATCTCTGCCTTATATTTCCAATGGTAAAACCTCTTTACATATTTCCTTCAGAACTAATGTGTTCCTAAGGATGAAAATTTTCACATCGATAAAACTAACTTTAAGTTATAGCATAGGATACTTAATACTTTCTAAAATATATATATACACTATCTACCAACAAGTAATTGGACACCCCTGCAATCAACGATATCTGCGGTCCTGATACACGTCACGGCCGCCGCCGTTAAATATCGTGTGGGAAACAACAACGCAACCAGTCGCGTGCAAGATGCCACGCAGTTCGGAGCTCTCTGATTTCAAGAAAGGTGTAATCGTCGGGTATCACAGAAATGGCCGATCCATACGTGACATATCCAGCGAGTTGAAGTACCCAAATTCGACAGTGTCCTACGTGATTGGCAAGCGCAAGATGAGAGGTGACTTTTGGAATGTGCCCCGACCCGGCAAACCCACAAAACTGGGAGTTAGAGACCGACGGGTGCTGGCCAGAGAAATTCGGAAGAACATCACCAAATAGATAGGCCATATCCGCGAGGAGTTTCAACAGGCATTCGGAAGTATTCTTACGATGAATACCATCTGAAAGGAAGCCCATCTGCTCGGTTATCATGGACGTGCTGCCCCCCACATGCTTTTCATACCAAGTCCAATAGCGCTGCTCGGCTAACGTGGTGCAAAGAACGTCGACAGTGGACCGTTAAACAGTGGAAATAGGATATCTGGAGCGAAGAATCAAGGTTCACCCTCTGCCGTTCTGATGGCAGTGTCTGGGTTTGGCGTCTGCATGGAGAACGCCTCCTGCCGGAATGTATTGTGCCAACTGTGAAGTTCGGCGGCGGTGGAATTATGCTATGGTTGTGTTTCACCTGATATGGCACGGGACCCTTGCTCGCAATTCCTGGTAGACTCAACGCCGAGACCTACTGCACCATTTTGGATGACCATGCGCATTCTACGTTGTGACAGTTTTACAGGGAGGACCCATGTTACTTTCAGGATGACAATGCCACCTGTCATGTTGTGAAGTCCACCATGGCTTGGTATGGTGACAATGGGGTAAATCCAATGGACTGACTTGCCCAGAGCCCGGACCTTACCACTATCGAGCACCTCTGGGACGAGTTGGAGCGTCGACTTAAGGGGTGCCCCCACAGTCCGAAATCGATGAAGGAGCTGACCTTTCTTCTCCAAGCCGAGTGGAAGAAAATATCGCTAGCCGTCTTGCAACGTCTGGTTGAGAGTATGCCCCGGAGGGTCGCAGCTGTAATCGCCGCTTGTGGAGGCTACACCAACTATTGAAGGTGAATAAACTTCGTTTTCTTTTGCTATCACAGGTGTCCAATTACTTGTTGGTAGATAGGGTATATATATATATATATATATATATATATATATATATATATATATATATATATATATACTGAAGAGCAAAACTGAAAACTAAGGAAAAACTTTAGAATTTAAAACGAAAGTTGCAAAATAACCTGAAGATCAAAACGCGCAACGCAGCAGTTTTGAAAATTCAGAATTCACATTCTATTAAGAAGAGACCTAAGCAAAAAAATACATATATATTTTTGACTCATACCAAGTACAACATAGAAAAGGTTATGTATCTACTGGTGTGAGTAAAAGGAGAAAAGATAAAAAAATAAAATAAAACAACTGAATGTGGAAGGTGTCGAGAATACTGAGCCTTGGCTTTATCAAGGACCAGCAAAAACTCTGCATTTTCTCACTTCCACAAAGACCTAGTTGGAAATGGGTTTCTGCAAGGCCATAGATGCAAGTAACATGCCCACCAAAAATTGTTTAAAAAAATATATATATGTCATGTCCTCCGCAGAGTTGTATGACCTAGCACTAGTTAACAATTTCGCTTGCATCCATAACCCTATTGGCCCGACCCATGCTCTTCATCTGTTACTATTAAACAGAGAGAAGAAGATTAAAGAGAACTCAAGCTGTGAGAGTGACATAATAATTAGAAATAATTTTCAGCTATAACGAAATGCCAAGTTCGCCTGAGAGAGAATTTAAACCTGAAAAACAATGCAAAAGAAATCCAAATTTTTACATTGCAATTAAAAAAGGAAATATTAATTTTTTAAAAAATCAGATTTTTGAAAGAAAATTTGAGTCTAAAACCCCCTACTCTACAACTTCTGACAACACGAAAACGAGAATAAGTTAAAGACAATAACTAACTAAAGAAAACTTTTTGAAAGTTATATGACTTAAACAATTAGTTACAATATGTACAAAGTATTTCAGCAGTGCTTTAAGTGCATAATTAAGTAGTTATTAAGAACTTAACTACTTTGAAAATACAGCGCAAAGAAAAGGAACAATGCTTAGCCATTTGCTGTGCCTAAGTTCCCCAAAAGACGCGCAAAGTTACCAAGAAAAGAAAGAGTTAAAACCCGCAAAATCGTGAACAGACAAGCAGTGCCTAAAAGCTGAAAAGCAAAAAATCAACAGAGAAAAAGAGTACATGAAGTACAAACATTGAACTTATAAAACCTAAAACCCAAATACAAGGAAGAGAGCTTACCTCTTGTGCAACTAAACTTTCTCCTCACAAGAGTAAAACATGGCTGACCTCTTCCCCATGCGTCCTAACACTTCTGCCACTCCCTAGTCGCTTGGGGGCAGTGTGGGTGGGGCTGATGGCCTCCTCATACTGAAAGAAACCAACTCGCGGAGATTTTAACCAGAGAAAAAAATATATATATATACTTAAGACTGTGGATCTGTATGATCAGAAAGAGCAGAATTAACTCTCCAGAATACATGAGAAATATTATAAAATACACGAGTGGTGTATTTAATAATCTTTGCATATATTAAATCACCTTAGTGAGCTTCTATAGATTAATCGGAATCTTATTAATTTTAATGTTAGTTTTACTATTTTTAGTATAGCTATCCTAGTGATGAATAACTAGTTTTCTTTTTTATTTGTTTTTATTTTCTTTTATAAACAGATTTTTAAGCTTTTTTTGTGATTTTGTCTATATTATTTAATTTTTTGTTTTAATAGGACCTTCATATCCATAGCACTAAGGTTCCTTTTAGTAGTTAATAGGCATCCTCTAGCCAACTTCCTTACGGCTTTGATTGGTCAGAATCATATTATTAACTGTGTAGAAAATTAAAGCAGATCTGCCAACCTTACTCTATTATTCAGAATAATTTTTCTTAAAGTTATTTTGATGAAAGAAGAAGGAATTTCGTTCTCTAGAAAACTATCTAATAGTATATTAATGTGGTAATTGAAGTCCAAATTGTTGCTGCAAATTCTTGAAATTCTTAGGACCTGAGAAATTAGTACATTCTCAATTACTTTGGTTGATATGTTATTACTCCAGTGTAGATATTTAATTACTTTGAAAGGAAAATTAACTCTTTTATCAAAGAGGCTAATAGATGGGTTACCTCTGTTGAGCTTAATGCTTAAGTCTAGGAACTCAAGTTTCTGATTACTGTGGTTGGTTTTACATAAGTTAAGAGAGTATATTATCAAAATCACTCTCTATAACATCTGAATTATTGATACACAGCAGATCATCAATATATCTAAATGTGTAAAGGTAGTTATCGGAGCAGGTGGGGTGATTTTTAATGAATTTATATTCCTTAAAGAACAGGAATAGATTAGCGATATTCGTGGAAGTTGATGTTCCCATGGGAATACCGTTCACTTGCTTATAGAGAGTATTATTATATAAGATATGGTTATTTTTTATGCAGCAATTGAGATAAGAGTTCCAAGTTCCTACATTAACAAATTGGTTAAGTTTAAATTCTGCATACAGCTCTTTAAAGGTAGTGATTATATCTGATAGAGGCAGATTAGTATATAGGTTCTCAAAATCATAACTATTAATATCTAAGGGACAAACTTTGAGTATAGTAGAAATTACTTCTGCATTATTATTAATTATCCAAAAATCTTCTGTACATCAAATTAGTACAGTTTCTAATGTGTTTCAAAACCTTCTTTAAGACATCTTCAAAAGCAAGATCTATTTTCTTTTTATGACTCCTCACTCCACTAGGTATGAACCTGAACCTCACAGGATCTTTATGAAACTTAACCGTTGCAAAGAAATGGAAATTCAGGCCCATATCATCTAGTTTGTGGAATTTTAAGTTTCTTGAAGAATGCCTTAAACCGATTTTCTAACTGCTTAGTAGAATAACTTACGGGCTCGTACGTTACTCTATTATTGAGTTCCATAGTTAACAATTCAAAATAGAACTTCTTACAGATAATTGCAAAATTATTGCTAGCTTTATCCGTAGTGGTAAAAATAAATAGGTCTTGTAGTTTGGAGAGTGACCTTTTAGCTTCTCCAGAGAAAAAAGAGATTTCTATCGAAACAAAAGTCCAGACCTGCCAACTCACAGGTGAAGCTATTGATTACATTAAATTTCCATTCTGCGAAGGCCTCAATAGGCTGATTGTACGTTAAACTGGTTTTTACGATGTACCTATTAACATCTTGAGTGAAGCTCTCAAGAATCCTTTCTTTGGAAATTGTGAAGGAAGGTCTAAATTTAGAACCATACTCTAATAAATTCCTAAGCTTTTCATTTTCAACAAAACTCAAGTTTCCGGTGATAATATGGTTGTAATTCTTATCATAGTGAACTGTTTCTTTATGTTCATCACAAGAACATGTAGTAATTACAGGAATGTAACTCGAAGAGTTAAGTTTCAAGCAAAGTTGATTTTGCTAACTTGCTAATAACTCTGGAAAGCTTGAAAACTGGCACTAATTTTGTTAAAAATACTTACAAAATACTCAAGTCCTTCAAGCACTCTGTCCTTAAAAGTTTTTTCAAATTCTGGAAAGAAACTGCTGACCATGTTGATAAGCATGTTTTTGCTTTGGTTCTAGACATTATTAAACATATTCTTAAAGATAAAATTTCTCTTAAAGAATTTTCCAGTAATTTTGTAACCATCAGGTTTCTAAATAAAGCCTATGATCATCTCAATGTAAGGAAGCTGTTCTACAATAATGCAATTTTTTTCCCATCCACAGGCACCAGTCTATTGTAAGTTTTAAATATGTTAAGACCTTAGGGTCAATAGTTAAAAACTACAAACTTAACTCTTCGAGTTACATTCCTGTAATTACTACATGTTCTTGTGATGAACATAAAGAAACAGTTCACTATGATAAGAATTACAACCATATTATCACCGGAAACTTGAGTTTTGTTGAAAATGAAAAGCTTAGGAATTTATTAGAGTATGGTTCTAAATTTAGACCTTCCTTCACAATTTCCAAAGAAAGGATTCTTGAGAGCTTCACTCAAGATGTTAATAGGTACATCGTAAAAACCAGTTTAACGTACAATCAGCCTATTGAGGCCTTCGCAGAATGGAAATTTAATGTAATCAATAGCTTCACCTGTGAGTTGGCAGGTCTGGACTTTTGTTTCGATAGAAATCTCTTTTTCTCTGGAGAAGCTAAAAGGTCACTCTCCAAACTACAAGACCTATTTATTTTTACCACTATGGATAAAGCTAGCAATAATTTTGCAATTATCTGTAAGAAGTTCTATTTTGAATTGTTAACTATGGAACTCAATAATAGAGTAACGTACGAGCCCGTAAGTTATTCTACTAAGCAGTTAGAAAATCGGTTTAAGGCATTCTTCAAGAAACTTAAAATTCCACAAACTAGAAGATATGGGCCTGAATTTCCATTTCTTTTTGCAACGGTTAAGTTTCATAAAGATCCTGTGAGGTTCAGGTTCATACCTAGTGGAGTAAGGAGTCATAAAAAGAAAATAGATCTTGCTTTTGAAGATGTCTTAAAGAAGGTTTTGAAACACATTAGAAACTGTACTAATTTGATGTACAGAGATTTTTGGATAATTAATAATAATGCAGAAGTAATTTCTACTATACTCAAAGTTTGTCCCTTAGATATTAATAGTTATGATTTTGAGAACCTATATACTAATCTGCCTCTATCAGATATAATCACTACCTTTAAAGAGCTGTATGCAGAATTTAAACTTAACCAATTTGTTAATGTAGGAACTTGGAACTCTTATCTCAATTGCTGCATAAAAAATAACCATATCTTATATAATAATACTCTCTATAAGCAAGTGAACGGTATTCCCATGGGAACATCAACTTCCACGAATATCGCTAATCTATTCCTGTTCTTTAAGGAATATAAATTCATTAAAAATCACCCCACCTGCTCCGATAACTACCTTTACACATTTAGATATATTGATGATCTGCTGTGTATCAATAATTCAGATGTTATAGAGAGTGATTTTGATAATATACTCTCTTAACTTATGTAAAACCAACCACAGTAATCAGAAACTTGAGTTCCTAGACTTAAGCATTAAGCTCAACAGAGGTAACCCATCTATTAGCCTCTTTGATAAAAGAGTTAATTTTCCTTTCAAAGTAATTAAATATCTACACTGGAGTAATAACATATCAACCAAAGTAATTGAGAATGTACTAATTTCTCAGGTCCTAAGAATTTCAAGAATTTGCAGCAACAATTTGGACTTCAATTACCACATTAATATACTATTAGATAGTTTTCTAGAGAACGAAATTCCTTCTTCTTTCATCAAAATAACTTTAAGAAAAATTATTCTGAATAATAGAGTAAGGTTGGCAGATCTGCTTTAATTTTCTACACAGTTAATAATATGATTCTGACCAATCAAAGCCGTAAGGAAGTTGGCTAGAGGATGCCTATTAACTACTAAAAGGAACCTTAGTGCTATGGATATGAAGGTCCTATTAAAACAAAAAATTAAATAATATAGACAAAATCACAAAAAAAGCTTAAAAATCTGTTTATAAAAGAAAATAAAAACAAATAAAAAAAGAAAACTAGTTATTCATCACTAGGATAGCTATACTAAAAATAGTAAAACTAACATTAAAATTAATAAGATTCCGATTAATCTATAGAAGCTCACTAAGGTGATTTAATACATGCAAAGATTATTAAATACACCACTCGTGTATTTTATAATATTTCTCATGTATTCTGGAGAGTTAATTCTGCTCTTTCTGATCATACAGATCCACAGTCTTAAGTATATATATATATTTTTTTCTCTGGTTAAAATCTCCGCGAGTTGGTTTCTTTCAGTATGAGGAGGCCATCAGCCCCACCCACACTGCCCCCAAGCGACTAGGGAGTGGCAGAAGTGTTAGGACGCATGGTTAAGAGGTCAGCCATGTTTTACTCTTGTGAGGAGAAAGTTTAGTTGCACAAGAGGTAAGCTCTCTTCCTTGTATTTGGGTTTTAGGTTTTATAAGTTCAATGTTTGTACTTCATGTACTTTTTTTCTCTGTTGATTTTTTGCTTTTCAGCTTTTAGGCACTGCTTGTCTGTTCACGATTTTGCGGGTTTTAACTCTTTCTTTTCTTGGTAACTTTGCGCGTCTTTTGGGGAACTTAGGCACAGCAAATGGCTAAGCATTGTTCCTTTTCTTTGCGCTGTATTTTCAAAGTAGTTAAGTTCTTAATAACTACTTAATTATGCACTTAAAGCACTGCTGAAATACTTTGTACATATTGCAACTAATTGTTTAAGTCATATAACTTTCAAAAAGTTTTCTTTAGTTAATTATTGTCTTTAACTTATTCTCGTTTTCGTGTTGTCAGAAGTTGTAGAGTAGGGGGTTTTAGACTCTAGTTTTCTTTCAAAAATCTGATTTTTAAAAAAATTAATATTTCCTTTTTTAATTGCAATGTAAAAATTTGGATTTCTTTGGCATTGTTTTTCAGGTTTAAATTCTCTCTCAGGCGAACTTGGCATTTCGTTATAGCTGAAAATTATTTCTAATTATTATGTCACTCTCACAGCTTGAGTTCTCTTTAATCTTCTTCTCTCTGTTTAATAGTAACAGATGAAGTGCTTGGGTCGGGCCAGGAATGTTATGGATGCAAGCGAAATTGTTAACTAGTGCTAGGTCATACAACTCTGCGGAGGACATGACATATATATATTTTTTTAAACAATTTTTGGTGGGCATGTTACTTGCATCTATGGCCTTGCAGAAACCCATTTCCAACTAGGTCTTTGTGGAAGTGAGAAAATGCAGAGTTTTTGCTGGTCCTTGATAAAGCCAAGGCTCAGTATTCTCGACACCTTCCACATTCAGTTGTTTTATTTTATTTTTTTATCTTTTCTCCTTTTACTCACACCGGTAGATACATAACCTTTTCTATGTTGTACTTGGTATGAGTCAAAAATATATATGTATTTTTTTGCTTAGGTCTGTTCTTAATAGAATATATATATATATCATCATCATCATCATCATTGTCAACCATTATCAATCCACTGCTGGACGAAGGTCTCCCCAAGTTTCCTCCACAACGGTCTGTCTTGTGCCAGTCTCCTCCATGTCACCCCTGCATACTTTCGAATTTCATCCACCCATCTCCCATGTGGTCTTCTTCTGGGTCTTTTCCTGTCCCTTGGAATCCAATCTAAAATTTCGGCTGTCCATCGATGATCTGTCCTTCTGGCAGTATGTCCAGCCCATTGCCATTTCAGGGATTTAACTCTGATCATGATGTCTTCCACTCTTGTCATTTTTCGGATCCACGAGTTCCTCTTCTTATCTCTCCTGGTTACACCAAGCATGCACCTCTCCATGCTTGTTTGAGTTGTCTGCAGCCTTTGTATGTCTCTTTTAGTTAAGGTCCACGTCTCTGCACCATACGTAAGCACTGGAAGGATGCATTGATCAAACACTTTTCTTTTAAGACATAATGGCATATTGCTCTTGAAAATTATGCTGTTTCTTCCAAAAGCTCTCCAGGCAAGTTTTGTACGCCGATTAATTTCTTCATCAATGTGACCCTCACTTGATATCTGCTGTCCAAGATAAACGTACGTGTCTGTTATCTCCAGCTTTTCTCCATCAATCGATAAATCTTCATTTCTTGTAAAAGCATTGAACATCACTTTTGTCTTCTGAAAGTTCATTTTTAATCCCACTTCTTTACTCTTGTCAGCAAGTTCCTGGATCATACTCTGCAGCTCTGATGGGGTAGTTGCAAAAATGACTACGTCGTCAGCAAAACGAAGGTGGGTTAGATAATCTCCATTAATCTTTATCCCTTTGTTTTCCCAGCTCAGCGACTGAAAAACACCCTCCAATGTGGCATTAAAGAGCTTCGGAGATATGGTGTCACCTTGTCTCACTCCCTTTCCAATTTTTACGTGTGTTGTATTTTCAAACAGCCTAATCTTTGCACTTGCATTTTCATAGATGTTATTAATAATATTAATGTATGCATCTTCAATACCGCAGGTTTTCAGAGCCATTGTAACTGCTGATGGTTTCACCGAAAAAAAAAAGGCTTTTTCATAATCGATAAAAGCCATGCACAATGGAAGTTCATATTCCCTCGCTCTTTCAAGGGATGTAAGGTCAGGTGATGCGTAAAATCACAGCCTCTCCTTGACAAATGTCAACCCCGCCTTCTCGCGGTGCATCCTGTTCCCACTAAAGGGGCTCTGACGACCGCCCATAGCGGTATAACTATACCATCGGGATTAGAGGAAATTCTATCCCACACTCACCAACCCGCTTGGCCAGCGTGGTGAGTTATGGCCAAACCCTCCAAAATGATTCCACAACTTAAATCTTGGCCCTCAGTCTCCGGCAGCTGGAATGTACCTGGTCAAGGCAGCGGCCAGTGCGACATGAAGGCAGAGGGTGCTAAAAATCCCCGGAGAACCGGACTAGGGCTGCCATCTGATGCTGACCTTGGCTACTTACAATGGACGCTCTCTATCTTCTGATTCAAGGCTTCTTGAATTGGAAGAGGAACTACAAAGGATCAAGTGGGACATCGTGGGGCTAAGTGAAGTAAGGAGAAAAGGAGAAGATCTCATCGAACTGAAAAGTGGACATCTCTTCTACTATCGTGGGACAGATACTGGCAGAACTAGTGGTGTTGGATTTATAATAAACAAGAAACTGAAGGATAAAGTTGTAGAAGTTGAAAGTTCCTCTGACAGAGCTGCACGACTTGTTATCCAACTCTCGAAAAGATACCAGGCTCAGATTATTCAAACTTATGCACCCACCACAAGTCATCCTGAAGAAGAAATTGAAGAATTTTATGAGGAAATTTGTCATCTAAATAATAAAGGTAAGCAGCACTTGAAAATAATTATGGGAGATTTTAATGCAAAAATAGGGCAACGGCAACAGAATGAAACTTCAGTAGGTAAATTCGGTCATGGCAACAGAAACCAGCGTGGAAATACTCTCGTTGAGTTTGCAGAGGCAGAAGGGTTTTTCATCTTGAACTCCTTCTTCAAGAAAAAGCCACACAGGAAATGGACATGGAGACATCCAAATGGGACGACAAGTGAAATTGGTTTTATTATGTGTAACAAAAAATTCGTCATAGAAGACTGCAGTGTGCTAAACAAGTTCAACACAGGTAGTGACCATAGATTGGTGAGATGTAAGATGCACCTCAACACTAAACTTGAACGTGGCAAGCTCATAAGACAAACAAAATCTATTGACATAACCAACCTTAAAAAACACCATAATACCTTCAAGTTAGAACTGAAGAACAGGTTCTCTGCTTTAGAAGGCCTGACATCGGAAGAAGTGGACATCTCTGAAGTTAACAGAAAAGTAACCAAAGCTCTTATGGAAACAGCAACAAAATTAGCTGGGTCTAAGAACAAGTTGCATGTGAACAAATTATCAGGAAAAACCAAAATGTTGATGCAAAAAAAGAAGAGAGATGAGGACAACTAAAGGAGATGTGACTTCCAAAGTGGAATATATAGAACTATGCAAAACAGTAAGAAAAAGTATCACTGAAGACGTAAGGAAATTCAACTGTGAACTAGTGAGGAAAGCAATTGAAAACAACCATAGCCTAAAGATAGCAAAGGGACATCTCAGTAAGGGAAGAAAACAGATTATGGCACTGAGAAAAGAAGATGGTTCTGTAACAAGAAATAGAGGCAGAAATTTTGACAAGAGTGAAAGATTTCTACTCCAAATTATATGAAAGGGATGATATATGCACTCCAGACATCATGAAAGATACCAGTACCAGAGTTCCTCCAGTCCTTCCAGCAGAAGTTGCACATGCAATCAAGAACATGAAGCGAGGAAAAGCTCCAGGAGAAGATGGAATTACTGTAGACATCATACAAGAAGCAAGTGGAGAAATCGAAACAGTACTCGCCCAAATTTTCACTCGATGCCTTAATGAAGGAAAGATTCCTGAGGATTGGAACACCGCCACAATGATCCTGCTACATAAGAAAGGTGACATTGAGGATCTCGGAAACTACAGACCTATCAGCCTCCTATCAGTAGTTTATAAAATCTTCACTAAAGTTCTTTCACACCGCTTGAAGGTAACACTGGACATGGCTCAACCGAGAGAACAAGCTGGATTCAGGAGTGGCTACAGCACAATAGATCATATCCACGTGCTGAGAGAACTAATTGAAAGAGCGAGGGAATATATATATATATATATATATATATATATATATATATATATATATATTGCAAAATAATGGGTGCTCCCACATCATATCAGGTGCCTAATACCTTGAAACAAGAAAGAGATGTTACGCACCTAATATGGTGTGGGAGCTCCCTTGGCATTTAAAACTGTTTGAATCCTCCTTGGAATGGACGCATACAAGTCCTGGATGGTGCTAAGAGGTATGTTGTACCATTCGTCCTGCAGAAACTGCTCCAATTCCTTGTACGATGCCGGAGGAAGATAACGGGATTGCACTATGTTTTCCAACACAGACCACAGGGGCTCGATGATGTTTAAGTCCGGTGTTTGTGAAGGCCAGGGAAGGTGTGTAACTTCATCCTCATGTTCCCCAAACCATGATTGAACAGTTCGACTTCTGTGAATCGGGCATTATCATCTCGGAAGGTGCAACCCCCTGAGGGAAATAATGTCTGCGCCATTGAATGCACATAGTCGGCTAAAAGGATGACATACTCACCGCTAGTGATCGGTCCGTGTAATGTTATAATGTGACCGGCTGCAAACCACGAGATAATGGCCAAAACCATTACGGAACTGCGTCCATGCTTCACTGTAGCACGGCCCGACTCGATGAAGCTTAGCGCCCTGCCGCATGCGCAAAAGAACAATGGGTCATCAGGAATCACGCCCACGTTTCTAGTTCTAATCTTTGAAGTATGGGGGCGCTGAAACCCTACTGTTGTTCTCATCTAACCGGGCGTGATTCGTAAGTAATTTCTAATACACGTGCAGGTTTACTTACTCATTTTTAACTATTTTTTTAGTTTCGTGTGTGTAAATTATATTCTTTTTTCTTGCTAGAAGCATTATGGTGTACTGCTGCTTTCCTTTTGCACATCTGAGCACGAAAACATGAGTGGACAAGAGAAACAAACTGTTATGGTGATGTGCTACATCTAATGCCATGCACTACTTCTACTTGTGAGCGTGGCTTCTCAGCAGTGAACCTCAAAATGAGTAATCGGGCAGGTCTGAATAGTGACACTTTAAATTACCTAATGATATCTCTGATGGAAAGATCAGACACGGTACGTACATATCAGCAGTAAACTGTATCAACATTATTAGTGCCACTTAATGTATACACTGAGTGGCCACCTTATCAATACCACCCACTCAGTACTTCGTTGGGCCACTTTTTGCATTTAATACTGCGTCGATTTTTCGTGTCATGGACTCAACGAGATGTTGATAGGTTGTTCGTGGAATCTGAGACCATGATTGATGAACAGCACTTTACAGGATGGTGAGATCGCAGGGTTGTGGATCCAGCTGTCTGATGGCTCGTTCAACTTCATCTCACAAATTCTCAATGGGGTTGAGATCTGAAGATTGTGGGGGCCACCTAAGAAAAGTAAACTCACCGGCATGTTTCTGAAGCCAATCCTGTACAATACGAGCACTATGGCAGGACGCATTGGGATAAACCATCCACACGACAGGATGCACTTGTTTCGCAACGATGTTTAGATATAATGTGCTAGTCAGACGTTGATCAAAACGAATTAAAGGACCCAAAGCATGCAAGGAATACATTCCCCAAACCATAACGTTGCCTCCACCAGCTCGAAGGGTTGTAGCAATGCATTTGGGGTCCATGCATTCGTGCTGTTTCCGCCAAATTCTCACTCGGCCATCGGCATGGTACAACTGGAAATGTGATTCATCAGATAACATAATTTGTTTCCAATTATCGACTGTCCAATCCTTGTGTTCCTGTTCGAACTGGAGACGTTTTCCCTTGTTAACTGCGGACAGCAAAGGTGTTCGAACAGGCCTTCGGCTGCCATATATCATCCGATGCAGTGTACGGTGAATAGTACGTGCAGACATCGTTTGAGGTGGTCCTTGATTAAGATGGTCTGTAATTTGCTGCACTGTTGTCTTTCTAAAGTCTGTTACCAGTCTTGACACTCTCCGTTCTGCCCGAGCAGTCACTAGTCGATGACGATCACACGTTGCACGTAGAGACCCAGTTTTGTGGCTGGCAGTCCAGTCTTTAAACACTTTAACAACAGCTGCTCGGGAACATTTCACGAATGCGGCGGTTTCGTTGATACTCGCTGCATGGCTCCGTGCTCCTACAATCATCCCACGTCGAAAGACCGTAAAAGAGCATTTTTACCAATCTCGTCACCCAAAATCACTTCTACTACTGTCGCAAGCCCTAAGCGTTCCGTTTTTATACTAGCCTTGCTCTCTGGCGGCGACAGCGTGCAGCCATAGCTCATTTGCTTAAAACTGTCAGGTGGTTATAATAAAGTGGCCACTCAGTGTATATATTCTAGCCTTTGTCCATTTGTTTTAAATATTATTAAAGAAATTATACATCTAACTTCAATGTCCTGTCGAAAATAAATTATGTACGTGTAAATTAAGATAGTAATGATATTACAGCACTGAAAAGAAATTGTCAAAAAATTATTTTGGAACAAAAGCATATGCAATATTTGTAATCAATATAATGTTTCTCTGCAGTAACGGATCTTAATCTGTTTTTATGAAGTAAATGGGAGAGGAGGGATCTCTCATTAGAATGGAAAGAAAAACATTCACCCATTTAATTTCATAGAAATGTAAGTAGAGAAGTTACTGAAATTTTTTTTACGTTTCATGGCCACTAGATTTTGGCATTTGGCTAGTAAAATGTTTATTCCACTAACCACATTGGCTAATAGAAATTTCAGCAGTTTCGCAAGGGCTGATAGTGAATAAACATAAACACACTTTTAGCGAAATGCATGTACCCAACCCCACCCTTTCTTCCCTATTCTTAATCGGTAACAGTCTTTATTCAGTGCAATTTGACTGCTCTTCAGCTTCATTTTATTTGAAATAATGTTCTTCGGCAGCATTAATTTTGGTTGAAGAGATCTAATATATATATTTTTTCACGCCTTAACAAGAAATTCCAAGAGCCAGCTTAAAGTTTGCAAGTTTAGCTTTTGTGGCTGGATATTTAGTGAAAGTTATTGATGTAAGAACAGACTACCCCTCCTGCTCGGAAAAAATTGTCTAACTGTAATTGCAGGGCACCCATTCTTAATTTAATCGCAAATCACGACCGTGTTTGACTGACTTACCCAACATCAGCATTTATTATTTTCCTTTTCTATCATACAAGATTTTGTTGAAAAATCTCTTCCATATTTGCCACAAACTGTTTGATGCAAAACTTATCGAAATATGTTCTTCCAAAACTGGAAAAATGCCCAGTTTTAAAATGCCATTAAGAGGATCACAGTAAACTAACCAGCAAGTTATTTTGCCAAAAATTTCTTCCAGTCCTGCTTTTAAAGCTTCTTTTAGAAAGTGTGTGCTAAGTGTCTTCAGGAAAGAAAGGGTTCCTTGTAATGAACTGCACTGCTTTCTTTAGATGTGTTTAAGTGATATTCAACGAAACAATTATATCACTTTAAATTTAAAAGTGCACGAAAGCAATTTACCATGTGTTGTGTTGCAAAACATATGCTGTATATATGGTATAAAACTTAGTTTTAACACCCACCAACAGGGTGTTAAAACTAAGTTTTATTACTTTTTATCTTTAATTCCCTATGGTAGTTATATTACTTATGGCACACTGTTGGGCCAAAAACGAGAACACTTCGAACTATTAATCTGACGGTGAAAAAAGATTTCTGAACTGAAGATAAACCACTTTTTCATCTAATATATTCAGAATTTTTTTGTTGTTTAAATTGGATGCCTTAGATAGAGCGTGTTGTAACTCTGGAAGAAGGGTAAATATTAGAGATAGTAAGAAAAAAGTATTTGTAAATGTGAAACATAAATAAAACTAAAAATTATAAATGTGTCAAATAAAAACTAACAGATATATCGATATCATGTTCTACTTTTTGTCGGTATTGTATTAGAAAAGTGAAAATATAATTTTAATTCGATTTTACTTATAGATCAAAGATTTCAACAATTTACTAACTTTATTATAATGTAGTCAGTGAATTATTTAATCATCACGGAAAATCGTAAATTAAAACTAAAGCATCTGGCACTAATAAAATATAATAAAAAATAATCCATTTATGTTTTTTCATCTTCATCTTTTCGTACTATCGTGTTACACTACTTTCCTATTTTTTTCATAATTTAAAAAGTTATTTTTTTAGTCTAATTTTTACTAATATTTAAATTTTAAATATCTTTGTCATGAACCTCTTACTAAATATATGTAGAGTGCTAAAGAAGATATCTAAATAAATTGAATACTTCCAGTTGCAAGTGGAAACTCCTGTGCAGGCTCCCACCCTCTCTGTTGGTTGTCTGATATGCGTGGAAAGAAGTGAAAATGGCATTTTTAAAGGATCCTTGCTTGAAGTTAAACAAAATTTAAAAACTTAAAAGAAAGTATCTATTAAACATCTTAGTTTACTAAAAGAATGATTGAATGAGTTTCTGAATAGAAAAATTAGGTAAAAGATTAATAGATTCCTAAAAAGGCCCTCATGCGTCGGACTTTTGTTAGAGTCGGACATGAGATATAAATTAAAGAAACAGAGAAAAAGTATTTTTGCTGAATTATTATAATAAGATCTGTAAACTCATTGCACCAAGGTTGTCTTATTCATTACCTTTTTTTTAGGGGAGGGTGGAGTATTTCCAGTGCAAGTTGCAAAATTGAACCAAAATTTCCGTTTTTATTTAGCCAACAAAATAGCTTAAAATCGAGTTGATAAACAAACCCCTCAAGTTTCATTGCATTAGTTTTTTATTAATATAATCAACGTATTGTATCACATGCCCTCGAACCCCTACCCTCTAAAAATTAATAAGTAAAAAAAACCTTTTGACATTGTGTTTACAGGCCTTGTTCTATTTACTCAGTACAAATACCTATGTTTACCATCGCAAATACCAGTTTCAAATAGTTGGAAAAGACATAGTTTCAACTGTTATAGTTTAATAAGCATCTAAGTACGGGAGATCACCATCACGTTAGATAGCAGCAGTCCACTAGGTATGCCGGTCACGGCAAGGTCTTCCTGTGATGACATCAAAAACTGGTGCTGCGGTCTTGTTTCAGGGGGCGTTGGTATAACCCCCAGTCTTCGGGGTTAATCTGCCAGAGCCAGCCCTTAATGTAGCATAAGTAGTGCTCGATGTTGGTTAATAACAAAAAACAACCAACCATAGATGATAAAAATGGAAAATATCGGTGTAGTAAAACTGTATTCATGTGATTATCATTCGGATATTTCACCACCCCACCTTTTTTTTTAATCTTTGATTGCATAAATTTAGTTTTGTATATATTACGGGTTTTTTTTCTGTCAATAATTGCGATTTATTTTGCAATGAAATTTCTTAGTCGTTCTAACATTACATGCGTTTCTTTAACTTGATAAAAGTTTTTAGTAAGGGATAACTTTTCTTTATTAACATTTAAATGGTGGTACCAGATAGATAAACATACTATTTACTTATCTGAACGAGTACACCGTGTTTGCTCATAAGTCATAACTGAAGAATCGTATGTTTTGGTATGCAGCTTTGTTGTGAATTCCATGCATTATGTTACATTATAATATGTAGTACAGTTTTTTAGCTGGATGTATGCATCATATATGTGAGCCTTTTAATCGTAACCCCAAAAAATTCCCTTTAGAAACAATGCCAATTATAATTTTTACTTAGCTCTTGATTTCCTTCCTAATTGACGTAATGCATAACAACTGTCGAAAACGCTAGAGTTCCAGCGCCTCACCGTGTCTGTGGAAAGAATGGGAACTATCCGATGATTCCTGCTTTTTTTCCGATTCAACAAGCCACTAATAGCAAAGCGTTACCGCTCCCTCGATCGAGTAGGGCCGTGACTGTAGGAAGGAGACAGTCTGGGATGTGAGCTTCTGCGGGGGTTCTACACACGTAAGTCCGTCCTGTTGTGGGAATAGTGAGAAACGTGATTCATCAGAAAACAAGACATGTTTCTATTGATTCGCAGTCCACGTTTTCTGTTCCTGACACTACTGCAGTCTCAGTTTCATATTCACATGTGATACCAGAGGTTTTAAAATATATTTAAGCTCTGCCGTAAATATTGTTCTTATGTAATTCCCTTCGCACGGTATGGGTCGACACTGGATTTTGGAGATGTGCATTAAGCTCAGCAGTCACTTTCGTCGCCGTGATGTTCCTCCTTGCGGTCACAATCCCCTTTAATGTCCACCTGTCTGTCGCAGTTAGTGTGATTTTCCTTCCACAGTTGCGTCTGTCAGATGATGTTGTGCCGTGAACATTGTATGCTGTCATGACCTTCGACACTATACCTCTCGATACCACCAATACCTGTGCCATTGTGGTTACCGACGTACCAATGAGACGGAACCCCGACAGGTCACTGATTGTGCCTTCACCTGAAACAAAATTATGCAAACACCGATTTACAATGCAAACACACAGACCCTTGAAACTATAGCAACACTATTTTACCAAAACAATTGTAGCTACATGTTCGTTTTACTAAAAAAGCAGCACATACCAAAAGCACTTTTTTTAGAGAGGTGTTTCCATCATTTTGGACAACCTCTGTATGCATATATTTATATATCGCAACAGAAAAGGAACCTTCAAAAAATTCCATTAGTAAAAAACGAAAAAATTTCATAAAGCTAGCTCCAAACTTGACTGTAGGAACAGTACACTGTGGTAAATAACTTTCCCCCAGCTGCCACCATACGCACACACAGCGATCACACTGATGGATCGTGTATCTGTATTCATCAGTCCGCGGGACCCGCTTCCATTGATCTACGATCCGCGATAAAGGTTCTTAACACCATGCTAAACGACGAGTAGTATTCCGAGTGGAGATGAAAGGCTTATGAGCAGCCGCACGACCACGGTAACCCATGGAATAAAGTTTTCTACGAATATTACGTGTACATACCGAGGTTCCAGCATTTTTACTCACCTGTACGCTAAGGTCTCGCGCAGTACTCCGTCGATTAGCTATAACGACTCTCCTGAGGCTTCGACGTCTTCTATCATTGATTTTCATTGGTCTACCGGTATGTTTTGCTGCTTCAGGCACTCCATGTGTCTTCCACTTATTCAGTACATCTAAAACAGTTGACTTGGGTATGTTTAAACGCCTCTCAGTTTCTCTTATGGACAGCCACTAATATAACACCCAACAATCTTTCCTTTCTCCAAGTCCGTTCTTTCCCGCCGCGGCATTTTCACTCAACAGCACATTGCGGTCAGCTGCAAGCTTGTTTTTATACCGTTTGTAGCTGTACTGCTCATCTTAACAACGCAGAGGATCCGTTCATTTGCTTCTGAATTGGTGTCCGGTGACTTTTGTCAATATAGTGTATATTTTCGTAGGATCTCTTATTCTTATTCCCCCAAAATATAATGCCGTTTTCTTCTTAGGTGAAGGAGATAACCAATCGTTAAACGTAAAATTAAATAGTTCCTGACGTTACGGTTATTTTTTTTATCCAGCAAAGATTAAGATAATCAGAAGGCAATAAAATTCCGTTGCTTACTGTTTCTATGAGAAATGCCCGAATAAGGATAATTTTTTTCATAGAAAAGTGACCAAATTCAATCTTTTTACCAAATATTAGATGATTACATATTGCACATTTGTTTGTAGGCATCTTCGTTCCTCCAAAATATAACACCGTTTTCTCCTTAGTTGAAAGAGACACCCAATCGTTAAGCGCAGAAGTAAATAATTCCTGTTTTTAAGGTTATTTCTTTAATCCCAGCAAAGATTAAAATCATTAGAAGGCCGTAAAATTCTGTTGCTTACTATTTCTATGTCCGAAGAAGGATAATTTTTTTCATAGAAAAGTGACCAACTTCAATTCTTTTATCAAATATCAGATGATAATATATTGCACGTTTTTATAAGAAAATGTACAAGACGTATACAAAAAAACAATTTTGTAAAAAACAAAAACAAAAAAGAAACAAGTAAACAAAGAAACAAAACCCTTTCCTGCTATCGTCGTGTGATTTTTATTCGTAATAGAACAATATTGAGAGTTTTCTATTAGTGCAAACAAATGGAGCCGAATAGGTCAGACAAACGGTGGTACCAGCTCAAAGCATGCTTGCACTTCGACGCCCGTTTTGTCAATTTTCCGCTATACAAGACTGCATAATGTTTTCGAATTTCGCATATTCACACACATCTTGATGTTTTGCCCTATTCCACCTTCATAAATTTAAAGAAAAGGTGTTTCAGTGCATTTCAAGTATCAAGTAACATAAATTGCTGCGGGATAAGGGGTAGACTTCATTCACACTAAAAATTATTGGATGGGAACCGAATTTTTTTTAATTATTGGGTACACTAAACTAACCTAGGTGGAGCGGTGCGCCTGATGTTTCTCTCTACCCAGAGTGATTTCATACAGACATAAAAATGCACAAGTAATTTCTCAGCGCCCATTTTATTGCTGAAATACCGCACTGCTGAGGGAACAGGCTTTAGACAAATAAACAATGTGTTTCTTGATTTTAAAGACTACAGTCTTCTGACGATTATATAAATTAACATAATACAACGTATAATTTGTTACAAATATTTATTTTTTCTAGCTTACCATGGTTTCGCTGGGTATTGATCTAGTTACATCAGGAAGATTGGCACGTAAATATTTAGCTTCATCAGGACGAATGGCACGTAAATATTTACGTGCCATTCGTCCTGATGTAACTAGGACAATACCCAGCGAAACCTTGGTCGGCTTGAAAAAGTAAATATTTGTGACAAACTATACGTTGTATTATCTTTATTTACATAAACAATGTGTTTCTTTTCCTCCGAAAATGAAAGAAGTGAAAGAAGATGGGTTGACGGATGCGACAAAGCCTATAGATAAAGAGGAAGAAAGAATAATTTGGTCAGTATTGCTTTTCCCCCGCACAGATGGAGCAACAACATCATATTGGTCAGGTGGTGATATTGATTTGGTTCGAATTCAGTGTAATTGATAGTTAATACAGACATTTGGCGTGGACCAGGAACATCAAACAGAAGTGATTGCTCTTACCACGTTTATAAGTGAGTCACGGAAACATTCTCAATCATTCTCATCTCTATTGTTTGATGTTTCTGGTCCACGTCAAATGTGTGTATTAATTATTATTCATTCGCATTATAATTATTCGTTCAGTTGCTGTGTACCATCTTTGGTGAATCCCCAGCATTGTGCGGGGCCCCAACATGGCAATTAGTGTGAGTCCGGAGGAATTCGGGGCCGCTGTGGTGCAGTGGAAGCATATCCGGCGCGTAGCTGGAAGACCCTGAGTTCGATTCCCGGTGGCGGCCAATGAGAATTTTTCCGTGACTCAATTATAAACGTGGTAAGAGCGATGACTTCTGTTTGATGTTCCTGGTCCACGTCAAATGTCTGTATCAATTATTGATTCGCCTTCTAATTATTTGTTCAGATGCTGCTTACCATCTTTGATGAATCCGCAGCATTGTGCGGGACTCCAACAAGCAACCTGCCAAATTGGCTTGGCAATTAGTGTGAGTCTGGAGGAATTCAAGGCCGCTGTGGTGCAGTAGAAGCATATCCGGTGCGTAACTGGAAGACCCTGAGTTCGTTTCCCGGTGGCGGCTAATGAAAATTTTTCCGTGTCAAAACGTGGAAAGAGCGATGACCTCTTTTTGATGTAAATGATAGCGAAACCTCGTTTCTACTGGATGCAGTATTTTTCGACGGAGCGACATTTCATATGTCAAATCATGTTTACCGCCAAAAAATTGGAGTATGTTGTTTTGAACCCTAATATGATGTTCTAGCTTGACAGAAGAGCTCTGAAACTAATGCTGGGTGCGTTGTGATGCGTGACAGAGCCTTGGTTTTCATCGAAAATCCACTGAGCGGAAATGTTTATATTGATATGTTGGAACAATTTGTTTTTCATAGCTTCAGGAACTGCTACATGTGATCTTCTTCCAACAAGATGGTTCTTCTCCACACAGGTCTCTGTATGTGCGGAAACGTTTTGAAAAGGAATTTCCCGCAGAAGAAGTAGCAGAGGTAAGAAAATTTCTTGGCTGTCTCGTTTCCCGATTCAAACCCACTAGGCTTTTTATTGCGGGGACGTGAAAGACATTGTGGACTACACTCCATCAGTAGATCCTGTGGGACTTAGAATGATAATCACCAATGTCTTATCCACGATCACGCCTGATAATCTTGAACGCACTTTGAAATGATTTGCATATCGTTTGGATGACGTTGGCGCAACCAAAGACGATTGAAAAGAAATCTGTTAGTTCGGTAAAAATACGCCCATCAATCATCTGTGTATAGCTTGGAATAAAATACAGTCATGTACAATATTTTACAAGAAATAAGGTTTTATGACGTTCGTTTATGTACCTGTTATGTTTAACATTTGAATTGAGAAAGATCGTCTAGAAAGTGCAGTAAGAAGTACAAGCATCTCAATGGAAATACGCTCGCAAGGAAGAAACGGGTCATGCGAACCGTATCTCGGCATTGTGTCCGTTAACTGAGTGTTTTTTCTTTCGATCAGGTTATATTGTTTTATGTTGCAAACATTGGTTGGACTGGATTGCATTTGGTTATTAAGCAACAACTGAATCCTAATTTTGAGGTGAGTTATACCCTCAGCTATGTTGTTCTCCAACCCCCGCCGGGGCGGGGGGGGGGGCTCGATATTGCTGAGAATATAACTTGGAAACCGACAGTATAAACACTTGCGCAATTTAACCATCCAATCCAAGCACAAATTCTTGCTACTTAAAACTATCCAATCCGCAGAAACAAGCAAGTTTTTTGAGTGCCGATATAATGGTTACGTGACATACTTTTCTTCCTCGGAAGCGTTGTTCTTTTAAGAAGGTTGTGCACAAGGTCATGATTTTAGATATATCAGTTCCTCCCGTTTGTGACGTCATTATTATTGTGCACAGCAAGATACGTTGGTGTCGTTTTCGACTCCCTCTAGAGCTGCGTTGGAAACCTATCGGAAGCCTTGGTTTCCTTGTGATGTCACTAAAAGAGATGACTAATCATGTAGTGTCATTGCCTTGTATTTTTCAGACGGCCATGGTTTGAGTCAGGACTAACAAAATATTCATTAATTTTCATTCTATAAACTGACTGCCCGTTTCGCCATTAAATTAGAATAAATGAAAAGGTTTGGCTGCTGTATTGTGTGAAAGCGCCCGCCCAACTCCGTTTTACCGCGTTTCTATCATTCATATACCAAATAACACCTTTTATGTACATTTGTAAAATATATTATCTTATTTTCCCAATTAATGAATAACATTCCGTACTGTTTGCACCATTCAAACTAGTATGTTTTTGTCAGACAACACATACTGGTTTTGGAGATTCGGGGCACATCAGATCTCTGTTTTTCCAGTTTTCCCTTGCTGCTAGTAATTTTTAATTGCACATAAATATCTCTGTTTCATGATGCTATAATGTAATAGTATAAATATTGAAATAAATAAATAAACAAAACAGGCACTTTTGCCTGATAATTTAAAATGTTTGAGCGTACAACTTATATTCTCTGCAAATGGAACACAGTTAAATTCATTGTTCCTATGATATAATTTTTGTCAAATTACTCTTCCTTCGTATTTGCAAAAATATTGTCGGGGTGGTTGCAACAGAAAGAACAGCGGAATGAACGAACTATATATGGAAATAAATCGTTTAATAGTATCTTAGACAAATTTAGTTTTTAACTTGGTTGTCATGACTGAAGAATAAAAGTATTCATCGAGAATTATAATAAAACTAATCCAGATAGGATTTATTAATGAATTTCGAGTCGGAAGTTTTCAAACATTTTTCAAGAATGCAAATAGCACACACAAACTTTCAAAATAAGTTTGTTTCATTTGTTTACTCTCGTATCTAAGGTGTTGTTTTCTGTAATAAAATATTATATTTTTGTGATGCAACATTTTGAGCTTTAGTGAAATAATAAATGAAACGATGGATTTCATTTTTGCACAAATCGAATATAATGTGGAATTTCGAGGTCGGTCTATAACTGGCCGGAATATTTTTACTTTAGAACAATGAACACTACATTCGCCAAAACTTCCTTTCTGCACTTTATACCTTTTCACACGATTTACGCAAAATATATTTGCACTTTTTTATTTGCATAATATATTACAAATAAGAAATAATTTAAAGTGAGTTGACATTTGTTAAAAGAAAGTGTATTTCCTCTCATGATGGTCTATTGCTCCAAATAGCAGTAGAAATGACTTATATTGAAAACGTACCGTACTGTGATGGTTTTCCATTATAGCTGCCGCCCAAAGGCCTTGTTGGGGAAAGGTTTCATGTGCGTAACAGAAAATGGAAATTTCTATTAATTTCCAGCAGATACCCGTTGAATGGAATAGTACAAACACTTGGAGACATTTTTTTCAAAGAGAAGTTAGCTACCCTTTAGTTTCTACGTAGTTTTCGTGTTAGCACCATCCTCTGCCTTACAAGCTATCCTGACACGGTTCTTAAGATATCCTTGAATCACGATAGTTTTCCTGAACTTTCGTAAGCCATGTCCTCACGTCTGACCTAACCTAACGGAAGAGGGAAAAGCTATGGATAATAACTGCCGCCTAAGGTTATTAATGTGATCCTTTTCCTTAAAGAGAAATTGCTCTGCAATTTTCAGAAATTGTTGCACTGAAATGCGGCAGAGAACTACGGAGGTGTCCAGGGAGAAGCACTACTCATTGGCCGAAAGATGGCAGCGCGTTAGTGCTCATTATTTTATGTTTTTTGTAGATGAGGCAGAGAACTTCGGAGGTGTACAGGGACAAGCAATACTCATTGGCCGAAAGATGGCAGCGCGTTAGTGCTTATTATTTTATGTTAACTATAGATGCGGCAGAGAACTTCGGAGGTGTACAGGGACCAGCACTACTCATTGGTCGAAGGATGGTAGCGCGTTAGTGGTAATTATTTTGTGTTAATTATTGATGCGGCAGAGAACTTCGGAGGTATACAGGGAGAAGCACTACTCATTGGCCGAAAGATGGCATCGCGTTATTGCTCATTATTTTATGTTAATTATAGATGAGGCAAAGAACTTCGGAGGTGTACAGGGAGAAGCACTGCTCATTGGCCTAAAGATGGCAGCGCGTTAGCGCTCAATATTTTATATTAATTCCGGTGTTTTTGTCGTGTGTATTTTCTAGAAGGAATTCGTAAGTTATTTCGACGCCCTTTTCTACTTAGTTTTCAGGTGTGTGTGTGTGTGTGTGTGTTTCCTTTAAGATCTCGAATTAGGAGAGATTTTGAAATTAAATTGCTAGGGATAAGGATAAGTGCATTTCGTGTTGTAAACGACATGGATTGCCTGCGAAGACAAGGTGTTTCGAGAGTCATCAACATACTACCAGACTGGATCTGTCTTATCGTTTAAGGTGGATCCACCTAAAATCTTTGCCCTGTATTTCCAATGGGCAAACTTCTATAGCCATTTTCTTCGCAATTAATGCGTTCGCTAAGATGAAAATATGAACACTGATAAAAAATAACTTTCTATTATAGTCTCGTATACTTTATATTTTCTAAAATATGGCCATAATTACATTAAAAATCAACAACTTTTCCTTTGGTTTTGTTGAGACCAGAAAATAGATGGCGACACAACTACATATGACTTCCTAAATACAATCACGTCGCATTCCTTTTTAAGTAATTTTTTTAATTTCGGGATGAAATCAAAATTTGTGTGTATCCATGCGACAGTCTGGAATGTTTATAATGATTTCAGCCACTGAGATTAATTGTTCTGATAATAATTTAGCTGAAAATGTTAACATAATTGTAGATACTGCTGATTTTTAATTCCGAAATAAACCAGCAATCTCACTCTGCAACATTTGCAGCTAAATCGATGATACAAAATGTAATCTAAATTGCTGGAATCATTGTAAACATTGCGGACTATCACATGGATGGACACAAGTGTTTATTGCAGTGCAAAAATTAATGAAATTATTGAAAAACATGGGACGTGATTGTATTTAGGAAGTCACATGCAACACCATCAAAGGAAAAGTTATTGATTTTTAATATAATTATGGTTAAGTTTCAGAAAATATTAAGTGCACTAGGCTATAATATGAAGTTATTTTTGTCGATGCTGAAATTTTCATCCATGGGAACGCATTAATTGTGAAGATAACGGCTACAGAAATTTGCCATTGGAAATACAAGGCTAATATTTTAAGTGCATTCACCTTAAGGGTGTCGGATGAAGCACGCTTCAAGCATTTTTCAGATGTATGATCCCGTGCATTTGGGACGTGGTTCCGTAATCCTCATATTCCTATTGATATCGTCATGATGTGAACAGCAATTGGCGTCCACTTAAACGTAAGTTATAGGGAATGTTTTCACATTTTGCAACAATTTACAGCAATATAAGTAATGTTTAAAATGTAATGTTTTAATACAGACAACTTTGAAATCTAAAGGGAGATGCAGCGAAATGTCGCGTCAAAAATTACGTTCAGCCACGGTAGCTATATTTGCTGACGACTGTCGAATCTGGAACCTTTTAGGAGCCAGGTTGCAAATAGCGTTTGCAACACTAACCTAGGAAACACAGCCAGGGTTGGATCCATTTTTCGCTTTTTTAGACATAGCAGAATTAAGTAATATTACCAAAGGTAGCGTTTAGCATCAAATTGCATGCAGGCTGATAATAAAAACTTCAAGTCGAAAAGTGGCTTTTTTTTTCTCCAGTTGCTTCACTGTTTTACCTGCTGACAGTGTTATAACAGTTATTAACTTTTTGTATTAGCCAAGGGTCTACTCCGACCATATATTTCCCGTAGCACTTTGCCTAATCTTTAAAACAAATGGTATTACGTTTTTGTAACTCCTCTAGTTCCGGAGACAGCCCTTTCGGATCATTTCTCTAGTCATCACAATGTTTTACCTGCTGTCAGAGTTATTACAGTTAATAACGTTTTTAGTACTAGCACAGAGTCTACTCCGACAATGCACTGTACATAGCATGTGGCCTATGCTTAAAAACAAGGGGTATTACGTTTCTATATCTTCATTAGTTCTGGAGACATCCCTTTAGGTTTGTTATCTCTAGTTGCCTTACTGCTGTCAGTACTCTAACACTTAATAACTTTCCGGTATTGGCCCATTGTTCATTCCGACAATGCACTCCAGATAGTACGTGACCTAAGCATTAAAACAAGTGGTGTTACGTTTATTAATCTTCATCAGTTCTGGAGACAGCCCTTTAGGAATTTTATCTTTAGTTGCTTTACTGCTGTCAGTATTCTAACACTTAATAACTTTTTGGTATTGGCACAGTGTTCATTGCGTATTACGTGTCTTTATCTTCCTTAGTTCAGGAGATAAACCTTTAGGCTTAATTCCTCCAGTTGCCTGCCTGTTTAACCTGCTGTCAGGATTAAAGCATTTAATAACTTTTTGGTATCAGCCCATCCATTCTGAGAATATATTCCAGTTAGGACATGTCCTAAGCTCCAAAACAAGTGGTGTTACGTTTCTGTATCTTAAATTAGTTCTGGGGAAAGCCACTTAGGATTATTTTGTTCAGTTACCTCACTATTTTACCTGCTGTCAGGGTTATAATATGTAATTAATTTTTTTGTTATTTGCCCAGGGTGCATTCCGATAATGCGTTTCAGATATCACTTTATCTAAGCTTTAAAACAAAGGGTATTAGATTTCTGTATCACCCTTAATCTGGGAGATAGCCCTTAGTGTCAGCACAATTGCATACACTGACCGATTACTTTTTCTATTTGGTTTTTCACTCGTTTTCCAGCTGCATAGCTCCTCAGGACAAGGCAGGTGAATGTTACAAACGCAATTTGCAGACGGGCTCCTTCGAGGTGCAAGAGTCGACGGCCTTCCGCTAAGGAAGCTGACGAGTCAGCTCGTGATCTTCCCTCCGGGATTTTGCTGCATCTCCCGGTGGATTTCAAAGTTGTCTGTACTAAGACATTACCATTTAAAATAAAATTATTTCTTTCTTAAATATTTTGTCAGATAGCATTTTCTCTGGACTATGAACTAACATTTAGATTTTCAAAATAACACGGCATTTCTTAAAATTGGTAGTGAAATTTTATTCCACTTATCTTCCTCTGGTTTCCGTAGTCCAATAATTGTTTTAGGTCTGCGTTTAGAAAGAGCTCGTTTTCGCAGTCCGAAGGCACAGTAGTCCATTGTTGGCACATCAGAGGACTTTGAAGGAATATGAGCAAACTGTACAGACTTCAGACCCATACCTTTGTTGATTTTTTCAAGAAATACGTAGAGCGGTAGAATTGGATGTATGCCTGGTAGGCTTATCCTTATGGAGTTCTACTCTTTGAAGGCTCTGTGGATAAAGAAATGGTATCCCTCTTTAATTATAGAAGTTAAAACATGCTTTTTAGTAATATGTAGAATTGATTTTAACATTCTTTTCGACTCTTCTGAACTTACCATTTTACGAGAAACCAGCAAAGATAACGAATCCTTTAATTCGTTGGATTCCTGGACCTAAGTTTGTAAGTCTTTTCCTTCTCATTTGGGACAGTAAATCGAACTTTTTTTTATCCCAGTCGTTTTGGTAGATCCAAGCTTCATCAAAAGTCTCAATAAATTTCCATCTGCCTCCGGCTAAGTGATCTTCATGAAGAAGTCTACACCGTGTTCTGCGCTCAGCCACGGGCCTAGGCAAAGGGCGATGAACATTATGTTTTTCCCTGTTTTTTCAGGTTCAAATTTTTGTTTGTTACCAGTTCATACAGATATTTTTAACGACTAAGCAAATGCTTGTGGAGTTAGTGGATTTTATTTCAAGGTAAGAGATTGTACTTTTAAAACAGTCATGAAAGTACGTACTTCCTTGGATATTCGTTTGGTGTTCTTTTTCCTGTTAAAAGCAATGTTTGACGACATTTCTCTTGTAATATATTGCATATTCTAAAAATACTTTCATTTTTAGTTCCTTTTCCTACCTAAATTTGAGTTTGTTCTCTTTTATACTTTCCGAACTTAACGTGATATATTCTCTCTCACAAAAATGAGGTTGGCAACACAACTGAGGTTAGAGAGAAAGGGACGTATGAATGTGATAAGAACGTTAGATAAAAAGGGCGAGACAGCAGTTGCTTTGTGGATGTGTGTGTGTGTAGGCGTTCGATGGCTAAGATCATAGTGAAGTTTACCTGCTGTGTTGTATGATGGGTCTACTGAAATATTGCGGGACCAAAAAAAAGTTATCATAAGTTGACTTCTGTTTATGTATGTTTCCTGCGGCCGTAAACTATATGCATCGTATTCTTATTTAGTTCAACATTCCTTAGTCATGGTTTAGACATAGCGTAACACCAATCTTGCTCACAAAAAAGGCTTACGTTATACTCTCTATTATTAATAAAATTGATTATTTTAAGTACATTTCGAAATGCTGATTCCGTGATTTTCATAGCATGTTGTAATTACAGAATACGAATTATTCTCTTTGTAGAGAAGAAAAATATAACCTTCTATCCACAACATGTTATTAACTATCAACAACATGATCCACGACCCTTGAACAAGTACCCACAGTTCACGAATATTTGCTGGAGGGGGTCAGAGCCTCAAACATCTCTCTCGATGGCATCCCAGATGTGTTCGATGGGATTGAGGTCAGAGGACCTAGCTTGCCAAGGAAGCGAGGTCACGTCGGTGGAGTGTTCATCCAACCATTCGGATGCAATTCGGGATCTGCATTGTCTTGTGGCAAGATGAGGTCCCCAGTGAGATGTTGAAGACGCACAAACGGGAGCAAATGGTCGCTTAGGATATCCCGGTAACGTTGACCTTTGAGGGACGATATCAGACGTACCAGGGGTCCCATTTCAGTCCACGTAAACAGTTCCCAGAGGAGATTGCTACCCCCACCAGCTTGAAGAGTAACCTCCTGACAAGAAGGAACCATCGCTTCGTGTGGTTTGCGCCGTACTCGTATTCTGCCATCCGCATGTACCAACGTGAATCTCGACTCATCAGTCCAGGCAAACATTTTTCTACATGTCTGGGGTCCAGTGGCGAAATTCCCGCGCCCATACTAATCTTTGAACCCTGTGATGTGCGGTCAGCAGCGGTACCCTCGTGGGCCGATGGATTCAGTATCCCATAGCGATTAGATGGTTCTGGATAGTGTGACTGCTTACATATTTTTGTGCACCAGCGTTAAATTGTCGAGTGATTTCTCGCACTGTGGCCCGTCTATCCGCTGTTATAATGCGAGCTATCCAACGATGACCCGCTCATCCACACGCTGTTGTCCACGGCAGTTGGCCCTTGCAGGGATGGTTTTCCCGGATTCGATGTACTCACGGTGCACCCGTGACACAGTGGCTCGTGAAAATCCCAGTGCTTGCACGACTTCCAAGATGGAGTGACCCATTCGTCGGTCTCCGACAATTTGCCCACGATCAAATGCGTTGAAATCCTTCGTCTTACCCATACTGCGTCCTCCTTATATTGTCGGATCGCTGCATACGTCATGTCGTTTCCGTTTACAGGGCCGCCCACAGCGCCACATTTGCATAACGCCAGCTGTGTATAATTCAATTGCTCTTCAGTGTATATACATGCACTATTATGTTCAAACACAACTTGGGCCGCGGGTGGCCTAGTGGGCAAGGTTCGTGACTGCCACGGAAGGGACCTCAGGTGCAATCCCAGGCAGGTACGAACGCTCGATCCACAAAATATCCGCCGTGCGCTGGATGGGCACGTTAAGCCGTCGGACCCGGGGCACTGGGCCTTCGGTAATAAATTATGGCGTCTTCCTTCCCTCGCTCCCGTGTCAGTTTCCTATCGGACACTCTAGCCCAAATCTCCTAGCTTCCTATCTCTAAGGGTTGTTTCAGACCTGGTGTCAGGCACTCCCTTCCTAAATTCCTCTACATTTGATCATTTGACCATTTTTCAAACACAACTATATATATTCATCAAATTTAAGTAAGAAATTCTGTGGCAAGTGCAATCTGCAAATCTCATGAAATTTAATGAATAGTTCTTTATGATGCGACAAAATACTTAAGTGTCTCGAAAAATTTCACCTGAACTGCAGTTCATAGCAGCATTCCTCGATTTGGAACAAGTCCGTAATGATTACAGTAGGTTCACAGTAAGATTTAGGTAGCATCAACGTTTATTCATCAGAACATCTGCTGTAGGTTGACTTTCTATATTTTGTAATGTAGTTATTGCAAACACTATATAAGTTCATGTTATATTAAATATTCGTCTTGATATCTTATATCTTGAAACAGACGTGGAAAATGCCACTCCACCCACATGCAGACAAATCCTACTGCAAAGGAGTAACTTTTATCTATTCATTATGGTTTTTCACATATATTATCTGACAAACAAGACGATTCACTTGAAAATACTATTAGAATGACGACACAAAATGTCAAGTGTAACTAGGTAGTTGGGTTCCATACAGCAGAACCTCATTACTATTTTAAAATAAGTAAGGGAGAGGAATGTCACCTGTCCGGGTACTCTATGATTTCAAGAACTGGATCTACAGTTCTGAGCGATGGAGTTATCTTCAAATGTAACCTTTAAAAATACTTAAAATCATACCTTACGACGATGATACACATCAAAATGTAAACCAAAAAGGAAAAATAACTAAATAGTTAAAACCTAACTTGAAGTCGTAATCCGAAGCGTCCTCAAGTAGTAGTCGATGATCTTCGCTAACTGCTATGCATTTCGGTGGAAGAACACCATCCTGAGACAGAAACTGTCACCACTTGAAGGACACAAGATCTGATCATATGTAGAAAGTTTTAGGAAGGAGTGTCTGACCCTAGGTCTTAAACAACCCTCAGAAATAGGAAGCTAGGAGATTTGGGCTAGAATGCCCGATAGGAAAGTGATACGAAAGCGAAGTAGAAAGGAGGAGGAAGACGCCCTTATTTATTACCGGGGGGCTAGTACCCGGTGTCCGACGGCTTAACGTGCCCATCCGGCGCACGGTGGGTATTTAGTGGATCGAACCTGAGGTCCTTTCCGTGGCCGTCAGGAACGTTGCCCACTAGCCCACCCGCGGCCCTGGGAAGGACACGAGAGGCTTGTGGTAAACCTTTATATACGCACATGGCTACTATAATGTGCGCAGCTTACGGCGATGAATCGCAACAGTTAGATGTTAATCGATTTGTTTCTTTAATTTACTAAATGCATGATTTAAATATGAGCCACGATGCCTGCTGCAACAACTTAATAATAGTTTTTGAATTACAAATTTTATATGCAATATAAGAATTCCGATTCTCTCTCCTCTTCGACAAGAATTTCGATTCTCTTTCCTTTTCCTACTAACACCAATATGTCAGAAATAAAGTCATGTGATGTCATATTTTACATCGGCTATTAGATTGTAACTTCTATTGATGCTGTGTTTTCATGTTTGTATAGATGGAAGTATAACCGTTGATTTTCCTACCCTGACAGGTACGATCAGAATAAGAGTAAAGAGTCCTTGTCCTGTCGCTGTCTGTGATATCTAGTTTTCAGGAACCATTGATCAGGGAGCTCGATGGTTCCTGAATACTAGTTGTCACAGACAGTGAAAGGACCAGGACTCCTCCGATCAGTCATATTATTTTTACTTCTGGTTACTACCTATATGTCTTCTACTAATAAAATTTCAATAATAATAAATTACTAACACCAATATGTGAGAAATAAAGTTATGCTTAAGAGTACAACGATATGAAGTCGAAAAATTTAGGCATCTCCCAAACATAGAGCTTATCGCTACAACATTTTTCGAAAAGTTTATGATATTAAAGTGAAAAAAGGAATTTGATTCAGAATGAGTCACGAGTGGCCTAGTGGTCAGCGTTCGTGACTGCCATGTAGATAACCTCAGGTTCGATCCACTGAATGCCTGCCGTGCGACGGATGGGCACGTTAAGCCGTCGGACTCCGGGTACTTAACCCCCTCCCCAGTAATAAATAAGGGCGTCTTTCTACCTCACTTCCATGCCACTTTCCTATCGGGCACTATAGCCCAAATCTTCTTGCTTCCTATTTCTAAGGGTTGTTTAAGACCTGAGGTCAGACACTCCCTTCCTAAAAATCTTCTACATAGGATCTTTGATTCAGAATCCAGGACCGCGGGTGGCCTAGTGGGCAACTTTCGTGACTGCCACTAAATGTGCGTCGGGTGGGCATCCCGGTAATAAATAATGGCCTCTTCCTCCCCATTTCTACTTCGCTTCCGTGTCACTTTCCTATCGGGCGATCTAGCCCAAATCTACTAGTTTCGTGTCTCTAAGTGCTGTTTAAGACCTGGGGTCCGACACTCCCTCCCTTTCTAAAATTCCCTACATATGATCATTTGATTCAGAAACCAATTGCCTTAAGTCTCTCCAAGAAACTAGCTGTGCAACCCAAATCGTAAGCGCAGTTTTTTTTATAAGATCCAGCTGCAGAGGTCCCAGAAATTCAGTGGGTAGATAGCTGGCAGCTTCATTCCCTGACGACGGTCCACAAATTACGTCGTTAATTTTAAAGTGAAAATATCCATTTATTTATGCGACTCAGGAAAATCAGTCAGAGCCCAAATGAGAAAACCGAGGGGTCAGTCAGTGTATGCAAATGAGATGACCCCCCAAAAAAAACTATCTCTAGAACTAAAGAAGATACAGAAATGAAATACGACTTGTTTTAAACTTAGGACGAATGCTATTTGGAGTCATTGTCGGAGTGGAACCTGGGCTAACACCAAAAGGGCTATTAAATTTTATTACCCCGACAGCAGATAGAACAGTGAAGCAACTAGAGAAAATAAAATATGAAGGGCTATCTCGAGAACTAATAGAAATACAGAAGCGTAATACCACTTGTTTTAAAGCTTAGGAGAAGTGCTGTCTGAAATACATTGTAGGAGTGGACCACGGGATAATACCGAAAGAGTAATAAATGTTATTATGACGACAGCAGATAAAACAGTGAGGCAACTAGATAAAATATAGCTGCTTTTCAACTTAAGGTTTCATAATGAACATGAATGCATTTTATGGTAAACGCTGCCTTTGGTATTACTATATTGTACCTCTTTGGACTGTGTTTAAAAGAGAAAAATTGCTCTTATCTTGGCTGTGTATCCTAGGTTACTGTTAAAAACGCAATTTGCAGACCGGCCCCTTAGAGGTCCAAGAGTCGACGGTCGTCAGCAAAGATAGCTGCCGTATCGGCCTGCAATCTTCGCTGCATCTCCCGGTGGATTTCAAAGTTGTCTCTATTAGGACATTACGAGTTATTTTTTCTGGTATTTGTGCGGTAAAGACGTCCAAGAAACACGGTATCAGCACAAGGAGGTCATTGAGTGCAAGGTGAAGACCTGTAGCGCATTTACATTGGAAAACCCGGCCGTACGTGTTTCACACTTTCATCAAGCTTTCTCGTCCAATTATTGCACTTGAAGCGAGTTTTTCTTTTAAAGCAGAGGTTTTCAATCCGTCGGCCGCTGCGGAGAACTTGGTACACAAGACGTTGTCCACAAGAAAAAAATTCCCAAAGAGAGAAAAAATAATGCACTTTTGGAAACGGAGAAATGCATTTTCAAATACCGAAATAATTTTAATCCCCAAATTGGCAATGAGTTCTGCTGGGATAAATTATACATGTATAATTGATGTTTTTAAAGAGTACTGAAAAATGTAGGCACATGAGGTTCTGACTTCAGACTTCTTTGTGACTTTAATTGTATCGTTTCTCTTTCCGAAAGTTAAATTTAAAGATTTAGAACCTCTCTGAGAAATTGATCGTGATAACAAGCAAATGCCAATTTTACATTCCTTTTTCATCTGCTCGCAAGTGCTATTCTATTTTCCCATGTTCTCCGCGTTCTTCCAGTTGACGCTGAAGCCCACCTGCTATAGACAAACGGAGGCGCCGTGCTAAATAGAATTATAATTTTATTTAAATTCTAAATTATGAAAAAATATTATAATAAAAACCATAAAAAAATAAAAATAAAATAATAAATAAAAAATATTATATATTTCTATTACATAATTATGAATAATAAAATAATAATATGCATATATATATAATATTTTATCATATATACAAACTTTTTGCCTTATTATTTTTAATAAAATTATGTAAATTAAATAAAAATTGTAATATATCATTATTTTATTATAAATAATATAATAATAATATATTATATTTTATAACAATCAAATTTATTTATAATAAAAATTATAATTTTCTTTTAAATCCAGATTTATGATTTTTTTAATTATTATTTTCACCTTCGTAGGAATGTGACTTAGAGAGACGACCTGCCATTTTTCTTAGAAATTCCTACCACATGTGAGCTTTGTACTTGACAAACTACCGTCACAAATGTAAGAACTTTTCCTCTTGTACACTTAAGTATAAACAAAGTAGTCCTCGGTCTCCCAGTATATACTTCAAATTTCCTCATTACCGCTGTAGCAACTAGAGGAGGTTTTACTTTCGCGGAGCTGAAAACACTGTATGCACACAATTCTCGGAAAAGAATAACAAGTTTCTCGTGTTTTAGTAGCTAAAGTCAGGAAAGTGAAAAGGAATTCAGTTTCAACTTTTAGAAAAATAAACCAACGGACTTTAATTTATAAATTAATTTTACTATTATGATTGGACGTTTAAGGACATTCCACCTAAAATCTCTGCCTTATATTTCCAGCGGTAAAACTACTTTACACATTTTCTTCACAACTAACTTTAAGTTATAGCATAGGATACTTAATACTTTCTAAAACATAACTTTAATTCATCATCATCATCATCATTGTCAACCATTATCAATCCACTGCTGGACGAAGGTCTCCCCAAGTTTCCTCCACAACGGTCTGTCTTGTGCCAGTCTCCTCCATGTCACCCCTGCATACTTTCGAATTTCATCCACCCATCTCCCATGTGGTCTTCTTCTGGGTCTTTTCCTGTCCCTTGGAATCCAATCTAAAATTTCGGCTGTCCATCGATGATCTGTCCTTCTGGCAGTATGTCCAGCCCATTGCCATTTCAGGGATTTAACTCTGATCATGATGTCTTCCACTCTTGTCATTTTTCGGATCCACGAGTTCCTCTTCTTATCTCTCCTGGTTACACCAAGCATGCACCTCTCCATGCTTCTTTGAGTTGTCTGCAGCCTTTGTATGTCTCTTTTAGTTAAGGTCCACGTCTCTGCACCATACGTAAGCACTGGAAGGATGCATTGATCAAACACTTTTCTTTTAAGACATAATGGCATATTGCTCTTGAAAATTATGCTGTTTCTTCCAAAAGCTCTCCAGGCAAGTTTTGTACGCCGATTAATTTCTTCATCAATGTGACCCTCACTTGATATCTGTTGTCCAAGATAAACGTATGTGTCTGTTATCTCCAGCTTTTCTCCATCAATCGATAAATCTTCATTTCTTGTAAAAGCATTGAACATCACTTTTGTCTTCTGAAAGTTCATTTTTAATCCCACTTCTTTACTCTTGTCAGCAAGTTCCTGGATCATACTCTGCAGCTCTGATGGGGTAGTTGCAAAAATGACTACGTCATCAGCAAAACGAAGGTGGGTTAGATAATCTCCATTAATCTTTATCCCCTTGTTTTCCCAGCTCAGCGACTGAAAAACACCCTCCAATGTGGCATTAAAGAGCTTCGGAGATATGGTGTCACCTTGTCTCACTCCCTTTCCAATTTTTACGTGTGTTGTATTTTCAAACAGCCTAATCTTTGCACTTGCATTTTCATAGATGTTATTAATAATATTAATGTATGCATCTTCAATACCGCAGGTTTTCAGAGCCATTGTAACTGCTGACGGTTTCACCGAATCAAAGGCTTTTTCATAATCGATAAAAGCCATGCACAATGGAAGTTCATATTCCCTCGCTCTTTCAATTAGTTCTCTCAGCACGTGGATATGATCTATTGTGCTGTAGCCACTCCTGAATCCAGCTTGTTCTCTCGGTTGAGCCATGTCTAGTGCTACCTTCAAGCGGTGTGAAAGAACTTTAGTGAAGATTTTATAAACTACTGATAGGAGGCTGATAGGTCTGTAGTTTCCGAGATCCTCAATGTCACCTTTCTTATGTAGCAGGATCATTGTAGCGGTGTTCCAATCCTCAGGAATCTTTCCTTCATTAAGGCATCGAGTGAAAATTTGGGCGAGTACTGTTTCGATTTCTCCACTTGCTTCTTGTATGATGTCTACAGTAATTCCATCTTCTCCTGGAGCTTTTCCTCGCTTCATGTTCTTGATTGCATGTGCAACTTCTGCTGGAAGGACTGGAGGAACTCTGGTACTGGTATCTTTCATGATGTCTGGAGTGCATATATCATCCCTTTCATATAATTTGGAGTAGAAATCTTTCACTCTTGTCAAGATTTCGCCTCTATTTCTTGTTACAGAACCATCTTCTTTTCTCAGTGCCATAATCTGTTTTCTTCCCTTACTGAGATGTCCCTTTGCTATCTTTAGGCTTTGGTTGTTTTCAATTGCTTTCCTCACTAGTTCACAGTTGAATTTCCTTACGTCTTCAGTGATACTTTTTCTTACTGTCTTGCATAGCTCTATATATTCCACTTTGGAAGTCACATCTTCTTTATTTGTCCTCATCTCTCTTCTTTTTTGCATCAACATTTTGGTTTTTCCTGATAATTTGTTCACATGCAACTTGTTCTTAGACCCAGCTAATTTTGTTGCTGTTTCCATAAGAGCTTTGGTTATTTTTCTGTTAACTTCAGAGATGTCCACTTCTTCCGATGTTAGGCCTTCTAAAGCAGAGAACCTGTTCTTCAGTTCTAACTTGAAGGTATTATATATATATATATTTACACTATCTACCAACAATTAATTGGACACCCCTGCAATCGACGATATCTGCGGTCCTGATACACGTCACGCCTGCCGCCGTTAAATATCGTGTGGGAAACAACAATGCAACCAGTCGCATGCAAGATGCCACGCAGTTCGGAGCTCTCTGATTTCGAGAAAGGTGTAATCGTCAGGTATCACAGACATGGCCGATCCATACGTGACATATCCAGCGAGTTGAAATACCCAAAATCGGCAGTGGCCTACGTGATTGGCAAGTGGAAGATGAAAGGTGACTGTCGAAATGCGCCCGACCCAGCAGACCCCCAAAACTGGGAGTTAGAGACCGACGGGAGCAGGCCAAAAAATTTCGGAAGAACCGCCCCAAATCGATGGACCACATCCGCGAGGAGTTTCAACAGGCATCCGGGAGTGTTCTTTCGATGAATACCATCCGTAAGGAAGCCCATCTGCTCGGTTATCATGGACGTGCTGTCGCCCACAAGCCTTTCATCACCAAGTCCAATAGCTCTGCTCTGCTAACGTGGTGCAAAGAACGTCGAAAGTGGACCATTGAACAGTGGAAACAGGTTCTCTGCAGCAACGAATCAAGGCTCACCCTCTACCGTTCGGATGGCAGGGTCTGGGTTTGGCGTCTGCCTGGAGAACGCCTCCTGCCGGAATGAATTGTGACAACTGTGAAGTTCGGCGGCGGTGGAATTATGCTATGGGGGCGTTTTTCATGGTATGTCACGGGACCCTTGGTCCCAATTCCAGGTATACTCAACGCCGAGACCTTCTGCACCATTTTGGGTGACCATGCGCTTTCTACGTTGTGGCAGTTTTACGGGGTGGGCCCATGTTACTTTCAGGATGAAAATACAACCTGTCATGTTGCGAGGTCCACCATGGGTTGGTATGGTGACAATGGGGTTAATCGAATGGACTGGCCTGCGCAGAGCACTAAACTTAACCCTATCGAGCACCTCTGGGACGAGTTGGAGCGTCGACTTAAGGGGTGCCCCCACCATCCGAAATCGGTGAAGGAACTGACCTGTCTTCTTCAAGACGAATGGAAGAAAATGCCGCTAGCCATCGTACAACGCCTGGTTGAGAGTATGTCCCGGAGGGTGGCAGTTGTAATCGCCGCTCGTGGAGGCTCCACGAACTATTGAAGGTGAATAAACTCCGTTTTCCTTTGCTATCACAGGTGTCCAAATACGTGTTGGTAGATAGTGTATATATATATATAGGTTGTCCAAAATAATGGATGCTCCCACACCATATTAGGTGCGTAACACGTTGAAACAATAGGCGTTACGCACCCTTGGCATTTAAAACTGTTTGAACCCTCCTTGGAATGGACGCATACAAGTCCTAGATGGTGGTAAGTGGTATGTTGTACCATTCTTCCTGCAGAAACTGCTCCAATTCCTTGTGAGACGCCGGAGAAAGATAATGGGATCGCACTATGTTTTCCAACACAGACCACAGGAGTTCGATGATGTATATGTCCGGTGTTTGTGAAGGCCAGGGAAGTTGTGCAACTTCATCCTCATGTTCTCCAAACCATGATTGAATAGTTCGACTTCTGTGAATCGGGGCATTGTCATCTTAAAAGGTGCTACCCTCTGAGGAAAACAATGTCTGCGCCATTGAATGCACGTGGTCGGCCAAAAGGATGACACACTCACCGCTAGTGATCCTTCCGTGTAAGGTGATAATGAGACCGGCTGCAAACCACGAGATAATGGCAAAAACCATAGCCGCGCCCATGCTTCACTGTAGCACAGCCCGAATTGATCAAGCTTAGCGGCCTGCCGCATGCGCAAAAGAACAACGGTTCATCAGGAATCAGGCCCACTTTTCTAGTTCTAATATTTGACGTCTAGCGGCGCTGAAACCCTACTGTGGTTCTCATCTATCCTCCCGTGATTCGTAAGTAATTTCTAATACACGTGAATGTTTACTTGCTCATTTGTGACTATTTTGTAGTTTCGTGTGGGTAAATTATTTTCATTTTTCTTGCTAGAAGCATTATGGTTTACTGCTGCGTTCCTTTTTGCACATCTGAGCACGCAAAAATGAGTGGACAAAAGAAACAAACTGTTATGGCGATGTGCTGCATCTAAGGCCGTGCAGTACTGCTCTTTGTGAGCGTGGCTTTTCAGCAATGAACCTCAAAATGAGTAATTGGCCAGGTCTGAATAAGGACACTTTAAATTACTTATTGATATCTCTGATGGAAAGATCAGATACAGTACGTACATATCAGCGGTAAACTGTATCAACATTATTAGTGCCATTTTATGTAAACACTTTGTGGCCACTTTATTATGACTACCCCCTCAATACTTCGTTAGGCCACCTTTTGCTTTTAATACTGCGTTGATTCTTCGTGGCATGGACTCCACGAGATGTTGATAAGTAGTCTGTGGAATCTGAGCTCATGCTTGATGAATGGCACTTTCCAGGAGTGTGAGATTGCAGGGTTGTGGATCCAAATGTCTGATGGCTCGTTCAACTTCATCCCACAAATTTTCAATTGTGTTGAGATCTGGAGATTATGGGGGCCACACAAGCAAACTAAACTCCCCGGCATGTTCCTGAAACCAATCCTTTACAATACGAGCATTATGGCAGGACGCATTGTCTTGTTAAAAGTAGCCATCGCTATTGGGATAAACCATCCACATGACAGGATGCACTTGGTCCGCAACGATGTTTAGATATTATGTGCCAGTAAGACGTTGATCAACACGAATTAAAGGGCTCAAAGCATGCCAGGAAAATATTCCCCAAACCATAACGTTGACTCCACCAGCTTGAAGGTCTGTAGCAATGTATTTGAGGTCCATTCATTCGTTCTGTTTCCGCCAAGTACTCACTCGGCCATCGGCATGGTGCAACTGGAAACGTGTTTCATCGGGCCACATAATTTTTTCCAATTATCGACTGCCCAATCCTTGTGTTCCTTTGCGAACTGGAGACGTTTTGTCTTGTTAACTGCGGACACCAAAGGTGTTCGAACAGGCCTTAGACTACCATATCCCATCCGATGCAGTGTACGGTGAATAGTACGTGCAGAGATCGTTTGAGGTGGTCCTTGATTAAGATGGTCTGTAATTTTCTGCACTGTTGCCCTTCTGTTGTCTGTTACCATTCTGGACACTCTCCGTTCCACCCGAGCAGTCACAAGTCGATGACAATCACACGTTGCACGTAGAGACCCAGTTTTTTGGTTGACAGTACAGTCTTTAAACACTTTAACAACAGCTGCTTTGAAACACTTCTCTAATGCGGCGGTTTCGGTGATACTCGCTCCGTGGCTTCGAGCTCCTACAATCATCCCACGTTGAAAGTCCGTCAAATTGCATTTTTTACCCATCTCGTCACCCAAAAATCATTTCTACTATTGTCGCAAGAACTAAGCTTTCCTTTTTTATACTAGTCTCGCCCTCTGGCAGCAACAGCGTGCAGCCATAGCTTATGTTATTAAAACCGTCAGGTGGTCATGATAAAGTGGCCACTCAGTGCTTATACTCTCGATTTTGTTCCTTTGTTTTACATATTATTAAAGAAATTAGATATCGACTTCAATGGCCTGTCAAAAATAATGTATGTATGTGCAAACTAAGATAGTAATGATATTACAGCACTGAAAATAAATTGTCAAAAAATTATTTTGTAACAATAGCATATGCAATATTTGTAATCAATCTAAAGTTTATCTGCAGTAACTGCTCTGAATCTGTGTTTATGAAGTAAATGGGAGAGGAGGGATCTCTCATTAGAAAGAAAAAAATACATTCACCCATTTAATTTCATAGAAAGTAAGTAAAGAAGTTTCTGAATTTTTTTTTTACGTTGCATGGCCACTAGATTTTGGCATTTGGCTAGTAATTTTTTATTCCACTAGCCACATTGGCTGGTAGAAATTTCAGCAGTTTCGCAAGCGCTGATAGTGAATAAACATAAACACACTTTTAGCGAAATGCATGTACCCACCCCCACCCTATTCCTAATCAGTAACAGTCTTTATTCGGTTCAATTTGACTCCTCTTCAGTTTCATTTCATTTGAAATACTGTTCTTTTGCAGCATTACTTTTGGTTATAGAGATTTAATATATATTTTTTCTTCTCTCCTAAACAAGAAACCCAAAGAGTCAGCTTGAAGTTGGCAAGTTTAGCTTTTGTGGCTGGATATTTAGTGAAAGTTATTGATGAAAGAACAGACTGCCCCTCCTGCTCAGAAAAAAATTTGCTAACTATAATTGCATGGCACCCATTCTTAATTTAATCGCAAATCAAGACCGTGTTGGACTGATTTACACAACATCAGCATTTATTATGATCCTTTCTATCATACAAGATTTTGTTGAAAAATCTCTTCCATATTTGCCACAAAACTGTTTGGTGCAAACGTTTTCGACATATATTCTTCCAAAACTGGAAAAATGTCCAGTTTTAAAATGCAATTAAGAGGAATACAGTAAACTAACCAGCAAGTTATTTTTCCAAAAAATTCTTCCAGACCTGCTTTTAAAGCTTCTTTTTAGAAAGTGTGTGTTAAGTGTCTTCAGGAAATAAAGGGTTCCTTGTAATGAACTGCACTGCTTTCTTTAGATATGTAAAAGTGATATTCAACGAAATAATTATATCAGGTTAAATTTAAAAGTGCACGAAAGTAATTTACCATTTGTTGTGTGGCAAAATATATGCTGTATATACAGTATAAAACTTAGTTTTAACACCCACCAGCAGGGTATTAAAACTAAGTTTTATTACTTTTTATCTTTAATTCCCTATGGTAATTATATTACTTATGGCACACTGTTTGGCCAAAAATGAGAACACTTAGAACTATTAATCAAACGGTGCAAAAAGTTTTTTTAACTGAAGATAAACCACTTTTTTCATCTAATATATTCAGAATTTTTTTTTTTTTGTTTAAATTGGATGCCCAAGATAGAGTGTGTTGCAACTCTGGAAGAAGGGTAAATATTAGAGATAGTAAGAAAAAGTATTTGTGAATGTGAAACATAAATAAAACTGAAAATTATAAATGTGTCAAATAAAAACTAACACATATATTGATATCATGCTCTACTTCTTAACGGTATTGTATTGGAAAAAATTAATATAATTTTAAATTCAATTTTGCATATATGTCAGAGATTCCAACAATTTACTGCCTTTATTATAATGCAGTCAGTGAATTATTTAATCATTACGGAGCATCATAAACTAAAACTAATTGGCACCAATAAAATAAAAAAAGTGAATCCCTTTATGTTTTTTCATCTTCATCTTTTCGTACTATCGTGTTACACTATTTTCCTATTTTTTTCATAATTTAAAAAGTTATTCTTTTAGTCGAATTTTTACTAATTTTTAAATTTTAAATACCTTTTTCATGAACCTCTTACTAAGTATATGTAGTGTGTTCTAAAAGGAGATTTCGAAATAAATTGTATGCTTCCTGTTCCAAGCGGAAACTCTTGTTCAGGCTCCCACCCTCTCAGTTGTTTGTCTGACCTGCATGGAAGGAAGTGAAAATGGCATTTTTAAAGGATCCTTACTTGAAGTTAAACAAAATTTAAAAAGTTAAAGGAAAGAATCTCTTAAACATTTTAGTTTACTAAAAGAATGAATGAATGAGTTTCTGAATGGAAAAATAAGGTAAAAGATTAATAGATTCCTTAACAGTCCTTCATGCGTCGTCCTTTTGTTAGAGTCTGACATGAGGTATAAACTAAAGAAACATAAGAAAAAGTATTTGTGCTGAATAAATTGAATACGATCTGTAAACTCATTACACCGAGGTTGTCTTATTTATTAACTGGGGGGAGGTGCAAGTGGCAAAATTAAAACGGAATATCCGTTTTGCCATCAAAATAGCTTAAAATAGAGTTGCCAAACAAAGTACCCAAGTTTCATTGCATTTGTTTTTCACTAATAGAATCAACGTATTGAACCACTTGCCCTCAACCCCCCCCCCGTAAAAATTAATAAGTAAAAAAAAACGTTTAGCATTGATTTTACAAATCTTGTTCTATTTACTCAGTACAAATACCTGTGTTTACCATCGCAAATACCTGTTTCAAATAGTTGGAAAGAACATAGCTTCAACTGTTACAGTTACGTAAGCATCTAAGTACGGGAGATCACCGTCACAATAGATTGCACCAGTCTACTAGGTAGGGCGATCACGGCAAGGTCTTTCTTGTTTCAGAGGGCGTTGGTCTAACCCCCATCCTTCGGGTTTTTTCTGTCAGGGCCAGCCCTTAATGTAGCATAAGTAGTGCTCGGTGTCGGTTAATAATCAAAAATAACCAACAATAGATGATAAAAATGGAAAATATTGGTGTAGTAAAACTGTATTCATGTGATCATCTTTCGGATATTTCATCACGCCCCCACCTTTTTTTAGCACGTCTTTTGTAAAAAAAGATCGTACTTTTGTTATCGGTTTGTCCGTCCGTCCGTTCGTTCGTCCGTTCGTCCGTCCGTCTGTCAGTCTGTACCGACGATATCTCTGCAACTATTAGTCCGATTTGAAAAAATCTGTTTCCATTGGGAAGCTTGAAATATGCAAATGATGATTCTTCATTTCATTGTTTTTACGACGTACAATTTCGCCGATAGAGGGCGCAAATGCAGATGATGTCGAATTCAAAAATACGTTTTATTCCCTATATTTGCTTTTAAACATCCGATCGAAAAAACATTTTATCTTTCGATTCCATCTATATCGAAGAGTATTTTCGATATAGTTACTTTTTCAAATTACGAATAGTTTTTCCGCTAGGGGGAGTAAAAGTAAATTACCTTTTCTTTGATAACTCTTCTTCTAAAACTCCGATTTGAAATTTTTTTCTTCAGCGGATACATCTCCTGATGGAAAATCTTTTGCATTTAATTTCAAATTTTTGGTAAAGAATACTTTGGCCACAGGGGGCGTAAGGGTTAATTTTTGCTTCTGATGTATTTGCCATAAAATCGGAGCTTCTAAAATATCGATTGAAAAAATTCTTCCGTGGACTGATGCCACTCACATCGATAAGCCTTTTCGGAATATTTTCTTCTTAAAATATTACACAGTTTCTCCGCCAGGGGCGTAGACGTACATCTTATTTTTGTCAATATCTCTACTTCTAGGAGTCCGATTTGAAAAATTCCTTCTTTGTTGGATAGTGTTTTCCGTTTGACAAGTTTTTCATGTAATTTCAAAATTTTCAAGTAATTCATCGACTTCCTGCTGGGGGGCGTAACGGTAAATTGCGTTTCCCCCTATATCTCTGCTTCTAAATCTCAGATTTGAAAAATTCTTTCTGCACCGAATACAGCTCCTGATGGGAAATCGTTTGCACATAATTTCTATAAAAAAAATAGCTTAGCCACCAGGGGGCGTGGATCTTAATTTCCGCTTCTGTTGTATTTGCAGCAAAATATGATGTTCTAAATTCTCGATTAAAAAAAACGTCGTTTGTTGACCGATACTACTCATGTCGACAAACCGTTTAGAAACATTTTCTTCTTCAAATAGTGCATTGTTTCTACGCTAGGAGGCGTAGATATATATCTTATTTTTGTCAATATCTCTACTTCTAGGAGTCCGATTTGTAAAGTTCCCTCTTTGTTGGGTAGTATTTCTAGTGTGACATGTGGTCCATATAATTTCAAAATTTTCAAGTAATTCATAGACTTTCCGCTAGGGGGCGTAAATGTAAATTGCGTTTCCCAATATATCTCTGCTTCTAAATCTCCGATTTGAAAAATTATTTCTGCACCGCATACAGCTCCTGATGGGAAATCGTTTGCACATATTTTCTAATTTTTGTAAGAAATGGTTTGGTCACCAGGTGGCGTAAGTCTTCATTTCCGCTTGTGTTGTATTTGCAGCAAAATATGAGCTTCTAAAATCTCGTTTGTAAAAAAAAGTCGTTTGTTAACCGATACTACTCCTCATGTCGACAAACCTCTTAGGAAAATTTTCTGCTTGAAAAAATGCATGGTTTCTAAGCCAGGGGCGTAGATGTATATCTTATTTTTGTCAATATCTCTACTTCTAAGAATACGATTTGAAAAATTCCTTCTTTATTGGATAGTGTTTCCGATGCGAAATGTTTTTCATATAGATTCAAAATTTTCAAGTAAATCATAGACTTTCCGCTAGGGGGCAAAAAGGTAAATTGCTTTTTCTGCGTTATTTCGTCTCTTAAAGATCTGATTTGAAAAATTCTTATTGTATCGCATACAAGACTTGATGGAAAATATTTTCACATAATTTCTAATGTTTGGTAAAGAATGGTTTAGCCACCAGGGGTCATGAGTGGTAATTTCTGCTTCTGCAGTATTTGTTGAAAAATCTGGGTTCCTGAAAACTCGATTAATTTTTTTTCTGCGACCGATACCGCTTATATGGATACACCTTTTGAGAATACTTTCTTCCTAACATAATGCATGGTTTTCCCACCAGGTGAAGTAAAGTCACATCTTATTTTCTAAGAGTTCTTAAGCTCACGATTCCGTTTACAGCAATATCTAAAGGATTAAAAACCTCGATTGAAAATCTTTCTTTCGTCAGATCTGTTGTTTTCCATACCGGTTCCATTGACTTTGAATAGCTTTGATAAATTTAATTTGCGTCAGAACGGATTCAAAAGACGTGCTTATTACACCCGAAAATTCGGTGTCATCTTTCTTGTTGTGATTCCTTTCGTGAATTAACGAAACATATTCCTCATTCAACCTTTTTGAAATAACGGAAAATCTTGAGTTTCACGGATTTTTCATACGTGAGGAAAATTATGAATTTTCAGAAACCTTTCCGCAATTCCTTTCGAATTTGAACGGCAAATTGTCGTTTTCAGCACGTTAGCACGTCTTTTGTAAAAAAGGATCGTGCTTCTGTTATCCGTGTGCCCATCCGTCCGTCCGTCAGTACCCACGGTATCTCTGCAACTATTAGTCCGATTTAAAAAAATCTTTTTTGTATTCGGAAGTTTGAAATATGCGAGTGATGATCCTTCGTTTCGTTTTTTTTTACGATGTACAGTTTTGCCGCTAGAGGGCGTAAATGCAGATGATGTCGAATTGAAAATTAAATTTTAATTCACATATTTGATTCTAAACATCCGATTGAAAAACTGCTTTTATCTTTTGATTCCATTTATGTCGAAGAGTGTTTTAGATGTAGGTTCTTTTTCAAATTACGCATAGATTTTCCGCTAGGGGGCGTAAAAGTAAATTACATTTTTCCCGATAACTCTTCTCCTAAAACTCCGATTTGAATATTTTTTTTTTAGCGGATACATCTCCTGATAAAAAATCTTTTGCATATAATTTCGATTTTTGGTAAAGAATACTTTGGCCACCAGGGGAGTAAGCGTTAATTTTCGCTTCTGTTGTATTTGCCATAAAATCTGAGCTTCTAAAATATCGATTGAAAAATTCTTTCGTGGACTGATGCCACTCATATCGATAAACCCTTTCGGAATCTGTTCTTCCTAAAATATCCCACAGTTTCTCCTGCAGGGGGCATAGATGTATATCTTATTTTTATCAATATCTCTACTTCTAGGAGTCCGATTTGAAAAATTCCTACTTTGTGTGATAATGTTTCCAGTGTGACATGTGCTTCATATAATTTCAAAATTTTCAAGTAATTCACAGACTTTCCGCTAGCGGGCGTAAAGCTAAATTGCGTTTCTCCTTATATCTCTGATTCTAAATCTCCGATTTGAAAAATTCTTTCTGCACTTGATACAGCTCCTGATGGGAAATCGTTTGCACATAATTTCTAATTTTTGTAAAAAAAAAAAATGGTTTGGCCACCAGGGGGTGTAAATCTTAATTTCCGCTTCTGATGTATTTGTAGCAAACTATGAGCTTCTAAATTCTCGATTGAAAAAAAACGTCGTTTGTAGACCAATACTACTCGTGTCGACAAACCTTTTAGGAACATTTTCTTCTTAAAATAGTGCATAGTTTCTGCACCAGGGGGCGTAGATGTATATCTTATTTTTGCCCATATCTCTACTTCTAAAAGTCCAATTTGAAAAAAAAAAAAACCCTTCGTTGTTGGATAGTGTTTCATATGCGAAATGTTTTTCCTATAAATTCAAAATTTTCACGTAAATCCTTTAAGACTTACCGCTAGGGCGCATAAAAGTAAATTGCGTTTTCTGCTCCTAAAACTCCGATTTAAAAAATTCTTCCTGTATCGCATACAAAACCTGATTGAAAATATTTTTAACGTAATTTCTAATGTTTTGTAAAGTATGGTTTGGCCACCAGGGATCATAAGTGTTAATTTCTGCTTCTGATGTATTTGTAGCAAAATCTGGGCTCCTGAAATCTCGACCAAATTTTTTTCTTGGACCGATACCGCTCACATGGATAAACCTTTTGCGAATACTTTCTTCCTAAAATAATGCATGGTTTTCCCACCAGGCGACGTAAAGTCACATCTCATTTTTGTCGATAACTCTGTTTCTAAGAGTTCGTAAGCTCAAGATTCTGTTTACACCAATATCTGAGGGATTAAAGACCCGATTGAAAAACTTCTTTCTTCCGTCAGATACTATTGTTTTCCATTCCGGTTCCTTTGCCTTTGAATAGCTTTGATAAATTTCGTTTGCGTCAGAACGGATTCAAAAGGCGTGCTTATTACACCCTAAAATTCGGTGTCATCTTTCTTGTATTATCATAAATTTAGTTTTGTATATATTACGGTTTTCTCTTCTGTCAATAATTGCGATTTATTTTGCAATGAAATTTCTTAGTCGTTGTTACATTGTATGAGTTACTTTAACTTGATAAAAGTTCTTAATAAGGGCTAACGTTTTTTTATTAACATTTAAATGGTGGTACCAGATAGATAAACAGACTATTTACTAATGTGAAAGAGTACACCGTGTTTGCTCATAAGTCATAACTGAAGAATCCTATATATTGGTATGCAGCTTTGCTGTGAATTCTGGGCATTATATTACATTATAATATGTAGTATATTTTTTTAGCAGGATGTATGTATCATATATGTCAGTTATTTAATCCTAACACCAAACAATTCATTTAGAAAATAATGCCAATTTTAATTTTTACTAAGCTCTTGATTTCCTTCCTACCTGACGTAATGCATAACAACTGTCGAAAACGCTAGTGTTCCAGCGCCTCACCGTCTCTGTGGAAAGAATGGGAACTATCAGATGATTCCTGCTTTTTTTCCGATTCAACAAGCCGCTAATAGCGAAGCGTTAACGCTTGCTCGATCGAGTAGGGCCGTGAGTGTAGGAAGGAGACAGTCTGGGATGTGAGCTTCTGAGGGGGTTCTACACACGTAAATCCGTCCTGTTGTGGGAATAGTGAGAAACTTGATTCATCAGAAAACAAGACATGTTTCTATTGATTCGCAGTCCACGTTTTCTGTTCCTGGCACCACTGCAGTCTCAGTTTCATATTCACATGTGATACCAGGGGTTTTAAAATATATTTAAGCTCTGCCGTAAATATTGTTTTTATGCAATTCCCTTCGCACAGCATGGGTCCACACTGGGGTTTTCAGATGTGCATTAAGCTCACTAGTCACTTTCGTCGCCGTGGTCTTCCTCCTTGCGGTCACAATTCTCTTTAATGTCCTTCTGCTTTTCGCAGAGTTTGGATTTCCTTCCACAGTTTGTCTCGCAGATGACGTTGTGCCGTGAACATTGTATGCTATCATGACCTTCGACACTATACCTCTTGATACCACCAATACCTGTGCCATTGTGGTTACCGACGTACCAACCAGACGGGCTCCTAGAATCTGCCCTCTTTGGAACTCCGACAGGTCACTGATTGTGCCTTCACCTGAAACGAAATTATGCAAACACACAAACCTTTGAAACTATAAGCAACACTATTTTACTAAAACAATTGTAGCTACATGTTCGTTTTACTCGAAAAGCAGCACATACCAAAGGCACTGTTTTTAGAGAGGTATTTCCATCATTTTGGACAACCTCTGTATGCATATATATATATCGCAACAGAAAAGGAACCTTCAAAAAATTCCATTAGTAAAAAAGGAAAAAATGTCATAAAGATGCGATTGAGGTTAACTATCGACGCTAGTCAAAACCTCACATCATAGATACTAAAATTATCATTCAAAACAACACGAATACTGAAACCTGAAATCAGAAATTTAATTATATAAACTAACTAAGCCAAAACCAGACTCTAAACAAACAACAATAACAAAAAAAGTCTCACGTCATGAAGACAGTGCCCGGCTGTCAAGGCCCTAAGACTAAATAAAAATACAAGTGTAAAACAAATTATGACGCCTTTATCAAGCAAACACCAGCATAAAGCTGACTTTCTGGATTCCCCAAAATACTGGAGTCAGCTATGTATTTTTATTTGGTCTTAGGGCCCTGACAGCCGGGCACTGTCTTCATGAGGTGAGTGACCTTTTTTTGTTTGGAGTCTAGTGTCTGGGTTTGGGTTAGTTAGTTTATATAATTAAATTTCTGATTTCGTTTTTTACGTTTTAGCGTTCGTGTTGTTTTGAATGATAATTCTAGTATATATACACTGAAGAGCAATTGAATTAGAGACAGCTGGCGTTCTGCAAATATGGTGCTGTGTGCGATCTGTAAACGGAAAAAAACATGACGTATGCAGCGATCCGACAATATAAGGAGTGAGGCGACGGGAAATCAGTAAGAGTCGGGCGCAGTATGGGTAAGACGAAGGATCTAAGCGCATTTGATCGTGGGAAATTGTCGGGGCCCGACGAATGGGTCACTCTATCTCGGAAGTCGTGCAGGCACTGGAATTTTAACGAACTACTGTGTCACTGGTGCATCGTGAGTACATGGAATCCGGTAAAACCATCCCTGCAAGGGCCAACTGCCGTGGACAACAGCGTGTGGATGAGCGGCGTCATCGTCGGCTAGCACGCATTGTAACAGCGGATAAACAGGCCACAGTGCAAGAAATCACTCGGCAATTCAACGTTGGTGCACAAAAACGTGTAATCTCTAATTCAATTGGTCTTTAGTGTATATATATATTGATTTATTATACAGGGTGTTCGAGAATTATTGGACACATTACAAAGTTATATACACTGACGAGCAATTAAATTAGAGATACCTGTCTAGTAGCGTGTAGCACCACCTTTCGCCCTAATGACGGCGACGATTCGTCTCGGCATGGACTCGACAAGACACCGGAAGCGTTGGGAAGCCGTACGGATCCACGACCCCTGAACAGCTCTCACAGTTCACGAAGATTTGATGGAGGGGGGTCAGAGTCTCGAACATCTCTCTCGATGTCATCCCAGTTGGGCTTGATGGGATTGAGGTCACGTGACCTAGCTAACCAAGGAAGCGAGGTCACGTCGGTGGAGTGTTCATCCAACCGTTCGGATATAATTCGGGAGCGATGGCACGGTGCATTGTCTTGTTGCAGGATGAGGTCCCCAGTGGGATGTTGAAGACGCACAAACGGGAGCAAATAGTCGTCCAAGATATCCCGGTAACGTTGACATGTGAGGGACGATGTCACACGTTCCAGGAGTCCCATTTCAATCCCCGTAAACAGTCCCCAGACGAGGATGACACCCCCATCAGCTTGAAGAGTACCCTGCTGGCGAGAAGGATCCATCGGTTCATGTGATTTGCGCCGTACTCGTATCCTGCCATTCGCATGTACCAACGTGAATCTCGACTCATCAGTCCAGGCAACATTTTCCCACATGTCTAGGGTCGAGTGGCGATGTTGCCGCGACCATGCTAATTTTTGCACCCTGTGATGTGCGGTCAGCAGCGGTATCTTCGTGGGACGATGGCTTCTGTACCCCATAGCGAGGTAATGGTTCTGGATGGTGTGGCTGCTTACACGTTTTTGTGCACCAGCGTAAAATTGCCGAGTGATTTCTTGCACTGTGGCCCGTCTGTCCGCTGTTACAATGCAAGCTAGCCCACGGTGACCACGCTCATCCACACGCTGTTGTTAACGGCAGTTGGCCCTTGCAGGGATGGTTTTACCGGATTCGATGTACTCACGGTGCACCCGTGACACAGTGGCTCGTGAAAATCCCAGTGCCTGCACGACTTCCGAGATTGAGTGACCCTCTTGTCGGGCCCCGACAATTTGCTCACGATCAAATGCGCTTAGATCCTTCGTCTTACCAATACTTCCTCCGACTCTTACTGATTCCCGTCGCATCACTCCTTATATTGTCGGATCGCTGCATACGTCATGTCGTTTCCGTTTACAGGGCCGCCCACAGCGCCAATTTAGCATAACGCCAGCTGTCTCTAATTCAATTGATCTTCAGTGTAAAACAAAACATTAAACAGATAGAAAGAAACTTACTGAGCTAACTTACAATGTAACTACAGAAGTTAAGAAATTTCGATGTGAGATCCTTTGGTTGCTCGTAGTACGTCCAAGCGATATTCGATTTCATGCCATGTATTGGCAAGCATCTGAGGAGTTATGGAATTAATAGCAGCTGTGATGCGCTGCTTCAATTCCTGCAAATCAGTACAAGACGTCTGATAGACACGATTCTTCACATAACCCCACAGTAAATAATCCAATGGAGTTAGATCTGGAGATCGAGGTGGCCACGGAATTGTACCACCACGCTCAATCCATCTGTTGGGGAAATGCTCATTTAGGCGCACCTACGGGCACACCTTGACCAATGCGGACGCGGTTGTTGGAAAACGACGTTGTCATATCTTTTGATTTGGGGTATAGCAAAATTTTCTGGCATATCCAAGTTAATGTCCCCATTTATGGTGTTTTCTCAGAAGAAAGGGCCAATCACTTCTCTTTTTGATAGGGCGCACCACACATTAACTTTTGGAGAATCACATTCCCGTTCAATAGTAGTATGAGGCGGTTCACTGCCCCATATTCTACAGTTGTGACGATTCACAATACCTGATGCATGAAATGTGGATTCATCACTAAAACTTACAGTACTGAGAAAGTTTCGTCATTTTCCAGTCGATTTAGCATATCCACAGCGAAATCGTATCGAAGAACGTGATCATTTTCATGCATCTTTTGCAGTGTTTGAATTTTATAAGCAGGAAACTTTAATTTCTTATGCAAGATAACGTGAAATGTCGATTTCGGAATGCACAGTTCTCTGCTTGCTTTACGAACGATTTCCTGGGGCTACGTCCGAAAATTTCATTAACTTGGTCAACCGTCTGACTGCTGACGCTAGACCTACCGGCTCCTCCACAATGTTCCACATTGCCAGTTTCATTAAACTGTTTCATCCTCCTCTTAACTGAATTCGTTGACGGAGGATTGCAACCATACTCTAAACGGTACCGTCTTTTAACTTTAATGACAGACTTTAATTCCGCAAGCCACAACACACACATCGCCTTCTGCTGTACGGATGACATGACTACTGATTGCGCATTTCTCATACATTCATCATCAGGACACACCGAGCGTCATCTATCGGATTCCGGGAATAACAATTCTGCAAAACAAAAATACAGAAACCGTGTTAGTAATACGTGACACAGAAAAACAGACAATGCTCATAGTTGTTTTTTTTGTACATAATTTTGTAATGTGTCCAATGATTCTCGAACACCCTGCATATATATATTGAATTATCATTCTTCACATAATCATTCCGAAATCAAAGGGAACTGATTTGATGTTCTGTTGGGTTTCCTTATCCCCTAAGCACACAACAGAACATGGTGATCAACAGAAATAGTAATCAGCAGATTTTCATTTGTGCAAAACCATAGACCAACGTTCGCTTACGCTGTGAATGGCCATCGCTCATTGGGAATGAAAGTTACGATTCTTTCTAGCTCATGAAGACAAATGTATCCTGAATATTTCATAGAGATGTAAAACAGTAGAACGAAACTTTATGAATTCCTTTATTTCTAAACGCAAGAAGTATTTACTTTCCTTTAAAACGGATTAACCGATGGATGCCCCCGCAACGATTTCCTTTAAGACGGGAGACTTGTAAAAGCGGTTCTAATGTACTTGCACGAAAGGAACACAATTCTTCGTACGATATCTATAATTAATCGATTATTATGAGCCATGTGCCCATGCTAGACTCACATGTGATTAGAGGTACGATCTGTTCAAAACGGGAAATGACGCCGAAAAGGCGTCCCGTTTTTCTGTTTGAGTTATGACAGAAGTGACCGCATGGTGGCTCCAGTTACACGCACAAAACCTCACATTTCACGCCCTCGCTGTATTGAGGTTTGTTTGAAATTTGCCGTTGAAACTTACCTTTTTGAAGTCCAAAATGTTGCACCAAGTGATGCATAAGTAATATTTTCATTTAAATAAGTTAGATTTATCGTTTTAACCGCTATTTTACGCTTTCCAACCGTAGGTTGAAGAAGAGTATATGCTCCAGCTTTGTCCGTCCGTCTGTTTGTCGGCACGATAACTCGCGTAAAAATAGATCGATTTCGATTAAATTTTAGTATGTGGTAGGGGACCACCTGGGCACGAACCCTATTGAATATGGACGATATGGGGTCAAAGGTCACGACATAGGAGCGGGATCCATTCCAGTGCCCTTATGCGTCACAACTTGCGTAAATATGGTTCGATGTCGATGAAATTTTTATATGTGGTAGGGGACAACCTGGGAAGGAACCCTATTCAAAATGGGTGAAGCTGGAAATAAGCGATACCAACATTTAACGTGGACAGCAGATATCAAGCAAAAACACAATTTTTGCGAGCAATATGCCATTATGTCTTAAAAGAAAAGTGTTTTATCAATTCATCCTTCCAGTGCTTACGTATGGAGCAGAGACGTGGACCTTAGCTATAAAAGACATACAAAGACTGCAGCCAACTGAAAGATGCATAGAAAGATGCATGCTTGATGTAACCAGGAGTGATAAGAAGAGGTTAACTCGTATATAAGTAAAATGACAAGAGTGGAAGACCTCGTGATCATTGTAAAATTTCTGAAATGGCAATGGGCTGAACATGTTGCCAGAAAAACTCTCCACCAATTGTCAAATGAAATTCTAGACTGGATTCCAAAGGAAAGGAAAAGACCAAGAAGAAGTCCACATGGGAGATGGGTGGATGAAATTCGAAAGCATGCAGATATGACATGGAGGACACTGGCAGAAGACAGACCGTTGTGGAAGAAATTTGGGACGACTTTCATCCAGCAGTGGATTGATAATAGTTGATGATGAGGATGATGATGATAATTCATTGTGATGGAAAAAAGTTTCAAACGCTTTATAACGGTACGATTAATTAAAAGTACGTTATAAGTCGTCACCTAACACACGTTGCAGTTGCTACGAAGATGTTTCTTTAGATATCTTTTTCCAGGAAAGTCGACGTTTTTTTATTTTTTTTTCTAAAAATACGTCCGTATCAAACTAAGAGTTCATTCAATAAATTCGATTGCTTTTCAACGCCATCCTTAATTTGACAAAATCTAAAATCTTAAAAAGGGGCGAACAAGGTTTCATTAATGTTTTCCTGCGGAAAATCGCCTGTTTTCGCATCTCGAGCGTAGTCACGCAAACTCAGGCGGGTACTACCTTCACAGCAGAAGCGTATAAACCAAACATCACTTTGTTACATGTGAGGAATACGGAATAGTGTCTCCTCTTATTTCCTACCTCCTAGCATGTGCCTACCTTCTTCTAGAACATTTTCGTAGCTGCTGGGAGTGGGGTACATTTGAAATCATCGTAACGACTGTTGTTGTATTACTTCTATTTTCCTAAGCTCTTCGCAATCATGACGCATATCCATCCGTGCATTTTTTTTTAGATCGTGGCTTTTGTGATTTAAGCCATCTACTGTTAATTTTGAGCTGAGATTATAAAAAGGGAGCGAACAATAAAAATGCTCAATAATATCATTCAATACAACTTTTGAAGATGACAATACGATTTTTGGTGTAAATGTGACAAGGATGGCAAGTCAGATACTATCCAACAACTTGAAAATTTCATCGTCCTGGAGCGGGACTCGAACTCGCGTCTCCAAGATAACGTCCGGGTATGCTAACCACTACACCACCAAGAACGACCAAGTCTCAAGTTTCCGATTAATTTGAATATAACGTCCAATTTAGCTAAACATGAATGCTGGTTGCTTCGACGGGCGAATCCTGTGATGGTTGTATTCAAATTAATTGGAAACTTGAGACTTGGTCGTTCTGGGTGGTGTAGTGGTTAGCATACCCTGCCGCTACCTGGGTGTCGCGGGTTCGATTCCCGCTGCAGGATGAGGAAATTTTCAAGTTTTCGGATATTAGCTGACTTGCCATCCTTCTCAAATTTACACTAAAAATCGGATTGTCATCTTCAAAATTTGTAATATATGGTGTAATCTCATATTTCTTTCATGAAATATCATTCAATTCAACACAACAAAAATACTTGCGCAATAAAGCCATCCAATCTAAGGAAAACGCTATTAGCTATAGCTGTTTCCTTTTAAATTCAAGCAAATTTAGAAAATAGTCCACTTTTGTATTAAGACCATCTAAACCTGCGGTGGCAAACTTTCTTTGAGGAACTGAGATTCACCTTAAGCTATCATTTCCTACGGTGATCTATCATGGTTTATCGCAGTGGGACAGGTATATTTGATTACGAATAAGCCTGTATCACGAGGTTTTGTAAGTTTGGAAACAAATACAGAAAAATAATATTTAAATCAGTTTTTATTTCTGAAACACTATTTTCCAAACAAATTACACAATTATAGATTCTTTATTCATAGTATTTAGTTCTTAGATGTTAATTCATGACACTGCATGTCCTCGCAAAGTTTAAAATAATCAGGCACATATTCAGCGTGGCACATTTGGAGCCAAAGTTTAGAATAATCAGGCACATATTCAGCGTGGCACATTCGGAGCCAAAGTTTAGAATAATCAGGCACATATTCAGCTTGGCACAGTCGGAGCCAAAGTTTAGAATAATCAGGCACATATTCAGCGTGGCACATTCGGAGCCAAAGTTTAGAATAATCAGGCACATATTCAGCTTGGCACAGTCGGAGCCAAAGTTTAGAATAATCAGGCACATTTTCAGCGTGGCACAGTCGGAGCCAAAGTTTAGAATAATCAGGCACATATTCAGCGTGGCACATTCGGAGCCAAAGTTTAGAATAATCAGGAAACATATTCAGCGTGGCACATTCGGAGCCAAAGTTTAGAATAATCGGGCACATATTCAGCTTGGCACAGTCGGAGCCAAAGTTTAGAATAATCAGGCACATATTCAGCGTGGCACATTCGGAGCCAAAGTTTAGAATAATCAGGCACATATTCAGCGTGGCACATTCGGAGCCAAAGTTTAGAATAATCAGGCACATATTCAGCGTGGCACATTCGGAGCCAAAGTTTAGAATAATCGGGCACATATTCAGCTTGGCACAGTCGGAGCCAAAGTTTAGAATAATCAGGCACATATTCAGCGTGGCACATTCGGAGCCAAAGTTTAGAATAATCAGGCAGATTTTCAGCGTGGCACAGTCGGAGCCAAAGTTTAAAATAATCAGGCACATATTCAGCGTGGCACAGTCGGAGCGAAAGTTTACAATAATCAGGCACATTTTCAGCGTGGCACAGTCGGAGCCAACGTTTAGAATAATCAGGCACATATTCAGCGTGGCACAATCGGAGCCAAAGTTTAGAATAATCAGTCACATTTTCAGCGTGGCACAGTCGGAGCCAAAGTTTAGAATAATCAGGCACATATTCAGCATGGCACAGTCGGAGCCAAAGTTTAGAATAATGAGGCACATTTTCAGCGTGGCACAGTCGGAGCCAAAGTTTAGAATAATCAGGCACATATTCAGCATGGCACAGTCGGAGCCAAAGTTTAGAATAATGAGGCACATTTTCAGCGTGGCACAGTCGGAGCGAAAGTTTAGAATAATCAGGCACATATTCAGCATGGCACAGTCGGAGCCAAAGTTTAGAATAATGAGACACATTTTCAGCGTGGCACAGTCGGAGCCAAAGTTTAGAATAATCAGGCACATATTCAGCGTGGCACAGTCGGAGCCAAAGTTTAGAATAATCAGGCACATATTCAGCGTGGCACAGTCGGAGCCAAAGTTTAGAATAATCAAGCACATATTCAGCGTGGCACAGTAGCAGCCACCCTTCTAAATGATCATCAGTCAGGCATCTCCAGTATTTCGAGTTCATTGTTTTCATTTCTGAAAAACCTGCTTCACAGAGATATGTGGATCCAAAGAAAGCAGTCAGCCGCAGAGCAACAGATCTCAATCAGGGATATTTTTCTTTTGACGATAGAGTCCAAAATGTATTATCTGACGCTCTTGCCTTCAGTATTATGTCGGATTGAAGTTTCACAACTTCTGATTCTAAATCTGAAAAATCGAAGAGGAAAGTAGAGGAAATGTTTGATGAAACATTTTCAATATCACATTCGCCAAAAATGTACGACATGAAGCTCAAAATGGGCTGAAAGTTTTCCAGGTCTCCAAATCGTCTGCCTAATTCTGTTGTCAGAACTTCTATCTCAGTAATGTATTCGTCAAAATTGCGATCAGTTTGACGTGTTGTGTGTTTTTCCAGATTGGGAAAGTTTTTCAAATTTCCTTTACCAAGTTGAGATTTTAGCAGGAGTAATTTTGATTCGAAAGCATTCAGCGAGCTCACTAAATCTACAATATAACACTCTTCCCTTTCCTTTGCAATTCAAGGTTGAACGTGTTGTAGTGGTCTGTGAGATCAGTTACAAAAGCAAAATTTTGTAGCCAAGTAGCGTCTTGTAGCTGAGCATAATTTTGTCCCATTGCCTCTAGGAATTCGATTATTTCTGGCAAGATATTGGTCAGATGCGTGATGACCATACGCAGTCGTTAAGGTTGGGCAGGGTAGTGTATGATTGATTCATTCTATCAACTGGTTTCAGGTAGTTTGTATGGAACATCATACGCCAGCGTGATGAAACAAACGATCGACCGTTTGAGCACCCCTGATCTAAATAAACGTCGGAAGCTATTTGACTTTTTTGAAAGTCTGTTGTTATTTTAATGGAACACGCGCACGATTTCTTTGTACGTTGTTTTGGTTAGTTAGTTAGTTAGTTAATTGATTTTAGTGGCGCAAGGGCCAGGTTTGGCCAAAGAGCGCCAGACACAGAACTATCAGTTAAAGATTTTTAAAAGCGGGGTGAAATGATTAAGAGCAGACTATTTTGTTTTGGAACTATTTATACCGCGTAGTGGCACACGGAGAGTCATTTTGGGAGAAGTAAATACAGCCTAACTCTTTGCAGTTAGGAAGTACAGGATAATCATAATTAAAGTATCCCTAGTCAACACTCTGCGGAGAGATATCTAGCAGTCCAAACGCAACCAAATTTGGTATGCTGACAATTGAGGACATGCGGAAGAGATTTCCGAAAAATAAAAAAAAAGTTCCAAGGGTCACCACTAGGAGACTTCTGGCGCTGCTAGCTGCGATAATATAGACAATTTTCGGCTCTACGTGGGAAACGAAAGAAAAATCGAAGCAGAAATCGACACACGTGTTGCGGTCAAGACGTTTTATTGTCTCCGGTATTTAACTGAACAAGGGAGAGATTGTGCAATTAAATACCGGAGACACCTCAGCGGTGAAACCGGTACTGCTCAATGTGGGCGCCATTGTTAAATTGAAAAACCTGAAGTCGATGAGCAGTGTGTTCAACGGTCGAACATAACTGATTATTGTCTTTCATTTCGACAGTGAAATCTGTTGAAATGCATGAGGATTTTGCAATGCCCGAATGCGACAGTTATGGGTGTTGACTGTTCCATTGAGGTGAAAATGTGCCTCGTCACTCCACCAGATTTCCCACGACAACGCATCGTCCACTTCCATTCTATCAAGGAAGGTCACCGTCAATCAACTGTTGGGTGTGGCTGATCTTGTATGGAAAAAAATGCAACACCTTTCTCAGTACCTTCCGCGCGATGGTGTAGGTCACATCCAGCTTCTGTGACACTGAGCGTGCAGCACTGAGACCTGGTACACATTACTCAGGGAACAATCAACAAGCACCGTGGTGATATCTTCAACCACTTCTGGAGCTATAGGTTATCGCCCTGGTTGAGTAGGTATACACCCAGTTTCCTCGAAACGAGCAATTCTTCTTCTGAGGGGACATGGAGTCAATAGAACTTTCTTACGACGTCTGAATTTTCGAAGCGCAATGGCAGCTTCACAAGAAGAGCAAGGTGATACCCATTGCGGTTGATGGAATACGAATGGCATTCAGATCAGATCATATGTAGAGGAATTTAGGAAGGGATTGTCTGACCCGAGGTCTTAAACAAACCTTAGAAATATGAAGCTAGGAGATTTGGGCTAGAGTGCCCGATAGGAAAGGAGCACGGAAGCGAGGTAGTAAGGGGGAGGAAGACGCCCTTATTTATTACCGGGGGTGGGGGGTGGCAGTACCCGGAGTCCGACGCCTTAACGTGCCCATCCGACGCACGGCGGGTATTTAGTGGTTCGAACCTAAGATTACCTCCATGGCAGTCACGAACGCTGACCACTAGGCCACCCGCGGCGCTATGAATGGCATTCATGTGATCATATGTAGAGGATTTTAGGAAGAGAGTATCTGACCCCAGGTCTTAAACAACCCTTAGAAATAGGAAGCTAGGAGATTTGGGATAGAGTGTCCGATAGGAAAGTGACACGCGAAGTAGAAAGGGGGAGGAAGACACCCTTATTTATTACCGGGGGCCAGTACCCGAGGACCGACGGCTTAACGTGCCCATCCGACGCACGGCGGATATTTAGTGGATCGAGCGTTCGTACCTGCCTGGGATCGAACCTGAGGTCCTTTCCGTGGTAGTCACGAACGTTGTCCTCTAGGACACCCGTGGCCCTTGAATGGCAGTCACCATGCCTAGGACAGTTTTACACCATGGAGTCGCCCGTAGCACGTGTGACTTATGCAAATGATACGCTTTCTTGTCGCTCGTAGGGCCACAAAGATTCATTTCCGTCGTAGAGCCGAAAATTGTCTATATTATCGCAGCTTGCAGCGCTGAAATCCACTGGTGGTGACTTTTGGAACTTTTTTTTTTTTTATTATTGCGGAAAACTTTTCCGCATGTCCTGAATCGTCAGCATACCTAATTTGTTTGCGTTTGGACTGCTATATATATATATATCTAGAGAGCGTTAAATAGGGATACTTTAATTGTGATCATCCGGTAGAATCCTACTTTTATCTGGCTAATTGCAAACGTCCCAAGAAATAAGTGTGTGGAATATGCTCTGATTGGGGATTACTCTGCTGAGATTTCAAGGCAGGTTTACGTAGACAAAGGGTAGAACATACAACGGTAAACTCAGTGCGCAGGTATTTCTTAAAATGTAGCATTACCCTAAATATTAGCATATAAACATTTCAAAATTGTGAATGGTATAATTCTTTCAAACCAAGCACACTCCGTAACATTCTCTCGTCTGTTACGAACTCTCCAAGTAATCTGTCTTTTTTTATTTCATTTGCACATGGCGCAGTGGTCTAAGCAATGGCCTCTGATCATTCCTCAGAGAAGGGTGCGGGTTCGAATCCGGTGATGCATGGATATTGCGTTTGTCTGACGGCTTTCTCCCTTCTCTGGAACCAGTGGCTCTAAATTGGGGACAGGCGACTGCTTCAAAGGAAACGAGTGTGTCAAGAATGAAACCCTGACATGGGTTTATGAATGTTGAAGGAGCAATTAAAATGCATAAAAATCATATATTGGTATTTTGGCATATTTTTTGTTTAAAAATCACTTATGTTTATAAAAACGATGTTAGATGAAAAGAAAAACGATTACGGTCTTCACTAGTGGTGGGCAGATCCGGTCGTTTACGCGATTCGGATCTTTCAGATCGGGTCACTAAAATAATCCGTTCAAAAGACACTTTCGTTTCAAAATAAATCGGCTGATAGATGGCAGCACGCCAGTTCTTTGAATGGCGCGCACTTTCGCGCTCAGTTATAGCCAAGGGCATTAGAGCCCACGGGTCCGGACCCCCCCCCCTCCGTTGACGGTGGCTTGAGTACTAATTCAAAGCGAGCGATATATATACAGTATACTAATATGACAAATAAAATTTGTCATAGAAGACTGCAGTGTGCTAAACAAGTTCAACACAGGTAGTGACCATAGATTGGTGAGATGTAAGATGCACCTCAACACTAAACTTGAACGTGGCAAGCTCATAAGACAAACAAAATCTATTGACATAACCAACCTTAAAAAACACCATAATACCTTCAAGTTAGAACTGAAGAACAGGTTCTCTGCTTTAGAAGGCCTAACATCGGAAGAAGTGGACATCTCCGCAGTTAACAGAAAAGTAACCAAAGCTCTTATGGAAACAGCAACAAAATTAGCTGGGTCTAAGAACAAGTTGCATGTGAACAAATTATCAGGAAAAACCAAAATGTTGATGCAAAAAAGAAGAGAAATGAGGACAACTAAAGAAGATGTGACTTCTAAAGTGGAATATATAGAGCTATGCAAGACAGTAAGAAAAAGTATCACTGAAGACGTAAGGAAATTCAACTGTGAACTAGTGAGGAAAGCAATTGAAAACAACCAAAGCCTAAAGATAGCAAAGGGACATCTCAGTAAGGGAAGAAAACAGATTATGGCACTGAGAAAAGAAGATGGTTCTGTAACAAGAAATAGAGGCGAAATTTTGACAAGAGTGAAAGATTTCTACTCCAAATTATATGAAAGGGATGATATATGCACTCCAGACATCATGAAAGATACCAGTACCAGAGTTCCTCCAGTCCTTCCAGCAGAAGTTGCACATGCAATCAAGAACATGAAGCGAGGAAAAGCTCCAGGAGAAGATGGAATTACTGTAGACATCATACAAGAAGCAAGTGGAGAAATCGAAACAGTACTCGCCCAAATTTTCACTCGATGCCTTAATGAAGGAAAGATTCCTGAGGATTGGAACACCGCTACAATGATCCTGCTACATAAGAAAGGTGACATTGAGGATCTCGGAAACTACAGACCTATCAGCCTCCTATCAGTAGTTTATAAAATCTTCACTAAAGTTCTTTCACACCGCTTGAAGGTAACACTAGACATGGCTCAACCGAGAGAACAAGCTGGATTCAGGAGTGGCTACAGCACAATAGATCATATCCACGTGCTGAGAGAACTAATTGAAAGAGCGAGGGAATATGAACTTCCATTGTGCATGGCTTTTATCGATTATGAAAAAGCCTTTGATTCGGTGAAACCATCAGCAGTTACAATGGCTCTGAAAGCCTGCGGTATTGAAGATGCATACATTAATATTATTAATAACATCTATGAAAATGCAAGTGCAAAGATTAGGCTGTTTGAAAATACAACACACGTAAAAATTGGAAAGGGAGTGAGACAAGGTGACGCCATATCTCCGAAGCTCTTTAATGCCACATTGGAGGGTGTTTTTCAGTCGCTGAGCTGGGAAAACAAGGGGATAAAGATTAATGGAGATTATCTAACCCACCTTCGTTTTGCTGATGACGTAGTCATTTTTGCAACTACCCCATCAGAGCTGCAGAGTAGGATCCAGGAACTTGCTGACAAGAGTAAAGAAGTGGGATTGAAAATGAACTTTCAGAAGACAAAAGTGATGTTCAATGCTTTTACAAGAAATGAAGATTTATCGATTGATGGAGAAAAGCTGGAGATAACAGACACGTATGTTTATCTTGGACAGCAGATATCAAGTGAGGGTCACATTGGTGAAGAAATTAATCGGCGTACAAAACTTGCCTGGAGAGCTTTTGGAAGAAACAGCATAATTTTCAAGAGCAATATGCCATTATGTCTTAAAAGAAAAGTGTTTGATCAATGCATCCTTCCAGTGCTTACGTATGGTGCAGAGACGTGGACCTTAACTAAAAGAGACATACAAAGGCTGCAGACAACTCAAAGCAGCATGGAGAGGTGCATGCTTGGTGTAACCAGGAGAGATAAGAAGAGGAACTCGTGGATCCGAAAAATGAGAAGAGTGGAAGACATCATGATCAGAGTTAAATCCCTGAAATGGCAATGGGCTGGACATACTGCCAGAAGGACAGATCATCGATGGACAGCCGAAATTTTAGATTGGATTCCAAGGGACAGGAAAAGACCCAGAAGACGACCACATGGGAGATGGGTGGATGAAATTCGAAAGTATGCAGGGGTGACATGGAGGAGACTGGCACGGGACAGACCGTTGTGGAGGAGACTTGGGGAGACCTTCGTCCAGCAGTGGATTGATAATGGTTGACAATGATGATGATGATGATGATGATGATACTAATATAGGCTTTCACTAATGAACCACATCCATGGACCCCCCTTAAGAAATTTCTAGCAACGCCACTGGTTCCGGTTATTTCTTGATCGTGTGTTTTGTAACGGGGGTCTATAAACATGATTTGCTGTCGTTTCAGTTGCCTTGTTTTTTTCCTGGGCACAGTTACGATAGATCAGTGTGCCGCCTATTGTAAACTGCCAAGGTTAGGATTTTAACATCTAACAGTCAGCCACTCTCTAAATTTTGTTGATATCCGGACTGGAGCTCACACTCAAGATGTGGAGAGCAATTGGCGTCCCTACAAGTGCTAACTAACAGAGGGAAATTAAAAAATTCGTTTGGTAGACCACATTCTATAATATTTATTCCAACGGAATAGTCTTTACTGAGAACACTGTTTTGAGAAGTTCATTCTCAACATCAGACAGTTCTTCCCTGGCACGTAGTCAAGTGATTTTTAATTCACATAATCAATTGATTTATTCTGCCAGATAGACACCTCTGTATTCATGAGGAAACAAAACGTTTCACTTATAATAAATGCCACGGAGTAGGGATACAATCAATATTCATAAAAGTACTTCTAAAGCCCACATAAAATAGTCATGAGACAGGATTATTACACAACTCACGCTCGACTCACCAACGAACTGAACTGGAGTGATGAACACGAGCACATTACTCATCCCGCAGTGGGAGACCAACGAACTGAACTGGAGTGATGAACACGAGCACATTACTCATCCCGCAGCGGGAGACCAACGAACTGAACTGGAGTGATGAACACGAGCACATTACTCATCCCGCAGTGGGAGACCAACGAACTGAACTGGAGTGATGAACACGAGCTCAAAACTCATCCAGCAGTGGGAGAAAGACGAACGAACTGGAGTGATGAACACGAGCTCATTACTCATCTCGCAGTGGGAGACCAACGAACTGAACTGGAGTGATGAACACGAGCTCATTACTCATCCAGCAGTGGGAGACCAACGAACTGAACTGGAGTGATGAACACGAGCTCATTACTCATCCAGCAGTGGGAGACCAACGAACTGAACTGGAGTGATGAACACGAGCTCATTGCTCATCCCGCAGTGGGAGAAGGACGAACGAACTGGAGTGATGAACACGAGCTCATTACTCATCCAGCAGTGGGAGACCAACGAACTGAACTGGAGTGATGAACACGAGCTCATTTCTCATCCCGCTGTGGGAGACCAACGAACTGAACTGGAGTGATGAACACGAGCACATTACTCATCCCGCAGTGGGAGACCAACGAACTGAACTGGAGTGATGAACACGAGCTCATTACTCATCCAGCAGTGGGAGACCAACGAACTGAACTGGAGTGATGAACACGAGCTCATTACTCATCCAGCAGTGGGAGACCAATGAACTGAACTTGAGTGATGAACACGAACTCATTGCTCATCCCGCAGTGGGAAAAGGACGAACGAAATGAAAATACGTTTTAAAGTGATGTGTGATTATTTTTATAATTATTGTTTCCCTCTGAGGCAGTATAAATACTGCCTCTCTTATTTATTAATATACATCTGTTCTGTCAGAGTTCTAAGCTGGCGTCCCCATCTTGTGAGTGAACCCGTAATGAAAAAATCAAAATATAAAAAATAAAGAATCTATAAAATGCGATATATCTTCATTTCACTGCAAATTATTAGATAAACCCTCAGATAAAATGGTTATAAGATGGTCCTAGTTACACGAAAAAATGTTCGATCCAGTAACTAATCAATGGGCAATGAAATAATAATTTTGACCGATGCAGAAGCTAACGATTTGGATCTTTTGGATATTTCGGATCCTCGGCTCCAGGGCTGTTGCGAACCGGTGAACGAGATCTGCTGGAACTACGGAACGGATCTTTTCGTTCACTCTGTCGACCGGGTCACTTGGAACGGGTCAGTCGCGAACGATCCATCTCTAGTCTTCACAAAATATATAATTCCGAGAAACATCGGCGTTTTGAAAATGTTTTACGAAATACGTCCAACAATGCCCTCTGTCCACGAACGCAAAATTATTCGTTTCATTTCCAATTTAGTTAGCGAAGTTAATTTTAACTTTCAAAAAAATTAGAAAACCGTAATGTATATAGACAAAAGTTTTGGCAGGAATCTTTGCGAAAAGAAACATTGCTCAGTCATTTCCGTATTATATTGCAACTGCAACCGCTTCAAAATCAGAATAATAAATTACATAAAATGGATTCCTAAGATGAACTTCCGGGCTACCCTCGAATAACTTCGATTATTCAAGAAAACCCTTTAGGGTTCATTTCTAGCTAAATGTGTGTCACCTATATTGTGGCTTATTCGTTATGTAACGTTAGTTCTGGGGGGGGGGGCTGTTTCCCAATAGATCGAATGTAGGTGAATGTTTGGTTTATTGTCCTAAATTATTTCGCCGCAAATGTTGAAGAATTTCGAGAAAGTGAGACGTACAGATTTTAAAGTATACAATTTCATGGCAAAGGGTGAAAAAATTGGTTAATGTGTAGATTAGCATCTTAAGTTATTTCATCGGAACAAGTGCGACGTACAGATTTCAGGGTTGGGAAAAGGTGCAGAAATTTCATATTTTAAATGTGTTTTAAAGATTTTTATCGTAATATTGACCTTTGAGTCCGACACTGTAAAGAAAAGCTGTGTTAGGCCTAACGCATCGCTCCTGCGTGCAGCGGATGGCCTAGTGGGCAACGTTCGTGACTGCCACGGAAAGGGCCCCAGGTTCGATCCCAGGCAGGTACGAACGCTCGATCCACTAAATATCCGCCGAGCGTCGGATGGGCACATGAAGCCGTCGGACCTCGGGTACTGGCCCCCGGTAACAAATAAGGGGGTCTTCCTCCCCTTTCTACTTCGCTTCCGCGTCACTTTCTTAGCGGACACTCTAGCCCAAATCTCTAAGTTTCCTGTTTCTAAGGGTTGTTTAAAACCTGGGGTCAGACACTCCCTTCCTAAAATCCTCTACATATGATCATTAATTTCTCATCGCATCGCTCCTGCGAAGATGTGAAGCTTTGGTCCGTTAAAAGGAAGGTTCGTTGCTGTGCCGAAATGACGGCGGAAGAGTTCAAGAGAAAGAGGCTACCTTGCTGGCTGGAGAGTGATAAATATTGTAGTGATACGCTACAGAAAATAGATCCACATCATCCACCCTTTATTTTGTTGTGTCATGTACGTTGTTGGCAGGAAAAACCGGATAAAACCTCTCAGATTTGCGAAAGATACGTATCAGTGAGATAGAAACTGACTTGCGTACAAGCTTTTAGCAAGAGAACCAAAAGTGCAGTGACACATCAAATCAGCTACGAATGGAAGCTGTTCAAACCAGAACCGAAAGTTATAGTTCCCCAGTTTTCTGAACATTATAGAAAAGCATATTAGTACTTTCTATTTTGAATCAGGGAATCATATGTGAAAGAACAAAAAAATTCTCAACAGCTGCTTTAAAAACAATAACAAAACATGAACGAACTATATTCCGAAGCGCATGAGTACATCATGCTCCGCTCCCTGGCAAGAACGTACGCTACTGCACTTGAAGTCATCCGCGCGTGAATTACAGGGTGCACCGGAACTTCCTTTCAACATAACAAAGCTTGGCATCTTCGCGGCAGCGATGCGTTAGACTTACCGCAGCGTCTCTTTACAGCACCACACTTACAGGTAAATATTACGATAAAAATCTCAAAAACACATTTAAAAAGTGAAATTTCTGCACCATTTGCCTTTAATTTTCATACTCTAAAATCTGTACGTCGCACTTTTCCCAGGTACAAGCATTTTTCGGACGAAATAATTTAGGACGCTAATCTACACATTTACCCTTTATTTATTTCATTTCCACAGAACAACATTATAATTTGCAGCACAAAGGAAAGGAGTTTGTCCAGAATAAAACCCTGACATGGATTTAAGAATAATGAAGCAGCAATTAAAATGCGTAAAGTTCATATATTGGTATTTTGTCATATATCTTATTTAAAAATCACTTAGGTTTATAACAAAGATGTTGATGTAACGAAAAAGGAGCACGGTCTTCACAATATATAAAATTTCAAGAAACATCGGTGTTTTGAAAATGTTTTATGAAATACGCCCAACAATGCCTTCTGATCACGAACGCAAATTATTCGTTTCATTTCCAGTTTAGTTAACGAAGTTAATTTTAACTTTCAAATAATTTAGAAAACCGTAATGTATAGACAAAAGTTTTGGCAGGAATCTTTGCGAAAAGAAACATTGCTCAGCCATTTCCATATTGTATTGACCCGCACGGGGATAACTGGTTTTCCAGTTATTTGGGGAGCGGCGCCCCCACGGCCCGAGCTGACCTTGTGACTGGTCAACATCCGATGTCATGCCACCGCTTTGCTGTTGGTGTTTGCAGGGACGGCTGTTCATCCAGCTGTTGGGGAGTCGCGGCCCCACGATCCCGAGCTGGTCTTGTGTCTCGCTTTTTCGTTTTTTATTTATTTTCTCCACTGGCTAGTTGCCTGTGTGGTATTCTCTACCTAATCGCTACCACGTTATGTACTAACACCCCGGTCTTGTGGTTTTGTTGCCCTCCACCACTAACTGATTTATATTAACCGCTCAGTTTGTAGGTTGCTGAGATTCCGTTTAGGTTCCCTGCCAGGATTTGTCTTCTTTAGATTTCTTTTTTTCCTTTTAGCTGGTTTGGGTGCTAGACCTACCTGCATGTTTGCCGCGTGCGGAGACCCGTGAGGCGGAAATGGGATGTCTGGCGGCTGAGGTCGCAGGAGACCGGATAAGTGCCTCCTGTGTACCAACACTCCTCTTCGACCCCGGCTTCGCTGTAAACGGGAGGCTAGAGACTAACCCACCTCTAGTCAGAAGTCTTGTACCAAGTTGTGTGCAGGGCTTTAGCGGCTTTTTTGTCGTATAGCACGGCAGGGTGAGCCCGGGGCTGTGGGATCATGCCAAAGGCGTTGGCATGACGGTACCCGGAGGCCGAAGTGTCCGCCGAGTGCGTGTGATCACAGCCAACGGACTATATCTGCAACGTATAAGCTCCAGAACTGTGTCCAGCGTCATTTTCTTGGCTTGCAGACCTCCAGTTCTCCCTTGTAGGGCTCGGTGGTGGGTGGAGTAGTCTGCAGACGAATCTTTCTCCTTTTTTTCCATGGGTAAACCCAAAAACAAACGCTCCAAATTCAAGTCACCTGAGCAAATGATCGTTGACAACGACTCTCCTTCGTCTTCTCAACCTACCACGTCTCATACCCTTAAACGGTCTTTAGACCTTGACCAAGAATGTGGAACCTCTTCTTCGGCTGCTGTACCAGTCGCTCCGAAGCGTCGTCTACCCTCGATTGCTGTGACTACGCATGCTACACACTTACTTGTGGAATCCATCGATCCGAATGAGAGACTGTCCACCAGATCTCCATTTTTCATTTCTAAAGCTTTGGACGCTGCGGTTGGCCCCTTGAAGTCTGTGAGGAAGCTTCGCTCTGGGGACCTGCTTGTCCAAACTTGCAGTGTTTCTCAGAGTAACACTTTTCTGCACCTTTCTAGTCTTCAAGGCATTCCTGTTAAAGTGACACCTCACCCTGTTTCTTAACACCTCTCGGGGTGTTATTTCTGAGTTTGATCTCTTGCCATGCAGTGAAGAAGAATTGGTGACTGAACTTGCAGATCAAGGTGTTATTGCTGCACGTCGTATGATGTTCCGGCGTGATGGCTCTTTGATTAAATCTAAAAATGTTATCTTGACTTTTAACTCCCCGAAAGTTCCGGTCGACATCAAGGCTGGCTACTTGGTCTGTGGAGTTCGCCCGTACATTCCCAGTCCTCTGCGCTGTTTCAGGTGCCAGAGGTACGGGCATTCCCAACGTTTTTGTAAGAGTTCCGCTCGTTGCGCTAATTGTGGCTCCAGTGAACATGACGGGGAAGGTTGCACTTCTGCGGCCTCCTGTGTTAACTGTGGTGAGGCCCATGCAGCTTACTCCCGCACCTGTATGAAATGGAAGGACGAGATGGCGATCCAGCGCCTCAAGACCCTGGAAGGCCTCTCGTACCCTGCTGCCAAGGCCAAATTGGGTATACCAACCACCCGACAGCGTACTTTTGCCGCAGTGGTTCAGTCTCTGCCGCAACCCGTGCAGCCCTTTGTTCCGCGCCCTGTAGCTCTCGCCGCACTTGCCAAGCGATCTACAGTTGAACAAGCGACTCAGGTGGATTTCACCGAGCTCCAGCTTATTCGACCAGCTGAGTCTGCGCCTTCTCGTTTGACGACGACCGCCTCTTCCGGTTCCCAGCAGACAGCCTGCACGTGCGGAAGACCCGGCCCTCAATCTGCAAAGGTGTGCAGTGTCCATCAAACTGTCGTGGCCTCTGCGGGGTCCCCACCCTCACCCAACATTATAGAAGAGCACGGGGGGGAGGAGAGTGACAGTTCGTCCCCAGCCTCTACCAGCATTGCAGAGGAACATGGGGGGAGGAGAGTGACAGTTCGTCCCCGCCCTCTGCCAGCATTGCAGAGGAGTGTGGGGGAGGAGAGTGACGGTTCGTCCTTTTCCATTAGTAAATATGTTACTTTTAATAAACATCATTAACTACCTTTTCTTCACTGCTTTCTTCATTCTCTTTTTCAACTTTTACCAAGCCTGTCTGATCTTCATCATTTTCCACGTTTTTTAAAAATCTGTGGCTGATCGTTCTTTGTCTGGCGCTCTTTGGCCAAACCTGGCCCTTGCGCCAATAAAATCCAACAACCAACCAACCAACCAACCAGTGAACATGACGGGGAAGGTTGCACTTCTGCGGCCTGCTGTGTTAACTGCGGTGAGGCCCATGCAGCTTACTCCCGCAACTGTATGAAATGGAAGGACGAGATGGCGATCCAGCGGCTCAAGACCCTGGAAGGCCTCTCGTACCCTGCTGCCAAGGCCAAGTTGGGTATACCCACCACCCGACAGCGTACTTTTGCCGCAGTTGTTAAGTCTCAGCCACAACCCGTGCAGCCTTTTGTTCCGCGCCCTGTAGCTCTCGCCGCACTTGCCAAGCGATCTACAGCTGAACAAGCGACACAGGTGGATTTCACCGAGCTCCAGCTTATTCGACCAGCTGCGTCTTCGCCTTCTCTTTGAAGACGCCCGCCTCTTCCGGTTCCCAGCAGACAGCCTGCACGTGCGGAAGACCCGGCCTTCAATCCGCAAAGGTGTGCGGTGTCCATCAAACTGTCTCGGCCTCAGCGAGGTCCCCACCCTCACCCAACATTATAGAAGAACACGGGGGGGAGGAGAGTGACAGTTCGTCCCCAGCCTCTACCAGCATTGCAGAGGAACATGGGGGGAGGAGAGTGACAGTTCGTCCCCGCCCTCTGCCAGCATTGCAGAGGAGTGTGGGGGGAGGAGAGTGACGGTTCGTCCTTTTCCATTAGTAAATATGTTACTTTTAATAAATTTCATTAACTACCTTTTCTTCACTGCTTTCTTCATACTCTTTTTCAACTTTTACCAAGCCTGTCTGATCTTAATCATTTTCCACGTTTTTAAAAATCTGTGGCTGATCGTTCTTTGTCTGGCGCTCTTTGGCCAAACCTGGCCCTTGCGCCAATAAAATCCACCAACCAACCAACCATATTGTATTGCAACCACTTCAAAATCGGGATAATAAAATACATATAATCGAATCTAAAGATTTCTTTCAGACTGCGTCTTGTATACCGTTAAAATTTTCAAGAAAACCCTTTAGGGTTCACTGCTATCTAATTGTCATGTACCCGGTTTTATGGCTTGTTCGGTATTTAAAGTTAGCTCTGCGGGCACCGTTCCTCAATACGTCGTATTTCGGTAACTATTTCGCCGCAAATGTTGAAGGATTTAGAAAAAGTGAGGCGTACAGATTGTAAAGTATGCAATTTTATGGCAAAGAGTGAAAAAAAAAATGTTTGAAGTGCTTTTCAAAGATTTTACCGTAATATTTACCTGTAAATACGACACTGTGAACAGAGGCTGCGGCACGAGTAACACATCACTGAGGCGACATCTTCAAGCTTTGATCCTTTAAGAGGAAGGTTCTCTCCTGCGGGGGGCAATTCACGGGCTGAAAACTACAAGGGCAGCGGCGTACGTTAAAAAGTTACACATTGAAGTGCTATTGCTAGAGAATAAAAAAAGTATAGGGTAAATGTGTAGTTTGGCGTCGTAAGTTATTTCGTCTGAAATGTGGAAGGATTCCGAAAAGGTGAGACGTACAGATTTTGAAGTATGTAATGTAATGGCAAATGGTGAAAAAATGTCATCTGTGAAACGCATTTTAAAGATTTTTTCCGTAAAACTGACCTCCAAGTACGACGACGTGAGCAGTGCTGCGGCAGGCCTAACAGAACACCGAGGCGACCACGGAAGGCTGGGGCCCGCTGAAACGAAAGTCTTGTTGCGACGGCCATTTTACTGGCGGAAGAATACAAGATAAACGGGTAACGTTCTTGCGAGCAAAGCATTACAATTTGTAGTACTACGCTAAAGAAAGTAGTTCTTTATTTCTGTCTCAATTTTTCAAAATACATGGCGACGATTGCTTTGATGTTACGCATATCATTCCCTGGTGCGAAATAGAAAGTATGGCGATGCCTTTCTTCTACAAAATCGGTAAATTAGAAGTCGCGTTCTGTTCAAGGGATCTTACGTGACATCCGAAAATAAAAGTTTTGCTCCTCCTTTGCACGGTTAGGTATAATTCACGAGCCTTGCAGGAATCTCGATACGAAATAGGTCCCTTATGAGCCTTGGAGGAACCAACCAATAGGAAGCGGCGTACTATGTCTGGCAAAACAGTGTTTTATCATGGTTAATCGTACTACGGTTGACTACCGATCTTCGGCAGACTGAAATGTAATTGTACTGTCTGCATTTTTCTCAACGTTAGGAAAACCGGTTGTTTTTATGTTTATTTAATATGTTAGTCCTAAAACATTTCAAGAAACATCGGAAGCGGTTCATTCGCGTTTGGTTACGTTAGAAATGTATATATATACTGTTTGTGTTTTCTATCATTGGGGCTCAGTGTGTCCTACAAGGTTTCTACTGTAGTGGATAACACTTGCCGTACGTATTTCGTAATTTATATTGCGGTAGATCAGTTTAAAAGGCGCTTCCAATACTGTAGACATCAGTTACTATTTCAAGATCTAAAAAATTATTTTCGTATTCTCGCTCATTTTGAAACTTTCGGAAGCGGGGCTCATTCGCGTCTGTTTTGCAGTGGAAATTAAGTATACCGTTTGTGTTTTCTGTATCTCTCGGACTTCATAGATAAATATGCCTAAAAAAAAGTGATGGATGATCTCCTCCAAAATTTGACTGTAGTGGATAAAAGGTGTTCAACCAGTTTTATGCTGCTACGCTTAAGAAAATGTTTACATGTATGTGTTTTGGAACAGAAAATATATATCCACAAAATGTAATGCAAAATCAGTTGAACTGATGCGAAACCGAGCTAATGCCTTTCAAGATTTGTTCGTGATTAATGCTTTTGCTCTTAATGTTTGAAAAAAAAGGTAGGTAATCTATATACTGCTGCATATCCTGAATTGTGCAGAAACCTGCAGTCCTGTAATATTCCTGATTTGTTCTCTTGCTCCTAAAGAATGTCTCTATACTTTCAAATGCAAAATAGCCCAGCTGCAAATCTTCAGACTAGGTAGTTTAATTCTAATGTGAAACTATTTTGAATTATGAGAGCCAAAATAGCTGGTGTCCTGCAAGGTCCTTTACGAGCAGTCTTGTACTCTTGCTCGTAAAGGATGTTCACATGCTTTGAAGTAGGTAATGTGAAATTATTTTTAATTATAGGAACCAAGATAGATGGTGTCCTGCAAGGTTTTTGTTTTGTACTCTTGTTTGTAAAGGATGTTTACATGCTTTGAGATACAAAACAGCCTAGCTCTGTATTTTCAGACTAGGTAGTTTGAATTTAATGTGAAATTCTTTTTAATTATAGGAACCAAAATAGCTGGTGTCCTGCAAGGGTTTTCTCGTGCTCGTAAAGGATGTTTAGATGCTTGGAAATACAAAGCAGCCTAGCTCTGTATGTATCTTTAGACTAGGTAGTTTCAATCTAATGGTAAAATATTTTCAAATATAGGAGCCAAAATAGCTGGTGTCCTGGAAGGTTTTTGTCTTGTATTCTTGCTCATAAAGAATGTTTACATGCTTTGAAATGCAAAACAGAACAGCTAGCCCTGTATCTTCAGACTAAGTAGTTTGAATCTAATGCGAAATGATTTTCAAGCTGCCCCGGTGGCGCAGTGGTCTAAGGCTTTGGCCTCTGATCATTCATCCGTAAGGGGTCTGGGTTCGCATCCCGGTCAGGCATGGGTGTTGTGTTTGTCTTACGACACTGGCTCTCTTCCTTCCCTGGAACCAGTGACCCTAAATTAGGGACGGGCAACTGCTTATAGCCCATGGAGTTGCTCACGGTGGTCGTTAAACCTCCAATAAAAAAAAAATGATTTTCAATTATAGGAGCCAAAATTGCTGGTGCAAGGTTTTTTGTTTCGTGCCCTTGCTTGTAAAAGTTGTTTTTACGTGCTATGAAATACAAAACCAGAGGCGTAGCAACAGCCTTGTGCACAGCTCAAGTGAGGGTGCGAAAATCACTGCTCGAAATCTGATTAATGTTAGAATTGAAACTTTTGCACCAGTTTTTGGTACAGTTTTTTCATGCCACATTTTATTTGTCCATTTACAGAATATTTTTTTTTTTAAATTTTCTCTAGTTTCGGTGGCCTCACAAGCTTTAAAATTCACATTTCTTACTCAAAAAGTTTAGGGGATGCTAGTTATTCGCATTCAGAAGAAATGAAGATGTTGTCATGTAGTGCATCTAACTAAAGTAAAACCATGATATTCATTGACAAAAATGTGGTTTGTAGTTTTCCTTTAGTTGGGAGGACTGTATTTACATAGCAAGATAAAAATGTAGTTCACATTGTCAAAGATTTTCTGGGTCTATTCGATCATTACTGAGGCTGCGAGCCTCAATTACCAGTGTCATTGGGTCTCTTTGATGTCATACCGAAAGTCAGAATTTGTGGAAAAAGCTGTACAAAGGGTCACATTTGTGCTCCCCCCCCCCGCATAGAAGGATATGATGTTAATTTCGTTTTGGTGAACTATGTGTATATCATCATCATCATCATTGTCAACCATTATCAATCCACTGCTGGACGAAGGTCTCCCCAAGTTTCCTCCACAACGGTCTGTCTTGTGCCAGTCTCCTCCATGTCACTCCCGCATACTTTCGAATTTCATCCACCCATCTTCCATGTGGTCTTCTTCTGGGTCTTTTCCTGTCCCTTGGAATCCAATCTAAAATTTCGGCTGTCCATCGATGGTCTGTTCTTCTGGCAGTATGTCCAGCCCATTGCCATTTCAGGGATTTAACTCTGATCATGATGTCTTCCACTCTTGTCATTTTTCGGATCCACGTGTTCCTCTTCTTATCTCTCCTGGTTACACCAAGCATGCACCTCTCCATGCTGCTTTGAGTTGTCTGCAGCCTTTGTATGTCTCATTTAGCTAAGGTCCATGTCTCTGCACCATACGTAAGCACTGGAAGGATGCATTGATCAAACACTTTTCTTTTAAGACATAATGGCATATTGCTCTTGAAAATTATGCTGTTTCTTCCAAAAGCTCTCCAGGCAAGTTTTGTACGCAGATTAATTTCTTCATCAATGTGACCCTCACTTGATATCTGCTGTCCAAGATAAACGTACGTGTCTGTTATCTCCAGCTTTTCTCCATCAATCGATAAATCTTCATTTCTTGTAAAAGCATTGAACATCACTTTTGTCTTCTGAAAGTTCATTTTTAATCCCACTTCTTTACTCTTGTCAGCAAGTTCCTGGATCATACTCTGCAGCTCTGATGGGGTAGTTGCAAAAATGACTATGTCATCAGCAAAACGAAGGTGGGTTAGATAATCTCCATTAATCTTTATCCCTTTGTTTTCCCAGTTCAGTGATTGAAAGACATTTTCCAATCTGGCATTAAAGAGCTTCGGAGATATGGTGTCACCTTGTCTCACTCCTTTTCCAATTTTTATGTGTGTTGTATTTTCAAACAGCCGAATCTTTGCACTTGCATTTTCATAAATGTTATTAATAATATTAATGTATGCATCTTCAATACCGCAGGATTTCAGAGCCATTGCAACTGCTGATGGTTTCACCGAATCAAATGCTTTTTCATAATCGATAAAAGCCATGCACAATGGAAGTTCATATTCCCTCGCTCTTTCAATTAGTTCTCTCAGTACGTGGATATGATCTATTGTGCTGTAGCCACTCCTGAATCCAGCTTGTTCTCTCGGTTGAGCCATGTCCAGTGTCACCTTCAAGCGGTGTGAAAGAACTTTAGTGAAGATTTTATAAACCACTGATAGGAGGCTGATAGGTCTGTAGTTCCTGAGATCCTCAATGTCACCTTTTTTATGTAGCAAGATCATTGTAGCGTTGTTCCAATCCTCAGGAATTTTCCCTTCATTAAGGCATCGAGTGAAAATTTGGGTGAGTACTGTTTCGATCTCTCCACTTGCTTCTTGTATGATGTCTACAGTAATTCCATCTTCTCCTGGAGCTTTTCCCCACTTCATGTTCTTGATTGCATGTGCAACTTCTGCTGGAAGGACTGGAAGAACTCTGGTACTGGTACCTTTCATGATGTCTGAAGTACATGTATCATCCCTTTCATATAATTTGGAGTAGAAATCTTTCACTCTTGTCAAAATTTCGCCTCTATTTCTTGTTACAGAACCATCTTCTTTTCTCAGTGCCATAATCTGTTTTTTTCCCTTACTGAGATGTCCCTTTGCTATCTTTAGGCTTTGGTTGTTTTCAATTGCTTTCCTTACTAGTTCACAGTTGAATTTCCTTACGTCTTCAGTGATACTTTTTCGTACTGTCTTGCATAGCTCTATATATTCCACTTTGGAAGTCACATCTTCTTCAGTTGTCCTCATCACTCTTCTTTTTTGCATCAACATTTTGGTTTTTCCTGATAATTTGTTCACATGCAATTTGTTCTTAGACCCAGCTAATGTTGTTGCTGTATATATATATATATATATGGGATGTAAGATCAGGTGATGTGTAACATCACAGCCTCTCCTTGACAAATGTCAACCCCGCCTTCTCGTGGTACATCCTGTTCCCACTAAAGGGGCTCTGACGACCGCCAATAGCGGTATAACTATACCATCGGAATTAGAGGAAATGCTATCCCACACTCACCAACCCGCTTGGCCAGCGTGGTGAGTTATGGCCAAACCCCTCCAAAATGACTCCACAACTTAAATCTTGGCCCTCAGTCTCCGGCAGCTGGAATGTACCTGGCCAAGGCAGCGGCCAGTGCGACATGAAGGCAGAGGGTGCTAAGAATCCCCGGAGGACCGGACTAGGCTGCCATCTGATGCTGACCTTGGCTACGTACAACGGACGCTCCCTATCTTCTGATTCAAGGCTTCTTGAATTGGAAGAGGAACTACAAAGGATCAAGTGGGACATCGTCGGGCTAAGTGAGGTAAGGAGAAAAGGAGAAGATCTCATTGAACTGAAAAGTGGACATCTCTTCTACTATCGTGGGACTGATACTGGCAGAACTAGTGGTGTTGGATTTATAATAAACAAGAAACTGAACGATAAAGTTGTAGAAGTTGAAAGTTCCTTTGACAGAGCTGCACGACTCGTTATCCAACTCTCAAGAAGATACCAGGCTCAGATTATTCAAACTTATGCACCCACCACAAGTCATCCTGAAGAAGAAATTAAATAATTTAATGAGGAAATTCGTCATCTAAATAATAAAGGTAAGCAGCACTTGAAGATAATTATGGGAGATTTCAATGCAAAAATAGGGATACGGCAACAGAATGAAACTTCAGTAGGATAATTCGGTCACGGCAACAGAAACCAACGTGGAAATACTCTCGTTGAGTTTGCAGAGGCAGAAGGGTTTTTCATCTTGAACTCCTTTTTCAAGAAAAAGCCACACAGGAAATGGACATGGAGACATCCAAATATGACGACAAGTGAAATTGATTTTATTATGTGTAACAAAAAATTCATCATAGAAGACTGCAGTGTGCTAAACAAGTTCAACACAGGTAGTGACCATAGATTGGTGAGATGTAAGATGCACCTCAACACTAAACTAGAACGTAGCAAGCTCATAAGACAAACAATACATTTTGTATTGATATAAAAAACCTTAAAAAACACCGTAATACCTTCAAGTTGGAACTCAGGAACAGATTCTCTGCTTTAGAAGGCCTAACATCGGAAGAAGTTGATATTTCTGAAGTTAACAGAAAAGTAACCAAAGCTCTTATGGAAACAGCAACAAAATTAGCTGGGTCTAAGAACAAGTTGCATGTGAACAAATTATCAGGAAAAACCAAAATGTTGAAGCAAAAAAGAAGAGAGATGAGGACAACTAAAGAAGATGTGACTTCCAAAGTGGAATATATAGAGCTATGTAAGACAGTACGAAAAAGTATCACCGAAGACGTAAGGAAATTCAACTGTGAACTAGTAAGGAAAGCAATTGAAAACAACCAAAGCCTAAAGATAGCAAAGGGACATCTCAGTAAGGGAAGAAAACAGATTATGGCACTGAGAAAAGAAGATGGTTCTGTAACAAGAAATAGAGACGAAATTTTGACAAGAGTGAAAGATTTCTACTCCAAACTATATGAAAGGGATGATACATGTACTCCAGACATCATGAAAGGTACCAGTACCGGAGTTCTTCCAGTCCTTCCAGCAGAAGTTGCACATGCAATCAAGAACATGAAGCGGGGAAAAGCTCCAGGAGAAGATGGAATTACTGTAGACATCATACAAGAAGCAAGTGGAGAAATCGAAACAGTACTCGCCCAAATTTTCACTCGATGCCTTAATGAAGGGAAAATTCCTGAGGATTGGAACAACGCTACAATGATCTTGCTACATAAAAAGGTGACATTGAGGATCTCAGAAACTACAGACCTATCAGCCTCCTATCAGTGGTTTATAAAATCTTCACTAAAGTTCTTTCACACCGCTTTAAGGTGACACTGGACATGGCTCAACCGAGAGAACAAGCTGGATTCAGGAGTGGCTACAGCACAATAGATCATATCCACGTACTGAGAGAACTAATTGAAAGAGCGAGGGAATATGAACTTCCATTGTGCATGGCTTTTATCGATTATGAAAAAGCCTTTGATTCGGTGAAACCATCAGCAGTTGCAATGGCTCTGAAATCCTGCGGTATTGAAGATGCATACATTAATATTATTAATAACATCTATGAAAATGCAAGTGCAAAGATTCGGCTGTTTGAAAATACAACACACATAAAAATTGGAAAAGGAGTGAGACAAGGTGACACCATATCTCCGAAGCTCTTTAATGCCACATTGGAAAATGTCTTTCAATCACTGAACTGGGAAAACAAAGGGATAAAGATTAATGGAGATTATCTAACCCACCTTCGTTTTGCTGATGACATAGTCATTTTTGCAACTACCCCATCAGAGCTACAGAGTATGATCCAGGAACTTGCTGACAAGAGTAAAGAAGTGGGATTAAAAATGAACTTTCAGAAGACAAAAGTGATGTACAATGCTTTTACAAGAAATGAAGATTTATTGATTGATGGAGAAAAGCTGGAGATAACAGACACGTACGTTTATCTTGGACAGCAGATATCAAGTGAGGGTCACATTGATGAAGAAATTAATCGGCGTACAAAACTTGCCTGGAGAGCTTTTGGAAGAAACAGCATAATTTTCAAGAGCAATATGCCATTATGTCTTAAAAGAAAAGTGTTTGATCAATGCATCCTTCCAGTGCTTACGTATGGTGCAGAGACGTGGACCTTAGCTAAAAGAGACATACAAAGGCTGCAAACAACTCAAAGAAGCATGGAGAGGTGCATGCTTGGTGTAACCAGGAGAGATAAGAAGAGGAACACGTGGATCCGAAAAATGACAAGAGTGGAAGACATCATGATCAGAGTTAAATCCCTGAAATGGCAATGGGCTGGACATACTGCCAGAAGGACAGACCATCGATGAAGTTGTGACAGCGCTCAAACTGAGCGCTGCACATTTAGGTCGAAAACCCATTCCCTAGTTTATTTATTTATTTAATTATTATTTCATTTATTTATTTATTTATTCATTTTTATTAATTCATGTATTTTTTGAAGGGGTACGTTTTATTTTGCCACATACTTTCGGGTGAATCTTTTCTTGTTTTTTTTCTCCCCGTCCCCCCTCTCCCAGCACAAGGCGCAAGACTAGCTAGACAGAACAAGGCTTCACAGGACAGACCGACACCGTAAGGAGTAAACGCTGGTGACAGCCTTCGGCGAGCTGGCTTTGTTGTATGTTTTATTGGGGGCAATAGAAGTGTCCACCGTCTATAGCATCCACAATGCGTGTTGGCCCGACTGGAGACTTGTTGGAACCAAAGCTAACTGTCCTGTTGCTCAGTCCTGGAAACACATAAATCTGGCCAATTTATTTGAATTTTCATTCAGGACTGACAACAGTCCAACGCATTTTCTATAAAAGAAAATGAGAAAATGTGTGATCATAATTTTTTTAGGTGGTCTCTCACTTTTCTTGGCATTGTGCAGGTGGTGGATATATATATCCATATATATGTCCTCTTAAGTAAAAAAAGTTGAGAAAAAGTCAGAAATCTTGTCGCGGAAATTTCTCTTTCAAAATTAATCTATCTTTCTGGTGAGTGTGCTCTGTGTGTGTGTGTGTACTTTAGGTAACTGTAGTTCTTTTTTTTTTTTTATGCTGTCAGTAGGTCGGAGTGAGGATATTGTATTTTAGGTGAATCGTTGTAACGTCATTTCATAAATTTGTTTTCCTCTTTTATTTTTCTGGGAGAAGAAGAGAAAAAAAAAAAAAAGAAATATATATATATATAGGTATATGTGGGATGTAAGGTCAGGTGATGCGTAACATCACAGCCTCTCCTTGACAAATGTCAACCCCGCCTTCTCGTGGTGCATCCTGTTCTCACTAAAGGGGCTCTGACGACCGCCAATAGCGGTATAACTATACCATCGGGATTAGAGGAAATTCTATCCCACACTCACCAACCCGCTTGGCCAGCGTGGTGAGTTATGGCCAAACCCCTCCAAAATGATTCCACAACTTAAATCTTGGCCCTCAGTCTCCGGCAGCTGGAATGTACCTGGCCAAGGCAGCGGCCAGTGCGACATGAAGGCAGAGGATGCTAAGAATCCCCGGAGGACCGGACTAGGCTGCCATCTGATGCTGACCTTGGCTACGTACAATGGACGCTCCCTATCTTCTGATTCAAGGTTTCTTGAATTGGAAGAGGAACTACAAAGGATCAAGTGGGACATCGTGGGGCTAAGTGAGGTAAGGAGAAAAGGAGAAGATCTCATTGAACTGAAAAGTGGACATCTCTTCTACTATCGTGGGACAGATACTGGCAGAACTAGTGGTGTTGGATTTATAATAAACAAGAAACTGAAGGATAAAGTTGTAGAAGTTGAAAGTTCCTCTGACAGAGCTGCACGACTTGTTATCCAACTCTCGAAAAGATACCAGGCTCAGATTATTCAAACTTATGCACCCACCACAAGTCATCCTGAAGAAGAAATTGAAGAATTTTATGAGGAAATTTGTCATCTAAATAATAAAGGTAAGCAGCACTTGAAAATAATTATGGGAGATTTCAATGCAAAAATAGGGCAACGGCAACAGAATGAAACTTCAGTAGGTAAATTCGGTCACGGCAACAGAAACCAGCGTGGAAATACTCTCGTTGAGTTTGCAGAGGCAGAAAGGTTTTTCATCTTGAACTCCTTCTTCAAGAAAAAGCCACACAGGAAATGGACATGGAGACATCCAAATGGGACGACAAGTGAAATTGATTTTATTATGTGTAACAAAAAATTCGTCATAGAAGACTGCAGTGTGCTAAACAAGTTCAACACAGGTAGTGACCATAGATTGGTGAGATGTAAGATGCACCTCAACACTAAACTTGAACGTGGCAAGCTCATAAGACAAACCAAATCTATTGACATAACCAACCTTAAAAAACACCGTAATACCTTCAAGTTGGAACTGAAGAACAGGTTCTCTGCTTTAGAAGGCTTAACATCGGAAGAAGTGGACATCTCTGAAGTTAACAGAAAAGTAACCAAAGCTCTTATGGAAACAGCAACAAAATTAGCTGGGTCTAAAAACAAGTTGCATGTAAATAAATTATCAGGAAAAACGAAAATGTTGATGCAAAAAAGAAGAGAGATGAGAACAACTAAAGAAGATGTGACTTCCAAAGTGGAATATATAGAGCTATGCAAGACAGTAAGAAAAAGTATCACTGAAGACGTAAGAAAATTCAACTGTGAACTAGTGAGGAAAGCAATTGAAAACAACCAAAGCCTAAAGATAGCAAAGGGACATCTCAGTAAGGGAAGAAAACAGATTATGGCACTGAGAAAAGAAGATGGTTCTGTAACAAGAAATAGAGGCGAAATTTTGACAAGAGTGAAAGATTTCTACTCCAAATTATATGAAAGGGATGATACATGCACTCCAGACATCATGAAAGATACCAGTACCAGAGTTCCTCCAGTCCTTCCAGCAGAAGTTGCACATGCAATCAAGAACATGAAGCGGGGAAAAGCTCCAGGAGAAGATGGAATTACTGTAGACATCATACAAGAAGCAAGTGGAGAAATCGAAACAGTACTCGCACAAATTTTCACTCGTTGCCTTAATGAAGGAAAGATTCCTGAGGATTGGAACACCGCTACAATGATCCTGCTACATAAGAAAGGTGACATTGAGGATCTCAGAAACTACAGACCTATCAGCCTCCTATCAGTAGTTTATAAAATCTTCACTAAAGTTCTTTCACACCGCTTGAAGGTAACACTGGACATGGCTCAACCGAGAGAACAAGCTGGATTCAGGAGTGGCTACAGCACAATAGATCATATCCACGTGCTGAGAGAACTAATTGAAAGAGCGAGGGAATATGAACTTCCATTGTGCATGGCTTTTATAGATTATGAAAAAGCCTTTGATTTGGTGAAACCATCAGCAGTTACCACGGCTCTGAAATCCTGCGGTATTGAAGATGCATACATTAATATTATTAATAACATCTATGAAAATGCAAGTGCAAAGATTCGGCTGTTTGAAAATACAACACACGTAAAAATTGGAAAGGGAGTGAGACAAGGTGACACCATATCTCCGAAGCTCTTTAATGCCACATTGGAAAATGTCTTTCAATCACTGAACTGGGAAAACAAGGGGATAAAGTTTAATGGAAATTATCTAACCCACCTTCGTTTTGCTGATGACGTAGTCATTTTTGCAACTACCCCATCAGAGCTGCAGAGTATGATCCAGGAACTTGCTGACAAGAGTAAAGAAGTGGGATTAAAAATGAACTTTCAGAAGACAAAAGTGATGTTCAATGCTTTTACAAGAAATGAAGATTTATCGATTGATGGAGAAAAGCTGGAGATAACAGACACATACGTTTATCTTGGACAGCAGATATCAAGTGAGGGTCACATTGATGAAGAAATTAATCGGCGTACAAAACTTGCCTGGAGAGCTTTTGGAAGAAACAGCATAATTTTCAAGAGCAATATGCCAGTATGTCTTAAAAGAAAAGTGTTTGATCAATGCATCCTTCCAGTGCTGACGTATGGTGCAGAGACGTGGACCTTAACTAAAAGGGACATACAAAGGCTGCAGACAACTCAAAGAAGCATGGAGAGGTGCATACTTGGTGTAACCAGGAGAGATAAGAAGAGGAACTCGTGGATCCGAAAAATGACAGGAGTGGAAGACATCATGATCAGAGTTAAATCCCTGAAATGGCAATGGGCTGGACATACTGCCAGAAGGACAGATCATCGAGGGACAGCCGAAATTTTAGATTGGATTCCAAGGGACAGGAAAAGACCCAGAAGAAGACCACATGGGAGATGGGTGGATGAAATTCGAAAGTATGCAGGGGTGACATGGAGGAGACTGGCACAAGACAGACCGTTGTGGAGGAAACTTGGGGAGACCTTCGTCCAGCAGTGGATTGATAATGGTTGACAATGATGATGATGATATGTGTGTGTAGTAATTATGGTGTTGATCGACCATCTACTTGTATTTATGTAACCACCATTATAAAGAAAATTCTGTGTCGATTACAAATATAATTAGGAAATAAGTATTTGTTGTATGGAACAGTCTGCCCCGCGTAGAATTATGGATATATATGTATAAAGGTGCCATATAAATGTACATGATAACTTTGAGATTTATTTTTTTCTTTTATTCCTCCCCCGTCTTCTGTCTTGAAGTGAAGCTACCACGTAGAGATGGTTAACCAGAAAGGTTCCTTGCTTCCCCCCCCCTCTTTCTTACGTGATGGTGTGAAAGAAAAGCTCAGCTTGCTTCCGGCCCCAGTAACAGGGAAAAGCTTTACGCGTACTCGGGTTTGCCAAGTGTTGCTGGTACGCAGAGGGGGTGGTTTGCAGCATCTCTCTCTTTATTTATGGGATGACCAGAAGTTGGTCAAGCATTTCCGGCCAGCAGTGCACCTGCGTTCCCAGGAGAAGAGAAAGTCGTTGAAGGCAGAGTGGTATCAGATTACACATTTTGGAATGCGTTCCCTCTCTTGCGTATGGTGATAAATTTCGCATCTGGAATCGCCCTTTCCATGTTATGTCATAAGACGCAAGCGTTAGTAAGCGGTGTGGGGGGCGACCGCGTTTTTCACGCAACAGCTGGATGGGGGCAATCTTATTGGAGGAAAGTAGCGTCGGTGCAGAGGGCGCTGGCGTACTCTCGCATCCTTCGGAGAAGACGTGTGAGTTGAAATTTTTTTTTTTGACACTCTTCGATTACTTTTTTTGGCTGCTAAGACCGAGTCCTCTCCGGAAGATGAAGAAAATTTCGTGGTCCCCGAGATATCCCTAATCCTCGGGAAGTCCTTTATATCCTGCCCGGTAAATGAAAGATGAACGACGGCAAAAGGGAAACCGAAAACTAAGAGCAGCATAGGATTAACAAAAAAGGGATTTGCTCCCTGTCTCCATGTGCGGGTTTGTAACCGGAGCGTCGGTTCTTGGAAGAGCCTGCTTACCTCAGCGACCGGGCAAGTTCGCTAATCAACCCGTCACATCGACTCATCACTCAAAAAAAAAACAACAAAGGGTTATCATCCTGGGATGTGTGCTAAGGGCTACTCGGAAGGAGAACTGCTGCTGTACTACCAGTCCCATGGTAGATGTAATTAGAACATCAACAGAAAAAAAAAAAAATTCACATTGCCGTCCGAACGAGTAATGTCCTGAAGTGCCAGTCCTGTACACTGGAGGTACCCATTTCTTCAGAGACTAGAGGAAAAAAAAAAACGTGGAGAGGTATGCTGTATTCCGGAAGCGGTAAGCAGAAATTTTTAAATCATCCTCGTCACACCGAACGTCTAACCTACTAGCCGCCATGTTGGTCCTTCAGAAGTTGACTCTTTTCTCACTACGAGACTTTCTTTTTTTTTCCACCTGCCTATTTGAAAAACAACAAACAAACAACTAAACTAAATAAATAAAAAAAAATCTACTTTGTTCTGGGAGTTACTCCCCAAGGTAATATTTCTGTCAGTTTAGAAAATGTGGTGACGTAAAATAAAAAAAAAAATTAGATTTTAGAATCTTGGCCAACATCTCCCATGTAAGAGTAAAATTGCCTAAAAAAAAAAAAATGTATATTGAATAATGCTAGAAAGTGTACAACATTTTTTTCTCAAAGTTGTCCTTAAGGAATCGAAAAAAAAAAAAAAAATTGCTGTGTAAAAATATAAACAAAAATGTGAAATTTATGTAACCTTCCTGTGTGTTTGTGGAAAGCAAAGCAGAAATTCAAATTACAAAATAGAAAGGGAATTTAAAATCACTGATTAAATTGTTTACCAATAAATGCAGACCGACTGGTCTTTTACAAAATTGATTTCTTGAGTTTGTAATGTGTTGTGTGATTAATATATGTTAGTCAATAGCATGTATCCACATTAGCTTAGACTAGTGGGTGGATCGGATTTGGGGCCCTGCCCATTTATTTTGCACGTCACAGACAGCAAAAGTCCTTGAATAACACATTGTTTTTTTTTTGTTTTTTTTTTCGGCCATAAAAATGGAATAACTGTCATGTACTGCAACAACTAATTTCCTATTATTGTCATCAGTTGTGGGAATAAATTGGGTCTTCATATAGAAATACCCGTAAGTTTTGCTTGTCTACTTTAATATCCATACTCTGAGGGAAAGGGTGGAAATTTAAATTTAAATTTGCATATGCCAACTTCATTTTAATTTAGTATCCTCCCACCCCCACAACATAACAGTTTAATTGGGGTAAGGATTTATGGCCGGTGGTTGTATCAAGCGGCAAACGTAACTTCAGGGGTTCTCAGAATTTCACTGGAACGGGTAGGAATCTTGGCCCCCTAGCGAATGGAAGATCAAAATGTTAATTTTTCGACCAGTAAGATCTACACTGGGGAATTTAATTCAGGGAGGCTTGCGTTTGCCAGCTAGTGATTGGATGATGGGATATTTTGAGGTAGTGTGGGTCTTCTTGGGGGTCGTCGAAAATTTTAACAAGGGAAGAGAAGAACTTCGTCACTTTCATCTTTTCACTTGTTCTTCTAAGTCAAGGTGCTTGACTTGCACTTTTTTTATTACTGGTGACATGTCACTTGGGGTTTTTTTGTTTTGGTGGTCCAAAACGTGGACGCCGCCATGATGTATCAGGAACCCGGCAAAGGATGACGAGGGCCCGCACCAAGTTTGACGGACCGGGGCAGACATCGCAGACCAGTACCCTATGTGGAGGAACAACGATAACAGTGTTTGGCGGACGAGAATTCTCCCGGCTCAGGAGTGGTCAGCAGCGCGATATCTTGGCCAGATTCGGAGGTTAAGGTAGGAAATCCATCCTATTCTTTTTTTTGGTGTCCCCTCATAAAATGTTTATCAGATCAGTCCATACGAGTCTTCCGTTAGAGTAAATAATTTTATGCGTAAATAAGTACTTGAGTACAGGTTCCTGTCAGAGAGTCTTAAATCATTTTTTGCTAGTATCATGAGCGTATATTTATTATTATGCCAAATCATAACCAATAAATTGTTTTTGTTGTTAATTTTGTCTCAGTTCCATGATGAGTGTATCGTTAACTACAATATGTGTGTTCAACCCTAGATTATTTGGAGAATATATATATCTTTTGGAACCGGAACTTAGAAAATCACTTCACTTATGCTTTTTATTTTAAATCTAGACGTTCACAAAAATATTGCGGCACACAGCGGACCCTTTGACTCCCAAAGGAAAATCTGCTGTGTGAAACACAACGCCCCATCAGTGGATTCTGAAGCTGCGTCAGCCCTAAATCAGGAAATCGCAGAATCACAATCCACTAGACACCCCCTTGGCTCCCAATATTACGCCGGGTGAACCCAATTAGGAACTCGAGCGATAATAGACAGCCAAAATTTTAGATTGGATTCCAAGGGACAGGAAAAGACCTAGAAGAAGACCACATGGAAGATGGGTGGATGAAATTTGAAAGTATGCGGGAGTGACATGGTGGAGACTGGCACAAGACAGACCGTTGTGGAGGAAACTTGGGGAGATCTTCGTCGAGCAGTGGATTGATAATGGTTGACGATGATGATGATATATATATATACATCTCTCTCTCCCTCTCTCATTATATCAACAAAACATTTATGTACAATTTTTACACCAGAATTGGCTTTCTTTTAAAAATGTGTGAGTGTTTGTTTAGATTTAATAAAGGCAGACCTTCAAAATGCATAACAGGAGGATCCATCCATTTTAACCCAGTACAACAGCAGTAAAAATATAAAAGCCTGTAGCAGTAGTGATTGCTACTTGGCATAAACTATACTTGATGCTTACTCTATAAATTGTCCCTTTATGTTTGTATAAGTTTGTGTTAAAAAAAAAATGCATGTGTTGTGGTACCTCTAAACTGTGCATTCTTCTTTGTGTTGATGTTCCTTTGAGAGAAATAACTTAATATGAGTTAATTACTGATACAGCTTATGTAGCATACATAACATATTAAAACTCTCAAAGAACATTCAGTTCAGATCTGATTCACAGCATAGTTTTTTAGTATATATTACAAAGTTATCCATGTCCACATCTGTTTTATTAGTATAAGAAGAATAACTGGTCATTATGAATAGTAGTATGAACAAAATAGGTTAAATGCAGCATAGCGCTTTTACTCTAATTTTTTAAGTGTGTTCTGGCATCCAATATTGGACTGAATTAGTTTTGTTGCATTCTGCAGATTACTTAATTATAAAGTGCTACAATAAAATAACAGGATAAATGTACAGCAATGCATCCTTTCAACAGGTAGGAACCATATGAGTTTTCAAAATAAGATGGACAATGGAGATTTGTATATATTATTTACCAATCTCACAGCACATGCTACTGCATTACGAAATTATACAAATGTAAGACTCCAATTTATACAACCCAAATTAGGTATATGTTTCTTATTCTGAGAAAGGTAAGTTTGAATTTTTTCATATAAAGTTCAAAGTAATACATCTTCCTTTATGTCATGTGCAATATATATACAAGGCGGCTACACTTTTGACTTCGGCCCCTGTCGTCTGCTTCAGCCAATGCGCCGCTGGAATGACGGGAGAAACGTTTCGCTGCAGCTGCATCGCCGTTTTCTCCCGTGCTGTGTATGCTACATAATCGCTGTTTGCCGAGTGCATGAGCTGTGAATCTGTGTACTTAACTTCTGTTCGTCCTGTTCTAAGCGATACGTGTGTTGTGTTCTTTCCAGCGTGCGTTGTAGCTCTGTCGGTCGCCATGTGGAACTGGAGGCGTTTCTTTGACGAAGTTGGGAATTGTGAAGAAACATGTATTGCATGGTGTGAGCGGAAAGGATTGCTTCCAACCGAATGAAGATGTTCTGCAGGTCATCCAATGAGTTTGCGAGTGGATATGTGTCATCGTTTAGGACAATTCAGGTGTAGGAAGAATCATGTTACAGGGAAAAGCGAGCAGTATTCCCGTTTACTTGGGACATGGTTTGAAGCTGCTTGTATTCCTCTTGATAAGGTGATGACTCTTTTATATTGTTTCGCCAAAGGATTGTCCTACGATGATGCAATTGAGGAATCTTCCCAGGGTGGGGTTTCCACATCCTCCGCAACAGTCAGTGACTATTATCAGTCTTGCAGAGAACTAGTCGCAGAGTTTATGGTAGCCTACGAACAAGACGAAGGACAGCTTGGAGGCCCTGGTGTAATCGTAGAAGTGAAGGAGGCGAAGGTTGGGAAGCAGAAGTATAATCATGGTCATCTCGTTGAGGGCACCTGGATCCTTGGCATCTTTGAACGAGATTCAAAACGATTCAGGGTTGAGATCTGCCAGGAGAATAACCACTCTGCTCACACATTGCTGCCGCTCATCCAGAAACATGTTCAACCTGGAAGTACTGTAATTATGGATCAGTGGGCTGTGTACCGCAATCTCCCATCCTGTGGTTTCCAACATCTGTTAGTAAACCACTCGCTCAATTTCATCGATCTGACTACTGGGGCGCATACGCAAGGCGTTGAAAGCAATTGGCGGCCCCTCAAATCCTCACTATCTAATGGAATTCACAAAGACCACTTGGCAGACCACATTCTCGAATATTTATTCCGATGAAATTGTCGTCTTTCCTCTGAACACTGTTTTGAGGTGATGATTGCTATCATCAAACAGTTCTTCCCTAGTGCGTAATGTTTTCCACTTAAATATTCATACTAGATAGACAGGTTCTCAATGACGAGGAAACACTTCTTTTCCGTCATTATAAATATTTAACACCACCTGAACTACTGACATTCCATAAAGGCCCTTTTCAGGGCCAGCCATATTACAAAATAAGCCCCTTCCTTTTAAAAATGCCTCCCGCCGCATACTTCACGTCCTTAACACTACTCCCGCACAACACGCAGCGAAGGAGCAAAAAACGGCAATGCAGCTGCAGCGCCACCTATTGCGAAACGTTTCTCCTGGCATTCCTGCGGCGCGTTTGCTGAAGCAGATGATGGGGATTGAAGTGCATCCTACAAGTCTTGAAAAACACCATGCCCTGGGAATGTAAATTATTGGCCTAGGCAGGTAAATAAAAATTCTAGTTGCCCGTTCTGGGCAAAAGACAGTTGTCAGATGTCGTTTTTCCTTCCACTGCTAATCAGCAGGTGTTGTATAATTGTTACGAAGTGCCAAGGACAGAAGAATATCCTTTAATTATACAGTATTATGCTCTAGGACCGGAAATTGGGACCATATGTATTTTTGCTCCAAATGTCGTTTATAGTCAGCGACAGGATATATGCCTGTGATGGAACTGGCCTCCATTGTTTAGTGACAAAGGGCAAAAACTTTGACGAAAGGAACATGGTAGAATCACTAAATTTCTCAAATACCCATTTCATCATTATCATCTTAAAGCTTGAGATATACACGCTTTTGTGCATTGCACATTTTGAACAGACTTAAAATGGAAGTACAAAACATGTAAAAAATGTTCATATTTTTTAACTTAAAAAAAATGAGGGTTCTGATTTTTTATCTTAAAAGATAAATTTCTCTGGCTATCCAGCTTTCACTACCTGGGCAGGTAAATAACTTCAGCTGGGCATGTAATTTTTCAGATATTTTTCAAGCCCTGATATATATAGTACGTAAAATTGATTCTATATACATTACATAACAAGTAAAAACTTGATAATAACATGAGCCAGAAATCGTTTAGACATGCTCTTTAAAAGTAGGCATTACTCACTTAGAACTCTTGTTAAACTGCCATCATTTGAGAACATTTTTGTGTATAACCAAATTTTCTTGGAAATAATTAAGACATTTTTATTGTACTAGGAGTCAGAAACTTTAAGACATATTTTATACATAACCAATTTTTCCACTGGGTCGACACACAAATAGGAAATGCGTATATATTGTGTATGAAGGTGTTTCACTTTGTGTGGTTAACTTGTGAATATATTTTTTAAACAACTAGGGGCCACAGACAGGTTACTGTAACTTGTAAATCAATTACCAAAATAAAAAATAGAGAACAGAAAAATATAGGCATTTACATGGATTAACGTTTATTATTGCCAAAGATCCTTGAGTCCAGGGCCCCTAACGCTTTGGGAAAATATTTATGTACTTAAAGTGTTATTTTTTTTTCCACTCTAAAATTAAAATCATTTACAGAAATTTTATTCCATGCATGATAACTCATTTCTTTGATATAATATAAAAAATGGAAATGTTAGCATTAGCTAAGTGTTTTATCCCAAATGATCCTTGGGCAAGGCACCTGTTAATTACCATTTAATAATTATGCCCAATGTATATAAAATTAAAGATGTTTAATAAAATGTGTACACTGAAAATTAACCTCCATTAAGAGAAATAAAAAGTTTTTGCACCCAGTTTCAATGTATTATTATTGTTAAGTGATGCTTGAATTAATCAGTATTTCTTCCCTAACAAACTCATTTAGACATTTGCAGCATTCAGTGTATCAAAAATGACTTTGTCAAGAAAATAACTTGTCAAAACACAAAATAAGACTTTGTCCTACACTTAGACTTTGTCATTGCAAATGTTCTGCTATTTTGGAATACTTACCTGTGTAATATTTTTTCTAGTAAAATAGATTATTTTCAATGCATTTATTGTCTTTATCCTTTCAAAATCTGTGCTTTTCCTCACATTTGAGTGATTTTTTTTATATGAATTTACCAAACTATGTAAATTTAAAACTGAAAACGTGTTATTTGCACATAACATGCATTTTTTAGAATAAGAAATATATGCATGTTTCCATGTGCATTTCATTACAAAGGTCACTTTATTCGGTGATATCTTTCTGCTGTGCTGTATTTAATGTTACAAGTAAAGACACATTCACATTACTTGACATTAAGGTTCACAACATACTAAGCTGTGCAACTCAGTTAAGGGTCATGGAGGTTGAAACTAAGAGATGCTGTTTCGTATTTCACCCATGCTAACTACGTAAGCTGGATTTGTATGCATATGTTGTGAAAAGTTGTGCCTGCCTGCTTTTGCATGATTTCCCTCAAGATGCAAAAGCACACTATTTCTGTTCAAAAGCATTAGTGAATCCTTGTACATTTTTTAAACTTTTGGATTATCTCAAATTAAAAACAGACAATGAAATTGATTGAGTGAACTCCTAATAAGTTTCAAAAGAAAAAAAAATGTTGAGTTTGAATTTTTGAAGAGGAAAATGACATAAATGTCTTTCTTTGTAACCATAGAATGGGTGTGAACTAATGACTTATGTTCAAATTCATTGTATTGAACAGATTATTGTAAATAATTATTTATCACAGGTAGGCTAAAACATTTCAATGTGAACAAAATTGTACAGGGTGACTTTCCAAAATATTGCATATTTCTGTCAATTGTTCTTCGTAGGCTTGTGGAAAGAAGTGCTGTTATATATATATATATATATATATAACAGAACTGGGAGAACTAGTGGTGTTGGATTTATAATAAACAAGAAACTGAAGGATAAAGTGGTAGAAGTTGAAAGTTCCTCTGACAGAGCTGCACGACTCGTTATCCAACTATCGAGAAGATACCAGGCTCAGATTATTCAAACTTATGCACCCACCACAAGTCATCCTGAAGAAGAAATTGAAGAATTTTATGAGGAAATTCGTCATCTAAATAATAAAGGTAAGCAGCACTTGAAGATAATTATGGGAGATTTCAATGCAAAAATAGGGCAACGGCAACAGAATGAAACTTCAGTAGGTAAATTCGGTCACGGCAACAGAAACCAGCGTGGAAATACTCTCGTTGAGTTTGCAGAGGCAGAAGGATTTTTCATCTTGAACTCCTTTTTCAAGAAGAAGCCACACAGGAAATGGACATGGAGACATCCAATTGGGACGACAAGTGAAATTGATTTTATTATGTGTAACAAAAAATTCGTCATCGAAGACTGCAGTGTGCTGAACAAGTTCAGCACAGGTAGTGACCATAGATTGGTGAGATGTAAGATGCACCTCAACACTAAACTGGAACGTGGCAAGCTCATAAGACAAACAAAATGTATTGACATAACCAACCTTAAAAAACACCATAATACTTTCAAGTTGGAACTGAAGAACAGTTTCTCTGCTTTAGAAGGCCTAACATCGGAAGAAGTGGATATTTCGGAAGTTAACAGAAAAGTAACCAAAGCTCTAATGGAAACAGCAACAAAATTAGCTGGATCTAAGAACAAGTTGCATGTGAACAAATTATCAGGAAAAACCAAAATGTTGATGCAAAAAAGAAGAGAGATGAGGACAACTAAAGAAGATGTGACTTCCAAAGTGGAATATATAGAGCTATGCAAGACAACACGAAAAAGTATCACTGAAGACATAAGGAAATTCAACTGTGAGCTAGTGAGGAAAGCAATTGAAAACAACCAAAGCCTTAAGATAGCAAAGGGACATCTCAGTAAGGGAAGAAAACAGATTATGGCTCTGAGAAAAGAAGATGGTTCTATAACAAGAAATAGAGGCGAAATTTTGACAAGAGTGAAAGATTTCTACTCCAAATTATATGAAAGGGATGATACATGTACTCCAGACATCATGAAAGGTACCAGAGTTCTTCCAGTCCTCCCAGCAGAAGTTGCTCATGCAATCAAGAACATGAAGCGGGGGAAAGCTCCAGGAGAAGATGGAATTACTATAGACATCATACAAGAAGCAAGTGGAGAAATTGAAACAGTACTCGCCCAAATTTTCACTCGATGCCTTAATGAAGGGAAGATTCCTGAGGATTGGAACAACGCTACAATGATCCTGCTACATAAAAAAGGTGACATTGAGGATCTCAGGAACTACAGACCTATCAGCCTCCTATCAGTGGTTTATAAAATCTTCACTAAAGTTCTTTCACACCGCTTAAAGGTAACACTGGACATGGCTCAACCGAGAGAACAAGCTGGATTCAGGAGTGGCTACAGCACAATAGATCATATCCACGTACTGAGAGAACTAATTGAAAGAGCGAGGGAATATGAACTTCCATTGTGCATGGCTTTTATCGATTATGAAAAAGCCTTTGATTCGGTGAAACCATCAGCAGTTACCACGGCTCTGAAATCCTGCGGTATTGAAGATGCATACATTAATATTATTAATAACATCTATGAAAATGCAAGTGCAAAGATTCGGCTGTTTGAAAATACAACACACATAAAAATTGGAAAGGGAGTGAGACAAGGTGACACCATATCTCCGAAGCTCTTTAATGTCACATTGGAAAATGTCTTTCAATCACTGAACTGGGAAAACAAAGGGATAAAGATTAATGGAGATTATCTAACCCACCTTCGTTTTGCTGATGACGTAGTCATTTTTGCAACTACCCCATCAGAGCTGCAGTGTATGATCCAGGAACTTGCTGACAAGAGTAAAGAAGTGGGATTAAAAATGAACTTTCAGAAGACAAAAGTGATGTTCAATGCTTTTACAAGAAATGAAGATTTATCGATTGATGGAGAAAAACTGGAGATAACAGATACATATGTTTATCTTGGACAGCAGATATCAAGTGAGGGGCACATTGATGAAGAAATTAATCGGCGTACAAAACTTGCCTGGAGAGCTTTTGGAAGAAACAGCATAATTTTCAAGAGCAATATGCCATTATGTCTTAAAAGAAAAGTGTTTGATCAATGCATCCTTCCAGTGCTTACGTATGGTGCAGAGACGTGGACCTTAACTAAAAGAGACATACAAAGGCTGCAGACAACTCAAAGAAGCATGGAGAGGTGCATGCTTGGTATAACCAGGAGAGATAAGAAGAGGAACTCGTGGATCCGAAAAATGATGAGAGTGGAAGACATCATGATCAGAGTTAAATCCCTGAAATGGCAATGGGCTGGACATACTGCCAGAAGGACAGACCATAGATGGACAGCCGAAATTTTAGATTGGATTCCAAGGGACAGGAAAAGACCCAGAAAAAGACCACATGGGAGATGGGTGGATGAAATTCGTAAATATGCGGGAGTGACATGGAGGAGACTGGCACAAGACAGACCGTTGTGGAGGAAACTTGGGGAGACCTTCGTCCAGCAGTGGATTGATAATGGTTGACAATGATGATGATGATGATGATATATATATATATATATATATACTTAAGAGCAAAACTGAAGACTAAGGAAAAAATTTTAGAATTTAAAACGAAGGGTGCAAGATGATTAAAATCTCCGCACGTTGGTTTCTTGCTGTATGAGGAGGCCATCAGCCCCACCCTCACTGCCCCCCAGCGTCTAGGGAGTGGCGGAAGAGGTCAGCCATGTTCTTCTCTTGTGAGGAGAAAAGTTTTTGTCACACAAGAGGTAAGCTCTCTTCCTTGTTTTTGGGTTCTAGGTTTTATAAGTTCAATGTTTGTACTTCATGTACCTTTTCCTCTGTCGTTTTTTATCTTTTCAGCTTTTAAGCATTGGTTTGTCTGTTAACATTTTTGCGGGTTTTAACTCTTACTTTTCTTTGTAACTTTGAGCGCCTTTTGGGGTACCTAGGAACAGAAGATGGCTAAGCTTGTTCCTTTTCTATGCGCTGTCTATGCGCTGTTTTTTCAAAGTAGTTAAGTTCTTAATAACTAATTAATTATGCACTTAAAGCACTGCTGAAATACTTTGTACATATTGCAACTAACTGTTTAAGGTATATAACTTTCACAAAGTTTTCTTTAGTTAATTATTATCTTTAACTTATTCTCGTTTTCGTGCTGTCATAAGTTGTAGAGTAGGGGGTTTTAGACTCAAGTTTTCTTTCAAAAATCTGTTCGTTATAAATTAACATTTCCTTTTTTAATTGCAATGTAAAATTTGGATTTCTTTTGCATTGTTTTTCAGGTTTAAATTCTCTCTCAAACGAACTTGGAATTTCGTTATAGCTGAAAATCATTTCTAATTATTATGTCACTCTCACAGCTTGAGTTCTCTTTAATCTTCTTCTCTCTGTTTAATAGTAACAGATGAAGAGCATGGGTCGGGCCATGAAGGTTAATGGATGCAAGCGAAATTGTTAACTAGTGCTAGGTCATGCTACTCTACGGAGGACATGACTTATATATATATTTTTTAAACTATTTTAGGTGGGAATGTTACTTGCATCTATGGCCTTGCAGAAACCCATTTCCAACTAGGTCTTTGTGGAAGTGAGAAAATGCAGAGTTTTTGCTGGTCCTTGATAAAGCCAAGGCTCAGTATTCTCGACACCTTCTACATTCAGTTGTTTTATTTTATTTTTTATCTTTTCTCCTTTTACTCACACAGGTAGATACATAACCTTTTCTATGTTGTACTAGGTGTGAGTCAAAATTATATATGTATTTTTTTGCTTAGGTATCTTCTTTATAGAATATATATATATATATATATATATATAGTCAAAATTATATATGTATTTTTTTGCTTATTTATCTTCTTTATAGAATATATATATATATATATATATATATATATATATATTCTATAAAGAAGATACCTAAGCAAAAAAATACATATATAATTTTGACTCACACCTAATACAACATAGAAAAGGTTATGTATCTACCTGTGTGAGTAAAAGGAGAAAAGATAAAAAAATAAAATAAAACAACTGAATGTAGAAGGTGTCGAGAATACTGAGCCTTGGCTTTATCAAGGACCAGCAAAAACTCTGCATTTTCTCCTTCGTTTTAAATTCTAAAATTGTTTCCTTAGTCTTCAGTTTTGCTCTTAAGTATATATATATATATATATATATATATATATATATCATGCTTTTCTGTAATGATTTAAAAATTGATTCACATGTACTCAGAAATACACTTAAAAGTGTGTATTTCTGTTTCCAAACAATAGCAGCATGATACAAATTCTGGCAGTGAATCAAGAGTCAACACACAAATGTTTTCAAGTATTTACACGCTCTGTATTAACCTTCCCAGTGTGTCTCCACAATTCCAACTGAAACAGATTCCAAATATTCAGGGTTTTTACATGCCTGTAGCCAGACAAAGAAGTTGGGAGAGACAGCTAATAATTGAGGTCAGACAAATTATAAAGAGACTAGTGTGAATATTTAGGACACACAACTCAGGTGAGGTGCTGGCCATGGGTCTAACATGCTAGAATTATTTCAAAAGTATGCATAGTTATTAACATTATTTTTTTCTCTGTGTATACATTAAAAGTAGTGGAATGTCAGTTGTATGCTTTTCTAGGGGATGTCTTTAAAAAAAGTATAAATGTAAAAAACATGTAAGACATTTCAAAATGTTAAATAAATACTATTGTAGAATTTTGAATGCCTCCAAAAGGGAGGGGGAAAGGCCACACAAGTTTAGATTAAGCTAATTTATAGTGTTAAGGCATACATAAATGAATACTTTTTCTATCTTAAGGCTATGTCCATTTTGAATTTGTATTATTTCAAACTTCATTTCTTAAACTAGTTTAAGAAATTCTGTACTATTATGTTTTCAATATAGATGAAAAAAAAAATTAAAGTACTTGGTAGTAAACCCAAATACAATTTTGTTTTATATTCAATATTCCTATTACACATTATTTACCTATAAGCATTGATCTTTTGAAAGCAGTTTGTCTATATCTATATATTCAATATTCACTAATCTTTGCTGGTTTCAGATTTTTTTGAGTTCAGAGTAAAAAGATAATTGGAATGTTATTTAGTAAATCTTCAGTTGCTGACAATTAGATCACTGAAAAAAATGCTGTCTCAGTTCTCTCAAAAGATGTAACATGCCAGGTTATGTATCATAAAACAATCAAAGAGCCCTGTATTCTTGGTAATCTGAAGTTCAAAATTTACCACATAACTGCAAAAAGTGTATAAATAAATTACATCTTACCTAATTGAAAAAGCAATAGAAAGTACTGTAAAATAGTATCGGGTGCTAGCACAGAATTCCATATAAAAGTGAAAAATGTGTGAGTGAATAACAACTTAAGTTCTCGGGTAGATTTAAAATGTCCAAGAGGCGAAAACTTACTTGTTGAAGTTGTAATAAGTTACCCAGGTAGCACATATACACACTTACATTGCTACTACCTCAAACACAAATGTATGGCAACTGCAATAGGCCCACATCCAGGTAGGTGTCTCAGTGGCCACTTGACCAACCTCCAGTTGACCCTGAGTACTAATCAACATTGATCCAACATAAGGATAAATATTAACATAACATTATATCAGCATTAATTCAATGTTTCATACAACATAAAGCCATCAATCCTTCAACATTGAGCTAACAGTGTATAACAGGAAGCCAACATACCACGCAATGTTAAACCAGCATTCGGGTAACAACATTAAGCTGTCATTGTGCTAATATATCCTACAACAATAAGCCATCATTCATACAACATTGTGCCACTGTTATAACCATAACCCTTTGTTTTTAGAAAATTGAGTTAGCATATCACACAACATTAAACTATCATTTGGTTAATGTTGTGCCAATATTTCCTATAACATTAAGCTGTCAATTGTACAACATTGTGCCAACATATCACATAATATTTAACCATCATTCCTATATCGGTCTGCCAATCTTTTAATGCAAGAATGCAGCATGTCTAGTGTTCCAAGAGTTTTGTATGTTACATCATATTTTAGGCTCTACTTTGTTATTTGAAAATGCCACAACAGTTTTTTGTTCTGCACTGTATATGTTTAAGTGTTATGTATGAAAAAGCATGGCTGTGTAAAAAACAGATGAGTTGGAAATTATCTATGTATGGTTTACTAAGGACATAATGGAATTTTTTTCAGGGGTAGGGGCGACCAAAAATGGAAGTTCGAAATCCATCGGGACAAAATAAAAGTTAATGAAAAATAAAAGAAAAAAATTAAAGCAAATTTTCTATTGTGAGTTGATGCATTTTTTCCAATGTAAGTCACATTTTAACAAAGAAATGAAACACTTTTGGGGACCCCCTGTGGCTTACATAGATTTTTACTTATATGTACAGCAACAAATGTTACACAATCTCGTGTAGATGTAGTAATTTTTTTAATGATGCACGTGAAGGTGATATTTTGCATGTAACATACTGCTTTTTTTGCAAATACAGTAAAACTAACCAATAGCAAATCATGTTTACAACAATTCCCTGCCTAATTACCATCCATTTTTCTGGTCTCAAAATAGAAAACTTCTGGAAATAATTGTTGGCTGGTTATATGAAAGCCTGAATACAACAAATAATAATTCAAGCATGTACTAAATTTATGTACACGTTTGACTGTATTTTCAAGCATTTTTAAATATTGAAAAAAAGAAAGGAAAAAAAGGTAATATGTTTTTGTTCATGCAACTATAAGTTTGCCTCCACCCCTATAATTCTTCTGCTTCTGAAAATGTAGATGTGGGAAGTCTAACATTAAATTAATGTATATAAATATGACATACTTCAGTGGTACAATAAAAAAAAGTCTTAATGCTACATGTACTTGCATTGATGCAATGCTTTATAATGCAAGTTTTGCTGTCAAGTATATAATGCAAATACGTAATATGCAGTTCATTCTTGAAAGTAACTTATCTCTGGTATCTTAGCTCACATAATGTTATTAACTAATGAACAGGAACCGTACACCAATTATACTCAAAATACTGTAATTATACTAGTGATCCGAATTCCTTGGTGTAGAGTTTGCCGTCTACCTTTCCTAAAAAAGCCAACTGGTTGATGCGTGTAAGCTCGGAACTCTATTCTACACCAAGAAATTCAGATCACTAGTATAGTTATACTATTTTGGGGGGTTTATTAACTGTATTTTTTAAATACAAACTTTTGCAACATTGACCAAGAAAATAATAATATACCTAGTTTGTCAGTAAAATATTTTCAAATTACTGAATTATACACATGTATATTTCTTTAAATTTAAATCTGATGAACCCATGTTGCAATATATCCCCACAACTTTTGAACCTGCAGTATGTTAGGTAGACGAACGTTTTGTAACAACACTGAAGAGATGGGAATCCTGTTCAGTTGAAGTCTCGTGGAAAACATGTAGTTGTATCTAACCTTTCCTGTAAGTGTATAAAACCATGTGAAATTGCTGGGCATCAGGAAAAGAAAATCATAATCTAAGTACATGACATTTTGCAGAGGAATGGACTGCATATGTCACCTGCATTATAAAGAAGCCTCTTGGTCAAGTATTATGAACATTATCAAACTGCTGTTACAGGCATTATTAAGCAATGCTTCAAAATGCAGGTAACAGCAGAAAACATGTCCATTCATGAAATCTAAAGCTATCCCAGTAACGTCCCTAGTGACAGCCAGAATTTATTGCACGTCTGTTGCTGGCTGCGAATGCCTCGCTGTGTACTTTACTGGAAGCTATATTGATAAATATGGTTGTTGCGCTTTCAAATGAGAAGTAAAATGGTGGAACGAGTTTTAAAAAAGTAATGGCGAATGTATTATTCGACATTTTTTTCCCCCTTTTTTTCCTTTCAATTTCTGGTTAGTTCCTGCTTTTATTCAACATAATTTTAACAGCGATGTCATGTCCATGGAACTGGAGAAAATTGTGTGTGTGCTAACAAATAAATACTCAGTTACTGGGAATTTTGCAAAAAGTTTGTTATTTTCTCTTCTGGTCAAAATGGACAAATGAAAAAATTGTGATTAAGAATAAAATTAGATAATGAATAAACTGCAAAGAAAACAAAATAGATCAAGGAAGTTAGAATATCAGATGTACTACTCTAGTCTCCTTGGTCTGAACAAGCATGCTCTGTATAAAACATTCCTTGATTCATTTATATACTGCCACATTCATGGCAACCGCCAATGTATATTACTGCACTATTATTAGGAGAAAATCATTTCCTTGTAATTCAAGTGTTACCTTTGTTTTCTTTCCCAACACAAAATATACTACATATACTTGTAAGCTGTGTGAGAATTTTCTTCCCATTTTTATGGACAATGATTCAATTGCAGTGAACCTTATTAATTAAAGGCACTGATTCAATTAAAGATGCAAATCAGTGTCTCAACATTAAAAGGATTCTTCGAAGTAAATTTGAAAGATGACGATATTTCAAACTCACTTGTTAACTTACTCGTAGATTGTGCTTGGGGAACAACTGGGCTGAAATCTAAAACACACATGAAAATAGACTAGTTGTTTAAAAACAATTAAAGTATATAAGATGATTATGTGTAATGCAATTAATTTTCACCTAATAAATATTGTTTTAGCAATGCAACATGATTTTTTATTCATTTCCTTGTAATTCAAGTGTTACCTTTGTTTTCATACTGTTTGTACATTTAATGCCAGAAGCTTCCAAGATGGAAAATGAGAATTTGAACTACAGTGCACAATAAGTACACACACACACACATAATTTAAAAACAGAGAACTGACAGGCTTACAAATAATATAGCTTTAGAAGTGATATCTAAAAAAACTGGGATGAAGCTCCCACCTCACCATTTCAGCTTACCATAAGCCACCACTGCTTTTAACACTACTGAAAGGCAAAACTGCACGAATCCATGCAGTAAATTAAACTTAAACCCATATGTGATATAAAATTTTGGAAATTGCACTGATGAATACAACACAAAAATCTGAAGAAAAAACTTTATTTTTTAAATTATAATTTACATTCAGAGTGAACATAATTATCAATGATGTATTTCATATTAAAACACAAACAAACTGTACAAACTTGAAAATAATGATCTGCTCTCTAAATCAGGGTATTCAAAAAAGTATGACGATTATGGGCAAAACACGTAACAATATTAACAAATAAAGGTAACTTGATCACGCTAGTTACGTTAACTGAAACTTTTACAAAAAGTTCGTAAGTTGGAAGCTTTCGACCTTATCTTAGGTCTTCATCACGCCAATGGAGGACTAAGATTGTTGCCAGATTCTGCATTTAAATTTTTCTTATTTTTGTTGCCAAAACTTAGAATTGATCTCCAGATCAACGGAATGTAGAGAGGCGATTCGGAGTTGCAAGTCATTGAGTTGAACATAATTTCTATGCTTTCACGGTAACGGAGGGCAAAACGATTGTCAAAAGAAGCAATTCGTTTTGCTTCGTTCCAGTGGGGAACTGCAGATGTGTCTTCCATTGTCAAAATAGACAAGGCAGTATTGGGATTGGCTTTCGAAACACCTTTTCTATGTTCTAAAATTCTATGGCTAATGCTCCTGTATGTGCTTCCAATGTATAAGTTATCCCCAGTAGAAGAAGAGATAGGAATGCAGTAAACTCCTGGGAGGTTCAGGCTTTCAACTTTGTCCCTATCCCTTTGTAGAAGTTTCAAGACCTAAGATAAGGTCGAAAGCTTCCAACTTACGAACTTTTTGTAAAAGTTTCAGTTAACGTAACTAGCGTGATCAAGTTACCTTTATTTGTTCAAAAAAGTATTCTGGTGAGATGGTGGTCAAAAACTGTTTGCACTTCTGCACCTGTAAAAGTAACTACAGGATATGAAACTGGATTTTTACAACTGCCTTTAAATGGAAATACAAGAGCAGAAATCATTAAGAAAAATCCTTTAGTGCACAAGATCAAAAATATAAACATACTTAAATAATTTAGTAGCACGAGTATATTTAAGGATTCACACACACGTACCCAACACCACTCTAAATGCCCCAAATTTCTACAGATACCCCTCCATAAAAAATTGTTCACCACAAATCCATTAGATGGCATAGCCAGTTGTAAACAGCAGTTAGCATTTAAATACATTTCTCAACTTTAAATTGAAGTATCTTCTATTGTAATTTCTTATTTGAAGTCTACGTACATAGTAGCCCAATGTCTTTTTATTAGCATTGTGACAGCACTCGCATCAGTGAGGCTGCACATTCAGGCGGAGAGTATATTTTCAAATAATTTTTTTTTAATTAATTTAGGTAATGAATTTGTAATGAGTATTTTTTTTTATCTATATTTTTTTTTTGTTGGCTGCCTCACACTGCAAGCAGAGATTTTCAGGTCAAATGAGCAAACCCCAAATTTTTGGATGCTTATACTTTTTTCCCCCTTGTGCCTCCCCCTCATTTCGGTCATCACAACGAAGAGCGAGTGAATGCTGGATGTAAGGGTAGACAGGAGCCGGTGAACTTATTATAGACTGGCAGGTTGAATTCGCTGTGTAGCTGCAACCCCCACCCCCTTCAGTGGCTGGCAAATCTGCAGGAATCCTGGCAGGGGGTATTTTCAGGTTGCGTAAGGAGAGATTGGAAAGCAGATCTAAGTTTCGGAAATCTTTGACAATTGTGAGATATTTTGTGGGGGCTATGAAGCTGTCAGTCGATCTCTGCATTTTCAAGACTCAGGCAGTCAGTAGTCTGACTGGTGATGCGGGAGGCACTTATATGGCTGATAAAATTTAATTAATGGCAAAACCCCTCCCCCCCCAACGAATCAATAGTCTTTGTGCTAATTTTGCAGTCAGTGGAATTGGAGTGGGAATTCTAATTCAGGGGAGGCCTGCATTTCCCTGTTCCGGATTGGAGATTGTGTAATTTTGATTTGTGATGGAAGGATCCCGGGGAAGTTTTTGGAAAATTCAAGAAGTTTTTTTTTCTCTCTTTTACTTGGTCACTTCAGCTTGCACTTCACTTGGCCTTTTGCACTTCCATGTAAGCACTTAAGCTTTGAATGTCAGACGGGTAGTCTGGTTCAGCTCTATCAGCTATGCACTCAAGAAAATAGCCCTCTGAGTGTTCCAATGTGCATATACCACTATTTATCCTGTCAGTAAGATTGACAGGTGACGTTTTTGAGCATGCAGAAGTTTCCATATGCACAGGCTGGCAAACGGTCGCAGGGGTTCCTGCGCTCCTATGTCACCAGGATTATTGGACTTCCCCCATCGTAAAGATGTGGATACAACAACGTGATGTGATGCAGCAGATAGGAATTTGACGGGCTATGACACCGAGTGCAACCTACAACCAGGCAATGACGTTTTCCCAGACTTGGAGTGGCCAGCAGGCAGGAATTCCGAAATGACCAGATCCTGACAAGGTGAAGCAAATTCGCCAGTGACGCAATTATGTTCAGGGTCAAGAATTGTGTTACTCTACTGCCCAGAAAATGCCTAGTGTAAACTTGTGTTTGAAAGTGGCTCCGTACCTCACGGATGAAGAATGAGAAAACAGTGCGGTCTCCAGGCAATGTGAATGTAAGGAATGATTTACATTTTCTTTTTTTGTGTCCTCTCAAAAATATCAGTGGCAGGTTGTTGATCAATACAGAGTTATAACTAAAATTTATAAAGTTGAGGAAAGCGTATAGTTAACAAGCACACTATTAATTCCCGTCGGAAAAGTTGGCAGTACTATTATTCTATATTGTTAGAAATTGAAGTATTAAGATACATAAAATCATTAAGATATTGTGAGCTAGATTATCATAATGTGCCAGCTTGAGTACTAAACATTATTTGAGCAAAAAGGTTTTAAATTACCATGTTTGTGTTTTTTTATTAGTGTTTGCCAGATAATACCAATAAATTGTGTTAATGTGTTATATAATCAAATATATTCTCATGAGTGCTTTAATAAATGCCAGCTCTGTACTCAAATCCTAGATTTGCGAGAGTAGCATCTTTCGGCTACGACTCGGTAATGCTTTACTAAATTGTTAAAAATCTAGACGATCTTATTTTTTTAAATATTGTGGCACACCGCTGGACTCTTCGATTCCCGAAGGTATCTGCAGTGTGAATCACAATGCCAGTCAGTGGATCTTGAAGCTGTGTCAGCCCTAACTCAGAGAATCACAGTTTCACAATTCACTCGACAACCCCCTTGGTTAACACGTCAGTAAGGTATACCACTGCAGGGACTCAACCACTACAATAGCGTTTCTTAATTAGTCATTCATTGCAACCACAAAGTGGATGTGCAAATCTTTTCATTTTAAATATCTGCACAGATTTTGCAGATATGTGTTTGGGTCATTCCATGTCAAATCAGCACAATGTTTCAAACTGACCTCCTTATTTATATTTTTGAAAATTGTGGTACTTAATGGGTCCTACAAAGTAGTGCAAAAATACCAACTTTTAGGGACCTATGTTCTTATGTAAAATGTTAGAGTTTTGTCAAGTTTTGGGTTTTTGTTTAGAAATGGCTAGGAAATATTTAATTTTGCTTTGCTTTGCTTTATTGAGCCTCCCAATTAAAATAAAGAGATGGGAGTGGTCTCATTTGAAAGTTCTTTTAAAGAGCTTTTATATAATATGCAACATAACAGGATTTATAACAATAAAAATCCAACTCAAAAACAATTTTTTTAAAACAAGACATTAAAATTTTAAAAATCTCAAAATTAGCTGCAAACTTTCTTTAGGAACGAGAATATAAATCATGAATCCTATAGGACACAAGCCATTTTGGGTCTCATAATTCAAAATAATTTCACAGTAGATTCAAACTACCTATTCTGAAGATACAGAGCTGGCTGTTTTGTATTTAAAAGCATGTAAACATCCTTTACGAGCAAGAGTACAAGACAAAAACTTTGCAGGACACCAGCTGTCTTGGTTCTTATAATTGAAAATAATTTCACATTAGATTCAAACTAATTAGTCTAAAGATACAGAGTTGGGCTTTTTTGTATTTCAATGCATGTAAACATCCTTTACGAGCAAGAGCAAAACCTTGCAGGACACCAGCTGTTTTGGCTCCTATAATTGAAAATAATTTCACATTAGATTCAAACTACCTAGTCTGAAGATACAGAGCTAGGCTTTTTTTTGTATTTCAATGCATGTAAACATCCTTTACGAGCAAGAGCAAAACCTTGCAGGACACTAGCGATTTTGGCTCCTATAATTGATAATAACTTCACATTAGATTCAAAATACCTAGTCTGAAGATACAGAGCTGGCCGTTTTGTATTTCAAAGCATGTAAACATCCTTTACGAGCAACAGTACAAGACAAAAACCTTGCAGGGCACCAGCTATTTTGGCTCCTATAATTGACAAATTACCTAGTCTGAAGATACAGAGCTAGGCTGTTTTGTATTTCAAAGCATATAAACATCCTTTACAAGCATGACTACAAAACAAAACCTTGCCTGACACCAGCTATTTTGCCTCCTATAATTGAAAATAATTTCACATTAGATTCAAACTACCTATTCTGAAGATAGAGCTAGGCTGTTTTGTATTCAAAGCATGTAAATATCCTTTACGAGCAAGAGTGCAAGACAAAAACCTTGCAGGACACCAGCTATTTTGGCTCCTATAATTGACAAATTACCTAGTCTGAAGATACAGAGCTAGGCTGTTTTGTATCTCAAAGCATGTAAAGATCCTTTACGAGTAAGATTATAAAACAAAAACCTTGCAGGACACCAGCTTTTTTTTTTTCACAATTCATATTAAGCGACAGTATAGATTACCTACCTCGTTGTTGATTTTTTTCCAAACATTATGAACAGAAGTATAAATCACGAACAAATGATGAAAGGCATTAGCTCGTTTTTGCATCAGTTCAACTGATTTCGCATTACATTTTGTGGATACACAAGTTTTATGTTCCAAAGCACATGTAAACATCCCTAAGCATAGCAGTATAATCTGTTTGAACCAAGACCATGGTTTGAACAAGTTTTATCCACTACAGTTAAACTTTGAAGGCCATTAACCCTCACTTTTTTCAGGCATATGTATCTATAAAGTCCGAGAGATATAGAAAACACGAACGGTATACTTAATTTCCATTACAAAACAGACGGGAATAAGCCGCTTCCTAAAGAGGAAGAAATACGAAAATAATTTCAGATCTTGAAATATTAACTGATACTTGTTGGAAGCGCCTTTTAAACTGATCTACATCAATATAAATTACGAAATACGTACCGCAAGTTTTATCCAACACAAAACCCTTGTAGGATAATACTGAGCCCCAATGATAGAAAAGACAGTATATATATATACAGCATTTCTACAGAAACCAGAAGCGAACGAACAGCTTTCTTTAGTTTTATAACGAGTGAGAAGTACCATGTTTCTCGAAAAGTGTTTTAAGAGTAACACATCAAAAAAGGCTAAAAACAACCAACTTCGTTAATGTTGAGAAAAATGCAAACGGTGGCTTTAAATTTCAATCTGTCGAAGATCTGCAGTCAACCGTAGTACGATAAAACACTCTGTTGCGAGATTTAGTACGCCGCTCTCTATTGGTTGGTTCCTCCAAGGCTCATAAGAAACCGTATACCCATTTCGTATCGAGATTCCTGCAAGGCTCAGGAATTATACCTAACCCCTTTGCACAGCGTTGTTCGGCCTTATTTCAAATTGCACTTAAAAAAAAAAAAAACTATCGAAGAAGTGAGTTCATACATTGCGCATCAAAGAACCATACTCGAAAAAAAAAATAAAACAAGAAATTATCAGATTGTTATGTGAAAAAATGGGACACAAATGATCTATTTCCGGCTATACTTTCGTATGTCGTATGTTACAACAGAGCAAGACCCGATAGATGGCGCTTCCGTTCCTTTGCCGTAGAGGCTGGTAACAGCATTACGTAACTGCCGTTTGCTCCGTGCGTGCAGTCATTACCAACGAGGGTCATTACCCTCTTGTAGCTTACAGGCTCGCGCACCGGATTGTGACGTCACTCGGATAGTCCGTAGTCAGAGAGATGCTGGGAGTGGTACGGCGATATGCTAAGTGAACCCGTCTTTACGTATATACACTAAACAAAGTAACTTGTACAGAAAACTAGCAGATAATGCTTACCTTGGCATTCCTTTCTAGCGACGGGAACATTTCACGCACGTGTTTTCCGGTCCTTTGTTGATGTTATTGTCCTAAAGTCCGTTGTATGAGATGACTGGCTTTACTTCTCACACTTTTTCGCTGGGTATACTCATTGGATCTTTGCCTTAGGATTCAAACATCAATTTTTACCGTTCTTTATACTCGAAATTTTCGCCCATACTCTGGGCATCTCCAGGAGCGTGGCGATTTTACCACCGATGTTCGTGGTTAACTTCGCGCTAATGGAGTCCGATACTCCTTGTTGCCATTCGTCGGAAAAACTTTCCTGGATATATTTCGTTATCAAGCCCGGCTGGCGCCATCTATTTTTCGTTAAGAACTCTTTTTTTTTCCCCGTATTTTTTTTTTTAATTTTTTTTTTTTTAATTTTCTTCTCCTATCCTGGTTTTCTTGTCTTTTTTTTGCCTGTTTTTCTTTTGTTGTTTTTCTTGTCTTATTAGTTCTTTCCACAGGCCCGATAATGTGCTAGGGTCGTTCTGGTTACATACCGTTGCTTTATTTTTGTAGATTAATATTGCTTCTTCCCTCCTCATTTGCCTTTCCGATTTTTTATTCTTTTTTAGCATTTTAATTTCATCGAACTTTGGGAATGTCCGGTTTTCCAAGCAGAATTGCACTAAAGCAGTTTTGGCATCTTTTTTTGCCAGTTAGATATGTGTTGTTTAAGTCTTTTTTTAATCTGTTTTTCGTACTTCCAATGTACGATATTGGGGGTATGTGTGCTATTGGAATTTCGTAGGTTCCTGATTCTTCTAGCATTTTTTCCTCTGTTTTTTTGTTGACAGTCATACTTTTCACGGTGTGCACTGAGCTTCCTAGTTGTAAGTCATATTTAGCACAGTGCCTATTGATTTCTTTACTCACTCCTTCCAGGTATGGGAAAGCTCCAATGTATTTCAATTTTTTATTTCTCATCTTCCTTTGGTTGTGCACTTCTTGGCCTTCTTTACTCTGAGTCATATGCTTTTTACTCTCATGTATCCATTTATTAATTAGCTTGCTCGGGTACCCATACTCTTGTGATATTTTCGAGATAAACTCTAGCTCTTGATTTTTTAGCCTGTTGTTAGATGTGTGTGTGTACGCTCGCCGTATCAAGTTTACTATGCTGTTTTTTATGTATCACTGGATGGTGCGACGAGTATGGTATCAGTACAGGTATGTAAGTTGCTTTTCTGAACACAGAGTATTCAAAACTATTTTTGTTTTTCTTTAGTTGAATGTCCAGGAAGGATAGGCAATTATCCTCTTCAAACTCAATAGTTAGCTCTATGGTGTTACAGATTTTGCTAAACTGCTGTGCTAGATCTTGTAGCTCGGCTTTGTTAAGTTTAGACATTATAATAATGTCGTCTACATATCGAGCATAAAGTATTGGTTTTTCAGGTAAATTTTGAATAATTTCTTTTTCGAGGTATGCCATAATCACTTCTGCGTATCATGCCGATAATGGGGATCCCATAAGGCCACCTTGCGTTTGTTTAAATATATTTCCTTCAAAATGGAAGATGTTGTTTTCCTTGATGAAATATAAGGTATTCTTTAGCTCTTTCAGTTGTGACAAGTTTAGTTCTTTGTTGATGCTTAGTTGTTGCATAATCAATTCGATGGCTAGCTCGACAGGAGTGTTTGGGTATAACACCTTAACATCCATGGAGGCCATAGTTATTTGCTCTAGGTCTTGATTAATTAATTTGATTTTTTCTATAAATCAATTAATCAAATTAATTAATCAAGACCTAGAGCAAATAACTATGGCCTCCATGGATGTTAAGGTGTTATACCCAAACACTCCTGTCGAGCTAGCCATCGAATTGATTATGCAACAACTAAGCATCAACAAAGAACTAAACTTGTCACAACTGAAAGAGCTAAAGAATACCTTATATTTCATCAAGGAAAACAACATCTTCCATTTTGAAGGAAATATATTTAAACAAACGCAAGGTGGTCCTATGGGATCCCCATTATCGGCATGATACGCAGAAGTGATTATGGCATACCTCGAAAAAGAAATTATTCAAAATTTACCTGAAAAACCAATACTTTATGCTCGATATGTAGACGACATTATTATAATGTCTAAACTTAACAAAGCCGAGCTACAAGATCTAGCACAGCAGTTTAGCAAAATCTGTAACACCATAGAGCTAACTATTGAGTTTGAAGAGGATAATTGCCTATCCTTCCTGGACATTCAACTAAAGAAAAACAAAAATAGTTTTGAATACTCTGTGTTCAGAAAAGCAACTTACATACCTGTACTGATACCATACTCGTCGCACCATCCAGTGATACATAAAAAACAGCATAGTAAACTTGATACGGCGAGCGTACACACACACATCTAACAGCAGGCTAAAAATCAAGAGCTAGAGTTTATCTCGAAAATATCACAAGAGTATGGGTACCCGAGCAAGCTAATTAATAAATGGATACATGAGAGTAAAAAGCATATGACTCAGAGTAAAGAAGGCCAAGAAGTGCACAACCAAAGGAAGATGAGAAATAAAAAATAGAAATACATTGGAGCTTTCCCATACCTGGAAGGAGTGAGTAAAGAAATCAATAGGCACTGTGCTAAATATGACTTACAACTAGGAAGCTCAGTGCACACCGTGAAAAGTATGACTGTCAACAAAAAAACAGAGGAAAAAATGCTTGAAGAATCAGGAACCTACGAAATTCCAATAGCACACATACCCCAATATCGTACATTGGAAGTACGAAAAACAGATTAAAAAAAAGACTTAAACAACACATATCTAACTGGCAAAAAAAGAAGCCAAAACTGCTTTAGTGCAATTCTGCTTGGAAAACCGGACATTCCCAAAGTTCGATGAAATTAAAATGCTAAAAAAGAATAAAAAATCGGAAAGACAAATGAGGAGGGAAGAAGCAATATTAATCTACAAAAATAAAGCAACGGTATGTAACCAGAACGACCCTAGCACATTATCGGGCCTGTGGAAAGAACTAATAAGACAAGAAAAACAACAAAAGAAAAACAGGCAAAAAAGACAAGAAAACCAGGATAGGAGAAGAAAATTAAAAAAAAAAAATTAAAAAAAATACGGGAAAAAAAAAAAAAGAGTTCTTAACGAAACATAGATGGCGCCAGCCGGGCTTGATAACGAAATATACCCAGGAAAGTTTTTCCGACGAATGGCAACAAGGAGTATCGGACTCCATTAGCGCGAAGTTAAATACGAACATTGGTGGTAAAGTCGCCACGCTCCTGAAGATGCCCAGAGTATGGGCGAAAATTTCGAGTATAAAGAACGGTAAAAATTGATGTTTGAATACTAAGGCAAAGATCCAATGAGTATATCCAGCGAAAAGTGTGAGAAGTAAAGCCAGTCATCGCATACAACGGACTTTAGGACAATAACATCAACAAAGGACCGGAAAACACGTGCGTGAAATGTTCCCGTCGCTAGAAAGGAATGCCAAGGTAAGCATTATCTGCTAGTTTTCTGTACAAGTTACTTTGAAATATCGCACGTAAAAGAGAATAGTACAATAATTAGAGCTATATAATAGTCAGAATTAGAACTACTAAGTGGAATTTAAACTAAACAAGTCACGTATTCTTTAGAATTTCACTGCATTTAAATAAATACCTCTGTGTTAGTTTTTTTAAATAACTGCAGAGTTTACACGTTTGTTTTATAATCTTTTAAAATACAGAAGAAAAAGTATTACTAGCGTAGCAATAATTTTGACCTAAAAGTGTAAGCAAGACAGATACGTCAACTAAATGAAAGCATCGCTCTAATTTCACTGACATGATAAACCATTCATGTAATCGAAATTATGAACTGTCTTCATAGTTTCATTTGAAGTTATAGTGTCGTCATAGTTCATCGAATCATTCTTGTACTTGAAAGATTAGTTTGACGGCCCATTACGAAGCGCCGCCGTTGTTTCAGTTGACGAATTTAAGGAACCAGTATTTTCATTCATTGCGAGCTTACGACAACGAAATAATTCTTTTGGTGAAAATGTATTTTATATTCAGACAGTAACTAGCAATTCAACTGCAATCCATGTTCACTAATATATAAAAAAAAAAAAGGTCACGAAGAAAAACTGAATTTTTTCCTGTGTGTTTTAAAATTATTACCAAAGTCTCAATAAAACACGTTTTAACATACAAATAGCGAATTGCTGCTTGATATCCTGATTGCATCAAATAAATTAAGATTTTAAGGAAATTACGCAATTATTAAATGTACAATAACATTTTAATGACATAACAAGTTTTCCTGATTTTAATACCATCTGGTTACGTGTTTGGACAACTTCAAGACATTGCGATATGTACGGCATGATAATAATTTGATTGATGTTTTCCCAAATGTATTCACCGTATTAAAACTATATTTGATAATACCAATAACCAACTGAGAATCAGAGCTTTCTTTTTCGAAAATGGCCTTGGTAAAAAATAACTTGCGATCGACAATGCTTCAACAAAAATTTAATGGTCTTGCTATCATGTCATTAGAGCATGATATTGCTAAGCAGTTATCGTTCGACGATGGTTTTTTTTTTTTTTTTTTGGGTTGGAAGTTTAACGACCACCGTGAGCAACTCAATGGGCTATAAGCAGTCGCCCGTTCCTAATTTAGGGTCACTGGTTCCAGGGAAGGGAGAGAGCCAGTGCCGTAAGACAAACACAACATCCATGCCTCTACGGGATTCGAACCTGGACCCCGTTCGGACGAATGATCAGAGGCCATTGCTTAGACCACTGCGCCACCACGGCTTCGACGATGTTGTGACTCCTTCACAAACCTCAAAGCAAGAAAAAAGACATTTTAAAGACAAACTTAAACTCCTGAACTATGCATGAACTTTTGTTTTTGTGCATTCATTCCTAATTTTTGTTGTCTATACTTGATTCAATATTTATGTTCCTTTAGTAATAAATATTAAAAATGATAATTCAATGCATGTCTGCTAACACATAACATGTAAATATTTTACACGGCGACAAGGCCTTAACATATATATAAAGGACACAGGTATCTTACATACTGTATGTACGTATATGACATACATATTTTTCGTATAGGGCATAGAACATAGATATTTTAGAATTACTTGTGCCCAGAAATAGGGTCTCCAAAATCCTCAGTAGCCCAGGGCTCCAAAAAGGCTTAGTCCGGCACTGCCTAAGACACTTAAATAACTAAGTACGAATGCATATTACGCTTGGGATCAAAGACATGCAGCCCTTATTATTCTGTGTACATAATAAAGTTTAAAATCCCTTCTTAAATATACATATTTTATTTTGGATTTTTTTATACATTGGCAGAAACATGTTATGGGTTACTATATCAGACAAGTATTCTGTTCTTTCCACTACAAACATAAATTTAATTTTTCAAAAATCTTTTCAGTGCTCTGACTTTCTGCTGTGAGATACATGTGATTATAAAATTAACTAAATTTAAATTTTCTAGTGCAATTTTTTTATTTTATGTGTTAGTTTAATTAAGGTCCACAAAAGGTTTCCACTTACACTCTTTGTCACTATAAAAATTTCCCGCTTGATTGAGGTAATCCATTTTCTTAGGAGGTCCCCGTTAGAAGGGAATTTGAATACACTAACACGTGGTCCATCGTCGTTATTATCGCAACAGTGGGGTACGCTGCATCTAAACGGCGTATTGTATTTTCGTCTGGAGCTGTTTATTCTAAAAACATTTCTTTATGAGAACAAAGAGACGAAAAAATGACAACGACAGCCATGCACATTGACAGTGACGCTTATACAGCGAGCGAGCAAGCACGAAAACCCACCCCTACGTCACCAAACGTCCGGTATTCGGTGCGCGGGCCTGTAAGCTATAAAGGGGTGATGGTGCAGTACGTTCGCTTACTTGTGTTTAGATATTCTATGCTTGTGTTGTCCTTTATTCTGCAAGTGCTGCTTCGTGTTTCTTCTGTTGTTCTTCTTTATGTGTGTGTTTCTACCATGTGGAATTGGAAGCGCTTTTTCTAAGAAGTTGCCCAAGATGAGGAGGCTTGTGTTTCGTGCTGTGAGCGACAGGGATTGATTCCAACTAGCAGACCTTGTCCGGGATGTTATTCAATGACTCTCACAGTCGATAGGTCTCACTGTTAGGGACAATTCGGGTGTCAGAGGAATCACGTTTAAGGGAGTCTTCCCATGAACTTGAGACTTGAAGCACATAGATCCTTGGTATCTTTGAACGTAATACCAAGAGATTCAGGGTCGAGATATGACAGATCTGCGAGCACACTGTTGCCGCTCATTCACAAACATGTACAACCACAAACTACTGTCATAACAGATCAGTGGGTGGCATACCGTTACGTCGGAAGCTGTGGATTCGAACATCTCACAGTTAGCCACTCACTGATTTCGTGTGGATCCTAGTACTGAGGTTCATACCCTAGGTGTTAAGAGTAATTTGCGACCTCTCAAACGCAAACTTAGTAATGGAACTCACAAACTTCATTAGGCAGACCATATTCTGGAATATTTATTCCTAACAAACTGTCGTCTTTCGTCAGAATATTGCTTTGAGGTCATGATTCCGATTATAAAACAGTTCTTTCCTGGACGTAATTCATTTGTTTAATTATATGCCAGAAAGACAGGTTTCAATTCTGCATGAAAACCGCCTTTTTCGTCCTTGTAAATGTTTCAGAATACCAACGAAATCATCAGTCACGAAGGGCCCTTTTAAGGGCAAGCCAGAATACCTCAGAAACATTCGTACCGTGAATACACCGCAAGCTGGGTTTTTCATATTGCCCGATAGATGGCAGCACTATATAACTTGGGAAACCTCATGTTACCCGTGATTCCGCGTTGCTCTATTGTCACAGACGACGCAGGCCAGATATGGAAGTGCATCCCTATTTCCTGTACCGAAGCACTACAAGTTGGAAAGCTTCCCTGGCAAGACCGTTTATCGTTTCTTTTTCACTGTTGCGCCAGCAAACTGGCCGCCGGAACGAGACCATCGTTTCAGCGAAGTAAGGCTCGATGTCGTCGCCGCAGCGTCGTGTTAGGCCTGCCGTAGCTTCTCTTCACATCGTCATACTTGCACGTATATGTTACGGTAAAAATCTATAAAATGCACCATAATGATGCAATTTTTTCACCATTTGCCATTAAATCGCATACTTCAAAATCTCTACGTCTCACGTTTTCGAAATCCCTAATTATTTACGACGAAATAATTTAGGACGCTAAACTACACATTTAGCGATTATAGTTCTGCAATGTTTCTAAAGCACATGTTGAGAATGTTTTCGTTCTTTCGCATATCATTCCCTGATTCCAAATAGAAAGCACGAATGTGTCTTTCTTGGGAAGGGAGAAAGTGAAAGTTTTGGTTCTGGTTTTAACGGTGTCGATTAGCAGTAATCCACAGTGGAAATTTTGTTAATACTGAGGATCTCGACATTCGTACCCAGAATGCGGAAAATGTATGGATAAGACTGAAAAGGAAGCTCAGACGCCAGTTTGGTACCCTCAGAGGACCATTTGCCTCCTATATGAATGAGTTCATGTTTTTTTTTTGGTTGGAGGTTTAACAACCACCGGGAGCAACTCAATGGGCTATAAGTAGTCGCCCGTCCCTAATTTAGGGTCACTGGTTCCAGGGAAGGGAGAGAGCCAGTGCCGTAAGACAAACACAACATCCATGCCTGACCGGGATTCGAACCCGGACCCCTTACGGACGAACGATCAGAGGCCAGCGCCTTAGACCACTGCGCCACCGGGGCGGCATTCATGTTTCGAACTCACTTCCCCGACACAACTATATTCAGTAATTCCTTAGTCGGGCATGCACAAAAGTTCTCTTGAGGAGATAACAAAGAAAAAGGGTGGGTAATATGGGCCTGTTTTCGGTAGCGTATAAGTAAAATATGGTTCGCTCACCTGGCAGCAACATGACCGGTTCCTCTTGTAAGCAGTGGCGAACGATGGGTTCAAACTCTGGGGAGGCCAGAAAGATAATTTGTCGGTAGCCAAGAAAAAAAGGGAGTGTCCATATATCTTTTTCCATACCTACGCAGAACCATGTGCTCATTCATATACGTACGAATATATCCTGCTCATTGTTTAACTCAAGGTTTGTTCGATGCATTTCTGTTTCGGAAAACCTATCATTATGGAATTTTATCCAGACCCACAGAATGCCTTTTAAATGTTGTTTAAAAATGTTTTTTTTTTTTGTTGGTTGCAACCAAAATCGATGCAACATATTGTTTCGATTTTAAAGGATATAACGTATACAGTAAACTAACTGAACGATCTTTCTTTCCACCAAATCGTTTTATAACTTTATCATGCCACATACATTGTTTCTGCTGAGGATTCGCTTTTCAGTTGACGCACAAGCTAATGCTGAGAGACGATCTTGCGACGTAGAATTTCTTAAAAATGTTGTGATGCGCATCAGGCATGAAAACCTTCTTTCTGCGGCTGCACTTGTAGCAGGGATAATAGCTGTTGGACAGAATAACTCAAAGGACTCTGTAAGAATTTCACTAGTCTCGTTTTCAATCATTCTTTTTATTTACGCTTTCCAACCGTAGGTTGAAGAAACGTATATGCTCCAGCTTTTTCCGTCTGTCCGTCCGTCCGTCCGTCTGTCCATCCGTCCGCACGATAACTGGCGTAAAAATAGTTCGATTTCGATGAAATTTTAGTATGTGGTAGGGGACCACCTCGAGACAAACCCTATTGAAAACGGGCGAAATGGGGTCAAAGGTAACAACATAGGAGCGGGATCCATTCCATTGCCTTTATGCGTCATAACTTGCGTAAAAATGGTTCGATTTCGATGGAATTATAGTATGTGATAGGGCACCATCTGGGGACGAACTCTATTGAAAATGGACGAAATGGAGTCAAAGTTCATTAGATAGGAGCGGGATCCATTCCACTCTCCTTATGCATCATAACTTACGTAAATATGCTTCGATTGCGACAAAACATGATCACGTTGTTCCAGAGGTACAGTGAACCGGTTTTGTTGAATATCAACGAAATGGGGTTAAAGGTCAAGGCACAAAAGCAAGATTTATTCCACAGCCATTATTCTCATAACTTACCTAAAAATGTATGTATTGCGATAAAACTTTAGTATGTTATTCCTCAGGTATACTGAACCGGTTCTGTTGAAGATCATCGAAATGTGGTGAACGATCAAGACACAGGAGCGAGAATTATTCCACAGCCATTATCCTCATAACTTGAGTAATAGCTTGAGTAATGATTTCTGGTGTGTTGGGAAGCGTAACGTAATCTAAGTCTTGCATGATTTTACTAACTTGTTTACGCTTTCCAACCGTAGGTTGAAGAAGCGCATATACTCCAGCTTTATCCGTCTGTTTGTCCTTCCGCACGATAACTCTCGTAAAAATGGTTCGATTTCGATGAAATTTTAATATGTGGTTGGGGACTACCTGGGCACGAACCCTATTAAAAATGGACGAAATGGAGTCAAAGGTCAGGACATAGGAGCGGGATCCATTCCATTTCCCCTATGCATCATAACTTGCGTAAAAATTGTTCAATTTCAATGAAATTTCAGTATGTGGTAGGGGATCATCAGGGGACGAGCCCAATTGAAAATGGCCGAAATGGGGTGAAAGGCCAGGACATAGGAGCGGGATCCATTCCATTGCCATTATGCGTCATAACTTACCTAACAATGCTTCGATTGCGGTAAACCTTTATCGTGTTGTTCCGGAGGTATGCTGAACCAATTCTATTTAATATAATCGAAATGGGGTCAAAGGTCAGGACACAAGAGCGAGATTTATTCCACAACCAGTATTCTCATAACTTGAGTAATGATTTTTGGTATGTTGGAAAGCGTATCATAATCAATGCATTGCATGATTTTATTAACTTGTTTGTACAAACACAAATCATGAAATGTTTCTCTCTGCAGTGGGGACAAAACCGTTTTAAGTTCAGTGCGTAATATTTTTTTGTTGAACAATGCCCCATAGTTTTCCATTAATGAAGCCAAAGTATCCACAGGAAAATCTTCATTATAGGTTGAAAACTGTGGCGTGTCGCCTAATTTAAGAAATGTTAAATTCTTACAGTGTAAAATTCTTACTTCCAGTTGCCCTAAAATGTTGTCCAAAATTTCGTATTACACCTGTTTGAACTTGGAAGCGGCAACAAGTTCGTTTCTTCGTTCATGGCGTTTCATAGAAGTTAATGTTGTCCCAGTAGCACTTTCGACAAAAACCATGGATTTGTCGTACGGTTCTTCAGTCCTCAGGTTTGTCATGTATGAAATACATTCTGAAACCGCAGTGATGCAGAGCCGAACATCATTTGTCTTTTTCTGAATCACATCGAAAAATAAATCAGTTTTTGGAGATGTTTTGAAAAACTGCTAGTACAAATATAAAACTTAAGTCTAGAAGGCTGTTTTGATAGCTTTGTGTCTCTCTGACTGTCGCAGCATTTGAACCTGGAGCATTCATAATTTTATTGAATACCTGGATTAATTTCATCCTGTTTGTATATACTGAAGTGATGATCTTTTCGTTAGAATTCCACCTAAATTCACTGTTTGTAGACATACGTTGCTCCACAATTCTGTGAAGAACAGAAGTACGTTCGGAAGAGAGATGAAAAAAGATGGCATTCCTGAAATGCGGAAAAAAGTTTACAACAAAGTAAATTTCTTCGTTATTTTTGTCCACGCCGCGGGGCTCGAACCCGGATTCTCTCATTCCGGAATAAGTCACTCTACTAACTGAGCTACGCGGACGTTTTTTCTGACTGCCATCTGCCTTTATGTCGTGTGCGACCTGCTGGCAGGTACGTCACAAGGTTTTTTACGGATTTTATTCTATAACAACTGTTGCAAAGCTAAATTCAAACGGTGTTCAAAACAATGAGTAAAAAGAGCTTGAGGGGCAAATTCATGAACTTTAAGCCATTTTGTTCTCCTGAAATAACACTAGCGCCATCATGTGTTTGAGCAACCAGTTTGTTCTGTACACTGTACTTTGCTAATAACCTGCGCAAAATACTGCAAAGACTTTCAGCACTTCTGTTTTCACTAACATCATAAAATCCAAGGAAGTATTCTTGAATTTAACCAGAAGAGTCCATTAGCTTCACAATTATCGAACACTGAAAATTTTCAGGCCCAGCGGTGGTTTCATCAACAATGCAAGCATAAAAAACGGGCTTTATTTATGGTATTTGCAATGAACTTTTGAATATCTTCTTGAATGATTTCCAAGAGTTTGTGGGGGAATGCTGGCAGGATGAATTTCTGCTAGACCAGCCCTTTTAATTAGTATTCTTTCTTTGATTATAATCGATGCGTAAAAAGAAGATATTTATGATACATAATAAACCTTACCAATAGATGATTTCAAGAACTACTGAAGATGATGAAATAACTTTCGGCCGCCCCGGTGGCGCAGTGGTCTAAGCGATGGCCTCTGATCATTCGTCCGAACGGGGCCCGGGTTCGAATCCCGGTGAGGCATGGATGTTGTGTTTGTCTTACGGCACTGGCTCTCTCCCTTCCCTGGAACCAGTGTCCCTAAATTAGGGACGGGCGACTGCTTATAGCCCATTGAGTTGCTCACGGTGGTCGTTAAACCTCCAATCAAAAAAAAAAAAAAAAAAACTTTCTTCTCCAAGGCAGCTTCAATGAACTATAACGAATATGCTTTAATAACACACATTATATACACAAGTAAGATCTTCGCTGTCAATAATTAACATGAATTAAATGCTGAATATACATTATTAAGCCGACTTACAGAACATGATACACGATAGAAGACCGGAAGCGCACTGATCTGGTTTCCTTTCTAATCGACTTCACGAGAGAGGTCACATGATCTCGTGACGTCAATCACTGTTATTGTCCGAGAAATGCGACTCACGAGAGAGGTCACCTTATCTCGCGACGTCATCCAATGCTATTGCTCCGAGAAGTGTGGCCACAAGTTCATTTTGAATAGTTTTGGATAAACCTCTAAAGTATCCCATTTCCCCCAATGTTCTTTTAAATCTTCCTTTCTGCTTAATATGAGCTGGAATATAGCTTTGAAATTCCCAGGATTTAGCGACTCCTCTGATTCGTCGTGGCCTCTGAAAGCAAGTTCCTGCTTGCATAAGACACATGTAACATCAATTAAAATTTTGAATATCTCTCTATTCTTTTTCACCTCTTCATTGTATTTAATTTTTAGCAATTTATTTTCTTCGTCTAATAATTCTGAGATATTGTATACTTGCTTGGATAGGCCCTTAAATGACACATACGAATTCAAATGATCTTTACTAGATGCGTGTCTAACCACTGCCCTAGATACAATTTTTAAGAAATGGTATGCTTCATAAAACCACACACTTTTATTCGAGCTTAACAGGAAACAAGGCCAGCAGAATAACTTCGCCTTCATTATGCTACCGCATAGCCACTTATGTTGATTGTACCATGAAGATTGGAATGTTCTGTTCTTGCCTTTGTCTTTTTGCATAAGAGAAAACTTGGGAGTTCTTCCTCGTTTTACAATCGCGTGTCTTTCAATGTCATTTCTTCTTGAGAAAGAAACTTCGGTACTTACGTATTAACGCCACCGCAGCAGAAGTTGTGCTAATGCGCCAATAAAGAGCAATCTTGTTGTTCGCACGCGCAGGCAAAGTAGTCAATCGGAGTTCAACATAGATTCAAAACAGTCTGTGTTTTCTTTCACCTGATGCTGTCGCCATATGAACGTATTAACGCCACCGCAGCTACAGATTTGGCGGTTTAAGTGCCGCCAATCGACACTTAAAATTTTTGCGACAAATCATAAAATAAAACACTTTATTTAAAAACAAAGTAGTCAATCGGATTTCGGTGGACATAAAGGCAACAAAGAATCCAAAATATAAATGCCTGCGCGTGCGAACAACAAGATTGCTCTTTCTTTATTGGCGCATTAGCACAACTTCTGGTGCGGTGGCGTTAATACGTAAGTACCGAAACTTCTAACAAAGAAGTAATAATGTCAGTATTGCACGTTGATACTCAGCAACTACTACCTTCCTGATCCATTATACTGATTTTGTACAGCTAAATCCAAAAGTTTAAAAGTTTACAAGCAAAATGTAATGTTGTGACAGTAAAAGTAACAAAAAGTTACTCACGCCGTCTGATGCAGTACTCTCGGGAAACTTAACAGACAACAAACAGAAGCCATCGCTCCCTACACGTTTTCATAAGTGAGCCACGGAAAAATGATCATCGGCCGCCACCGGTAATCGAACCCAGGGTCATCCAGTTACGCGCCGGACATGCTTCCACTGCACCACAGCGGCCTCGAATTCCTCTAGACTCACATACGACTAATGGCCAAGACACTCGGCAGGTTGGCCCTCGGCGCCCCGCACAATGCCGGGGACCCACCAAAGATGGCAAGCAGCAACTGAACAAACAACCAGGAGGCGAATGAATAATCACTACACACAAGTGACGCTGACCAGGAACACCAAACAAGAGCCATCGCTCACTCCACGTTTTTATATTGTTTTTATTATTTTATGAGAATTTTTCCGCGGCTCACTTATAAAAACGTGGAGGGAGCGATGGCTTCTGTTTGGTGTTCCTTGTCCGCGTCACGTGTGCGTGTTGATTACTCTTAACAGACAACTTTAGGACGCTCGGAGGCTAACTTGCAACAGACCTTCTATGCTCTGTTAATAGAAGCGTTAAGCTTCCGTTTAATGCCGTGCACTGATTGGCTCCCGCACTGTGACCATGGTAACGCTGGCGGCCCGAGAAAAACTGGCCTCTCTCTGACAGCTTTGTTGCCGCGGAACTACTTCGTAGTTCGGGTCACATTGTTTGCGGCCTAATTAAATTTAAAGACCAGGAGTAATTTACCTAAATTATTTTTTTTTACTTAATTTAAATTATTTTTCCTTTGCTCCTATCCTGCCTCATAAACCTCTTTTCCCCACGGAAGCAGAAAACCCAGGTGGTTAAAACGGGTTGTCGGACACCCGCGGAGAATGACTAAGGAATTCACCTTCTTTTCACTCTTGTGAGAAAAAGCAGGGCATTAGCAAAATTTAAGAAATGGCCCCAGTGCTGAGGGGACAATACATCCCGGTATTTCAGAAGGCACAGGCAAGAGTCCGAAACGCGGTCAGATGAATAGGCGAGTTGCGGTTTACGACTTCTCCTTGATGAAGGAGACACTAGCGAAAGTCGTAAAGTACATCGCGGTGTCACAGAAAAGTCGTAACTCTGGCAGCGGAAAGCCCCTTTAAATTCTTCGCTATACATCTGAGCGTAAAATAGGCCCTACTGAATTCGCAAAAGGCATCACCTGCAAAAACATGCCAGCTGCCTCGAAAAGGTAGCCAACTGGACCAGAGGTCCAACCAATAGTCACTAAGCCCGAGCACTGGTCAGCTCAGCTGACCAATCCGGACCCCTAGGCGAAGAGTTCGTAGAAGGTTGTAGGCACGCCCCTATCACGTGGAAAATTAAAGGGACAGAAATATATACACAGATACAGATTTAGAGAGGCTATCAGACAGAGGTTGAGAAAAAGAGAGATATAGTCACAGGAGATGAGAACATGAGGACAGATAGAGGAAAAAAATTCGTATCGGAGATTGAGACATGAGAGGAGAAGATAGGTAGCAGAGATAGAAAAACTCGTATCGAAGAGTCGTTGCCGGAACGGCGATCCGCAGTTAGGAGAGATGGTTTTTCACGCATAGTAATCGGAAGACAGAGTATGCGGTCCCAGCCGTGGTAGTCGATAGATACGGAGTCAACATCCACGCAAGTTTTCATCTACCAGCGTGGGGCTTCAGCGAGAGACCACCCTATCCAAAAGGAAGGTAAGATGACGTTATTTTTCCCAATTCCAGTTCCCATGTTAACTAGATATATACATATGCATGGTCGCTATGCCTCCGCAAAATAGATTGAGGGAGTTAATTTAAAGTTAAGCTCAAGGGTGTGATAAGCGTACGCAGCAGTTGACCAGTAAACATGGCTAATTCCAATATCTTTTAATTTAACGTAACTTTTATTTGGCCTCCACCTAAAGGATGTAATTGCTTATATATACTTTTTCTATTAATAAACATTGTTAATTACTTAACCTGGTGTAGCTAACTTTCTAGGCTGTGTATATTCCTCTAAATTCACAATTTGCGGCATATGGGTTTTTTACGAATACCTCGTAACGAGCCCATATGAAACACAACGCGACGTCCGTAAACTTTGAGATTGGGTTCTTTACTTTTATGGGAACGCAACCTCACTGTTTATCCAATTAGACGAGTATTAAGTATTTCGCGACCACCGTACTACCGGGGACGTGGTAATAGCTTTATCATGTGCAGTTAGCTATGAAAGTCGAAAAAATTGCTTGCGTGAACGGGCAGTCTACGTAACTGAATAATGCTGTATTTTACAGCATTGCATTTTTTTCCTGCTTGAATGTAATGTATTCTTCTGCTTTATACAAATACACTGGCGTGCAAAAATTAAGGACGAGACGGTTTTTCGAACGTAACGTCGTGCAGAAGTGCTCCACATCGACTGAAATCATATAATAAGATCCCCAAGATGTAAGAATATGGGACAAGTGAGCAAAACCGTCCAAACAAGGAATCCAAAGGATACAAAGGCACTTTATTGAAATGGTAGCTTCGAGCACAACTGGACAGAAGACAAAAACGTCCATGTGACAGGTGGATGCCAAGAAAAATCCAGTCTTTAGTAGGGGATACGATCACCACTGACTGCGTTGCAGGATTTACAACGTCTGTCCATGCTGAGGACGAGGTTGTCAAGGAGCTGTTGAGGTATCGCGGCCCATTTCTCTTGTAGCGCCAATCGCAGCTGCCGAATAGTTGCTGGCGGCTGGTGACGTGCTGCCAAGCGTCTCCCGCGAAGGTCCACACGTGTTCGATTGGATTTAGGTCCGGGAACCTTGCGGGCCTATCCATGCGTTGAATATCTTCATTCACCAAGAGCCACTGTGTGATGAGGTGTAGCGTTGTTGTCCGTGAAGAGGAACTCAGGACCCACAGCACCTCTAAACAGACGCACGTGAGGCAGGAGAACTTCGGTTCAATAGCGGACACCAGTGACTGAACCTCCTCGGTAGATGTGGAGGTCAGTACGGCTACCAAGCATGATACGGCCCCAAACGAGAACTCCGCTACCTCAAAACCGGTACCTTTCGATGATGTTGGATGTGTGATTGCGTGTTTCCTGCTCTCTCCAGATGTGTATACGTCCAGAATCGCTCGCCAGACTAAATCGGTTCTCATCCATAAAGAGAACTCGACCCATTGCTGATGTGTCCAGTTCTTGTGTTCCTGGCACCACAGAAACCGCCGTCTCCGATGAGCAAGCGTTAATGGCACATACCCTACTGGTCGTCGTGCAAATAGACCACCTTTCTGCGGCCACCTGGCCACAATAAACCTCGATAACGGACGTCCAGTTGTCTGCTGCATGTGCCTTGCGATTTTTACCGCTGTCTGCCGTCAGTCACTTCTCGCCTGTAGGAAAATATACCGGTCATCCGCCACCGTGGTTGTTGCTCGTGGACGACCACAGCTAAACTCTCGGACAGCTGTTCCTGTCGTTTGAAATGCTCTCCAATCTCGTGAAACGATGCTGTGAGCGATCCCGAACTCCTCGGCCACACGAGTCACACTTCGACCTTCTTCCAACTTCCTAATGACACAACCTCGGGTAAAGTCATCCAGATATTGTGTACTGGATTGCCTGTTGACCATATCACACGGTGGCAGCAACTCGATATCGTTCAAACCGATGTACACCGTGCAATAGCTTTCACCGAATTTCTGAGCGTACACCGCCCGTGTGCGTTATACCCTTCCGATACCCCCCCATTCGTCATGCTGTATATATGCGCATACCCTACCATACCGGACCCTAGTCTATCTCCTGAGTGGTCTTTCGGTCCGTTCTGCCGGCTCGTTCCGCTGTTATGCTAATTTTTCCTCTTCGTCCTTAATTTTTGCACACCAGTGCACTTTACGGAGAGAATCATTAGGTAGGCCTGGCCGCCCTTGCCTCCTCTGACCGACCGCCCCAGCTTGTAAGTATAGGAAGATAATGAAAGCAAAATTTAGTATCATATTCTGTAACTCACGTAATAACTTATGATCTGCAATACATAAACTAGGTTGTAGACTATGTTCGCTCTAAATTGTTCATGGTTATGAATTCTTCAATAAAACTTCCTACCTTGTTTTGGTTCGTTCTTTAATATCATCCGTACCAGACAGTTCGACAATTCAAGCAATGTAGGTTCGTTTTTTACATCATCGATTGATAAAGTTCGTTACACTATACTAGTGATCCAATTTATTGGCGTAGGAAACAGACACATAAGCGTTTCCAAGCTTTCGCACATCAACCAGATGACTTTTTCAAGGACGTTAGACATAAACATCCTTGAAAAAGCCATCTGGATGAAAATAGACAGAAACTTCCTTGAAAAAGCCATCTGGATGAAATTAGACAGAAACTTCCTTGAAAAAGCCATCTGGATGAAATTGGACAGAAACTTCCTTGAAAAAGCCATCTGGCAGAAATTAGACAGAAACTTCCTTGAAAAAGCCATCTGGATGAAGTTAGACAGAAACTTCCTTGAAAAAGCCATCTGGATGAGGTTAGACAGAAACGTCCTTGAAAAATCCATCTGGTTGATGTGCGATAGATTGGAAACGCTTATGTGTCTATTTCCTACGCCTATAAATCGGATCATTAGTATAGTGTTATTATTTACTACTTAATTGGTGTACTGTTCCTAGTTATCAGTTCGTTACACTAGTAAATAGTAACACTACACTAGCGATCCGACGTATTGGCGTAGGAAACAGGCATATAAGCGTTTCGAAGCTTTCGCACATCAACCAGATGACTTTTTCAAGGACGTTAGACAGAAACTTCCTTGAAAAAGCCATCTGGATGAAGTTAGACAGAAACTTCCTTGAAAAAGCCACCTGGTTGATGTGCAAAAGCTTGGAAACGCTTATGTGTCTATTTCCTACGCCAATAAATCAGTTCACGTGTATAGTGTTACTATTTACTACTTAATTGGTGTACTGTTTCTCGTTATCAGTTCTTTACACTATTTCAGCAGATGGGCTTAGCAGTCACATTCAGCAATATACTGTATATCCCGGCCAGGTGACAAATTTAGTAACATAATTCTATTGTGATTAGTGACTCACGAAAGTGAGTGGGTCTAAATTAAATGCAAACAAATGGCAAAAAAATCATGCAGCTTTTATGATCTAGATGATATGCAAAGTATTCCGCAAAGTTAGGAGTCAAATATTATAAAACAATGATATTGTAAAATCCGAAAGATAACATGGATTACATAATCAAAATCATTAAAAAGGAGACACGAAGCTAAAAAAGGGAAAATTATTCCTGTGTGCGAAGATATACCCATGGAATCAAACAAGCAAAGAACATCGTCACACAACCAGTTCAGTTACATTAAGTGCTCAACTTCACGACCCACTTTTAAGCGACATCGTTTAAAGCTACGTAATAACTTTCGAACTTGACTCAAGTCCATACTTCCTTGACGTAAGTAACAGAGACAGCAGTATGACAATTCACGGTCCAATCACCGGCGGAAGATTACAAGTATCGTCTTGTAGTCTTCCCCCGTGAATTGGCTGCCTTAACGAACTTTCCTTTCAACGGAGCAAACCTTGACGTCGTTGCTGCACCGTTGTGTTATGCGTGCCGCAGCTTCTATTCACAGCTTCATACTTCCAGATAAACATTACGGCAAAAATCCTTAAAAATCATTTCAAATATGAAAGTTTATGTCCTGAAATTGCATACTTTAAAATCTGTACGTCTCACTTTTTGGAAATCCTTCGACATTTACGGCGAAATAATTTAGGACGCTAAACTACACACATTTACCCAAAATTTCTTCTCATATGCTACTTAGACTGATTTTGAATTTAATGCATTTTTCGATATTTGGAAGATGTAAACACAGGGCATTCAAGACAATAGCAAAACTAGTTTGAGAAATATCTTGTGTTCGGAAAAAGAAAATCTAATTGACTTCATATAGGCGTGACGGAAAGATGGATGCCGAATTAAATATACACAGCCTCTGTTGCTTGAAGGTTCCTTATTCTGGGTGATGTAATGGTAACATACTAGAACATAAATTGGGAGATGCAGGTTCGATTCCCGTCCATGGCGATGTACATAGATGAGCCGTTACATTATGACCACCTACCTAATAAGATGTAGGGACCATTGAGCAAGGTATCGATTCAATGAGGTAGCGATAGGTATCCTAGGGTATCTGGTACCATAATGTCAACAGCAGGTCCTCCAGTTCCCGAACATTTCGGGATGGCGTTGTTTTAGCGCGAACCTGCTTTTTCAAGTCGAACCACAAATGTTCGATTCGGTTCATGTCAGGTGAAATTAGAGTCCAAGGCATTAACAAAAAGTCACCAGAATATTCTTCAAACCACTCCTTGACGATTCAGGCAGGGCGACATGGCGCATAATCCTGTTGGTAATGGTCATCACCAGCAGGGAACACAGTTGCCATGAATGGGCGAATTTGGTCCGCAACGATGTTCAGGTACTTGACAGCTGTCAGAGATTGTGCTGTTGAGATGATGGGGCATCGCCCACAGCATAACACCGCCACCGCCTGCCTGTTTCCGCCCAACAGTGCATCCAGGTGCCATAGCCTCCGTTGGCAATCGGCGTAACCGCGCTCGGCCGTCTACTTGATGCACCAGGAATTTTGATTCGTCAGACCAAGCCACTTTCTTCCAATCATCCACGATCCAATCTCGATGATCTGGGGACAATTTCATGCGTTGTTGGTGATGACATGCACTGGGCATCGGGTCTTCGGAAACGCAGGCCCATGTGCAGAAGGGTGCGATGCACTGTGTACTGTGACACATTGCCCTGATCAACACTGTTGTAGCTATGGGTGATTTCTCGCACTGTGGCCCTGCGGTCGTTGTAAACAGTGCGCGACAGTCTCTGGCATCAATGAGCTGCGGACAGCACACGGCTCGACGACGGTTCGTCGCTTTGCCACCTGTGCACCACTTTTGATACTGTTGTGGCGGAAATCTCAGCCACGTTAAGTAAAGCGATTATAATAGATAGCCAAAAGAAAACCTGAAGGAAAATTTTGAATTTAGACTAAACTTTAACTTCGGGAGATGGGTATATGCATTTCGGAACCCAAAGTGTTTTTATGGTGGCTATATTCTTGTTACCTTGAATTGACAATTGTGTATGAGGTTTTCACTTGTAGGTGAGCTTGTGTGTACACAGATACAATTTTGTTTTCACCACCTGTACTATTTCTATATGTTATGACATCACACTGTATTCATGTTACATGTGTATAAACGTTTAAACTCTGGAAAAATCAGTAATTTTGGAACTCGTGTATATAAGCATCAAAAAGAAATGGTCGTGTAATTATCACTTCATTTTACTAAATAGACATTGGTATATATTGTGTCACAACCCAGATTCTCGTCCTAGGCCAACGTCAAAGCGTTGGTTGATGAATGCGATGGCTCAGAAGCTATGAGACACACCTAGAAATCGAATGCCAACTTATACCAAAATTTGGGTTTTTGAAAGGCTAATGCCTGTATTTATTTTTACAACAATAACAACATGCATAAATAGGACCGATATTAATATTGCTATGAAAGGTTTAATACATTTACTCTTCAGCACTTCGCTAAGGCTTCACTGGCCCACTCATATGTGAAGTCAGTAATTCAAATGATCGATCTTATATAATCATGGCAGAGTCCACGTGAATAATGTCATTTGTTAATACAGCGTGAACGTTAATTTACATTTGTGGCTTGCTTACATGTTATCAAAACAAATTGTATCTTCTCTGAACAAATATCAAAACTCTGGATCAAATGATTGATCTTATATAATCATGGCAGAGTCCACGTGAATAATCAGTAATTCAAATGATCGATCTTATATAATCATGGCAGAGTCCACGTGAATAATGTCATTTGTTAATACAGCGTGAACGTTAATTTACATTTGTGGCTTGCTTACATGTTATCAAAACAAATTGTATCTTCTCTGAACAAATATCAAAACTCTGGATCCAATATTTATGAGTGTATATTTATATAGGTATATAAATAGGTGTAGATTAAGATTACTTATATCTTTCTCTCTATCAACAAAACTCAAAATAAAATTTTTTAAGGCAGGTATGCACAGGTGAACTGAAGTGTTAACATTTTAACATGAAAATTGCCACCTTGAAGAGGCGAGTAAACTATCACGATTTACAATCATATTTGTGAGTTTAACTTTTTTTTTTATATGTCTACTACATTTGTGAGAGCAATGTCACGTACAGTTCCCTCTTTCTTTCCTGATGAATCTTAACTGGATAACCTCCGACATACAGATGGAAAGTACCCTTTTTTTCTTTAGAGCATACTGGTAATCTGATTACCGTAGTGCCGACTTCGGCTCTACGAAAGGGCCAAAAATAGAATTAGCGTATACAACTTACCCCTTGATGAGGGGGAATCGGTGTTGCAATTCACAAATAGGTCGGAACATCACGTCTTAGGCTGACAACTGCTGGAAGGTTGAATGCTTTGAATACGCTCACTGACGAAGTGCAACTGGTACGTTAGGATGCCTTCTTCCCGGAGCCGTCATTGACCATCATGAATTAGGTTGCAGGTATCGAATGCCAAGTCTCGTCTGGGGTGAAGATGCACGCGTCGGTTGACCTCTTCACGGCCCGGCAAATAGGCTATCTTTTTTTCTTAGGCCTAACTGACTGGTGGTGGTGGCACACTTCAACCCGGGCCCCTTCATTCTCTGGAGTCTGTTCTAGAGCCGCTGTTTGCTTATTTTATTTTTTTCGGGGATCAGGGATGAGGTCTTGTATCTTTTTCCTGGCTGGTGGTGGATAACCACCGAGGACAAGGACTATCTTCCAATTGCCCTGCATTCTTTCTCTCTTCCTTCTTCTCACGTCCCACTTCTTTTTCGAGACCTTTCTTTGCCAGACTCAAAACGACGCTCTCTCGCAGAAGAACACAGAGAGCCAATCAGCGCCGTCCACGAGGGACGCTTTTGCTCCCATTGGTCAGCCGGTCAAAACCATGCAATGGTTTCGTGCTTGCCCACGTGACATTCCTCTTACAACCAGAGGAAGGTAGGGTGGGGGAAAAAGCAAAAGCGCGGGAACTCTCAGCGACCAGGCACACGTGTAATCTGATATGACCCTTCTTGCCTTTTTGGAGGGAAACACATAAATTTTTATGCACGCCTGCTTTCCTGCCGCTCGTAGCTTGACAGCAAGTACTATAACTCTTCAGGGTTAAACTCTCTTTGCCAGCCCACGGAACCCAGCTGGAAAATTTCTCGGTGTGGTGTTTCTGTTCGGAGAATTTCACCACAGCGTTGGAGAGAGAGAAAAATGCCTTTTTGTGTAAATAACTGCTCACTCTTGGGTGGGCGACCTCCTAACAATTTCAAACAGCACTCCCCTTTTCTTGGAATGAGCTTGGGAAAAAAAAGTGACCGTTGGACGAAGAAAGGAACTGCATTTGACTTACAGAAAATATAAATACATACATCATATACCATAAAAAGAACTACATTTTTTTTTCACTACCTATTTTGAGCATAGACCAGCTTTCTTTTTCTTGCATTCCTTTTTAATACTCAACAAAAGAACAACAACATCACTTATGAAATTACTTGCCCCGGCGAAAAATTATTCTTTTCCCTTTTTTTTTTCTTGATTTGGATTATATTTAATCTTGTTTTTAAGGCCCACTTATCAAGTCCATCCCAGCCTCACCTCACCAACTTCATAATTTCAAAGTTAAAATTATAATACATCCTACTAACTTCTGAATCGTCCTACTCATAGATTAGATAATGAATAATACAAATGCTACATTTTTGTTCACACAACAAAGGTAAAAGAAAGAGAAAAAAAAATTATTTACACTACTCTTCACTCAGAATATTACATCCCATCCTTTTTTCCTTATGTGCACTGCCATTTCCCTCCTGCTGGGCTGAGTAATTTTGAAAGCAATCACCAACTATCATTGCACAATTTATGTGCTTATTTTTGGGGAACTTAACCAACAATCCATAGGCTAGCCCCAGGGCGATGATAAATGCTGAATAGGAGGGAGGGTAGCCCTTTGCTACTCTCCTATCCCTTAACAAAGTAAAAACACTCATTTTGTACATTAAGCAGAGAAGAGGAGAAAAGAAAAACAACGATGAGAAAATAGAATTTTCTGTAACTTTTTCTTGACTTTCTCTCTGGATCCAAAAATCGAACCCAGGGGAGGTGAAATCTAAATTTTCGAAAAGTTTAACAGCAAATCACTCTAGAGAAGAATCGTCACCCTTTCCTGAACGGACCACTATCAACCCTTCGAATTATTTATTTTTTCTTTCAAGAAAAACGTGGATAATGTTGATGAAGCCCGGTGGCGCAGTGGTCTAAGGCGTTGGCCTCTGACCATTCGTCCGTAAGGGTCCGGGTTCGAATTACGGTCAGGCACGGATGTTGTGTTTGTCTTACGGCACTGGCTCTCTCCCTTCCCTGGAACCAGTGACCCTAAATTAGTGTCGGGCGACTTCTTATAGCCCATTGAGTTGCTCACGGTGGTCGTTAAGCCTCCAATAAAAAAAATGTTGATGAAAATCTGAAAACATTGATCAGGTGTCCACAGATTTGCAGCAAAATATCAGAACGTACTCAATACAGCGGCACGTGAACAAGTCCCAATCCACGCCGTTTCCGAGATCGCTGTTCCGAAGCGACGTGCCATCGCAATTTATCCTTTATCAAACTCCGATAAATCGGCAGTTTTTTCCATTCTGACTCCGAACACTCAAGTAACCGAAAGCCAGTCCTCGGGTTGTATATATGCTGCTGTCTGAACTTCACCTGCGCCACCGTTCGGTCGCCAAGCGCTCATTTCTCTTGGGTGGAGGTGGTCATGGTGTAATGGATCATCGGTGTAGTTTTCAAGTTTTCTGAGGGGTGCCTACTTATATGTCGAATTTCGTTCTGAAGCTGCAATATACATTTAGAAGCTGCAATATACATTCCTTTGCAATATTTGAGAGGTATTTATTTCATTTTTGTGCAGCTGTTGTCCTTACAAAGGATAAAAAGGAAATTTCCATTGAATTTTTTTTTCACATTAAACCACCAGCTCTTATTTATACACATCGTAGAGAACCACATTTTGGTGAAATATGGAAGAAAAGATGACTAGTTTTTTAATTACTACTGTTTGAATTTCATTAATTTCACAGAGAATATTGTAAGTTTATTCACTAATTCTTTGTCTATTCACTGACGCCACGTATTTGGAGGATTTTCACTTTGGATCTCACCCTTGGAATTTAACTGAGCAGCGTTTTGTTGCTCCGCGATTTTCTTGTGATTTGGGTGTGTTACAGGACTCTTCGCTCCTTAATTTCACGTTCACCTTAAGTATAAAGGTATCGTCTTTCATTTTGCTTCGTTTCGAGCGCGGTGAGTGCCTATTTTGTTGTATTTCATCTTATTTACGTTTGGCCGGGCTGGCCAAGCTCGCTACTGGGCGCCGCCATTAAAGATGGCGACTTCCGGTAGGGATAGTGATAGCCCTAATCTCTCTTCCTTTTCTGATGCCCCAGATGGGGGTGTTGCCACGCAAGCGTCCGCTCGTGGCGTTGCCAATTTGCCTTCTCCAGCTACGTCACATCTCCCGGCTTCCGCTATCGATGATGACGCAATGGACATCACTGGAAATGCAGCCTCTTCTAGCACTGCCGAGCCCAACGTATCATTACCTTCGTTTTCTTCTGTTGCAGCCTCTAAAGTCTCTCGTCCAGCATCCAAGAATAATTATGTTGGCGCTGAAAAGCTGCAATCTTTCATTTCCCAAGCTGGCAATAATATCGTGCTTAATATCCCAGCCAGCTCTCCCGCTGGCGCAGCTTTTACTTAGAATCTTGCAAAAGGCGTCCATTTCGAAGCCCTTCCGGACACTCCTTTGCGAGTATATGCAGATGCCATTGCACAGCGGTTCCCATCTGAATCTATTCCGCAAATGTATCGAAGAGGATGACTTGTGGTTGTTTATCTGGCCACGGCTGAAATGGCGAAATCTCTCCTAACATCTGGCCTCACCATTGGTGATAGACATCTTTCTGCAGAACCGGTGGGCCAAAGACCCATTAACGTTTCTTTCTACCCGGTCCCGTTGGAAGTGACAGATCTCATGCTGTATGCTGTCTTATATTCGGTTGGTCGGGTAGTTGGAGGCATACAAACGCATCTTGCTGCCCGAAACGACCCATTACGTGATCCACGACATGCGTCGATCCAAGGTGTTCGCCGTGTTGCGCGGGTCATATTTCCATCACAAAAAGCAATCGAACGACTTCCAACACACTTCACTGTTCGGTGCAAGGATCAGGTCAGGCAAATAAGCTTCCTGACGGAATTCCATTGTAGTCAATGTCACCAGGTTGGTCACTACTATAAGCAGTGTCCAGTTGCTCCACCAAAGTCTGTTTCGCCCGTCTATCAAGATCGGACGCCTTCTCATCAAGATCCTAGTAGCGCTCCGTTACCGACGGTGGTTCCTGCGAACAACCTACCTTCGGTGGCAACCTCTATGCCAATTGTTGTCCCACCTTCTCTCTCCGAGGAACACTACCCAGTTTTACAATCTTCAACATCTTTTCGTGTTCCTGCGGACCCTACAGCAGTTGCTGAGTCCGTTGCGACTGACCAGTCTGATACCGAGACCTCGACCGCTGATGACACAGCCTATCAAAGCGTCAGCGACCAAGCGATGAGTGATGGGACGGAGGGCTATCTCCGGACCCGTCCTGACAAAAGAGATGCCAAACCTCCTCGCGGCTCTACGAAACGACGGCGACAATCTGGACACTCTACTCAAACCTCTCCAACTAGGGCTGCTGAATCACCTGCTTCGGGTCGCCCTGTCAAGTCTTCCAAGCCAGTTATCTACCTCCTGCCTCTTGAGGAATTTTCCGCACGCCTACACATGAATGTGTTTCCGGACACTCCTCTCCCTTATAACGAATTGCACGACTTTGCTTGTGCCAAGACTCTTCTTCCTAATTTACCCACCTATGTCAACCGATTTCAAGGTCGCTACCCAGCAGTTGAGAATCAACTGGAACAACTATTAACTCTTTACAACACTATCAAGAGTCCATCTGCCGAGGATGCTGCCACTCAGAAGTGCATCCAACGGCGGTACAACAACTTCCGTTCCCATTTGGAAAATTTTGTCACTGCCACTAGAGACATGGCACTTTCACTGTGACTTCCTTGAATTGTCGCTGGTTCGCGACACCAGTGTTGAACTCCCTCGTTTATGAGGACATTTCTGCCGCTGGTGGAGATGTTCTCCTTCTCCAGGAAATTCACTGCTCTGCTGACACTCCCACTCACCTATGGAGACGCTGGCGGTACACCTTTTACCACTCGTATCGCCTCTCGCGGTATGGTGGTATAGCTGTAGGTGTGCGCCAGAGGTTTTTGACTCAGCTGACTTCTATTTCTGTGGCAAATTTACACCTTGATTTTCTTCAGTGTTTTACCTTTAGTGTGCATAACGTTACTTTTCATATCTTTAATGTATATATTCCCACTGATGAAATATATGTTGCCCATCTTTTCAGTAATATTCGTGCAGCGATTGCAGCGATTCCTCCCGGGGAGTTTTTCGTAATTGGGGGGGGGGGATTTTAACTGCACGCTGCAGCCTTCTCTTGACAGAAATTCGTCTTTTGGCGAATACCGCATGAATTTAGTTTCACAGCTGACTCAGCTCCTTGATGATTTTCATCTTGTCGATTCTTTCAGACGGCTAAATCCTGATTCCATTTCCTTCACGTGGTGTAATCCGCGGAAGTTCGGTTCTACTGCTGCGCTGTTGGACCGAATATATGTTTCTGCTTCCTTACTCCCTGCTATCACTGCTGCTCGACATTCACCTACTGTTTCTTCCGACCATTTTGCCGTTTCACTATCAATTTGTGTCTCTCCTGCACCTTCATCTACGCGTCGTCATTGGACGTTTGATGACACTCTCTTGCAAGACCGTTCCTTTTGTGAGGAAGTTGAGAAGTTCCTTTCTGATCGAAAGCTGCTGCTCACAACGACCCCAAGGGCCTTGCGTTTGTGGCTTGGTGTCAAACGGGATCTTCTCTTGCTCGTTCGTCAACTCTCCTTTACTATTTCCACCACTCGCTCGATGGAGGTGAGTAACCTACGAGGACTCCTCCGCGACGCCAATGTCTGACCCGCACTATGCCTCCGTCCGTGATGAACTTCATGCCTGCCTCGAACCGTTTGCTCAGCAAGCAGTCCGTCGTCTTCGGCTCCTACGTATTTCACCATCGACGCATTCTTTCGAAGTCATTTCGAAGATGGAATCCATGCGACGCACGCCCTCTTCCACCAGATATCTCCGATTGCCTGATGGCACTGTTACTGGCAATACAACTCTCATCTACTCTCATGTCCGTCACTTCTTTCAGGAGAAGTTCCGAGCGGTTTCGCAGGGTTCTTCTTTTTCTTCCTCCTTTTTTCTTTCTTCTCTCCCTCAGGTCCCGTCTTCCCTCTGCGCCCGTCTCATTGCTGATTTTTCTTTGCCTGAATTGAGAGAGGCTTTTGCCTCCCTCAATCTTCACTCTCCTCCGGGACCTGATGGCCTCCCGCTGTCGTTCTATCGGGCTTTTCTTCCGTCACTCATGCCTTTTCTCTCTGCCGCTATTTCGTGTGCTCTTTCTTCTCCTGCGCTTCCGCCGGAATTTACAGTTGCACATGTCATCCTCCTGCCGAAGAAGGGTGACCTTCTGGACTTGTCGAATTGGCGCCCCATCTCCATTTTCAACCTGGATTACAAATTCTTCACTAAACTCCTTTCTCGCCGCCTAAATTCTGTCCTTCCGTTCCTCATATCCCCCGACCAGACATATACCGTGCCTGGTCGTTCTATTTCTAATAATATCTAATTTCTTCATAACCTTTCCTTTCTTGCACTAAAACATTCCGAACCCCTAGCTTTGTTTAATCTTGACCAGAAATCCGCTTTTGATAACGTCTCTCACACTTACCTTTCTACCGTATTAACTCACTTTGGTTTTCCTCCCGCTTTTGTTTCTCTCATCCTTAGCCTCTACCGGGGCGCCCATTTGCACGTTCGGACGGCCACATTTTTGACGGCCCCGATTCCTTTTCGATCTGGCATCAGACAAGGTTGTCCATTATCAGGACAACTCTTTGCTCTCGCCTTTGAGCCCTTTTTGACTGCGAGTCGGGCGTCTCTCTTACCTGCGGTAGGACCGATTGTCTCTAGTACTCGGCACCACCGTTTTCTTGTCTCTGCTTACGCAGATGATGCTACCTTTTGTCTTCGCCGCGATGACTAATTTGATACTCTTCTTGCCACTTATGAACAGTATGCTGCTCTCTCTGGTGCTGCCCTGATTATTCAGAAAAGTTCTGGCCTGTGGTGTGGTTCTTTGAGAGGCCGCACTGACTTACCGTGGGGAGCAGTGTGGTCCTCCTCGACCCAAAAATTTCTTGGAGCTCATTTTGGACACTCCTTTACCGCAAGCAACGTCACTTGGCAAGCTCTCCGCCCACGACTTCATCGCACGGCTGGTTTTTGGCGATTTACGTTTTCCTTTTCCTCTTACTTTCAACGTGCTCAAATTATTCATCGATATCTTCTCTCACAATGCTTCTATCCCTGGGATTCCTGTGTGTTTAAATCGCATCATTTCTCTGCCATCAATAGTATTTTCACTTCAGTGATATGGTCATTTAGACATTGGATTTCTGCTGCCACGCTTTCTCTGCCAACATCATTTGGTAGTCTTCATTTCCCGGATGTCAGAACATATTATCGAGCTCACCGAATCGTCTCCTTCATTCGTCTTTTCCTTTCGCCCTCCCCTGCACTCTCTTCTACCCTGAATACTCTTATTTCTCTTCATGATCCATCCTTCACTTTCCTCCTTTTTCTTCGAATGGATTCATCTCCTTCTACTTCTAAACGACTCCCACCACTTCTTATCGACGCTCTAGTGGTATTTCATTCTCTCCCGCTACTCCACGCTCCTCCCTCTACTACCCTGGACCTGCTTGCAGAACCTCTTTTCTTTTCCACTCAGATTCATCCACCCGATCAACCATACTTTCTTCCCCCCCTTGGTTCCGCTTAGGAATTCTCACTGTCGAAGCTTTATTAACTTACGATTTGACCTGGAAACCCCTCTCTTCTCTTTTCCCTGACCCTTCTTCCATCTTGGAAGAGGAGTATGACCTTCTTCGCTCAGCTCTCCGTACCCTCTTCCCACTTCTGGTTTCTGACACTGGCCTTGTTTCTGCCTCTGGACCGAGCATCTCTCTTCCTTTCTTCCTTACCTTTCGGGACTCTGTTGCTCCCATTTCTTCTTTTTTCACTGTCTCTATCTATGCGCTCCTCCGTTCGCCCCTCACTTCTCCGCATGGTCTTCCTGATGCTTCGCCTTCTCTTCTGCTGCCTATCTGGTCTGCCTCCTTCTCTCCCCTTTCTACCCCGTTAGAGCGAAACATCCACTGGCGGTTTCTTTACCGCCGCCTTCCTGTTCCTTCTTCTCTCTTTCACATGTCTATTTCTTCTACTTCTCTCTGCTGCTTTTGTGCTGTTGAAGGTGATGTTCCTCATGTCTACTGTCACTGTCCCGTCCTCCTTCCACTTCTCAATACTGCCTTTCGTCTTTTAAGCACCATTTGCTCCTGAGACATCCCTTTTCAAGCGTATGAGTGGCTATTGCTTACCAAACATCACCCTGCTACTTTGCGGATGCCTGTGCCTATCTCTTTGTACTTGTCAAACATGTCGTTTTTCTTTATCATCAATCTCTCCGCTCTATTGCTACCACAACTAGTATTCTCTCTGCTGGCGCGGCCTTACGGTCGATTTTTAGGAATCGCATCGTGTCTCGACTACGCCTGGAGAACTTCGCTGCTTCCACCTCTCAATCTCAAGCCTCTTTCCGGTCTACCTGGGCGCAGGCGTCTGGTTGGTTCGAAATCACTGGATCTTCCATTCATCTTTCTTTCTGATTTTTTTTTCCAGCTTCGAAGATCTGAATGCATCAGTTGAGATTTTGTGTTCTCTCTTCCTGGTGCTTCGTCACAGCGTCTACTAAGTGTTTGTCATGTAACTGCTTATGATTTGTATTGTAGGGGTTTTCTGCAATTTTTGTGTAATTCGTGTGCATGTACCGTGCTGTATTTGTTTCTTCGTTGCACCTGTCCTTACTACTTGTTCTTCAATCATGCGTCTGCTTTTGCTGCCTGTAACTTCATTGAGTTGCGCACCGTGTATTTGTTCTCTAGGAGCAATACGAGAGGTATTGCCTTGCGAGACTTTGTTCTTTCTGTTTTTTTTTTTTTTTGCTGCATTGTGTTGTATCTTTTAATTTATACCTTATTTCTGTCTTGCATTTTCACATTCTTTGATGTCATGTATTTCTTGCTGGTCCCATGTCATTGTTTTTTTGGACCGATGCAATACTGCACGGCTTGCTGTTTGTATTTTGTGTATCCTTGTGTTTCACTTGGGGAGTTTGCCCAAGTTTCCACCATGTTCTGTAATACTTATCATGTTTTTGTCACATATCGTGTGGTTTCCTGGATTGTGGGAACTTCTGTACCTTTATCGTAGTATATGCTTTTGTTGTGTTTTACATGTTCCCTTCTTTTTGTGCTCTGCGTTGTACAACTTTATTCTTGCAAATATATTTACCTGTTGTTTTGTGCTCTGCTTTCACTGTGCACGTCATCGCATGCTTTATTAATTAATCATTACTTTTGCTTGTGCATCATCTTCCTCAAGCATGTATTGTTCCTTACTAATGATTTTAACATTTTGTCATCCTTAGTTGACTGCCGTATCACATTCACCTGTAATATTTCTCAGTATCGCTCATTGTTTTGCTGTTTATTTTGCCATATGTGGTACGCCTGTATTCCCTATGTTTTTGCCAATAAAGTATATTTTGAAATAACTGCTGTAATTAATATATAGCCTGTTCCGTTAAGGCCTACAAGACGGAGACATCTGAGTAGTGGAGCCCGTCTTACTGATTTGTGACGTCAGATGCCTTCAGAAAAACGCACATAGCGCTATGGATTGTTGGCCACCGTGGAAGGCTAACGCGCTCGGCTAGATATAGATAGATCTGGGATTCGATTCCCCAGCGGTGGCCGAATAACAATTTTTCGGTTGCTAAGTGTTTCTAAAACGTAGAAAGAGCGATGTCTTTGTTTTGTTCACTGACGCCACGCATTTGGAGGATTTACACTTTCCGTGTTATTTGCATGGCCGGATTGTGCTTCTTCCAGGCTGAACTGGATGAAGAAGAGGCTATAATATTATCCTTGTAGATAATAGACTTTAGGTGATTGGCCTGTGGGCGTGAAAGACGATTTCTACCGTTAGATGGCACTGCGTCCCAAGGTATGAACAGTAGCTCTTGATACCCCACTACCCTGGCGACTGTTGTCACGGAGGCAACTGTCGCCAGGGCAGTGGCGGTATTAAGAGCTACTGTGTCTAGTATAGTTCATACAACGCTACTGTTGTCACAGAGACACAGAATACGATAAAGTAACAACGATCCTATGCAGAGAAGCCAAATTCAAGTAGGTACTCCCTCCTTTGTGGCATGATATAAGAAAATTTGCTCTCTACTCCACTTCTGAGTCTACAGCCATTCGAGAAACCTTGGAGTTCATTACCAACCGTGAGGCTTGAAATGATAGCGGGCAGCCCTTGGTGACGCATTGGTCTAAGCGATGGCTTCTGATCATTCGTCCGAAAGGGACCCGGGTTCGAATCCAGGAGAGGCATGGATGTTATGTTTGTCTTACGGCACTGGCTCCCTCCCTTCCCTGGAACCAGTGGCTCTAAATTAGGGACGGGCGACTGCTTATAGCCCATTGAGTTGCTCACGGTAGTCGTTAAACCTCCAATAAAAAAAAAAATTATAGCGTCTCTAGAGTTGCCACGAATTTAGAACTAGTTCTTCAAATAACGCTCTTTATCCTTTCCCAGATAGCGCGTGTCCGACCAGCGTTGACGCCTCCTGTCTTTGACCGAAAAGTACATTCGTATCAGTTGGTTTATTGTCAAGTCGAGGTCACCGCGTTCAAATTGTTGAAGCGTTCTATTATTCAGATTGCAGTTTTCTGTCTACCTTCCTATAAAAAGAAATCTGGCTGATGTGCGAAAGCTTGGAAACGTTAGTTTCTATGTTATGCCAATAAATAGGTAACTAGTGTAGTGTTTCCTTTTTATGCCTATTTGATGTACAATTCCTCTTTATTAAGTCTGAGGACTGTATACAAACAGTAGCAAGTCCCTAATTTAGGGTGATTGGTTGCAGTGCAGGAAGACAGCTAGTGATAAAAGACAAGCACATCATCTATTGGTCAATCAGAATCCTAACAAGGGTTTATCTTCGACAAATGGTCAGAAACCTGCTTTTCACACCACTCGACCAGTTGGTCGTCCAAAACTACTTTGCGGATCACTGGTGACTCATTCATCAGATAAAGGCTGTACGTTTCACAATCTATTTTACAATCGTCCTTAAAATGGTAAGATTTCCGAGTTAGGTATGGGCTCGTGTCCCAGTTAAGTTGTTGTGTGTTAATGCTTCTCTCCCTTCCCTGGAAGGAGTGACCTTAAATTTGGGACAGGCCTCTAGAGTTAACTATGGTGGTCGTTAAACCTAAAACAATAAAAAAATATGTTGCAGTCAAAGTTTGTGTCTAGCTGGATCATACAAACAGCTTATTTAAGTAAGTTAAGTAACATTTAAGTACTAACGTAGTTAACGAAATTTAGCAGAGTGTAAAAGTTTATGATATGAGTAAGGATCATAGAAATAATTTCTAAAATGAAACAATAAGGATCGCAAAGGAACAATTCGTAGAAACAATTATCGAAAATAAATTTATAGAAACAGTTACTTAAATAAAACAATCAGGATCATAGAAACAATCAGGATCACAGAAACAAAAATCGAAAACTTTATTGAAACCGTTATTTAAATAAAACAATCAGGATCACAGAAACAATTTTTATAAAATAAAATGAAACAGTAAGGATCACAAAGGAACAATTCGTAGAAACAATTATCGAAAATAAATTTATAGAAACAGTTACTCAAATAAAACAATCAGGATCATAGAAACAATTATTTAAATAAAACAATCAGGATCACAGAAACAATTATCGAAAACTTTATTGAAACCGTTATTTAAATAAAACAATAATGCTCATAAAAATAAACAATAAGGGGATCGCATAAGCAATTATTTAAATAAAACAATTCTAACTGGATCATAGAGACAATTTATTTGAATACCAAACGCAGTTACCGAAATAAAGAAGAGTCTGAAACTTTATGTCATAAGTAAGAATCACAGAAACAATTTCTTAACAAAAACAATAAAGATCACAAAGGAACAATTAGAAACGATTGCAGAAACATTTTTTTAAATAAAACAATAACGATAATAGAAACAGTTATTTAAATAAAACAATAAGGATCATAAAGAAACGATTATTAGAAACAATTATCGAATCAAATAATAGAACTATCATTTAAATAAAAAATTAAGGATCATAGAAACAATCATTCATGTAAAACAATTCTAACTGAATCGCATAAACAATTTATTTAAATAACAAACGCTGTTACAGAAGTATACAGTGTCTGAAATTTTGTGTAATAAATTGGGATCATAGGCACAGATATTTAAATAAAACCATAAGCTTCATGAAGAAATAATTATTAGAACCAATTATCATAGAAATTATAGAAACAATTATTTAAATGAAACAATAAGATCAGAGAAAATATATTTAAATAAAACAATTCTAACTGGATCATAGAAACCATTTATTTGAATAACGAACGCAGTTGCCGAAGTAAATCGGAGTCTGAAAATTTATGTCATCAGTAAAGTGGAATGTGAAAGAGCTTGAATATGTGAAAATAATAAACTAAATTGAATGCGTACACTATCGTAACTCATTTCATCGATTTTTCTCTTGTAAATCTGCTGCATCAAAATTGTAATTTCTCAGATATGTTTGAGGTGAATAATAGAATACTATGTAATTGTATGTGCTTCAGAAATTGTCTCCGTATTTATTGTATCAGCTACAGCAAGAAAAGTTTTCCATTAGCAAACAACCTACTTTTCTCATTGAAGTTCGTTGATCAATCGATCTGTTTCCTTCGTCTATGCGATATGTAACAATGTATTCATTCGTATGCTTATTTTTCTTTGTGCTAGCAAAGCTTGTGATTCAAACAAAAGAGAGGAGACACCTCAGAGTGTGAGATAACATCCATTACGCGTACGAGTTAATGACGTCATACGAAATGTTCAGCAGAAAGCTACAAAAGCTTCTCAGATGTTTTGATCTCCACTTCCAGCCAGTATAGACGATTTAACGCTGAAACACGACAAAAAATGCAAAATTAGTAATTGAGCGAAATTTTCATCGCAGATAAGTCGGAAACATTTATTTCATCTACAAATATTCGTATACTACTTATGGCTGACTGGCTACATGGAAGCAGAAGCAATATTTTAAAATTCTATCACAGTGTATTAAGAAAAAAGGATTCCGTTCTGGAGTAATCCGCCTTACTTAAAAGTCTGAGAGATTGGATTTCGATTATTCTTGTGTAAAGCATATATGTGATTACATTTGAATGCAATCATCTAGGGCTAAACGTGCGGTTTCATTTATAAGTTATTCGCGATCTGTCTTTGCCTGATGTGAATATATACTATTATAGTATTTCTGCTGTGAAAATTGTTTTTCTTGCTATATAATTTTAGCGTTGTTAAAAAAATTACAGGAAAGCAATGATTCGTAAATTCCAAGCTCCATTTTCCTATATCCGACGAAATTGGCTATTGATTTTTGAAATACTGGAAATGTTCGGTATTTGTTTCTTCGGTGAGTCATATATTAAACAAAGGAAATATCGTAAGAATATCTTCATTCGGTTTTTCAGACTCTTAAATTATATTGTTTATGTATACATTGCTGCAGGCAACATTTATTGGCTGATTGCAGGAAGAATTACATTTGGAAAAGTGATTGTAAAAACACGAGTGATCATAACATTCTTGTTGTGGCTAAATATGCGAAAACAGTGCATTAACTTTTTTGCCGTGATAAAAGACTGCCACCAAATCAAAATTCAGATCACGTATTCTTCACGCACTGACAAGCTTTATGCAAAACAGAAGTGGAAGAAATGTGCGTTGTACCTCACAACTGTGTTGCCATTTCTCACCTCATTTCTTTTCACCATATCTGCTGCGTACAAGTATGAAGACCTTTCGTTGGTTCTTCCAAACTACACTTACTATTATGGTAATACCAGGAAAGATGTAATGTACTTCTTACTTTATATGTTCTATGTTGTTGATTTTCATGTGCAGTATACTCTAAACTGCTTGGCTTGCTTATTTCTCTCAATGCTTTGTGCTGAAATCAGCACAATCTTTGGCACTTTGTCAGAGAAGTTAGAACACTTAAAACTGAGCAAATGCGAAGAAACTAGAATTAAAGATTTTTTAGATTACTATAAGGCCTTGCACAAACAAGTTGAAAAGCTGGATGCAGCTTCTTCTCTTCCTGTCGCTTTCATACTATGCACCCAAACAGGAGGATTACTTCATTCCGTTTCGACTATAACGGGAATATTTCGGAATGAGAAGTCGTTTGCTGCCATCACATCATCAATATTCAACGCCTTTATGAACATACTTTACAGCATGGCGTTAATTATTTCCGCTGCGCAAATGCATGAGAGGAACAAGAAACTGACAAAACGTTTTATTGAACTACTTGAACGCAAAAATTCCTGTGGAAAAGCCATCATACTTATGCAGCACACATATATTATTTGCACACTGCAACATTACCTTATTTGTTCAGAAGAATACGGATTGACTTTGTTAGGTATGTTACCTTTGACAAGGAGTGTTGTTCTGACGCTAATCGGATTTTTCGTGACATATTCTCTACTGCTTATTCAGTTTGGTTAATCCGATATCAAAGACGCCTTCACGAAAACAATACAATATCTTTGGTATTTTTTTTGAATATGGTTTCAATTTGAATCACGAAAGTAAGCACCAGTCGAAATCATAATCAAGTATTTTACGCCGAAAATATACGAGGGGTGTGCCGAAAGTTATGCAAAAGGTGGCATAACATTTTTATTAACTCCCAGAGAGTGTTCAAATTGCACCTTGTTTTAGGGTAACTATTTCTCAATGATAAGGTACTACTCAGTATAGTTTCCATCACAAGCGATGCATTTGCGCTGTCGTTGAACCCGACTCTCGAATCCTCTTTGAAAAAATTCAGGTGTGGACTGTTGCACCTACTTCTTCACAGCCACTTTCACCTCGTCTGTATGATCAAATCGTTGTCCCCGGACACCGTCCGTCATTGGATCGAACAGGTAGAAAGTAGGAGGTTGCCAGATTTGGGCTGTACAATGGAAGGGGAACACCGACCTGCCTTATTTGCTGATCACATGATTTGTTGCCAAAGATGTGTGTGGTTTTGCATTGCCATGGCGAATGTGGATCCTTTTCAGATTCTTGTTCGGAATATTCCTTCTTATGGCTTCTCTAAGCTTCTTGAGTGTCTCAGTGAACCGCTCGCTGGTCACGGTACATCCACGTTCCAGAAAATCAAGGAGAATGATACCCCTCTCTTCTCAAACAATTTCTGTGCTAATCTCTGGCTCCTGAAATTTTTAGGCCTTCATGAAGAGGTGTGACGCCATTCCATGGATTGCTTCTTCGTTTACGGATCGTGAATACAGGCTCACCTTTCATCCCGTGTCACCAGATCAGAAAAAAATGTGTCTTCGTTGGCTTCAAACGCTTGCAGAAGATCAGAGCACATTACCATCCTTCTCTCCTTTAAATCGGGTCTACTGCCGAGGTACCCACTTTGCACACACTTTTCGATAGCAGAAGTGTTCCACCATCTTCTGTATGGCATTGTGACCACAGTCTAGTTGTGCAACAAACTCACGGATTGTTACTGGTCTCTCCGTGCGAATCAATTCTTCCATACGATTAGTGTCAGTGGTCGGAGATAATGATCTCGTACTACGTGGTTTATCTTTAAAGCTGGTTTCCGCTTCTTTACATTTCTTCATCCATCTGTGCACATTGTTCTTATCTGTGGTGTTATCTCCGTAAACATGCTGTAGCCTCTGTGGATGTTGGACAACCTGTACCCTTACTTCGTCAAAAACTCAGTGACGGCACATTGCTTCTGCTTGGAATCCATTATTTACCTGAAATGAGGAAGAAGGGTTGCAATAGAGGAAGAGTTACTCTAACAACTTGGGCAGTTTGAACGATCTCTGTGAGTTAATAAAACATTATGTCCACTTTTGCATTACTTTCGATACAACTATTGTATTTGATTTATTTCACTTAAAATCGACGGGAAATAAAATTTCTCACTCTTCTCTGGAAACCTTTGCATTCAGCTCTAGCTAATATCACTTATTAATGTGACATAAAAATACCGTAAGATGAGATTACAAACATGGTTGTAAAATAATTTAATTAAACTCACTTCGAGAACGAAGATAAATTTTAGCGAGAGCTCAACAAGTTTTATCGGTGTGTGTGTCATATCCTGGAATTTCCATATGGAAAAATAAGGATTATTATACTGCTAGCTGAGCTCGTTGAAATAAGAATACAACGGGTTCTAGATATCACTTATAGCTATTCAAGCGTTTATTAACGACCGCGGAAAATGTCTTTGTACACGATAATTTTTGTAAATATCTCTTCAAAATCTGGAAGTAGCTTTCCTTGTTCTTGCCCATGGACATATTTTAATTATGACATCAAACCGTCGAACTCTTGACAATGCAATGTAAAGTTGTCCATGGCTAAACACTGGTTGAGGAAGGTAGATACCTATTTTCTCCAGTGTTTGACCTTGAGACTTATTAATTGTCATAGCAAAGGCGAGTTTTACAGGGAACTGTCGTCGTCTTAATGTGAATGGGAGGTCTATATCAATAGGTGCGAGGTCAATTCGCGGAATAAAACCTGTTTTATCACATGCCGAGCCTGTGAGTACTTCTGCAATGATCAAATTGAGTGTAAGTTCTTTAATTACATTGCATAAACCAATGTCTTGTTCCATTTCATAATCCTCGTTGTGTATTGAGGTTTCTCAGGAGCATGATAATAGCCCCAATCTTCGACTTGAGTTTGTAAAGTGGCATTCCTGATGGAGTTTGCTCATTTAAAAACTCTATAGGATAATACTGTTCAGTATTTTCTACGCCATCGACATCAATTGAATCAGAGCTGAAGTGTGCGCTTGCTGTCCCCTCTAAGAGATCATGAACATTCTCATTAAATTTGTCAACATCACAGTTTTTGGGGCACAGAATGGCTTTCTTCGCAAATGTCTTCGAATAAGAAATTTTCAAGTTCTCATGTGTGCAAATTCTTCCCAAAGATGGGATTTATATTTTTCAAACAATTCTTGTGCATTGGGTGGTGAAATAAAGATAAGAGTGTATGCAAATAAATCTCGTAGTTGTCGAGGCATGCTGCAAACTGATGCTTCATATAAGGTTTTTCCCCATATTTCATCATTTTTAATTAAACCTTTCTGCAATGCAGCTTCTTGGAAGGTATAATATGAAATTCCATTGACTGTTCTTAAATATGTAAAGCTATTCGCTCCAGACACATAAGCAGTAGTCTCAAGCAATATCTTTCTGGATCAGAGCCAAGGTTGACTGAATACATCCTTCCAATCACATTATCTCCGCCACGTTTTCGTTGGACCCATTGTCTTTCTTTTCGATTGAACACATAATGTCTTGGAATGTCGCTATATGAAATGGATTGCGCATCTTCATTGCCCTCATTTAGTTTGAACCATGCTGTAAGCATTGTATCTCTCTAAGCATTATGAAAAACTGCATTCCGATCATTGTTTGGACGCTCCGGATTAAAGGTAATGTTCTGTTCTTCAGGAAGGTGAACAGGTAATCTAACTATGTATGAGATTGCTGATGCATATCATAACCAAGTATTCGTCACATTGCCTCAGGTGCGCTAACGTATCGGGAATCAAGATGACTTTTTTACATCGTCGTATTTGGTGTTGCGCTTTGTCATATGCACATTTTCACAGTCATGACCTTTGCATATGTACATGAAAAGGTAATTCACGCGGATTACAGTAGCACACTCCTCGACATTAACGTGGCAGTTGTACTTTAACAAAAGATACGGATTATAAGGGACAATCCAGCTGTTATCAATAATTTTACCACGTAAAGTTGCGGTTGCACCATTCTTTTTACGGCGATATAAAGGGCACCCGCGTTTGTTAGCTATTGTTTCATTTTGGAAAGACTTCGGAAATTGTTTGGTACATTTGCCATCTTCCATACAAGGCGAATTGTGATTATTTCATCACACGGGTCATGAACCATGTGTTTCGCAACAGTTGCATATAAAACTGGTAAATGCTATTTATCTGATAGTTCTGCCGATATGATTTGGTCAGTTTTCTCAGGCAATGTTTATTTGTCCTCTTCTTTCAAAATCAAGAGCATATGAACATAGGGAAGCCCTCTTTTTTGGAATTCGATTACATGAACTTTGGCCACCGGAACTCCAAAAATATGCTTTTTGGTTATATCATCCATTAATTCTTTCAATTTTAATTGGAAGACTCTTGCATCTAAATCTGGACGGTTTTCGACGGATTGAGCGTTCAAGTTTCCAGTAATTCCTTCCCATTTCGGGTTGCAAGTCATAGTAAGGAAAAGGTCAAGCTTGACATACTTTCTGACTATCACATTGCATCCTGATAATTTTTCAACATGTTTCGTGGACTATTTTAAAATGAAGATAGCAAAATAGGAGCTTTTCCAGGAGAAACTCACCATCTCCAGCATTCTGAATTTGATCCATCAGACATTTATACCTTTCGACACTAAACTGAGACTGATTTTGTCGTATGTAATTCAGTGTATTAGCTTCCATTTTTACATACGCATCAATATTGTATTGCTGCGTAAGCTTTCCTTTGCTTAAAACTGGATTAAATTCAATATAAATCGAAAGACGATGTTGATATATTGAATTTGTGTAAACCTTGACCGTACATTGGTTAACAACACTTAGTAAAGACGTTGATATATGTTGTAACGGAATGTCAGTTGACCTTGTGGCGTAACGCATTCATGACGTCATGTGAGAATGATTTGGATCAGATGACGTCACACCAGCAGCTGTGTTCTTTGTTGCTATGACAAAAAAAACAAAGTGATATACGCGTGAACTGTGGGCGTGTAGGTCATGACGTCACCTGCACGAAAACACGAAAAGCTAATCGTTACGTCACAAACAAGTGTTTCTCGGTTGTTGCTATGAAGACTTAAAAACTGATCCAGGTCGTCGGCAACTTAGCCTTTTATATATAATGATTTCCTATTGAGAAGAATTTCATAAAGAATATATTTATATTCGGAGTGGCGAATTTATGTGATCTTCTTATCGAATAATGTTTGCGACCACTTTTGTCCTCCAAGCAGGAGCAACTTCGCTCCTGTTGATTCGTCTAAGTTTTGACAGCGTTTCTGTAAAAATAATTTCCCGAGGATGTCAAACACCACCATGCAGTTCAAGCCTGATTGGTTGGAATTCGATCCAAACGTTTGATTTTCAGTACAATTTGATCCCATGAATGTTCTATGGAATTCAGGTCTATGGAAATGAGACCATAAATGAAACTGGCAAACGACTACTCTCATGTTCTTGAAATCCCTTCAGTGCCTGTCATGTCGCATGGAACTGATGGGAAGTATCCATGAACACAGGGATAGAGACTGACCGTTGTTCGACGGAACTGATCAGGTAAAATATTTAAATAGTCGTGGCATTCAGGGGTGGGTATACTCGAACCAATTAGTATAAAGTCTCCTATGTAAACATGGCCTATATCATTGCATTGTTTTTGACAACCTGGAGACTGGTGGCCATGCAAGATGGAATTAAGCTCACATGCTGTTGTCTCCAAATTCTCACCTACTCATTGGCATGTGTCAAATCAAGGGGTGTAAAGTCTCCCACGAAAACATTATCTTCACAAGTGCTCTAATTCCTCCAGCCTGGAAAGTCTGGACCATGCAAAATGGATTCTACACAATACCAAAATTAAAGTAGAACACACAGTCGTCAAATAACTCATGCTTCAATTTACCATACGTCTCTCAACTAGGGTCTAGGGTGATAACTTCCACCATCTCCATCCTGCTGCACCCCAAAACATTATGCACTGAAATGCCAGAAATACTGGTACAGACGAGCATATGCAAAATGCATTGCAACGTTACCTATTCGCGTACTCGGTTGTGTCCACCAGTGCGTATAGAAAGCGATAGACTTCCTTGCCAGCGGTCAGAGCTGTTTTCAGCATGAGAATGAAAAGTAACAAAGATTTAAGCGATTTTTAACGCGGTGTAATAGTTGGCGCTCGTGAGATGGGCCATAGTATTTCGGAGGTAGAAACGAAATTCTGATTTTCACGGACGACCATTGCAAGGGTGTACCGTGACTACAAGAATTCAGGTAAAACCTCCAACCTACGATACCAGTGTGGCCGTAAAAAGACATTGGGTGAAGGTAACCATAATCGGCTGTCAAGAATCGTTCTACGCGATAGGCGTGCAACACTCTCGCAGGTATCATCGGAATTCAATGCTGGAGCCTCAACAAGCATCAGCGTCAGGATTGTGCAACGTACCCTGCACGATATGAGCTTTGGGAGCCGACGCCCAACTCGAGTCCCCTTGATGGGTGCAAGACACAGAGCTATGCGCCTCGCTTGGGCACGGCAAAACTGCCACTGAACACCTGATGACTGGAAAGAAGTAGCCTGGTCTGTCGAGTCGCGTTTTCAAAGGTATCGGGAAGATGGAAGGATTCGTGTGTGGCGCAAACCCCATGAAGACATGGATCCCGCCTGTCAACAGGGATCTGTACCGGCTGGTAGGTGGGAAAGGGGGTGGGAGGTCCGTAATGGTATGGGGTGGGTTAAACGGGACTTCACTGGGACCCCTGGTACGTCTACGAACGTCTGCGACCGGCCAGCGCTATGTGCGCATCCTTTCTGACGAGGTATACCCGCTCATGTCCTGCATTCATGCTGATGGGTTCGGCTTCTTCCAACAGTACAATGCACCTCCACGCAAGTGTCGGGACGCCACATTATGGTTAGAGGAGCATTCATCTGAGTTTGGGGTGTTGCCATTCCCACCCAGGCCCCCAGATCTGAACGTGATAGAACACATTTGGGATGCCATGCAACTCGCTATCGAACACAGGATTCCGAGAACTCGGAATACACCCGAATTGTGTAACGCTCTGCAGGAAGTATGGTGTGCATTGCCTACAGCATATTTCCAGAAGCTTGTAGAGTCCACGTCCCGTCGTATTTCTGCAGTCCTGCGCTCCCGTGGGGGACCTATTAAGTATTAGATTGGTGTACCAGTTTTTCTGGTACTGCAGTGTATATATATACACAGTATATATATATCATCATCGTCAACCATTAACAATCCACTGCTGGACGAAGGTCTCCCCAAGTTTCCTCCACAACGGTCTGTCTTGTGCCAGTCTCCTCCATGTCATCCCTGCACACTTTGGAATTTCATCCACCCATCTCCCATGTGGTCTTCTTCTGGGTCTTTTCCTGTCCCTTGGAATCCAATCTAAAATTTCGGCTGTCCATCGATGATCTGTCCTTCTGGCAGTATGTCCAGCCCATTGCCATTTCAGGGATTTAACTCTGATCATGATGTCTTCCACTCTTGTCATTTTTCGGATCCACGAGTTCCTCTTCTTATCTCTCCTGGTTACACCAAGCATGCACCTCTCCATGCTTTTTTGAGTTTCTGCAGCCTTTGTATGTCTCTTTTAGTTAAGCTTCACGTCTCTGCACCATACGTAAGCACTGGAAGGATGCATTGATCAAACACTTTTCTTTTAAGACATAATGGCATATTGCTCTTGAAAATTATGCTGTTTCTTCCAAAAGCTCTCCAGGCAAGTTTTGTACGCCGATTAATTTCTTCATCAATGTGACCCTCACTTGATATCTGCTGTCCAAGATAAACGTACGTGTCTGTTATCTCCAGCTTTTCTCCATCAATCGATAAATCTTCATTTCTTGTAAAAGCATTGAACATCACTTTTGTCTTCCGAAAGTTCATTTTTAATCCCACTTCTTTACTCTTGTTAGCAAGTTCCTGGATCATACTCTGCAGCTCTGATGGGGCAGTTGCAAAAATGATTACGTCATCAGCAAAACGAAGGTGAGTTAGATAATCTCCATTAATCTTTATCCCCTTGTTTTCCCAGCTCAGTGACTGAAAAACACCCTCCAATGTGGCATTAAAGAGCTTCGGAGATATGGTGTCACCTTGTCTCACTGCCTTTAAAATTTGTATGTGTGTTGTATTTTCAAAAAGCCGAATCTTTGCACTTGCATTTTCATAGATGTTATTAATAATATTAATGTATGCATCTTCAATACCGCAGGTTTTCAGAGCCATTGTAACTGCTGATGGTTTCACCGAATCAAAGGCTTTTTCATAATCGATAAAAGCCATGCACAATGGAAGTTCATATTCCCTCGCTCTTTCAATTAGTTCTCTCAGCACATGGATATGATCTATTGTGCTGTAGCCACTCCTGAATCCAGCTTGTTCTCTCGGTTGAGCCATGTCCAGTGTTACCTTCAAGCGGCGTGAAAGAACTTTAGTGAAGATTTTATAAACTACTGATAGGAGGCTGATAGGTCTGTAGTTTCCGAGATCCTCAATGTCACCTTTTTTATGTAGCAGGATCATTGTAGCAATGTTCCAATTTTCAGGAATCGTCCCTTCATTAAGGCATCGAGTGAAAATTTGGGCGAGTACTGTTTCGATTTCTCCACTTGCTTCTTGTATGATGTCTACATTAATTCCATCTTCTCCTGGAGCTTTTCCCCGCTTTATGTTCTTCATTGCATGTGCAACTTCTGCTGGAAGGACTGGAGGAACTCTGGTATTGGTATCTTTCATGATGTCTGGAGTGCATGTATCATCCCTTTCATATAATTTGGAGTAGAAATCTTTCACTCTTGTCAAAATTTCGCCTCTATTTCTTGTTACAGAACCATCTTCTTTTCTCAGTGTCATAATTTGTTTTCCTCCCTTACTGAGATGTCCCTTTGCTATCTTTAGGCTTTGGTTGTTTTCAATTGCTTTCCTTACTAGTTCACAGCTGAATTTCCTTACGTCTTCAGTGATACTTTTTCTTACTGTCTTACATAGATCTATATATTCCACTTTGGAAGTCACATCTTCTTTAGTTGTCCTCATCTCTCTTCTTTTTGCATCAACATTTTGATTTTCCCTGACAATTTGTTCACATGCAACTTGTTCTTAGACCCAGCTAATTTTGTTGATCTTTCCATAAGAGCGTTGGTTACTATTCTGTTAACTTCAGAAATATCCACTTCTTCCGATGTTAGGCCTTCTAAAGCAGATAATCTGTTCTTCAGTTCCAACTTGAAGGTATTACGGTGTTTTTTAAGGTTGGTTATGTCAATAGATTTTGTTTGTCTTATGAGCTTGCCACGTTCACGTTTAGTGTTGAGGTGCATCTTACATCTCACCAATCTATGGTCACTACCTGTGTTGAACTAGTTTAGCACACTGCAGTCTTCTATGACGAATTTTTTGTTACACATAATAAAATCAATTTCACTTGTCGTCCCATTTGGATGTCTCCATGTCCATTTCCTGTGTGGCTTTTTCTTGAAAAAGGAGTTCAAGATGAAAAACCCTTCTGCCTTTGCAAACTCAACGAGAGTATTTCTACGCTGGTTTCTGTTGCCGTTACGGAATTTACCTACTGAAGTTTCATTCTGTTGGCGTTGCCCTATTTTTGCATTGAAATCTCCCATAATTATTTTCAAGTGCTGCTTACCTTTATTATTTTGATGACGAATTTCCTCATAAAATTCTTCAATTTCTTCTTCAGGATGACTTGTGGTGGATGCATAAGTTTGAATAATCTGAGCCTGGTATCTTTTCGAGAGTTGGATAACTAGTCGTGCAGCTCTGTCAGAGGAACTTTCAACTTCTACAACTTTATCCTTCAGTTTCTTGTTTATTATAAATCCAACACCTGTAGTTCTGCCAGTATCTGTCCCATGATAGTAGAAGAGATGTCTACTTTTCCGTTCAATGAGATCTTCTCCTTTTCTCCTTACCTCACTTAGCCCGACAATGTCCCACTTGATCCTTTGTAGTTCCTCTTCCAATTCAAGAAGCCTTGAATTAGAAGGTAGGGAGCGTCCATTATACGTAGCCAAGGTCAGCATCAGATGGCAGCCTAGTCCGGTCCTCCGGGGATTCTTAGCACCCTCTGCCTTCATGTCGCACTGGCCGCAGCCTTGGCCAGGTACATTCCAGCTGCCGGAGACTGAGGGCCAAGATTTAAGTTGTGGAGTCATTTTGGAGGGTTTGGCGATAACTCACCACGCTGGGCAAGAGGGTTGGTGAGTGTGGGATAGCATTTCCTCTAATCCCGATGGTATAGTTATACCGCTATTGGCGGTCGCCAGAGCCCCTTTAGTGGGAACAGGATGCACCACGAGAAGGCGGGGTTGACATATATATATATATATATATCACAAGCAACACCTTTCAAACATGTACACGATAGCAAATGAACTCCAGACCACAGCGAAAGAAAAAGTGGTACGATAAACGTTACTTAAAAATCACCCAGAAAAAAAAATATAAAGATACTAATAAGGAAAAGAAAAACCCCAAATAAAATATCATATCAAATGGCTCCGAATCCCCGGACCACTCTTCAGGGAAAGACATCCGGTAGCCTCGAGCCTGCCAGTTTCGGATTTCATGAGATAGCCTGACACCTAATTTAAAACGAATTGTGGTTGCAACCGAATTTGAACTTGCAAAATTTATTGGCCATCTATTTTTCCTACCCTAACCCTTAAAGTAATACATCAATAGATGTAAAAGTAACACTGGCTGGCTTCGTGCTCCCGGATGTCTTTCAATTAAGAGTGGTTCAGGGGTTCGGAGCCATTTGATATAATATTCATTTGGGTTTTTCTTTTCCTTATTAGTATCTTTATACTTTTTGCTGTGTGATTTTTAGATATCGTTTATCGTACTTCTCTTTCTTTTCCTGTGGTCTGGAGTTCATTTGCTGTTATGTACATGTTTGAGAAGTGTTACTTGTGGTTATACACTGCTGGCCACCCAAAATCCAACACCAAGAAGAACACAAGATAGCAAAGCCCGATTTATTGGACACATAACAACAGAACACAAAATGCTCATATGCTGTCTGCGTGCGGTGAATTTAAAATAGGTCCTCCAAAATTGCAAAATAAAAACTTTATTTACAACGTAAAAGCATAGTTATATGCAAGAACTTTCGAGACATCTAGTGTCTCATCATCAGGCATTATGTGCAAACTGAAACATGGGGGGTTTCAGTTTGCACATAATGCCTGATGATGAGACACTAGATGTCTCGAAAGTTCTTGCATATAACTATGCTTTTACGTTGTAAATAAAGTTTTTATTTTGCAAGTTTGGAGGACATGGATTTAAATTCACCACACGCACACAGCATATGAGCATTTTGTGAATGTAACGTGCGAATTTTTCCTTCATATTAATACATAACAACAGATACAAAGATGAAACGATTGAGCTTACAGGCCAGTGCGACTTGCCGAACACCCAGGCATCAATAGTTCGTGTGGCCCCCATGGCTGGCAATAACGGCCGCTACACACCGCAGCATCGAACGAAAGAGGCTCTGGATGTGTGCTTGGGGTATGCCGGTCCAGGCTGCTTCCACACTTTGCCACAGTTCATCAGGCGTAGCCTCAGATGGTGCTTACCGGGACACTTGGTTGCCGATCAGCGACCAGACGTGTTTGATGGCCGACATATCGGGAGAACAAGCGGGCCACGGCAGCAGTGACACATGGTGGGCGGTGAAGAATTGTTGCACGATTCGTGACACGCGCGTGCCCGCATTGTCCTGCTGAAACGTGGCCGCTGGCAGGTCCTGCAGGTAAGGGTGGACTACAGGCTTCAAAACGTCGGAGATGTAGCAGTGGCTGTTGAGAGTACCGGCGATGCGTACAGAGGGCTGCGGGTGTCTTATTGAATTGCGCCCCAAACCATAACGCCAGGCAACGGACCGGTATGGCGATGCATAATGCAGGCGTCATACAGTCTCTCACCGCGGTACCACCACACACGGATCCGACCATCGTGGTGTTGCACGCAGAAGCGGGATTCGTCGGAGAAGACAATGTCGTGCCATTCCGTACTCCTCGTGAGGCGTTCAACGACCCACTGCCGCCGTACTCGCTGGTGGTGTAACGTCAATGGTAATGGGAGCAATGGGCGCCGTGCGACAAGTTTCCGCTCCTGCAGAGGACGTCGAACGGTACGTGCTGACACAGGTTGTTGCGCAACACACCCTAATTCCAGCGCTAACGTTCGTGATGTGGCGGTGCGAGCCGTCATTTCCCGCCGCACAACATGCCGGTTCTCTAGTTCAGTGGTATACCGCGGCTGCGGCAATCACTCACGTCGGTCCGCACGTCCCTCCTGCACCTACCGAATCCATACTCGCCTCACTGTGGCTGGATGTCGTCCGACACGGACGATGATGTCTCGGTACGATAAACCTCTGTCGCGATAAGCCACTATTCTTCCTCTGTCGAACTCCGAAACGTGCTGGAATGATTGCCGTATTCTGCGACGAGGCATTAGGAAACTTCGCACGCACAGGTCCGGAAAAACAACGTACTTTAACTACGTACACCCCGCCTTCTGTGCACCCTTCTTATAGTGCTTCTCGGTGGGGTGTCGGGAGCACATGATTTGCAAATGCCCTGCAATGCTAATCGTTTGCATGTCCTCTCGCGGGCGACGCATGCTGCGAATTTCTGGCCAATTGGATGCTTCCTTCTTGGTGTTGCACTTTGGGTGGCCAGCAGTGTATATATAGGTGTGACTTGTGGTAATATATATTGAAAAAAGTCACGGGACACCTAGAAGAGAAACACAACATAGTATTTAATGACTTACATTAGCACGGTGTCGCTCCATGTTTAGACTTAATGCATGCACTGACCCTTCGAAGCTCGAAGTGGTTGGGTTTTGAGCTCCGTGATTTTCGTTGCTATAAGGTGTTTTTTGAGTGCTTTAGTTTCTGTGGTTGCGTGTATCTTCAAGTTGAAGTTCTACACTTTACGTTCGTGTATCTCCCAGGTTGGTGATTGCCATATTTTTTCATTATTCACTGTTTTATTTTTCAACCAAGCTGGTCTTTTTTCGTTAAAGTCTCGCCATTGCTTCGAAGGCGGAGGCAGACAAGGGTGACGCCCACATCCTTCTCTTGGCAGATCAGACAGCTTCCTCTTCTTCTTCTACCGCGGTAGCTCCTGCTCAGCTTAATGAGGTGGCTCCCGAGCGTCATTGCGACGTCATGGACACCTCTTCTTCTCTAGCTATAACTCCCACCAAGTGCGGTGGTGCCAAGTCTCCTATCTACATCTCAGCAGATGATGACGTATCCGTTATCAGCAATACTGAGCTCATAGCTTCTACTTCTCATCAACTTTCTGATCCGCCCTCACTGCTAGGGGCCGCTTCATCGAATTTTCGACCCATGTCTGCCCAAGCGTCCTATGCTTCTGCAACTTCTGGGGTCCTCACATCCCCAGTTTCATCTGCTATGTCTTTTCCTAAATCCTATGTCACTGTCGTCGGTTCTACTGCTACAATTGACATACCAGAGGATTCCCGAGCTGGTCACCTTTTTTCCTCCACTATGGAACGGGGCGTCTATCTTGATGCGCTTCCCGACACTAAGCTGTGGCAATATAGCCGAGCCCTCAAAACTATCTTACCAAGGGATGCAATAGACTTTGTAGCTCGAAAACCCAGATCTGTCTTGGTCTATTTTAAGGATAAAGCGCATGCTGACCAGGTCATCGCGGAAGGTCTAACCATCAATGACGTGCATCTGTTAGCACAACCGGTTGCGCACCGCCCGGTGCAGGTGACCTTCTACCCCGTACCACCAGAAGTATCCGACCTTGCTCAGCAGGTACGGCAGAGTTGTTGGCTCCATAACAACTCTCTCTGCGGCTCCCAGAGACCCTGAAGACAAATCGATTCGGGGTTTCCGCTGCACTGCTCGAGTCCTCTTTTCATCTGATGCTCAGCTGAAAGCGGTTCCGAATGTTTTGCACATCCGCTATGGACAGCAACACCGAAGAGTTGAGATAATCACTTCACAGTATTGCACTATCTGACAGAGCGAAAGTCACATAAGGGCTCAGTGCCCACGTGCCTCCCTGCAAACAGCTCCACACACTACATCTTCTTCTACTTTGTCCGCCAACGCTTCACAGACTTCTTCCTATTCGAGGAAAGCCGCGGAATCAAGATCTTCCAAAAGTCAGCTTACTGCCATAGGTCAACAAACGACTTTGATGCCTCCACCTCCTGCTGATCCTAATAATTTTCCCAGGCTTCCAAAATCGACTACCCCTAGTACTTTTACAACCACTGCTGATGTACATGTTGACCACTCCTCAGTTTTTACCGTTGGCTCCATGACACGAGTCACAGGTAACGCTTCGGGTTCAGACTCTCCAGACGATCATGAAGCTTTAGTGGTTGCTGGAAAACGCAGTGGTGCTACTCGCCCCAAGACGAAGAAGTCAAAGACTCTGGCGTCCCGAAGATCATCTCGCTCTTCTACCCGCTCATCCACTCGCTCCGTCAGCTCTCGACGACCGTTCTTCAGGTCGCCTCTACACACTTCCTCTGAGACAGCATGTGAGGGTGCCTTTCCTTCACTAGATGAATTCACAACTTTTCTTGCTGAAAATGCTTTCCCTGCTGAGCCTCTGCCATACGAGGACGTGCTGGATTGCCTTTTAGGGTCCTCTAGCCTTTCCTCAGCACGCACTTCCATTCAGCAGTATGAAGCAGCTCTTCCACAAGTGCTGGTTCAATTACACTCACTTGAAAACACTCTTCGGCGCACTGCGGACGAGGTCCCGTGGAGGGCTTGTTTTCTCCGTCGACTCCACTCCATCACTACAGCCAGTCAATTCCTACTGCATCCCACAACTAACCTAGACATTCAAGGTGGTGTCACTTAATTGTCGCGGTTTTGGAACAATTCTTGCGAATGCGCTGGTACGAGAGGATCTTGCTCCGCTGAATGCTGATATATTACTTCTGCAGGAAACAAACTGTACTTCCACCACACAATTTCATCAATGGCGTCAGTGGGATCATACTTTCCATCACGCCTACAGCCAACTGTCGCGTGGTGGCATGGCAGTTGGTGTTCACTCACGTTTTCGTTCAACTCTTTCCTCCTTCTCAGTGAAAAACTTATGTCGAGACTTATTACAACGGGTCTCTTTCACCGTCGCAGCTGAAAAATTTCATGTATTCAACATTTATGTTCCTTGCACTCCTACTCACGTGCCAGAGCTGTTTGCAAAACATCGACGGGCTCTGTCACGTATTCCCATCACCGACCGGGTACTTATCGGAGGTGACTACAATTGCACTCTACATTCCCTAACTGATCGCTCTTCTGCTTCCAGAGAACACCGTACGGAAGTAGTACATCTTTTACAGTCTATCACTTCAGACTTCTCACTCGTAGATGTTCAACGCCATTTGTCACCAACCCAGACTACACATACATGGCGTGCACCTTGATCCTCCTACAGCAAGATTGGATCGCTTTTATGCAGCTTCTCTTCTTCTACCAGCAATATCAGATTCATGCTGTACACCCACAGTTTCCTCGGATCATTGCGCCATTGCCATAACAGTTTTTGCTGCTTCAACACAGCCACGTACAATCCGGCCTTGGACTTTTGACGACACTCTTTTAGATGACTCAGCCTTCTGCTCATCGGTGCGAGATTTTCTTGCGGATTGGCGTCCAAGGCTTCATTCTGCACCGTGCCCCCTCAACTTTTGGTTGGAAGTAAAACGCCACCTCATACTACTGGTACGAAACCTGTCATACTCGATCATGACACAACGGAGGATGCGACTTGATCATACTAGGCAAATGCTTTCTTTGCTCAATCTTGCTGATCCCCTATTTCAAGTCTACCAGGCAGAATTACATTCACTTTTGGTGCCGCTTGCAAAACACGCCCTTCAACGCCTTAAACTACAACACCTGAAACCTGATGCTTGTTCGTACGAATTCCTTACGTTACTTGAGTCAACTCGCCGATCCTCTTCTGTTCTACTGCACCTTCGTCTTTCAACTGGAGTAGTTTCATCCGAACCAGTTCCAATTTGTTCTATGGTACGTAATTACTACATTTCAAAATTTTGTGAAACTCCTCCTCCCTCCCCTACGGCTTCTGCTCTTCTGTTCTCTTCTTTGCCTCAGGTCCCTTCTCATCTTTCAGCCAGCCTCCTCCATCCTCCCACTTTAACTGAGCTCTCTGACACTTTCTCGTCCCTCAACCCCCGGGCTTCACCTGGCCCGGACGGTCTCCCTGTTTCTTTCTATAAGGCTTTTCTTCCTGCCCTCCTTCCATTTCTCCTCTATGCTTTTTCTACTGCCATGCATCTTACATCTCTTCCAAGGAGTTTCACGCTCGCACATGTTGTACTTTTCCCCAAGAAATGTGATCTGCTTGACTTGGGGAATTGGCGTCCCATCTCACTCTTAAATACTGATTATAAACTCTATACTAAATTTCTGTCCCGCCGGCTTAACCCCATACTCCCTCATTTTCTCTCCACTAATCAAACCTATACTGTACCCGGCCGCTCCATCTACCATAATATTCAGCTTCTTAATGATCTAATTCACCTCGCCCGCTCTCGCTCAGAACCCCTTGCTCTTCTTTCCCTCGATCAACGCTCAGCGTTCGATAATATATCCCATGATTACCTTCTTGCTACATTACTAAATTTCGGCTTTCCTCCTTCCTTTGCTTCTCTTCTCATCTCCCTCTACCGGGACGCAGTTTTCCACGTCAAGCTGCTCAACCTTCTCACAGCTCCCATACCCTTTCGTCGCAGCGTGCGTCAGGGTTGCCCTTTATCCGGGCAGCTCTTCGCCCTCGCAATAGAACCTTTCTTACGCGCAGTCCATCGATCCATCTTTGCTTCACTACCACCGGTGGTAGCCAGCACACGTCATCATGTTGCTACCTATGTTGCCTACGCCGACGATATTACATTCTGCATTCGGCAAGACTCACAAGCTCACGATCTCCACAATCTCTACAATACCTACGCCTCATATTCCGGAGCAGCGCTAAACACAACGAAAAGCACAGGCTTATGGAGCGGTTCGTGGACTAACCGCACTGACTCTCCTTGGGGAGCAGAGTGGTCCAACACCTCTCAACGATTCCTAGGAGTCCACCTTGGAAAACCAGCAACTGCTTCACTCGTCACCTGGACGACTCTCCGGCCACGCCTACATCGCTCAGTCGCAATCTGGCGGCGCGCACAATTCTGCACCTCCGTCTTTCAAAGAGCACGTCTAACGCACACTTACCTGCTTTCAATGTGCACGTATTCCTGGTTGGCTTCGAAGCAACCAGCACTACGTCTTCTTGAAATCACCCGCTGTCAAACTCAGGTTATCTGGCCCGGCCATCACTGGGTCGGGGCACCTCAACTCAGCCTGTCTCCTTCCAACAAAGGCATTAGTCTACCCGACGTCAGATCCTATCACAAGGCTTATCGTGTGTCTACGTTTTTACGATCACTTGCGGCACCTGCTCCCTCTGCAGTTGCTGCTCGTGATGTCATAGTCTCTCCGCATAACCTACGCTTTACTCTCCTTTCGTTCTTACTCATGGACCACTCTCCCCTTCTCACACTTTTCCCTTCTGTCTACAAAGAGGCTATCTCCTTTCTTCGTTCCCTCCCACTTTCTCGCTCTCTCCCTGCCTCCACAAATGACCTACTTTCCGAACCTCCTTTTTTTCTTCTCTGCTACACCCTCCCCATCTCCCATGTTTTGCTTTTCCTTCATGGCTCCGAGCTGGAGTCGTTACAGTCAGCGATCTTGTTAACACCGATCTTTCCTGGCTCCCCTTCTCTTCTCTACCCTCTGCTCTCCGTTTCAATGCCAACGCTCACTTTGTTTACAACTCTCTTATTTCTACTATAATCTCCCTGTTCCCTGAGCTTGCTACTCCCTCAGGTCTCATTTCTGTCCACTCTGCCTCTCTCCCTCTCCCATTTTTTCTGTCGTCCAATGGTCCACCTCTTCCTCTTGTCTCTTTCTCAACAGCTGATCTCTGCCGTTTTCTCTCTCGCTCTTCCGCACCTCTTCCGATTTCTGGCATTCCACTCTGTTCTACCTCCGCAGTGTAGTCCGCTGCTCTTTCCCCACTTTCAGCACCCCTTGAAGTCAATTCACATTGGCTTTTCTTACACAACCGCCTCCCTCTGCCGTCGATTTTACATCGCATGACCATTTTATCTTCACCCTCCTGTCCGTATTGTGGCGAGGAGGCTGACGTCCAGCATGTCTTCATGTATTGCACAGTATTATTGCCAATACTCCATCTCGCTTTCACGCTAGCGCAACGATCCTGTGAGACCGTCCTCACCTTCAGCGCCTACCGAACACTACTTCTGAACTCTTCTCGCCCTATTCACCTTCCGGCAGTCTGCTCCTACATCTTCGTGCTTGTAAAACATATAATTCACGTGTATCATCTTCAGCGTCCCCCGAAGCTTCTACTGACATAAGTAAAGTCAGTACTGCGTTACTTTGTCATTTTCGTAATCGCCTACTCTCCCACCTTCGACTAGAATTTACCACTGCAGTTGCACGCTGCAGTGAACCACAGTTCCTATCAACTTGGTCACCAGCAACCACTTGGTTTACAGGGTCGCCCACAACGCTTCACCTTACAGTCGGAACGTTTGTTTCACCTACCTCCTGATAGATACAATTTTTGCCATGCTGATTTGTTTTCAATCTCTGCTTCACCAGAGACTATTTTTTGTCTTTCCCGACAAATTATCATACATAAATTGTATTCTCTCACCACTATATTGAGCTTTGTGAATTGGTCGTTGCGTCAGCTACAAGCACCTGTAAATCTTCTTTTCATATGTCATTTTGAGACGATTTTCCTATACACATTTCCTGTTTTTTTTTCTTGTTTCGCAACTGAGTGTAATCTTGTTCCTCAACATTCACTGTACCATATTATTTGTACTCTCTATTTTATCAGATTTTTTTTGTTTGTCTCACTATTGTACATCACTTTTAGTAGATCAATTATTGTATAGAATCCTATGAATTGTTCGAAGCATGAGCTACTTATAATTGTCAATTTCTTTTCACGCTTTTTTTAAGACTCTATTCTCATCCTCTTCACATGTATCATTTCGTGTATAACTCATGTGTAAATTTTTTTGTTTTTCATTACTCATCTTGCTGAATTATGTATTCTCTCTGCGATGTCAGAGACTATTTCTTTTTACCACCTCTGACAAACCAATATATATAAATTGTAACTTCTCATTGTACAGAATCATGTATATAGGTCGTTTCACGAACCACAGACATCTGTAAACTTTGTCGTTTTTACAGTATATTCTTATCTTCAATTCCTGATTCAACTGTGTAATTTTACTTTTCAACTGTGTAAATTTGTGTTCTCCAATACTCACTGTGATGAGTTGTGTCTTCTCTCTGTATTTTCAGAGATTATTTTTTCTTTTGTATTCTCAGGAAAATTATTGTATATAACTATTTTTCATATCACCGTTGTATGTAACATGTAGTACCGCGAGCCACATTCATCTGTAAATTTTTCATCATCTGTCTTTCGAACTTTTGATTTCATGTTTGTCTCCTTGATCACCAGCAACCTCCTGGTTTTCCAGGTCACCCACAATGTATCACCTTTCGGTCAGAACTTTTTTTTTTCATCAATATTGTGTAAAATTTATACTCTATAGTGCTCATCATTCTGGATTGATTTTACTCTCTGTATTACCAGAGATTCATATTGCCTCGCCAGATTTCTACTGCACTTAACTGTTGTCATGCAAACGTTGCACCGAATCCTATAATTAACGTAGCGCAAGCTGCACACATCTGTTAATTTATCATCACCTGTCTTTTGAATCTATGTCTGCAAGCTCGAATTCTGTGTTACTTCTTGCATCAATACTGTGCAAAATTAATATTGTATAACGCTCATCAAGCTGAATTGTTCCTATTCTTTGCTTTGTCAGAAACTTTTGTTGCCTCACCAGACACTCTAGTGTAATTAACTGTTTTTTTTACTATCATCAATGTACAGAACCGTGTAAATAAGCAGTAGCGTAAGCTACAAGTATCTGTAAATATTTTTTTGTCATACATCATTTGAGATGATTTATTCAAGCACATCTGCTGTATCTTTCTTCTAATAAATACTGTGTGAGAACTGACCCTTCCAGACAGGCTTTCGACAAAGTTTTGGAACAGAGCGATAGGTATGCGCTTCAATTAAGTACATAAGGCGGCCGCTAAATGTTACTTAGTAGTAAGTCTTTGTTTCGAACTTCCTATGCGGCACTCTAATTCATTCCATTGGTGCTCTATGGGATTAAGATCAAGATTGTGTGATGGCCAGTTAGCACACAATATGGAATTATCATCAAACCACGCCGTAGCAGTCCCTGCTTTATGGATCGGTGCATTATGCTGCTGGCACCAACAAGACTCGGTTCCATAGTATTGCCACAGAGTTCGTAGGGCATAATTATCCAGAATATCGAGGTAGACGTGCTGGTTAACAGGTTTGTCCACGATAACCAATGTGCCGGAACCATACCACGAAAGACACTTCCATCCGAGTACACTGCCAGCTCCAAACCTGACCGTAGGAACAGTTCATTGTGGTGAGTAGTGTTTCCCCCGCTACCGCCATACCCACACACGGCCATCAGACTGATGGGTCGTGTGTATCTGGATTCATCAGCCGATAGGACCCGTTTCTATTGATCTACGGTGCACGATAAATGTTCTTTACACCATGCTAAACGACGAGTAGCATTTTGAATGGAAGCACTTTAATGAAAGTTTTATGAGCAGCTACACTACCACGGTAACCCATGGAATGGAGTTTTCTGCGAATGGTACGCGTACATACCGAGGTTCCAGCATTTTTACTCCCTTGAAGCTAAGGTCTTGTGCAGTACTCCGTCGATAAGCTGTAACGACTCTCCTGAGGCTTCGACGTCTTCTGTCACGATTGTCTTTGGTCTGCCTGTATGTTTTGCTTCTTCAAGCACGACATGTGTCTTCCACTTATTGAGTACATTCAAAACATTTGACTTGGGTATGTTTAAACCAAATAATATAACACCCAAAAATCTTTCCTTTCTCAAAGTCAGTTCTTTCAGCCGCGATATTTTCCTTCAACCTCACAGAGCGATGTGATCGCGGTCAGCTACAGGCTTGTTTTCATATCATTTGCAGCTGTACCGCGCATCTTAAGAACGCAGCGGATCCGCTCATATGCTTTTGAAAGGGTGTCCTCTGACTTTTATCAATATAGTGTGTGTGTGTATATATATATATATCTTCTCTCTCTCGCAAGAGTATGGGTGTTGCCAACCATAATCCTGCGAGAGAGAAGATATCATTTTAAGGTTAAAAGGGGCTAAAGAGAACGAACTCAAATTTACATAGAAAACAAACTGAAAAGAAAGTTAAATTAGAGTCTACGTCACAGTTTAACCTGCAAACAAACAACCCTCCTTAAAAACGGCTAAGGGGAAAGCAACGCTTTCTGGTGAGCGAGTTCACTCATCCAAACCATGTTCGCCCCATTTAATTAGATGGCGATAGTATTCGTTCGAACTAATTTCAGTCCATTTTGCTAATCCCGAGTTAAGTCGTTCCAGCCGGTTAAAGGGTTAAAATTTGAAAACAAAAAATGAAGCAGTTAATGTGGTGCTTTAGAAAGTGAAAAATCCGACCTGGTGGTGCAAGAGCCTAAGTGCTGACTTCTGATAATTTGTCCCAGATGGGTCTGGGTTTGAGTCCATCCCGGTGACGAATGGATGTTGTGTTTGTCTTACGGCACTGCTCCCTCCCTTCCCTGAAACCGGTAGCCCTAAATTAGTAACGTACTCGACTGCTTACAGCCTATTGAATTGTGCATGGTGGTCTTTAAACTCGAAATAAAAATAAAGGAAGTAAAATAAAAACTGTGGAAACAAGAGATGATTCACTGAAAAATACGGTCTTTCTGTCTAAGTAAACTACACTGTTTTTGTTTTTGTTTTATTTGATTGGAGGTTTTTTTTTTTGAGGTTTAACGACCACCGTGAGAAACTCAATGGGCTATAAGCAGTCGCCCGTCCCTAATTTAGGGCAACTGGTTCCAGGGAAGGGAGAGAGACAAACACAACAACCATGCCTCACCGGGATTCGAACCCGGTCATCATTCAGACGAATGATCAGAGGCCATCTCTTAGACCACTGCGTTACTTGATCAATATATCTATATCTGTGTAATACTGTCTATATCGGTGCACATTTATTTATTATTTTTTATTATTGGAGGTTTAACGGCCACCGTGCGCAACTCAATGGGCTATACGTAGTCGCCCGTCCCTAATTTAGGATCACTGGTACCAGGGAAAGGAGAGAGCCAGTACCGCAAGACAAACACAACATCCATGCCTCACCGGGATTCGAACCCGGACCCCATTCGGACGAATGATCAGAGGCCATCGCTTAGACCACTGCGCCACCGGGGCGGCCACTGGTTTCCATAAATTAAGCAACAAACCCCAAAATAGCGATAATCAGGAGAAATATAGTTCAAAAAGTACAAAACTTGCATATTTTACCGACGAAGGCATATAGCATCGATATACGGAAGTCAAATTAGCGGCGCTGGCAGCGCTTTATGCAACTGTGCAAGAGCTTAAAACCAGCTGTTTCGGAGGGAGTCGCCAATTCATGTGCGGCGGTGAATCCCAAGATTTCGAGATAGCAATTTTGTTCACATGGCTTCGAGACGTGATTTACCAGCGAAGTTAGGCTACAGAGCGATAGGCCGGACTCGAAGCAGGGTAACGGCAGGCGAACGTCGGAAGATGGCTAACCGTCGATCGTTCTGTGGTCAGCAGGATGTAGCAGCAGTTCCAAGCCACGGGTGCAGCTTTCCAAAGTTACAGCAAAGGATGGCCAAAGGCGACGGTCTCCATGGACGACCGGTATTTGCTGCTTTCGGCACGGCGGAACAGGACGGCTACATCGACCCCTCTCAGATCTCTGCCTGCGGCTGCCAACGGACGGACGGTATGAGCTTCGACAGTACGCAGAAGGTTACATGTGGGAGGACTGTATGCGCTCAGCTAACGATATTATGCGTGTCCCTCACTCCCTCCCCCATCCACCGAAGGTAGCGTTTTAATTGGGCACGAATGCATGCGAACTTGACTAAAAATCAGTGCAGGTACGTTCTATTTCTTTAATGATTCGTGAATCTGTTTACACAATGATTCTCGCCGAGTTTACATTTGAAGAGAGGCCGGTACTCGCTATCTTCTCTCTAATATCCAGAAAAGGGACACCTATGGTTGTGGTAGTGGACACTGTTTACAGAGTGATTCTCGCGAGTTTACATTTGAAGAGAGGCCGGTACTCGCTATCTTCTCTCTAATATCCAAGAAAGGGACACCTATGGTTGTGGTAGTGGATACTGTTTACAGAATGATTCTCGCCGAGTTTACATCTGAAGAGAGGCCGGTACTCGCTATCTTCTCTCTAATATCCAGAAAAGGGACACCAATGGTGGTGGTAGTAGACACTGTTTACAGAGTGATTCTCGCCGAGTTTACATCTGAAGAGAGGCCGGTACTCGCTATCTTTTCTCTAATATCAAGGAAAGGGACACCTATGGTGGTGGTAGTGGACACTGTTTACAGAGTGATTCTCGCCGAGTTTACATCTGAAGAGAGGCCGGTACTCGCTACCTTTTCTCTAATATCCAGGAAAGGGACACCTATGGTGGTGGTAGTGAACACTGTTTACAGAGTGATTCTCGCCAAGTTTACATCTGAAGTGAGGCCGGTACTCGCTATCTTTTCTCTAATATCGAGGAAAGGCACACCTATGATGGTGGTAGTGGACACTCTTTACAGAGTGATTCTCGCCTAGTTTACATCTGAAGAGAGGCCGGTACTCGCTATCTTTTCTCTAATATCCAGGAAAGGGACACCTATGGTTGTGGTAGTGGACACTGTTTACAGAGTGATTCTCGCCGAGTTTACATCTTTAGAGAAGCCGGTACTTGCTATCTTCTCTCTAATATCCAGGAAAGGGACACCTATGGTGGTGGTAGTGGACACTCTTTACAGAGTGATTCTCGCCGAGTTTACATCTGAAGAGAGGCCGGTACTCGCTATCATCTCTATAATATCCAGAAAAGGGACACCTGTAGTGGTGGTAGTGTACACTGTTTACAGAGTGATTCTCGCCGAGTTTACATCTAGAGAGAGTCCGGTACTCGCTATCTGCTCTCTAATATCCAGGAAAGGAACACCTATGGTGGTGGTAGTGGATACTGTTTACAGAGTGATTCTCGCCGAGTTTACATCTAGAGAGAGTCCGGTACTCGCTATCTTCTCTAAATAAATGTTACAAGAAAATTCAGAAATTATATTCTGTTTGCATGGAATATTCCATCCATTTCCCATGTACAGTCATTTGCAAAAGTTTAAGACCACCTGCCAATTTATTGAAAATTAAGTTTTCTGAGGGGTGTTTCATGGATGACAAGCGTATGTTACAAGCAAATTCAGAAATTATATTCTGTTTGCTTGGAACATTCTATCGATTTCCCATGTACAGTCATTTCCAAAAGCTTAAGACCGAACGCCAATTTATTGAAAATTTTGATTTTCCAAGAAACGACTAATTACTAGTCAGAGATATTTGTAAAAATGAACCACGGATGAATACTTACATTCTTTAGAACACAAAAACAACGATATCAGTACTTTGCGTGGCCAACTTTGTTTTTCTATAAAGGACATAATACGATGTCGCAAACTCTCAATGGGGGATTTGCAGTAATAACTTGAAATGCCTTTGCACGACACGTACTTTATCGCGTCAATCAAAACTTGGGAATTTGATGGCTGTTTTCCTGCTAGTCTTTTAAAATGATCCACAAATTTTCGACGGAGTTAAGGTCGGAACTATTATAGGGCCAGTCAAGCACATTTATGTTTTTCCTCCGCAGGTAGTCTTTTACTGTATTTGATTTGTGGCTTGGTGCACCATCATGCATAAAGACGGTGCAACTGTGCACTTGCATACAAGGGCGCCCCCTAGCCGTTGGTATAGCCAAATGTTTGATAAATTTAAAACACTAAAATAGACGAAACCTTTTTTAAAGAATTTTTAAAATAATAAGATATTAATGATTGATTGTATCAATTATTTTTGTTGTATTTTAGTATCTTGTACATTCACTAAAGTATTTGACAGCCTTGAAGGAAGTAAGGATTTTTTAGCCCCCCCTAAAAGTACTCCTATGGGCGCCACTGGTTGCATAAGGGTAAACAGCTCCTCACGTAACATTTCCGCATAAAAAGAACCAGTCGTGGTAGTGCTGTCGGCAGAACGGAAAATGAAGCAGTATCGGACGATGACATAACACCCCATATAATTTGACTAGGCTTATGTCTCACGGTGCTAACAGTGTATTTTTCATCAAACCTTTTGCTTTTCGGTCGGCGAAAATGTGCTCCACGAGATTCAAATTGATGCACAGTTGATTCATCGGAAGAAAGAACTTGACTCCAATTTTCAGCAATCCACGATTGACGACGTTTCGCAAACTGGAGTCTTCTTTTTCATGACAGTGGTTAGCCTAGGTTTATGAGACTTTAATTCAAAATCTTTGCAAAGACGCCGGGAAACAGTGCTGATACTAATAACAGACCATTCCTAATGTATTAAAGAAAAGGGCCTACATTTTCTTGCACGAACTCCTCGGAGAACGCATAACTCTTCACCTTCATATGGTATCCCAGCAAAAACAGTCTTCCTGGCACAGCACTATGTTCCCGCTGCCGAACCGTCAATAAAATGTCCGGGCGGCCAACAGGAGGGCCAGCAGTTCAGGTCAGCAGCTCGCCAACAGTTCGCACTACAGGGACATCAGTTATCTATCACAGGCAGTAGCTGCCACAAGTGGTTCTTCAGCGGCCCTGCAAGCACGTGCCATAAATGATGGCTAGCCTAATGTGGTACGCTACTTTCCCGGCAGTGACAGCCGGCAATCACATAATGTAACTGATGGCTTGCCGAATCTTGTCAGCCAATTGCTCACCAGTAGCCATAAAAAAGTTAATAATAAAGGAAAACCGCAGTTTCCCAAAGCTGCAACTACTTTTTCTTTTGCCTTACGAAACTTCTATGTTACAGCACTGCGTTGCGGAAAATTTCTCAACAGGTCCTGAAAAACGCCCGTTTGGATCTGGGTGGAAACGAACCAGGGCTGTCAGCGTATGAGGCCAACTCTCTACCAACTAGACTGACTTGGCGAGGCTGATCCTCTTTTCTCTAGGAATGTGTAACTAATGGTGCTCTATTTAATTTTACAATATTGCGAAGTATTTTTCATAAATATCAGTTTCATATAATTCATAAATTTATTTTTTCAACTTACGATTCTTTTTTTTTTACCTTAATAGAACTTCACTTTTTCAACGAGGGTACCAACCTAAAGGGGCTTTCCAAAGTTTCGAGCTGCTCTTGTCGTCTAGAAAGGCGATTGTTGAATTAATATATTTACCCGTTCATGTCACATTCTGTTACAATTTTAACGTTGTATCTATCCTTTCCACTGTCCGAAGCTACATTTGTTTTAAAGATACTCACTACACTTGTATACTCATTACACTTTGTTCAAAGCCTGTACAGTGAAGCACTGGGGGACAGATGCTGTAATGACAATACAACTGTGGACATATCATCAAAAATATGGAAAAACCACGTACTCAATTTGAACTTTAAATTGCAGTATTTAAAACCAGCATGTGAATTTGACAATAGCCTTTAATAATGTAACAAATTTTTGTATAACTGTGTGAATGTTTTGATGTTGGAAATTACACGGCTGTGTTTGCTCGGTTGCGATGGTAATAATCACAACCTTGTGAGGCTAGAGATCTTTAGCCGTGGTGCATTGTTTTACTCCTGTATATTTGTGCGAGTATCACATAACCTCGGTTCTATCTGATGACGGGGTGAATGCCATCCTGAAAGTACTAGGGCGGGGGGGTTATAACTGTAAATATTCTTCATCTTTTAACATTATATATCGTACGCAGACGGTGTTTTCATTTATGTGATGTCTCTTGAGTATTTACAGTTCGGTGTATTTATAATATAGAATATATTATTACCGGAATAGCATAATAAATAATAATAATAGTAATAATAATAGATGATGCATAAATACGTAATAATAATAATAATAATAATAATCCCAACCGAGGGTGCCACCTTGTCGCAGTGTGGGGCTTGTGTGTCCCGATGAGGTCTAGAGCTATGCTGGAGGTAGCATAGCTACCAGCAGCGCCACCCAAGCCAGACAGGTCTTGACTGAGGAGCCAGACTAAGAGTACCCAACAACCATCCATCATGATGAGATGAAAGAAAAAGAATTCCCTACCGGATCGGTCGTCGCCCGGGTCAACAAGGACCGGCGTCAGGTGCTTTGGTTCCTGGACACCTGTCGACAAATGGGCTTCAGGGCTCAACAGATCCTGTTGAGAAACCAGGACAGGCGTCTGCAATGCTACTGGAACAAAAGAAACGGAAAACTTGGACAGTTGCTTAAAATCGAGAAATCATGAAATGCTTTTACCAGGCAAATCCATCAGCCCGCGGTTTTCAAAAAGGAATGATGCAAATTTGGAAAGGAAAACATTCAGACAGTGGAATAACAGGACAAAGAATAATGAATCAAAGAAGGTTTATCATCAGGAACAAGGTATTTACAGAACTGGAATTGCAAAAGATGGAGAAATTGGCAAAAGAAGGACCTACACAAAATAAGGACCACGTCGTGGAAAACATTGTGCTGGTAAATCCTGAAGATCAAGTAGCAGAAAATATTTTACCTGAAGAACAATCTGTGAAACAACATGACAACCATGAATTGACACAACAGCAAAATCTCCTGAAAGAGAAAATTTTAATCCATATGATGCAAGGTGAGGAACGACAAAAGCTTCCTGTAATTCGTCAAATACGAAGCAAACAAGTGAAACATTTGTTAAAAACTGCAAATGATGTCGTGGACAAAATTCCAACTCATACATTAAAGGAAACAAACCAGCTCATGTACAGTACAGTTGCCATAGTAAGTATGGAACTTGGTTACAAGATGCCAAAGAAGAAAATGCCTGGCACCCCTAAGTCAAAAATTCGGCTAGAAAACAAAATAAATAAACTCCTTAGTGACATTAGAAACGTAAAATGCCTAAAAGATTTGAAGCCCAAAGTAGAAAAATAGAAGATGGACGCTGCAAAAAATGCAACCTGGAAAAAAAAAAGAATTGTTGAAATTATGGAAGAATTAAAACAACGAGTAACAGCTACTGACGGACGCATAAAACAGTACAAAGAAAATGTGCAATTTCGGGAACAGCAACAAGTATTTTAAAAATCATTGAGACAAAAGGCAATCCAAATAAACATTAGCCCATGCAAGAAAGATGCCTTGACATTTTGGAAAGGAATTTGAGACAAAATTCCGACCCAGTTGAACATAATAAAAACGCCTTGTGGATCAAAGAAAAGCCCAGTTGAACATAATAAAAATGCCTTGTGGATCAAAGATGTTCGTAAAGATTTGAAAGGAATACACATGGATAGTCTGATGATAACAACTGATATGATTACACAGCAAGTAAAGAATGTGAAAGCCTGGAGCGCTCCTGGGCCAGCTGAATTGCATGGATTTTGGTTGAAGTATCTTACAAATCTTCATCAACGAATAGCTATGCAATTCAATATAATGCTACAGAATTCTGCCACAGAAGATTGAATGACAACACGTCGCACATTCCTTATAATGAAAGATCAAGAAAAAGGCAATGAACCTACTAACTATCGTCCAATTACATGCCTCCCAACAACATTCAAACTTTTCACAAGAGTACTAGCAAGATCAATATATGACTACTTATGGGGAAACAATTTGTACCCAATAGAACAGAAGGGGAACTTCAAAAGGTCAAGAGGCACAAACGACCAGCTGCTAATTGACAAAATGGTACTAAAAAACTCCAAAAGAAGAAAAACGAATTTGAATATGGCATGGATAGATTATAAAAAGGCCTTTGACTCATTGCCCCACAGCTGGATTAACACTTATTTGGAACTATTTCGAGTTAGCAAAAACATCTGCGGATTCCTCAAAGAAAATATGAAAAACTGGAAAACAGTGTTACATACATATGGTGAAGAACTCGGAGAAGTAAATATCAAGAGAGGCATATTTCAAGGGGATTCTTTGTAGCCTTTATTGTTTAATATCTCTTTAATTCCATTGTGAATGATTTTGAACAAAGCAAAAATGAGCTACCACATTTCGGACCAACATGGAAAAATAAACCATCTGCTGTACATGGATGACCTTAAATTGTATGCAAAAAGTTCCGCCGAACTTGAAACATTGCTGCATATAGTGCAAATAGTTAGTGATGATATACAGATGGAATTTGGACTGGAAAAATATGCAGTACTATCCATGCGCAGGGGAAAAGTCCAGAATATAGATGGAATACAACTAGAAAATGGTAATATAATGAAATCATTGTCAGATAATGAAAATTATAAATACCTTGGAATTCTTGAATCAGATAACATCTTACGTACAAAAGTCAAAGGTCTGACTCAGAGTGAGTATATCAAGAGAGTAAGAAAAATATTGAAATCAAATCTAAATGGTGGAAATACAATCAAAGCTATAAATATATGGGCCATTCCAGTAATTAGATACCCAGCTGGAATAATTCATTGGACCCAAAGTGAATTAGAAATACTGGATCGGAAAACTCGAAAGTTATTGAACATGCATTACGCACTCCATCCAAAAGGTGATGTTGACAGATTGTATTTACCTCGGAAGATTGGAGGCAGAGGGCTACTACAAGTACAACAGGTAGTAGAGTAAGAAAAAAGAAGCCTGAATGATTACGTCAACAGAAGCAGAGAAAAGCTACTTCAGGCAGTGAATAATAAAAATATCTTAAAAACAACAGAAAACAAGGCTGAAAACAAGAGAAAACAGTTTGAAAGCAGATTAGACGGCTGGAAGAACAAGTCACTGCATGGACAATGATGGAAAAAGTGACAACAACTTGACTTGGGCATGGCTGAAATCGGGTTCCGTCAAGAAAGTAACAGAAGGTTTGATTTTTGCTGCTGAAGAACAGGCATTGCAAACAAATGTTATGAAGGCTAAAATCCAGAAAGTCAGTGATAATCCAAAGTGTCGACTTTGTCAAGAAAAACATGAAACTGTGTCTCATCTAATATGTGAATGTAGCAAAATTGCACAGACAGATTACAAAGTTAAACATGACAGGGTTGCACAATTGATTCATTGGTCATTATGCAGAAAGCACAACCTGCCAGCATCGAAAAATTCATGAGAACACAAGGCTGAGAAAGTCATAGAAAATAATGAAGTCAAGATCTTGTGGATCCACCGATCGACACATAGAACATAATACACCAGACATAACAGTCATAGAAAATCGGAAAGTCTGGCTAATTGATATAGCGATCCCTGGAGATGCCAGAGTCAATGAAAAAGAATTGGAAAAAATGACTAAATATAGAGACCTGGGCATAGAAGTTACCCGGTTATGAACTAAACACACGACGGTAGTCCCCATTGTCATCGGGGCACTTTGTACAATGTCAAAAATTTTTATGAATCATTTTGAAAAATTGCAGCTTTCTGATGTGCCACCTACAGAACTGCAGAAGACAGCTTTACTTCGGACATCATATATTTTACGCAGATTCTTGACTGATACCTAAGTCTCCGGTGGAAACTCGTATCAGTTCAACAATACCAGTCAATGATAATTTGCTGTTTATTTTGTTTGTCATAGGCTGTGATTCGTATATTTCGAATAAAGAAAATAATAATAATAATAAATGCATAATAATAGTAAATTAATGCATAATAATAAATTAATACATAATAATAAATAAATACATAACAATAAATAAATACATAATACATAACAAAAACATAATGATAAATAAATACATAAATATGAAAATAAATAAATACATAACACATAAACGTATAATAATAAATACATAAATGCATAAAATACATAATAAATAAAATAAATTAAAAAAGTAAATAATTGTAAATAAAATAAATAAATAAAAAATAAATTACAATAAATAAAATAAATAAATAAATGCTAATATTATTGTTACGCTTTCCCCTTATACCAGGGTTGCGTCACTCAGCATGAACTCATTGCAATACAGCGATAATTAAAAAGAGGCAATTTGGATTTCGCTAATAGGCCAGAAACCACACAACACACACTCAGAATAATGATCAGAAGGACTTAGCACCAACAAAAGATTTAATTACACTCTTAACAGCTTGGGTAAGAATTAAAGAGAAGAAATGCCCTGCACTATTATTAGATAGATGTGTTAATCTGAATCGTCATCACTCCTGACCAGATAAACATTCTGCGAAGGAGTTCACACCTCATGTGTCCGGCGTTAGTCTTCGGACATACACTCACAGAGTTCTTACAATGAGAAACAAAAATGTACTTACATGCCCTTAAGGTTATCCTTTGGCATTTTTGTGCCAATTTAGCGCTTTGGAGAAACACACACACGCACAAGTAATCACGGGGGGATGGCGCACTCTCTGGGTTTCATCACCTGTGTGAGCCAATCGGTCTGATGGCCTATGAATCTTTCTCACCCCAATATAGCGTCGATCTCCCCCTATGTTTTTCTCTTCTTCTCACCGATTGCGATTGGTAGAGGGTCGTGGAGCACAGGAGTGGCCCCTCTGGATTTTTACAGGCTGCTGGTCTCAAGAGCGTCTCCTCCGCGCTCTTCTTGACGACGTGTCTTTTTGCCCTGAGATCGGATGGCAGTCGTTTCACTTCTCAATTTGTTCCTCAACAAGGTTGCGGATTGGCGCAGCTCGTTCCTGCTGCCCTAATTTGGCTGGTCATTTTGGACTTGGCGACCGCTATTCGCCTTCGTTCCTTCTGTTTTCTGCTGCACGGCGATCCGAGCGAAAATATCAGCGTCTCCGCTTCAGCGTGCGTTCCCGTTCTCTCCCTGTTGCTCAATGTACTCCCTTTCTTTTGTCTCGAGCTCAACTTCGTAAAGCTCTCTGTCTCTGCACAACGGTGCTGAATGTCATCTTGTCTTTCTCATGATGTTCGTCCCCCCCCATGCAACTGTAAATTTTGGGCCGGTCCCTCAACAAGTGCGCTGCCTTATCTGGTCAGCAGTTTTGCTTCCCAAAGAGCGACGTTTCTACACGGGATTTCGGTTAATGCCGAGGGAGCCAAGACAAGAAAATTTATTACCTTGTTTTTGCCACTCGCGACGTCTTTCCTGAGAGGCCCGTATGGGGAAATAAAGCATCCAAACTCTTATTTGTCCTCTCAAAAATTGCTGTTTCTCCCAGCTCATTTTTGACCCCGAGTAACACTGCTCTCTCCTCCGAATAAATTCGTCCAGAATTTTCGGCCTATACAAAACTACCCAATCTGAATTCCTAATTTGACTTAAACTCTCCGAAATAGGGTGAATCCCAGCCGCTTCCCGAACTGGAAACTTAAATTACCCTATGGGAACAGTACTGATTTCTTGCCAGGGCCCTACACTCATTGGCACACAACGCAGGGTGCAAACTTCCCTAATCTTCTCATTGGTTACACGCTTAGGTCGCTGACCAAACTACATGAACGCAAGTCCCGGTTCATCCTTCTACTTAATTTGGATCATCTACCCCTGGGCTTCTTCACGATAGGGGCGGAGCCTATCAATGTGAATAACTCTGCCCAGTTTGTTCCGATACTTGAATAGATATAAAACACCACTGAGCTGTTTCTCGACCTTATAGGGCCCCTCCCACGGCCGCTGTAATTTGGGAGAACAACCCTTTTCCCTCTTAGGGTAATACAGCCATACTAAATCGCCCACCTGGAAGGTAGTGTCTGAGGAATGCACGTCATATCTTGTTTTCATCTTATTTGCCGCCACCTTAATGTTTTCCCTAGCAAATTCGTGGACCTTCTCTATTCTTTCCGTCAATTCCTCCGCTACTTATTAGCTTCCATTTGTAGCTCCTCCGGCCTTCCAAACATCAAATCGCAAGGGAGCCGCACCTCACTCCCATATACCATCGAGCTTGGTGTTCTACAAGTCGTGTCGTGCTTGGCGGACCGTTGCGCCATTAGAAACATCGGAATTAAACGGTCCCAATCCCTCTGGTTTTCACTCACAAACATAGAGAAGTGCTGCGCAATGCTTCTGTTCAGGCGCTCCGCTGTTCCCGTTGACTGGCGGCGAAGGGAGATTGTCCTGGTCTTTCTAATCCCTAGCAATTTGCACATCTCCCGGAACATCTGCGATTCGAAATTCCGCCCCTGATCTGAGTGCAGCAATCTCGGGAACCCTTGACCGCTGATCACGTGAGTTACAAGAGTTTCCACTACCAGGGTGGCTTCCTGCGTGAGCAAAGGAAATATTTCGGGCCACTTCGTGAAGTAGTCAACAACAACCAGCAAATAGCGGTTTTCGTCCTGAGTTCTTGGGAAAGGCCCCATCATGTCTATAGCAAGTCTCTCGAATGGCGTCCCGATATTGTACCATTTCATACCTCCCCGGAGCCTCGTGGCCGACCCCTTTCTTGATGCACATAGGTCGCAGCGTCGGTACCACCTTTCCACCTCCGCCCGACAATTCGCTCAATAACAACGCTCTCTGATTTTTTGCAGCGTCTTCGTGACACCAAGGTGACCACCAGTGGGACTATTATGAATCTCCCGCAGCACTTCCGCCTCCCGGGTTTTAGGGAGCACCAACTAGAAGCTGCTGCCTCTCTCTGTATCTTTCTCAAATTCTCTGTACAGGACGCCATCTTTCACCACAAAAGAATATCAGTGAGCCCAGTACGTTTTTAGTCGCGGGCTATACCTGGAAATTTCGTTTCAAATAGACCGCTCAGGTGAGTTCTCTTTCCAGCGAAAGAGAGTGCCAATATCTTCATCTTCCAGCTGAGCATCGCGGATGCGCTCGGAGCTCCAGGGGTCATCCACCACTGTAGCCGCTGCTCCACCCACCTAGCGAACCTCGACCACCTGCCTTTCTCCTTTCTCCGTTCGGTTGCAAAGGGAACATGCCTCAAAACACGGGCGCCGAGGCATAGCATCGGCGTTCTTGTGGGAGCCTCCTCTTCTGTGCTCTACGGCGAAGTCATACTCTTGAAGTTTTTGAATCCAACGGGTGACCTGTCCCTCTGGACTTTTAAAGTTGAACAGTCATTTTAGGGCCCCGTGATCCATCCGGATTAAAAATTTCCGCCAATACAAATAATGGTGAAAATGACTGACAGACTTCACAATTGCCAAAAGTTCCTTCCGCGTCACGCAGTAATTTCTCTCTGACCTAGAAAGAGATTTACTGAAATAGGCAATCACCCTCTCTTTCCCGTCCTGCACCTGGGAGAGGACCGCCCCAACTGCCACAGAGCTAGCATAGATATCTAAGATGAAAGGAGCCTCCGATTGGGGGAAGGCTAAAATGCGTACCGATACCAAAATTCCCTTCAATTGTTCGAATTCCTGCCGACACTCCTCACTCCCTTCGAACTTGGCCTTTTTTCCAGTTAAGCGATGCAGCGGTTTAGCAATCTGCGAGAAACCCTGGATGTACTTCCGTTAGTAAGAGCACAATCACACGAAGCTCATGTACGTTCCGCGGAGGTGCCCATTCACTCACCGCCGAGATCTTCTCTGTGTCATTGGGAACCCCCAGTGCCGATATTACATGTCCTAGAAATTTTGTCTCCCGCCTTGCAATTGGATTCAATTTCAACTGAGCGCCCCGGCGGCGAGAGAAAACGGTATTTAAGTTTTCCAGATGTCCATCGAAGGTAATGCCGCCGACCATAATGTCGTCGTGGTAGACCACGCACGTTTCGAAATGCAGTCCACGCAGGACGGTCTCCATGAGACGTTCGAACGTGCTGGGGGCTTTACACAACCCGAAAGGCATCACTCGGAATTGCCATAGGCCGTTTCCGGCCGTGAAGGCGATCTTCTCTTTATCATTTGGATCCACTGTGACCTGCCAGTACCCGCTTTTCATATCCAGGGTCTAGAACCACTCAGACCCTGCCAAACGGTCAAGTGCATCATTGATCCGGGGCAGCGGGTACGAGTCCCTTTTCGTCACATCGTTCAGCCTACGGAAGTCCACACAGAATCTCCAGGCCCCTGAACGCTTCTGGACCAGAACTATAGGCGAAGTCCACGGACAGGTGGATGGTTCCACAATTCCTTGCATTTACATCTCCTCAATCATACTATCCACATCGTCATGCATCGCCAGCGGAAGACACCTCGGTGGCTGTTTAATTGGCGCGCTTTGTCCTGTATATATTTTATGCAGCACCGCCTCCACACTACCGTAATCATCTTCACCCCCTGCAAAAACGTCGCGATTGAACCTCAATAGGTTCCGCAACATTTCTTCTTGCTCCGCGTTCAGGCTTTCTTTCGCTCCCTCCATCAACTCCTCCAAACACGGGGGAAATCCTGGGGCTGTAGAACTTTCCGCCGGGCCTTCTCTTATTTTAGAGCGAAAGACCGAAGCGACTGGCTCCATAGAGTAAAGCGCCGCTCCCTTTCTTAGAGTGATAGGCACATCTCATATATTCAACACTCTGACTGGAATGCTCTGACGTGGATGCACTACGGCTCGTGCTACGAGCAAATTCTTTTGGGGAGGCGAATCCTCTGACATCTCGCAGACGGCCACATGAAAGGGTGCACTACCATCAGTTACCTACCCGACAACCACTGCTTCGGTTAGTGCCGGAATTGTGACATCGTATTTGACTACTACTTTCAGTTCCCTTGCTTCCAGCTTACAAAAGCTCCTAGTGAAGAAAGGTAATTCCTCAACCTCTCCCCGAGGCGTCCCGTGCTGCAGATCTAAGACATAGCCATTCCGGCGCAAAAAATCCAGACCGATAATGCACCGATCTGCAATGTCCGCAATCACGACCGTATGTATGCAGGACCGATTCCCAATCTGAAATCGAAACTCAGCTGTTCCCTGAGCCACCACCTCTTCCCCATTCACCGTTCGCAAAATGATGAGCCGTTCTGTTTTAAGGTGATACGTCGACCCTTTAACTATGTCAAAATAATCAGGGCGCATCAGCGTCGCATCTGCACCAGTATCCAAAACAAAATCGCATTCCACGTCATTTACTTTTTCTTCAACAACAAGCTCATTTGCATCTCCCGCCAGCCATGAGATATGCATTAATACTTGTTGGGGTTTTTCCGCCGCTCGAGTCTATTTCCACCCCGCGAAACTGGCTTCTTTACGTTTCCCGCGTCCCTTTCCTTAGGTTTCGTTTCTGTAAAGTTGTTCCGGTTCCTAGAGCAACTTCTGCGCTGATGCGTGGGGGACGCACACTCGCAGCAGCGAACACCCCTTTCTGACGGGCTTCTGGTCCGACGCCACCCGGAGAGAGACGAAGATTGTCGCGGTGGGAAGTTTCTTTTCAGCCGCTAGACTCTCTTATTCAGTCGCTCCCCCAATGCCTTTATTTCTCGCCCTAGGCCCCTGACCAAGGCCTCCACCTTTCTCTAGGGGCTACACGGCACACACTCGGCCGCGGTTGCCAGCCTCACTGATTTCCGCGTGCTTCTCGAATGGCACGACGAGTCGTACTTCATGGCATGAAGTACTGCAGCTCGCATTGAGTCGCAGTCTGCCATTCGAACTGAGTGTTGTATGTCCGCATCTAAAATTGCATCAACAAATTGTTGTTGGGCTATGTTATCCTGAAATTCGGGAGGGCACTGAGCATATGCTAATCGTGCCAGCCTCTCTATATCGGATGCCAGTGCCTGCAAGGACTAGTTTGCTTCTTGGCGCCGATTCTTTAGCAGAATAACTCGCAGCCCGTTTAGGTGTTCATAACCGAACCTCATCTCGAGCGCAGCCACTAAACATTCATAATTTAACCGATTTTCCGTTGGCAATGACTGCAGGATATCGTCAGCTGGACTGCGGAGTGCGGCGGCTAAAGAGCACGTTATCTCGTATAAATTCGATTGGTTGGTCGCTGCTATTATTTCGAACTGAGTTTTGTACACTGACCAGCTGGACTTCCCGTCAAATATACTAGGCTTAATCCTAACTGTCCCACTTAGATCTCCGCTTGGTAACTCCGCTGTTACCATTTGTCCCATCTCAATTTTATTTTCTAAAACCGTTATCTTTCCCTCAAACTCCTTACAAAGCTCCGACCGCTCTACGCATGCACCCTGTCCTGGCAGCTGCCTCCTTAAATTCTCCAATTCTGATTCCAAATGCTCAATAACATTTTTGCACTGAGTAGAAAATTCCGTACGCAGCGTAGAACATGCTTCACCTATTTTATCCTGCACTGTATTTACAATTGTTAGTACGTTAGCCTACAGTTCCTCAGAGATTGCTCGTTGGAAGCCCATCTGCTGCTGGGCGACAGCATACTGTTCATCCAACTTGTTTACCCTCTCGTCTTGAGTACGCAATTTAGTATCCAATTCTTTAACACGCGAATTTAGCTGAGACTAACAATCTTGCGCGTGTTCGTTGAGCAAGGCTGTAAAACTTTCTTTTTGATCTCTAGCCTGTGCCATCAACTGCGCTGTAAAAGTTTGAGCTTGGGCATTGAGCTGAGTGGTAACATTTCTTACATGCCCATTTATCAAAGTGCCAAAATTTTCTGCCTGCTCTTTCAGCTGTGCGGCTACGTCCTCCTTTTGAGTGTTTAACTGTGTTGCCAGCTCGTCATTCTTTTGCATTTGTTCTTGCCTCTGAGAATTTAGTTGCCCTAAGAGAGCATCCTGTTTTTCTTGCATCTCTGCGAACATTGCTTTTACTTCCTCCATATTTTCTGAAATTTCTATCTTAGCCTGAGATCTGGTTAGCATTCACTAATACAAAGATACAAATAAATTTCGAAAGAAAAAACATTATGTGCATTAACTTTATCACTGGCCTACTCAAATTTTCAGACAAAAACAATAAAATAAAAATTTTACTTTTGCTTTATTTATTTACTACTAAAAAAATTCCCGCTGTATCCCAATTGCTGACACCACTTTTGTTACGTATTTTCTTCCCCCCATACCAGGGTTGCGTCCCTGAGCATGAATTCATTGCAATACAGCGATAATTAAAAAGAGGCAATTTGGATTTCGCTAATAGGCCAGAAACCACACAACACACACTCACAATAATGATCAGAAAGACTTAGCACGGACACAACATTTAATTGCACTCTTAACACCTAGGATATGAATTAAAGAGAAGAAATACCATGCACTATTATTAGATAGAGGTGTTAATCTGAATCGTCATCACTCCTGACCAGATGAACATTCTGCGAAGGAGTTCACACCTCATGTGTCCGGCGTTAGTCTTCGGAGATACACTCACAGAGTTGTTACCATGAGAAACAAAAATGTACTTACATGCCCTCAAGGTAATCCTTCGGAATGTTTGCGCCAATTTAGCGCTTTGGAGAAAAACACACACGCACAAGTAATCACGGGGGGATGGCGCACTCTCTGGGTTTCATCACCTGTGTGAGCCAATCGGTCTGATGGCCTATGAATCTTTCTCACCCCGATATAGCGTCGATCTCCCCCTATGTTTTTCTCTTCTTCTCACCGATTGCGAGGGGTAGAGGGTCGTGGAGCACAGGAGTGGCACCTCTGGATTTTTACAGGCTGCTGGTCTCAAGAGCGTCTCCTCCGCGCTCTTCTTGACGACGTGTCTTTTTGCCCGGAGATCGGATGGCAGTCGTTTCACTTCTCAGTTTGTTCCTCAACAAGGTTGCGGATTAACGCAGCTCGTTCCTGCTGCCCTAATTTGGCTGGTCATTTTGGACTTGGCGACCGCTATTCGCCTTCGTTCCTTCTGTTTTCTGCTGCACGGCGATCCGAGCGAAAATATCAGCGTCTTCGCTCCAGCGTGTGTCCCCGTTCTCTCCCTGTTGCTCTGTGTACTCCGTTTCTTTTGTCTCGAGCTCATCTTCGTAAAGCTCTCTGTCTCTGCACAACTGTGCTGAATGTCATCTTGTCTTTCTCATGATGTTCGTCCCCCCATGCAACTATAAAATTTTGGGCCGGCCCCCAACAAGCACGCTGCCTTATCTGGTCAGCAGTTTCGCCTCCCAAAGAGCGACGTTTCTACACGGGAATTCGGTTAATGCCGAGGGAGCCAAGACAAGAAAATTTATTACCTTGTTTTTGCCGCTCGCGACGTCTTTCCTGAGAGGCCCGTATGGGGAAATAAGACATCCAAACTCTTATTTGTCCTCTCAAAAATTGTGGTTTCTCCCAGCTCATTTTTGACCCGGCGTAACAATATAATAATAATATATAATATATGTATAATATATTATAATATTATAATATAAAACTAAAATAATATATATATATATATATATATATATATATACTGAGTGGCCACTTTATTATGACCACCTGACAGTTTTAAGCAAATGAGCTATGGATGCACGATGTTGCCGCCAGAGGGCGAGGCTAGTATAAAAAGGGAAAGCTTAGGGTTTGCAACAATAGTAGAAGTGATTTTTGGGTGACGAGATAGGTAAAAAATACGATTTGACGGACTTTCAACGTGCGATGATTGTAGGAGCTCGGAGCCATGGAGCGAGTATCACCGAAACCGCCGCATTCGTGAAATGCTCCAGAGCAGCTGTTGTTAAAGTGTTGAAAACTGGACTGTCAGCCAAAAAAATGAGTTTCTACGTGCAACGTGTGGTCGTCATCGACTAGTGACTGCTCGTGCGGAACGGAGAGTTTCCGGACTGGTAACAGACATAAGAAGGGGAACAGTGCAGCAAATTACAGACCATCTTAATCAAGGCTCCCCTCAAATGATCTCGACACGCACTGTTCGCCGTACATTGCATCGGATGGGATATGGCAGCCAAAGGACTGTTCGAACACCTTTGCTGTCTGCGGTTAACAAGAGAAAGCGTCTCCAGTTCGTACAGGAGCACAAGGATTGCACAGTCGATAATTGGAAACAAATTATGTGGTCCGATGAATCACGTTTTCAGTTGAACCATGCCGATGGCCGAGTGAGAATTTGGCGGAAGCAGCACGAAGGCATGGACCCCAAATGCATGGCTGCAACCCTTCAACCTGGTGGAGGCAACATTATGGTTTGAGGAACGTTTTCCTGGCATGCTTTGGGCCCTTTATTTCGTGTTGATCAACGTCTGACTGGCACATCATATCTAAACATCGTTGCGGACCAAGTGCATCCTGTCATGTGAATGGCTTATCCTAATGGCGATGGCTACTTTCAACAAGATAATGCGTCCTGCCCTAGTGCTCGTATTGTACAATATTTGTTTCAGGAACATGCCGATGAGTTTATTTTGCTAGGTGGCCCCCGCAATCTCCAGATGTCATACCCATTGAGAATTTGTTGGATGAAGTTGAACGAGCCATCAGACAGCTGGATCCACATCCCTGCGATCTCACAATCCTGGAAAGTGCTATTCATCAAGCATGGTCTCAGATTCTACAAACCACCTATCAACATCTCGTGGAGTCCATGACACGAAGAATCGACGCAGTATTAAAGGCAAAAGAGGGCCCAACGAAGTACTGAGGGGGTGGTCATAATAAACTGGCCACACAGTGTATATAGATAGTAGTATTTATAATAACGTATATATTTATTACCTAAATAGCATCCTCAGGCCCATGAAAATTCAATTGTTCTCAGCTCTTCCAAATCCTTAGTTTAAGCTTTTTTTCGTGTTAGTATGGCCAGGGGTCAAAGAAGAGGGTGTCTACTAAGTACGGAATTCCAACACGGAAAATGGAATCTAAAGCTGTACTAGCGCTCTTAAGACTGCTCTGGGGCAGTGAAGGAGCAGAACGTAGTTGACGACTGCTTTGGGGGAGAGGAGTGGAAGGCATGATCGTTGGCGTGAAGGAAGGGAGTTAAGGAGGCGAGAAGGTACTGCGTCTGCGGTTCTCGACGTTAGAATTTTATTCAGATAAACAGAATGAACATGAAGAAATTATTCAACTACAGTGCTATTGTCATAAGTAAAGATGGAAAACTTTGAAAAGAAATTAAGATAATGCATTCGCAGCAAGAAAATAGTTAAAGGTGCAATTCTGTCGGCATTTACACAAATGAGCCATTACAGTATAACCACCCCTAGTCTAAAAAAAGCGCGCCTGGAGACCGAACGGTGGCGCAGATCGAGTTCACAAAGCGGCATATATACAACCCGAGGACCGGCGTTTGATTTGCAGAGTGTTCCGAGTCAGAATGGGAAAAGCTGCCAATTTATCGGAGTTTGATAAAGAACAAATTGTGATGGCACTGTGCCTTGGATCTACTATCTCGGAAACGTCGCGGCTTGTGGGTTGTTCACGTGTCGGTGTAATGAGTATGTATGAAAAGTGGTGCACAGATGGCCAAACGACGAACCGTCTTCCAGCTGTGTGTCGTCCGCAGCTCATTGATGCCAGAGGGAAGAAGAAACTGTCGCGCATTGTTCACAGCAACCGCAGTGCCACCGTGTGAAAAATAACCCGCAGCTACAACAGGGTGATCAGGGCAATGGGTCACAGCATACCGTTGATCGCAGTCTTTTGCGCATGGGTCTGCGTAACAGAAGACCCAGACGAGTCCCCATGCTGACTGCACGTCATCGCCAACAACGCATCAAATAGGCCCAAGATCCTCGAGATTGAACAGTGGATGATTGGAAGAAAATGTCCTGGTCAGACGAATCAAGATTCTTGGTGCATCACGTAGACGGGCGGGCGCGGATACGTCGATTACTAACGGAAACTATGGTACCTGGATGCACTGCTGGGAGAAAACAAGCCGGCGGCGGTGTTATGCTGTGGGCGATGTATTCTTGGGATACTTTAGACCCTATTCTCCCAATAGCACAATCCCTGACAGCTGTCAGGTATCTGAACATCGTTGCGGACCAAGTTCCCCCATTCATGGCAACTGTGTTCCCTGCTGGTGATGGTCATTACCAACAGGAAAATGCGCCATGCCACACTGCCAGGATCGTCAAGTCGTGCTTTGAGGAACAGGACTTTCTTTTAATACCCTGGCCTCCAAATTCAACTGACATGAACCCAATCGAATATTTGTGGTTCAACTTGAATAAGCGGGTTCCCGCTAAATCACCACCACTCGAAAATGTAAGGGATCGAGAGGACCTGCTGTTGGCATTATGGTACCAGATACTCCAGGATACCTATCGCCATCTCATTGAACCGATGCCTCGCCGAGTGGCCGCTGTTTTGCGGGCTAAAGTTTGCCCTACAGCTGATTAGGTAGGTGGTCACAATGTAATGGCTCATAGGTGTACATCTTACACGGGTAGCCCACTAGTCAATGTTATGTTATATTGTTGGTTTACTAATGGCGTAACAGTCGGGTGTGTGTATGCATCTATTGCACGAATTTCTTTGTAGCCAACAGTAAAAACCATTAGAAATTATTTCCTTCAGTGTTTCGTAAAAGTTTGCTTCAAATATGCCTTAGGAAAAATAATCCTCGCCCACCTTGATTTTGAAGTCTAACGACGTCCCTGATCGTCTGAGGAATCGTAGCTATGACGTCATGTTAGAGTTCTCTGGATGAGATGAATTCACAGAGCTATTTGACGCAGCTGTTTTTCCTCAGAAGCAGTTGTGGAAAACCTTTTTTCGTTGCCATCGCCATAAACCACAACTTTTACTCACAAAAATTATGTACGAGAATCACAAAGAAATTGCTGGAATTTTGAAGAAAAGGTTGCTCTTCGCTAGTTACCCAAACTGCACTAACAATATAGCGTAAGTTACAAAGAGGCCAAGTAAAGTTTGGAGTATATTTCTAGTGATAGGTAACATTCCCAAAACTGTCAATCCGTATTCCTCAGGAACAAGTCAAGTAACTTTGCAGAGTAAACATGGCGCCGTTTTTCCTACTTCCTTCACGTTCAAACAGTTTTAGAAATTGCTGGAATTTTGAAGAAAAGGTTGCTCTTCGCTAGTTACCCAAACTGCACTAACAATATAGCGTAAGTTACAAAGAGGCCAAGTAAAGTTAATAGTATATTTCTAGTGATAGGTAACATCCCCAAAACTGTCAATCTGTATTCCTCAGGGCAAGTCAAGTAACTTTGCAGAGTAAACATGGCGCCGTTTTTTCTACTTCCTTCACGTTCAAACAGTTTTAGAAATTGCTGGAATTTTGAAGAAAACGTTGCTCTTCGCTAGTTACCCAAACTGCACTAACAATATAGCGTAAGTTACAAAGAGGCCAAGTAAAGTTTAGAGTATATTTCTAGTGATAGGTAACATTCCCAAAACTGTCAATCCGTATTCCTCAGGACAAGTCAAGTAACTTTGCAGAGTAAACACGGCGCCGTTTTTCCTACTTCCTTCACGTTCAAACAGTTTTAGAAATTGCTGGAATTTTGAAGAAAAGGTTGCTCTTCGCTAGTTACCCAAACTGCACAAACAATATAGCGTAAGTTACAAAGAGGCCAAGTAAAGTTAGGAGTATATTTCTAGTGATAGGTAACATTCCCAACACTGTCAATCCATATACCTCAGAACAAGTCAAGTAAATTTGCAGAGTAAACATGGCGCCGTTTTTCCTACTTCCTTCACGTTCAAACAGTTTTAGAAATTGCTGGAATTTTGAAGAAAACGTTGCTCTTCGCTAGTTACCCAAACTGCACAAACAATATAGCGTAAGTTACAAAGAGGCCAAGTAAAGTTAGGAGTATATTTCCAGTGATAGGTAACATTCCCAACACTGTCAATCCATATACCTCAGAACAAGTCAAGTAAATTTGCAGAGTAAACATGGCGCCGTTTTTTCTACTTTCTTCACGTTCAAACAGTTTTAGAAATTGCTAGAATTTTGAAGAAAAGGTTGCTCTTCGCTAGTTACCCAAACTGCACTAACAATATAGCGTAAGTTACAAAGAGGCCAAGTAAAGTTAGGAGTACATTTCTAGTGATAGGTAACATCCCCAAAACTGTCAATCTGTATTCCTCAGGACAAGTCAAGTAACTTTGCAGAGTAAACATGGCGCCGTTTTTCCTACTTCCTTCACGTTCAAACAGTTTTAGAAATTGCTGGAATTTTGAAGAAAACGTTGCTCTTCGCTAGTTACCCAAACTGCACTAACAATATAGCGTAAGTTACAAAGAGGCCAAGTAAAGTTTGGAGTATATTTCTAGTGATAGGTAACATTCCCAACACTGTCAATCCATTTTCCTCAGGACAAGTCAAGTAAATTTGCAGAGTAAACATGGCGCCGTTTTTTCTACTTCCTTCACGTTCAAACAGTTTTAGAAATTGCTGGAATTTTGAAGAAAAGGTTGCTCTTCGCTAGTTACCCAAACTGCACTAACAATATAGCGTAAGTTACAAAGAAGCCAAGTAAAGTTAGGAGTATATTTCTAGTGATAGGTAACATCCCCAACACTGTTAATCCGTATTCCTCAGGACAAGTCAAGTAACTTTGCAGAGTAAACATGGCGCCGTTTTTTCTACTTCCTTCACGTTCAAACAGTTTTAGAAATTGCTGAAATTTTGAAGAAAAGGTTGCTCTTCGCTAGTTACCCAAACTGCACTAACAATATAGCGTAAGTTATAAAGAATCCAAGTAAAGTTAGGAGTATATTTCTAGTGATAGGTAACATTCCCAACACTGTCAATCCGTATTCCTCAGGGCAAGTCAAGTAACTTTGCAGAGTAAACATGGCGCCGTTTTTCCTACTTCCTTCACGTTCAAACAGTTTGATGAACTTCTTCGTAAGTGTTTTGTTTCTTCTATGCATTTCTGCAGCAGACAGGACTAACATCATGCAATAAAATACACTTGTAAAACCCACAGAAATTGTGATTACGAACGCAGACGTCTTTACTGCGTTTCTAAACATCCGCATTGCGACAGTAACGCAATGGAACATGGTGATTGCTTGACTGGTCAGTATAAAAGTCACGGAAAGTGAACAGACAGCATCCAGCTCTTCAATATGTTCGTGAAGGTCCTTATAATATTCAAATAAATCTTCAATGATTGATTCACCGCAAGTGCTTAGCTTGTCAGTTAACGCGCCAAATATTCTATTAATTTCAGAGCAAATGGCTGAGAAAAATAAGGATGTGTAGAAGATTAGGCTGTACCGTGCTTGAAAGTCGACAATGGAGCTCATAAATAAGTAAATGTACGTTATGCACTTTCGAGTAGCATTATTCTCCTGAAATATGTAACTGTTAGCGATTTGAGGAAGTTCACCATGTTCCAAAATTATCGACATGACGAATAGAAGCGAAATTAAGACCTGAAAAATTGTAATGAGGAAACAAACATACCGTTTCCACTCTTGTTTCGCACAAAGCTTGATATTTTGTGAAGAGTGTCCTATTTCAGCATCTATTTTCTCAAATTTTTTCATTACATTAATTAAACTGTGACGTCGCTTTAGCACAGCCAACCACAGAAGGAAGGGCAGAATGATTAATATTCCCACTAAAGGAAAATTTGTCCCAATTTTATTTCTTTTACCATGATAAATAAACACCGCTATAATATACAAAAAAGCACTAAAGTTCAGAAATCTGCATAGGTTCACAAAAACTAATTTACATCCCTTCCTTTGTTTACCGCATAATTTATCAAAAAAGCATATACCAAATATATCCATAAACTTTAGCGTCAAGGAAAGGTTTCTCCTAAATGGAGATAATTGAGGTTGTGAATTTTCAATCATTTCTTAGGCACGGTTAATGATAAAGTAACATAAATTTCTTACAAACCGTAGAGTGTTGTACAATTCGTAATGTACAATTCATTCCTCTTCTGTTGCAGGAAATGCCCTGAAGAAAATCATTTCGGTACAAATTCATGTTCTGCTTCAGATACCTTTTTCAAGAAGAATCCATGACAAAAATATTTTTATTTGATTTGTTTTCATCCTCTGTTGCAAGCGTTGTTTACTTCTTTTGCAGATTATCACAGCAAAGAAGTTTATCAAGAAAAAGCAATTGCATTCAAATCTGTTAATCTGATTTAGGTATTTTTCGTAGCAAAAAAGGAATTCTACTAAAACTAACGGATTCAAATTCTCTTCACAAACTGCTGCGGATAAACTCAAGAAACGCAACTTCGTACTATTGTATTCTTACTTCTTTCAACTCCCTCTGCAAATAATCTCAAGAAAATAAACTCTGTACGTAAAAGGATCGTATCTAACTTCTTTCAACTCGTGCTGTAGGAAATTTGATCGAAAGAAGGGGACATAGATTTTTGAATTCGCATTCCTTTCGCACTCTGTTGCGAGAGTCCTGAACAGAAAGGAAAGTGGCTCCCAAATTTCATTTCATTAAAATCCATTCTCCTGCTAACTAAGCTACTTTTCTCAAGAAAATAAAACCAAATATGACGCTCATAGATTTCATTCCTTCTACTGCTTCGGATACAGTGTTGAAGGAGAACGATCAGATACCAGATATTGTTGAGTTTAATCTCTTTCTTGTGTTGCTACGGACACTCTCATAAAGAAAAATAATCCGGTACCAAATATCATTGCATTTAAATACTTTTATTTTCTGCTGCGGATACTCTTCTGAAGAAAAAGGATCCGGTACCAAATATCATTGCAATCAAATCTTTTTCTTCTGCTGCTTCTGCGGGTACTCTTTTAAAGAAGAATCGACTGCCAAATTGTTTTTTTCAAAACTCTGTCTGCTGCGGGTACTCTTCTAAAGGAAAAGAATCCGGTACCAAATATCATTGCATTCAAATCCCTTTCTTCTGCTGCTTCTGTGGGTGCTCTTTTAAAGAAGAATCGACTGCCAATTTTTTTTTTCAAAATTCTTTCTGCTGCGGGTACTCTTCTAAAGGAAAAGAATCCGGTACCAAATTTCATTGCATTCAAATCTCTTCCTTCTGCTGCTTCTCTGCGGGTATTTTTTTAGAGAAGAAGAATCGACTGCCAAATATTTTGCTTTCAAATCTCTCTCTGCTGCTACTGTGGGTGTTGTCATAAGGTAAAAGAAATCGGGACCAAATTTTATTGTATTCTATTCACAATCAAATATTACTGCTTTCAGGAAATGAAACTAAATAGCAAAAGTAATGGAACACAAATCTCCTTGATAATTTGCTGCAGGTATTCTCAACGAAATGAAACTTGGTACTAACAAATTATAATGTTAAAATCCCTTTATGTATGCTTCAGGCACTGTTCTCAACAAAGTAAATTTGATGCCAAAATTGTTTATGTTCAAAATCATTCGTCTGTTGCAAGTAGTCGTCTCAAAAAATTGTAACAGGAAGTTATTGTATTGACATCTCTCATGTCTGCTGGAGGTGTGTTTCCAACAAAAAGAACTGGGTAGCAAAAATTGGCGACATTCAAATTGATTTTACCTTCTACTTTAAGTATTCCGAACAGAAGACACTCGGCACCAAATATGTGATTGTATTTAAAAACCCATAATCTTCGATCGCAAGTGAGAAATAATATTTGTACCTGTGCTACGTCGGAAATCTTACCACACCGTGTATTCCAAAGTTTCTCGTCAATCGAAGCACTTAGGTAATTCAATGCATCGGTAATGCAAAATGAAGCAGTTCTGTTAACACCTACGGAAGTATTTGGAAACAATGTTATCTTTTTCAAAGGGCCAAACGTTTTTAACATTGACCATCTTCATTACTGAAGCAAAATTTAGTAATTTAATATTTCACTTTTTCAAATTTAAAGTAAAAGTATTTCAAAGCATTAAAAATTTAGTTGGAAATATAGAAAAACATACGACCGTGATAACAGATTACGTTTGCCGGTTCTTTTAAAATCGCAATCTACTGAGAAACACGAGACGCCTTATGTGACAAAACAATTTCCTAGCTGTATTTTGTGGTCTTCACAGCTCGCAAGCTAAGGGCAAACTAAATCGATTCGTTGCGTCTCTCCAATCTAGCAAAGAAAGCTTTTGTCTAAAGTACAATAGATCAATATCCTCATCTTTTTAATACCACGTATTCATCTTTTGTTGGTGAGTAAACGGAAACACATTTGCGAAATTAGATTTCCAAAAACCGCTTTTTCACTGATGATCGACAGAATGTAAATTTCTGGCGAGTTCTTATAACGTTGCTAATGGAATTAATTCAAAGAAAGGGAAAAAGCCACGCACTCAAGCATAACAAATTTTTTTTTTATTGGAGGTTTAATGATCTCCGTGAGCAACTCAATGGGTTATAAGCAGTCGCCAGACCCTAATTCAGCGTCACTGGTTCCAGGGAAGGGAGAGAACCAGTGCCTTAAGACAAACACAATATCCATGCTTCACCGGGATTCAAACCCTGACCCCTTTCGGACGAATGATCAGAGGTCATCACTTAGACCACTGTTCCGAACCTTTTTCTGCTCGCAGCACACCATTAATTATCCACGAATCAACACGGCCCACCAAAACGTTAATCTTCTCAAAAACGTGTGATTTGACACTATTAATATAAATACGTAATGTAATCAATCTATTATTATTATTATTATTATTATTATTACAGTATATTATTATTCCATTACATTATTATTAAATAGAAATGGACTCGTGCTTTTATTGACAATTTATGAACTTTAATTCACAATAGAAAATAGAAGAAAATACACTTTTCTATTACTATTAAAATAAATACTTCTACTCATACCTTCAATGTGATACTTGCGCCTGCTCAGCTGCGCACAGGCGGCAGATCCGTGGCGGAATCGTTGACAATGCAAGTCTCATTTCTTCATCAACGGATTGGGGTATCTTCCTTTTTGATGTTTTAACTTCAGTCAACGTCGAAAAGCCCAGTTCACACAAATACGTAGTTGAAAATGGCAATAACACATTAACTGCCATCTCGGGGTTAGGCGGGTATTCACTTTTTATTGTCAACCAAAATGTATCTAAAGGCACTTCGAGAAGTTTTAGTTTCAATGTTCTGTCTGTTTTAAATCTGAGAGTTCCCCTTGTATATTAATCGGAAGAGGTTTTGAATTCGCAACGAATGGATCACGAACACTCTCTCCAAAATACTTCTTGAACTTCTGCTGCAAGATTTCTAACTGTTCTTTATTACCGTCAGTAAGTGGCCATACATAGCCCACTGGAAAGAGGAGACCATGAAACGAACCGTTGTCACGAGTCCAAAATGGTCTCAATTGTGGGAAATTTCTCCACGTTTTTACCGCAAGTGAATACAGTTATTATTTTGTGATTAAAGTCTCTTAAAGACCCTTATAGCATTATGTTTTTCAGTCAAAACTGCTTTATTCTTCTGCCAGTCTTGTGAAAAAAATGTAAGTGGGTGTAATATTAAATTTTGTGTGGAGTTTAGATTACTATATCTTAGGCACTTATAAATATCATTTTCTTGCAGTAGTAAAAAATAATAAATAATTACAAATATTAAGCTGAAAATTCGGACTAAGTTGGTCACATGACCGTTCGTTTCAGGGCCTGTTCTTTCTAGTGGGCTATGGTGGCCATTAGTTTAATAGCAAAACTGACTAGCAATCACAATTTTCGGACTACTTCAGAGCACAGTTGTGATAGAACTGAAATAATTGTAAGACGTTGGACCTATACTCTTTAAAGGGAAGGAGAGATGCGTATACGGACTTATTTAAAATAAAGTCTAACAATGGTTGGGTGCATCGGTACAGGAAAAAAGTAATAAAGTTGAAAAAGCAGTAACAGATAGGGACAAACACCAAAACAACGTAATAAAATAATAAAAGACAGGAAAAAGTTTTGCTAATCTCCGCACATTTAGGGAAAATCGTGCACAGAACATGCGGCAAGTGTAACAAAGAAGCTTCATAGCACAGCGGTAGAGGAGATAATTAAAAATATATCAATAAGCAAAACTACTATATAACAACTGTGAGTAAATAATTTACATTTAATTTCTTAGAATACATAAAAATTCGCGGAATGTAATAAATAATAAACAAGCATCATCTTATTTAATGAGTGCAGCGGCAGAGAATGAAATACAAGAATATGAAACTAGGATAAAATTAAGAAATAAAACTCGACAATTAATTTCTTACAATAGGATAATAGGTAAAAGTTCGCGTCACACCTTTCACCCTGGGGGGAGGGGGCACACCAGTTGCGGAACACTGGCTTAGACCACTGCGCCACATCAAAAATCTTCTGTGATTTCTGGATATTATTAAATTAATTGTAGACGAATGCGAACTTCGTGTAAGGAAGTCACTCAACCCATTTTCCGGAAATGTTCCTTTGCTGCTCTTTCCTGGAAGGGTGCATTAGCTTCTATGCTTTAGGATGTTATGCAAAGGCCGTCCCATAAAAACTAAGCGTAATATTGTTTTTTTGAGTTGGCAACAATGCGAAGGGAAAAAATAACAACGCATACGACTAACTGAATTAAGAAAGTATCTATGGCAACGGTTATTAGCCGTGAAAGACGATTCTGGTTTTGTTATTGCGCAGTTGTTTAAGGTAAGTCTGCATTTCGCCATACAATTATGGAGATGAGTGATTCAGAGTTAGCCGCCCCGGTGGCGCAGTGGTCTAAGCGATGGCCTCTGATCATCGTCCGAACGGGGTCCGGGTTCGAATCCCGGTGAGGCATGGATGTAGTGTTTGTCTTACGGCACTGGCTCTCTCTCTTCCCTGGTACCAGTGACCCTAAATTAGTGACGGGCGACTGCTTATAGCCCATTGAGTTGCTCACGGTGGTCGTTAAACCTACAATTAAAAAAAATGATTCAGAGTTAAGTGAAATGCGTTGTGCGATAGAATTATTTTGCTGTCGTTTGGGTAAAACGGCTCCAGAAACAGTTGATTTAATGAAAAAAGCTTCAAAGATAAATGTGTGGATCAGTCAACGATTTTTTGATCGTACCATGATTTCAAAAAAGGGCGTTTCGGCAGAACTCACTCCTAGGCCTTTTAGACCTAAACGTGTTGTTACGGAGCGTATTGTTAACACTGTTTGGGGAACCCTGCAAGAAGATCGACGAATGACGTGTGAAGACATAGCCGCGTCAACTAATATTTCAAAAACGTCAGCATTCCACATTCTATGCGAAAAATTACTGCTGAATTGTGTGTGTTCTAGATGGGTACCTCATCAACTGACGAGAGAACAATCTTTAGCAAGAGTTCAGGCGTGTCATGAGTGGAAACAAATGATTGCAAAGGATCCAAACTTTCTAAACACAGTAACAACTGCCGATGAAACATCTATCCACCATTTCGGCTCCCTCACAAAGCACACAATGAGTGTCTGGATACACACAGGCTCACCTTCTCCCCAAAAAATGTCCGCCAAACCAAATCAGCTCGGAAGGTGATGATGATCATTTTCTTTGACCATAAAGGTGCAGTCTACCAGCACGCCGTTCCTCTACAAATTACTGTCAATGCTGAGTATTAGAATATTACATTAGTCTTGAAGCGTCTGTCACGACACATAGCGATTAAGCGACAGGAACTAATTGGGAAGTAAACCCTACAACACGATAACGCCCGCGCACACAGTTTCTTACGAAATGCAGTATTGAAATCATGTCACAGCCTGCCTAGAGTCCTGACTTCGCCCCGTGTGATTTATGGTTGTTTCCAACAACGAAGAAGAAGTTCCGCGGCGAAATGTTCAACACAGATGCTGACGTTATTGAAGCTGTACAAGTCACTAAAACAGCTTCCACAAAATGCCTTCGCCACATGCTTTCAAGTGGACTGAACGAAGGGACCATATCATCAGAGGGAAAATACTTTGAGAAAGAATCTTATACATAAAACACAAAACGTCTGTTTATCTGAAGCAGCAAAAACTCTTGAACGCCGAACTGTGGCATCGTGAAATTTGCATTGCTTATTAATACTGGAATTTTTAGGTCAACGCAACTATTTTAAGATTTCTACGTTGTCCCGTTCACTTCCGTTCACGAGTTATGAATTAATTAATAAGCTAATCAATAAAGTCAGCGTCGTTTGCTGCGTCATCGTTATCTGAAAGCACGTGACTGCACTCATCGCCGAGGCACTTCCACAGGTGTTTCTATTCTTTGAGAACTGTGCATAAAAAAATGCAAACACGAACTTGCGAAATCTTAACGAAACGTGCTGAAATTTTTATCAACACTATGAATTGGAATTAAGAGGAGTCCCTCAAAATTTCACCGGAATCCGATCAAAACTTTTTAAAATAGGCATGGAATTTTTAATTCATCGGTAAAAAGAAATACACTTCTGGCCAACCAAAATGCAACACCAAGAAGTACACAAGAGAGCAAAGCCAGATTTACTGGACACATAACAACAGATACAAAGATGAAACGATTCAGATTACAGGCCCGTGCGACTTGCGGAACATGCAGGCATCAATAATTCGCGTGGCCCCCATGCCTGGTAAGAACAGCTGCTACACGCCGCGGCATCGAACGAAAGAGGCTTTGGATGTGGGCTGGGGGTATGTCGGTCCAGACTGCTTCCACACTTTGCCACAGTTCATCAGGCGTAGCCGCGGGTGGTGCTTGCCGGGTCACTCGGTTGCCGATCAGCGAGCAGACGTGTCCGATGGGCGACATATCGGGAGAACAGGCGGACCTCGGCAACAGTGACACCTGGTGGGCCGTGAAAAATTGCTGCACGATGCGTGCCACGTGCGTGTGCGCATTGTCCTGTTGAAACGTGACTGCCGGCAGGTCCTGTAGGTAAGGGAGGACTACAGGCTCCAAAACGTCGGAGACGTAGCGGTGGCTGTTGAGTGTACCGGTGATGCGTACTAGAAGGGTGCGGGTGTCATATCCAATTGCGCCCCAAACCATAACGCCAGGCGACGGACCGGTATGGCGATGCATAATGTAGGCGTCATACAGTCTCTCGCCGCGTTCCGCCACACGCGAATCCGACCATTGTGGTGTTGCAGGCAGAAACGGGATTCGTCGGAGAAGAAAATGTCGTGCCATTCCGTAGTCCAGGTGCGGCGTTCGACGGCCCACTGTTGCCACACTCGCCGGTGGTGTAACATTAATGGTAATCGGAGCAATGGGGGCCGTGCGACAAGTCCCCGCTCCGGTACGTGCTGACCTAGGTTGTTGCGCAACACACCATAATTTCTGCGCTAACGTTCGTGATGTGTCGGTGCGAGCCGTCAATGCCCGCCGCACAACATGCCTGTCCCCTGGTTTGGTGGTGTGCCGTGGCTACGTCAATCCCTCACGTCGGTCTGTCCGTCCCTCCTGCACGCACCGAATCCATACTCGCCTCACTGTGGCTGGATGTCGTCCCACACGGGCGCCGATGTCTCGGTACGATAAACCGCTGTCGCGATAAGCCACTATTCGTCGTCTGTCGAATCCGAAACGAGCTGGAATGACTGCCGTATTCTGCGACGAGGCATCAGAAAGCTTCCCACGCGCAGGTCCGGCAGCACAACACACTTCCACTACTTACACCCCGCCTTCTGTGCACCCTTCTTATAGTGCTTCTCGGTGGCGTGCCGGGCGCACATGATTTGCATATGCCCTGCAATGTTAATCGTTTGCATGTCCTCTCGCGGGTGACGCATGTGCGAATTTCATCGGATGCTTCCTTCTTGGTGTTGCATTTCGGGTGGCCAGCAGTGTATATACGCAGAAACGGTTTATTAAAATTTTGACGGCTAATTTAGAAAGTTATTTACCGATTCAGGCGGAATGTGGAGGTCATATTCCTATTAACGATGTAGGGTGTTCATTAAAATTTCAGCCAGTTTTATAAAATATTTGCAAAGATACGATTTTAACTTTTTTATCCCAGAGATTCGCCCTTCAAAGACGTCTGAAACGGAAAACACGTGATGCAGTTGATGTTTCTCACATGGACAGCTTCAAGTTGGAATGTCAAGAGCAAAGAATCCAAAAAAATTATATGTTGTCGCCGATGAAGGAGAAACCAAAAATGCTGTGTACGGCCAAGTGCTGAAATAATCACACTATGAATAAATAAGTCGTAATTACCGAATTTGTGAAATCAGATTTTTTCTTTCTTGCAAGCATCAATTTTTTTGCCGATTTTTTCAGTGACATATAAGGGAATATGAAATTAATAAGCTTAAATCCCGGGTAAACACAGGTGGTAAAGTTAGTAATATATATTCTGCTGTACCTATATTTCTTCACTATGTGTGATTTTACTCTCAGCGGTTATGGAACGGCCGGTTTACACGTGCTCGAGAAAATGATGTACCCTCATCCATTGCTCCGGTGCCGAATGCCTTCCCAATTAAGCATCACTGACGGAAGTTATCGCTGCAACTTTGCCCTCTGCACACCTGCTTCACCTCTGTAGCACGTGTACATACACAGTGCGTCAAAGAATTTTTAAGACTGGGTCTTTAAAATGAAATAGAAATAAAAAATTATAATTTCTTTTGGTTTGTTATTCAAAATAAGTCCCTCCGGCTTCAATACACTTGTTACAGCGATTTAATAATGATTCGAATGCCTGTTCCAGTTCACTTTGCGGAATTACCTCCAAAGCACGCGCCGAAGCTGTTTGAACGGTCGAAATATCATAAAAAAACCCCACCCATTTAACGTCATTTTAAGTTTTGGGAACAAAGCAAATTCGCAGGGTGCTAAATCAGGCGAATACGGTGGATGATTCAACACACAGACGTTATTTTTCGCCAAAAATCTACGAACAAGAAGTGAGGTGTGACTGGGTGCATTATCGTGCAACAAACACCACCTGTTTTCATCCCGATATTCTGGACGAATGCGACAAATTCTGCCCATCAAACGCCTCAAAACATTTAAATTAAACACACCAGTAATTGTTTGCCCACTTGGAACAAATTCTTTGTGGATAATACCCTTACTATCGAAGAATGTAATGAGCATTGTTTTGATTTTCGATGGAACTTTTCTTGTGTTTTTTGGCTTGTGGCGAGTTTTTTGACTTCCATTCCGCACTTTGTCGCTTTGTTTTAGGATCATATTGAAAACATCATGTTTCATCAGCAGTAACAATCGATTTTAAGAAGTTTGGATCATTTTCAGCGGCTGAAATGATGTCTCTGCAATGTGCACTTGTCCTTGATTTTTGTTCATTGGTTAACGTGTGTGGAACAAATTTAGCCCAGACTTTTGTTTCGCCCAAATCTTCATGCAGGATGGTTCGAATCGTTTCTTTGTCGATGTTTAAATACTCTTCCATCATTCTTAGTGACGCACATCGATTGTTTGTCAGGAAATCACGCACTTTTTCAATAATCTCAGGTGTCCTAGATGAACTTGGTCTTCTGGTATGCTTATCATCTTCTAGCGTCTCTCTTCCGTCCAAAAACGTTTATGCCATAGGAAAACATTTGATCTACTTAATCAAAACTCACCGTAAACTTGTTTCATTATTTGGTACGTTTCCGAGGCACTTTTACCAAGTTTTGCGTTAAATTTAATAACAGCCCTTTGTTCCATCTTAATAATTCAACATGAAAAATTGTTTATTTCGCTAATGAACGCCCGTTTCGTTTCAGTTACGTTAACAATTGCGCAGTACTTTTGGCAGAAAGCAGATGGTTACGGTTTATAACGCATTCGCGATTACACTGGTGGCGTCACCGTAGGCTGAAATCTAGCGCCAGTCTTAAAATTACTTTGACGCACTGTGTACAGTTACGGAAAAATAAATAGCAACTCTGGAAATTTCTGACGTTTTTGGGTTTTCAGTTGTGCTACAAAAATAAATATGCAGGTAATACTCACAATATATGTATCATTGCAAAGCACATTTCGTGCGGAAACTAACTCAGTTTACAGAATTAACAGAACTCAAGATATGGCCAGAAATGTGCTGCGAAGGAAGCACACTTCGTTATGTGAAATGTCATCATCGTTGCTACAAGCCGACGGAGCTTGCTTTTACGTCCACGTACAGGGGATATAATGGGCCGGCGATGTACGTTGGGTTATTCCAGACGTTTTCGCAGTGCGCGTAGGTCGGTCGTTTGCATTGGTGAGTGTGTAGTCGTTACTCCTGAGACTGCGGTGCAAATCTGAAGTTTAGAGTTCATTTCGTTTATTCTGTGTAAACTGTGTTGCAGTTATGGAAAGAGTAGGTGATATTTCATCGTGAAAAGCTTCGCGAATGGTGACTTTCAGTGAATTCGGAAAATGCAACGCACAAATTTCCCGGAAACAGAGGTGCGCAAGAGTGCAGTTGTACGGCAGCTGGGAAAGATCCGTGATATCGGTGGAATCAAGAATGGCAGGCTGGGTAAATGTGGCAGAAAAATGAAAACAACTCCTAGAGGTAACAACGTGTTGGAACGGTTATGTCTGCGAAACAGTTTCGTCTCGTCAACAATTCTTGCAAAAGAACTGCGGGAGAGCTGTGGTACTGTTGTTTGTCCTCGAACAATGAGGAACAGGTTATATTCTATGGGTCTAACGTCTCATAGGGCGGTAAAGAAGCCATTGTTAACCAATGAACAATGCAAGAAATGTTTAGAATGGGCAAAGTAACATAAGGAGTGAAACACTGATAGGTGGCATCAAGTGTTATTTAGCGATGAGACAAAATTAACCATCGACGCTAAAAATGGTGGGTGCTGAGTGTTTCGACGAAATAACGAGGCATTGCATCCCTCTTGCAGACTTAAGACAAGAAAGTATCAATGCAGTGTTGTACTTTGGGGATGTTTCGCTGCCGCTGGAGTGGTCAGAATCCCTGTATGTGAGAGGACTGTTAATACACAGGTGTACAAAGGTATCCTCCAAGACAAGATGGTGCCTTCAGGACGTGATCTGTTCCAAGATCAACCATGCATCTTCCAGGACGATTCGACCCCATATGCCACCGTGCAAAAATCATTAAAGCTCATGTGACGTCTTTAGGCAAAGTTGTGCTTCTTCTTTTGCCTAGTAATTCGCCAGAGTTGAATCCGATTGAGAATTTGTGGCGCATTCTGAAAAGAAAAGTGCACGAACGTCACCCCTCAAATAAAGTGAAGCTGATTAACGCAATTACAGACGTTTGGAGGAAATGTATTTTATCCGATATGTTGCGTAAGTTGGTTGACTACACGAGTATCTCCAACAGGCGTGCAGCCATTGTTAAATCAAAAGGCCACCCAACGAAATACACTATCTACCAACAAGAATTGGACACCCATGCAATCAACGATATCTGCGGTCCTGATACACGTCACGGCCGCCGTCGTTAAATATCGTGTGGGAAACAACAACGCAACAAGTCGCATGCAAGATGACCCGCAGTTTGGAGCTCTCTGATTTCGAGAAAGGTGTAATCGTCGGGTATCACAGAAATGGCCGATCCATACGTGACATATCCAGCGAGTTGATGTACCCAAAATCGACAGTGGCCTACGTGATTGGCAAGTGGAAGATGAGAGGTGACTGTCGGAATGTGCTCCGACCCGGCAGACCCAAAAAAACTGGGAGTTAGAGACCGACGGGTGCTGGCCAGAGAAATTAGGAAGAACCGCACCAAATCGATGGGTCACATCCGCGAGGAGGTTCAACAGGCATCCGGGAGTGTTCTTTCGATGCATACCATCGGTAAGAAAGCCCATCTGCTCGGTTATCATGGACGTGCTGCCACCCTCAAGCCTTTGATCCCCAAGTCCAATACCGCTGCTCGGCTAACGTGTTGCAAAGAACGTCGACAGTGCACCGTTGAACAGTGGAAACAGGTTCTATGGAGAGACGAATCAAGGTTCACCCTCTACCGTTCGGATGGCAGGATCTGGGTTTGGCGTCTGCGTGGAGCCTCCTGCCGGAATGTATTGTGCCAACTGTGAAGTTCGGCGGCGGTGGAATTATGCTATGGGGGTGTTTCTTCTGGTATGGCACGGGACCCTTGGTCGCAATTCATGGCAGACTCAACGCCGAGATGTGCTACATCATTTTGGATGACCATGAGTTTCCTACCTTGTGGCAGTTTTAATGGGTGGACCCATGTTACTTTAATGATGACAATGCCCCCTGTCATGTTGTGAGGTCAACTGTGGCCTGGTATGGTGGCAATGGGGTTAATCGAATGGAATGGCCTGCGCAGAGCCCGAACCATAACCCTATCGAGCACCTCTGGGGAGAGTTGGAGGGTCGACTTAAGGGGTGCCCCCACCGTCCGAAATCGGTGAAGGAACTGACCTGTCTTCTCCAAGCCGAGTGAAAGAAAATACCGCTAGCCGTCGTACAACGCCTGGTTGAGAGTATGCCCCGGAGGGTCGCAGCTGTAATCGCCTCTCGTGGAGGCTCTACCAACTATTGAAGGTGAATAAACTTCGATTTCCTTTGCTATCACAGGTGTCCAATTACTTGTTGGTAGATAGTGTATTAGGTACGTAATTGTATTTGAATTTTAACACGTTACTTGGCCTTGATTTCTGTTTCGCAGCACATTTCTGTTCAAAACTTAAGTTCTGTTAAAGATGGTCCCATTCTGTAAACTGATTTGGCTTCTGCATGAAATGTGCTTTAAAATGATATTATATATATATATATATAGAGAGAGAGAAAATGCAAACAAGGTAACAGTTAAAAATCTTTTGAAGTTCTAAAGCGCCAGAAGGCTGCATTAAAGAAAAATCAAATTAAATACGGAAAACACCAAGACTGCAAATTTCTTCAGTAGTTACTGAATGGCAAGACCAAACGTTAATGACCACTGGGAGAAGAAGGGAGGGATATAGAGGAATGGTAAGATGTTCTCCGTGGCGTTGTCAAGCACGGACAACACTCAACCAGGCTCCACAGAGACCTGAAAGTGTAGGTTTCTGCGTGAATCTAGTCTGCAAGGTTACGGCAATGAGCCAGCTTGAACCAGCAACAGAAGAAAATAAAAAAGTTCCAATAAAAAATAAAAAATAAAATAAAAAAAAAAAAGCATAAGAAATAAAACAAAAATAAAAAATAAAATAAAAATTTAGAAAAAATACCCCAGAAAATGGACCAAGCTATCATCCGAGCCCCTGACGCCCAAAAAACAACCAACAAAATTAAAAAATAAAGAAAATAATTTGATTTTAAAATAATGGAAAACCTGTTAGGGAAAAAACAAAAAAAAACTTTTCAAATACCATACACTACCCACTGCAGACTAAATTCCACGAGGCTCGACCTCACGGCTGAACCGAAAATATACTAAGCAAAAAAACATAGAGAAGCAAAGATGCCGATTACAAAGGAAATAAATTACAACCACCAAACACGAAACCTAAAGGTGGATAAGGTCTAAAAAAGGTTACTTATTTACAAAAAAACTGCCTATTGATAAAATTAATCGTAGTATTGAAAGAACAGAAGCATGTTAACACTGTACAATTACGCCTAAAACGATGTGCTAAACAAGGCTAGTACAAAACACTTCGAAAACTAAAATATTCTGCCCTAAATCCCGAGCAACAATAACCAACTCTAAGAAAAACGAGGTAGGCAAGGAAGAGCACCTGAAAACAAAAATTAAATTAGAAAACCGCACAAAGAAAATTATTAAACAAACCACTTAGCAGTACCGCGTGCTGCATCCATTACTTGCAAATATAAAATGGACACCACCCGAAGAGTAACGACCTCACCGCCACCTGCCGCTCAAAGCCGGAACGACGTTCCCAGATAATTATGTAGGTGCTGCCACGCAGTACAATTCCGAACAGTATTTTAGTTTAAAATTAACTAGCCAGAATACTTCAAAATTTTAATTGGGAACAACTAAAATTGTTCCCAAATGTAGTTTAAGAGTATTAACATACCCTAAGAACTAACATCCTTCCCCTTATTTTAATTGAATTAAATTTTACTTTTTTCTCGTAATTTTAAATATTTATACTCTTTTTGTATTTTTAACCATTTTAAAACTTTTTTTGGTTTAATTTTTTGTCATTTTAAACTTTTTGAATTAAAAGGAAGGGGGACAGTGAGAGCTTTTGGGGATCCTGAAAAGGAGAATGTAACCACATCCTCACCTAAACTTCTGTGTTATAGCTTTCATTTAGGTGATTCATTCGGGTACAAGATTGCTAAATTAGAGTAGGTCTGCAATCCTGATACTGTACATAGGTACTATTTCCTTTAGTGCGGCTTTAAGGAAAGCTTTCGGAACCTGGTTGGCAATAAACTGACTGATTAGTAAATGAACGTTTTGAATAAAGTCTTTTCCGAGCTGCAAATTCTAGACATTCTATGGACCTGCGAGATGAAAACGTTCTCGACAACCCTGAAAGAGATATTACTAGACCAATTTATGAGTTTTAAAATTTTAAAACTGAAGTTCGTTCTCTTATCATACAAGCTAATGACAGGGTTTCTATTATTAAGTTTAACGAGCAAGTCCAGAAATTCAAGTTCCTAGTTACTAGAATTGGTTTTAATTAAAACTTAATAATGGAAACCCTGTCATTAGCTTGTATGATAAGAGAAGTAACTTCAGTTTTAAAATTCATAAATTGGTCTAGTAATGTCTCTTGCAGGGTTGTCGAGAACGTTTTCATCTCGCAGGTACTTAGAATGTCTAAAATTGTGCAGCTCGGAAAAAGATTTTATTCATAACGTTCATTTACTAATCAGTCAGATCATTGCCAACCAGGTACCGAAAGCTTTCCTTAAAGCCACACTAAAGGAAATAGTACTTAATTACAGTGTCAGGATTGCAGACCTACTCTAATTTAGCAATCTTGTACCCGAATGAATCACCTAAATGAAAGCTATAACACAGAAGTTTAGGTGAGGATGTGGTTACATTCCCCTTTTCAGGATCCCAAAAGACTCTCACTGCCCCCCGTCTTTTTAATTCAAAAAAGTTTAAAATGACAAAAAATTAAACCAAAAAAAGTTTTATAATGGTTAAAAATACAAAAAGAGTATTAAATATTTAAAATTACGAAAAAATAGTAAAATTTAATTCAATTAAAATAAAGGGAAGCATGTTAGTTCTTAGGGTATGCTAACACGTTTAAAATACATTTGAGAACAGTTTTAGTTGTTCCCAATTGAAATTTTGAAGTATTCTGGTTGGTTAATTTTTATCTAAAATACTGTTCGGAATTGTACTACATGACAGGGCCTACAAAATTATCTAGGAAAGTCGTTCCCCCTTTGAGCGGCAGGTGGCGGTACGGTCGTTACTCTTTGGGTGGCGTCCATTTTATATTTGCAAGTAATGGATGCAGCACGCGGTACCGCTAAGTGGTTTGTTTAATAATTTTCTTTGTGCGGTTTTCTAATTTCATTTTTGTTTTCAGGTGCTCTTTCTTTCCTACTTCGTTTTTCTTAAAGAGTTGGTTATTGTTGCCTCGGGTTTTAGGGCAGAATTGTTTAGTTTTCGAGGTGTTTTGTACTAGATTTGTTTAGCACATCGTTTTAGGCGTAATTGTACAGTGTTAACCTGCTTCTGTTCTTTCAATACTACTATTAATTTTCTCAATAGGCAGTTTTCTTGCAAATAAGTAATCTTTTTTAGTCCATATCCACCTTTAGGTTTCGTGTTTTGCTTATATATAATAATTATGGTTCGTGTTTGGTGGTTGTAATTTATTTCCTTTGTAATCGGCATCTTTGCTTCTCTATGATTTTTTGCTTAGTATATTTTCGGTTCAGCTGTGATGTCGGGCCTCGTAGAATTTAGTCTGCTGTGAGTAGTGTATCGTATTTGGAAAGGGTTTTTTGTTTTTTCACTTATGGGCTTTCCATTTTTTCTAAATAAAATTATTTTCTTTATTTTTTAATTTCGTTGGTTGTTTTTTGGGCGTCAGTGGCTCGGACGATAGCTTGGCCCATTTTCTGGGGTATTTGTTCTAATATTTTATTTTATTTTTTTATTTTTGTTTTATTTTTTATTTTTTTTTTAATTATTTTTTTTTTGTTTTCATCCTTTTAGTGGGATTTTTTTATTGTTTTCTGCTGCTGGTTCAGGCTGGCTCATTGGCGTAACCTTGCAGACTAGATTCTCGCAGAAACCCACACTTTTAGGTCTCTGTAGAGCCTAGTTGGGTGTTGTCCGTGCCTGGCCCTTGACAACGCCACGAAGAACAGCTTTCCATTGCTCTATATCCCTCTCTTCTTCTCCCAGTGGTCATTAACGTTTGGTCTTGCCATTCAGTAATTATTGAAGAAATTTAGTCTTGGTGTTTGATATATATATATATATATATATATATATGTTAGGCCTTCTCTGCTTTAGAAGGCCTAACATCGGAAGAAGTGGACATCTCTGAAGTTAACAGAAAAGTAACCAAAGCTCTTATGGAAACAGCAACAAAATTAGCTGGGTCTAAGAACAAGTTGCATGTGAACAAATTATCAGGAAAAACCAAAATGTTGATGCAAAAAGAAGAGAGATGAGGACAACTAAAGAAGATGTGACTTCCAAAGTGGAATATATAGAGCTATGCAAGACCGTAAGAAAAAGTATCACTGAAGACGTAAGGAAATTCAACTGTGAACTAGTGAGGAAAGCAATTGAAAACAACCAAAGCCTAAAGATAGCAAAGGGACATCTCAGTAAGGGAAGAAAACAGATTATGGCCCTGAGAAAAGAAGATGGTTCTGTAACAAGAAATAGAGGCGAAATTTTGACAAGAGTGAAAGATTTCTACTCCAAATTATATGAAAGGGATGATATATGCACTCCAGACATCATGAAAGATACCAGTACCAGAGTTCCCCCAGTCCTTCCAGCAGAAGTTGCACATGCAATCAAGAACATGAAGCGAGGAAAAGCTCCAGGAGAAGATGGAATTACTGTAGACATCATACAAGAAGCAAGTGGAGAAATCGAAACAGTACTCGCCCAAATTTTCACTCGATGCCTTAATGAAGGAAAGATTCCTGAGGATTGGAACACCGCTACAATGATCCTGCTACATAAGAAAGGTGACATTGAGGATCTCGGAAACTACAGACCTATCAGCCTCCTATCAGTAGTTTATAAAATCTTCACTAAAGTTCTTTCACACCGCTTGAAGGTAGCAATAGACATGGCTCAACCGAGAGAACAAGCTGGATTCAGGAGTGGCTACAGCACAATAGATCATATCCACGTGCTGAGAGAACTAATTGAAAGAGCGAGGGAATATGAACTTCCATTGTGCATGGCTTTTATCGATTATGAAAAAGCCTTTGATTCGGTGAAACCATCAGCAGTTACAATGGCTCTGAAAACCTGCGGTATTGAAGATGCATACATTAATATTATTAATAACATCTATGAAAATGCAAGTGCAAAGATTAGGCTGTTTGAAAATACAACACACGTAAAAATTGGAAAGGGAGTGAGACAAGGTGACACCATATCTCCGAAGCTATTTAATGCCACATTGGAGGGTGTTTTTCAGTCGCTGAGCTGGGAAAACAAAGGGATAAAGATTAATGGAGATTGTCTAACCCACCTTCGTTTTGCTGATGACGTAGTCATTTTTGCAACTACCCCATCAGAGCTGCAGAGTATGATCCAGGAACTTGCTGACAAGAGTAAAGAAGTGGGATTAAAAATGAACTTTCAGAAGACAAAAGTGATGTTCAATGCTTTTACAAGAAATGAAAATTTATCGATTGATGGAGAAAAGCTGGAGATAACAAACACGTACGTTTATCTTGGACAGCAGATATCAAGTGAGGGTCACATTGATGAAGAAATTAATCGGCGTACAAAACTTGCCTGGAGAGCTTTTGGAAGAAACAGCATAATTTTCAAGAGCAATATGCCATTATGTCTTAAAAGAAAAGTGTTTGATCAATGCATCCTTCCAGTGCTTACGTATGGTGCAGAGACGTGGACCTTAACTAAAAGAGACATACAAAGGCTGCAGACAACTCAAAGAAGCATGGAGAGGTGCATGCTTGGTGTAACCAGGAGAGATAAGAAGAGGAACTCGTGGATCCGAAAAATGACAAGAGTGGAAGACATCATGATCAGAGTTAAATCCCTGAAATGGCAATGGGCTGGACATACTGCCAGAAGGACAGATCATCGATGGACAGCCGAAATTTTAGATTGGATTCCAAGGGACAGGAAAAGACCCAGAAGAAGACCACATAGGAGATGGGTGGATGAAATTCGAAAGTATGCAGGGGTGACATGGAGGAGACTGGCACAAGACAGACCGTTGTGGAGGAAACTTGGGGAGACCTTCGTCCAGCAGTGGATTGATAATGGTTGACGATGATGATGATGATGATATATATATATATATACTGGCGTGCAAAAATTAAGGACGAGACGGTTTTTCGAATGTAACGTCGAACAGAAGTGCTCCACATCGACTCAAATCATACCATAAGATCCCCAAGATGTAAAAATATGGGACAAGTGAGCAAAACCGTCCAAACAAGGAATCGAAAGGATACAAAGGCACTTTATTGAAAAGGTAACTTCGAGCACAACTGGACAGAAGACAGAAACGTCCAAGTGACAGGCGGCTGCCAAGAAAAATCCAGTCTTTAGTAGGGGATATGATCACACCTGAGTGCGTTGCCCGATTTACAACGTCTGTCCATGCTGAGGTCGAGGTTGTCAAGGAGCTGTTGAGGCATAGCGGCCCATTCGTCTTGTAGCGCCAATCGCAGCTGCGGAATCTTTGCTGGCGGCTGGTGACGTGCTGCCAAGCATCTCCCGGAAGGTCCCACACGTGTTCAATTGGATTTATGTCCGGGCACCTTGCTGACCAATCCATGCGTTGAATATCTTCACTTTCCAACATCACTGCGACAGCCACTGTACGATGAAGTACAGCGTTGTCGTCCATGAAGGTGAACTCAGGACCCACAGCACCTCTAAACAGACGCACGTGAGGCAGGAGAACCTCGGTACAGTAGCGGACACCAGTGACTGAACTTCCTTGGAAGATGTGGAGGTCAGTACGGCTACCAAGCATGATACCTCCCCAAACGAGAACTCCGCCACCTCCAAACCGGTGCCTTTAGATGATGTTGGAGGTGTGATTGCGTGTTCCCTGTTCTCTCCAGATGTGTATACGTCCAGAATCGCTCGTCAGACTAAATCGGCTCTCATCCGTAAAGAGAACTCGACCCCATTGCTGATGTGTCCAGTTCTTGTGTTCCTGGCATCATAGAAACCGCCGTCTCCGATGAGCAGGCAATAATGGCATACACCGTACTGGTCGTCGTGCAAATAGACCACATTTGTGCAGCCTCCTGGCCACGGTTAAAGGCGATAACGGATGTCCCGTTGTCTGTTGCGTGTGTACCTTGCGATTTCTCCTGCTGTCTGCCGTGAGTCTCTTCTCACCTGTAGGACAATATACCGGTCGTCCGCCGTCTTAGTTGCTCGTGGAGGGCCACTGCTAAACTCTCGGACAGCTGTTCCTGACGTTTGAAATGCTGTCCAAGCTCGTAAAACGATGCTGTGATCGATCCTGAACTCCTCGGTCACGCTTAGACCTTCCAACTTCCCAAAGACGCGGCCTCGGGTAAAGTCATCCAGATGTCGTCTACTGGATTGCCTGTTGGCCATATTACACGGTTGCAGCAACTCGGCGTCGTTCAAACCGATGTACGTCGTGCAACAGCTTTCACCGAATTGCTGAGCGTACACCACCCGTGTGCTTTATAATCTTCCGACATTCCCCTTATTCCCACGTCATGCTACATATATGCGCATGCCCTACCGTACCGGACCCTTGTCTATCACTTGAGTGGTCTTTCGGTCTGTTCTGCCTGCTCGTTTCGCTGTTATACTAATTTCTCCTCTTCTGCCTTAATTTTTGCACACCAGTTTATATTGTGAGTATTATCTGCATATTTACTTCTGTAGCAACACTCAAAAGTCAAAACCCAAAAACGTCAGAAATTTCCAGAATTGCTATTAATTTTTTCGTAACTGTCAAATCCCCCTTGAGAAAGGCGGGGGCACGAAATCGCAGGTTTGAGATCCGCCGCAAACTATGTTTGAAGTTACTCTCCGTGGAAGAAGGAATTTTCACTAATTCCAGACGACATGTGAAAGAAGTGTCACACATTTTTACGAAGCGAAGACGGAATTTTTATTAATTACATGCGTTGTATGGAATGAATATCGCACATTTTTCGAAGAACCCAATGACTAGTACATCCATTTCCTCAATCGGGCATTAATGTGAAAACACAAATTTGTCGGTGAAAAGATCGAATTCGCATCCTTCTGCTACGGAGCCGAATGTTTTTCTGCTTAAACTACACCGACATGAACTTTGCCGTCTTAACATGTGCGTCACCTCTGTAACCGTATGATGACTTAATCCTGCTCCGTCGAAATGCCGACTTCGTAAGGATTAATCGAACTCTCTTACAAAATGTTTAAAGTGAAGGCGTTGCAAGAACAATTCCGCCAGGATGCGACAAGTCCCCACCTGGAGAAAATCGATTTTTGTACCGGTCACTCTACACTGCTGCCCCTGCAGGACCACTACTTCTCTCTCCCGTACCATTGCCCGTACGTGCGATATGGCAATCAGCAGAGCATTCTAATTTTGATTTGTCTGGAAGATTTATTTGCCATCGCGAAACCTATGCGGACCACTCGTTCTTTATTGAGTCTAGGCTAAGACACAGGCATGTTAAAACACTCTGAATTTATATTGGTTCTAAGAGAAATCCTTTAGTTTCATGAGGCCTCTTACAAAGATGACTGAAAACTATGAGCACCAATAATGACATCTTACAATATTTTATGAGTATAATACTCGTACAAACCTGTAGCTCTTGGGCTGCTGCTAATATGATGACTTTGGGCCGGAGTCATCTGCGTACTGTCTTCCAATTCCTTCTTCTAATATCTCCATGTATTCTTCCCGCCTCACGACAAACTCCTTTGTCATCTCGATGAGTCCCTATCTTGTTCTGGGGAAACCGAGTGGGATCGATAGGTTGTTCGTCTTTTCTAGTTCTGGAGCGAGGACGTTCCTTCTGGATGAAATAGAATTGCATTTCAGAATCATGTGGGCCACGTCTGCGGTTTAAGGTCCACATCCGCACGCCTTTACCTTAACCGCAAAATGACGGAAATACTCCGATGATACGCTATGGCCGGTGAGTATTTGGTTAAGAAATCCATCTGATTCAACTCTTTGGGTGGATGCTCTGGAAAAGATACAGTTCACCTTCCTCCTCGTATACACTTCGTCCCACCTTCTTTTCCACTCCTGTACCATGGCTTTCATACCTGGTTTCGAACACTTTGTAGTGGAGTTCCCAGATAAAAATCTATGTCTTGTTTAGCTGCTGCCTCCTGTGCCGACTGGTCTGCGCGTTCATTCCAACATGGCTTCGGACCCAATGAAAAGAGATCATGGGGTCTGAACCACAGACTTTATTTCCCTCACAAGGATATTCTTGCATCTGAATTTGCCAAGCGTCTCTAAGGCCGCCTGAATATCACATATCACAAAAAATCTTAATCTCCTTTGCGCCGCTGCTGGGGATGGCCTACAACAACGCTTCTTTAATCGCCAGTAATTCTGTTTGGAAGACAGAGGAGTTGGGTGAAAGTTTTAATCGCTTTTCGATCGTCCCATTGCAATCCGAAAGCGTGCGCAACCCTGCAGTTAATTCATCACTTATCGTGGAGCCCTCTGGGAACAGCTCTCTCGCTACCCCTGAAGGGAGACTCCTGTCCCGCGTGGGACAGATCTGGTTGGCTAGGTGGCAATTCTAGTCAAATCTCGGAAATTCTACAGCGGTCTCCTGGTAGTTTGGAATCCTTTTCGTGTCTAAGAGCTTTCGTCGCTGCTTCCCTTGCCACTACGAGGATCGACGGTTCACACACAGCTAGCACCTGTAGTGGAGGTCGCACGGAAACACCTCGTAATTCCTAATAGTGCCCTTCTTTGGATCTGGTTAAAACCCATTTTCCTCCTGACGGTGTTCGACCACCATGCCGAACACTCATAGGTTAGGATTCTCTCGATACCTTGCTTGTATACGGCTTTCTTTACTGGCCCAGTCAGCCTCATGCCGTTTATTCTTTCAGTATGACTGAACAGCTGTCCTTTAGGTAGCGCAGGTGTGAGTGTCCTGACATTTTTAGTATCTGAGATTTTTCCTAGGTACTTAATTTCCCTCACAACATAAATAGTATAACCCATGAATCGACACACTGGGGGAGAGACCAGTTCCCTCTTTTTTGGCAATTGCCATTTGTGTTGTTTTTTCCGGAGCAAATCTTAGCTCATACTCCTGACTCCAATTGTCGAATTGTGCTAGAGCAGTGTTTACCCTCTGTATCACATGCCTTTCCGAGGTAGACACTATTTAGATGAAGTCATCCGCATAGGCCTGGATTCCTACCCCATGTTCCAGCTAAAGATCGAGTGCTGTGTCAGCAATCAGGCTCTACCAGAAAAGTCCCGAGTTAGACCTTTGCGGACACCCTTTCTTGTATTATCCACTAAAGCTTTTGCTTCCCACTTTAAACTCAACCCTCCTCTTTGAGAGAAAATCACTTGCCAACAGAAACAGATCCTTGGGAACCCAAGGCTTTTAAGGCGTTCCAATACCAGTGGCCACCATACGCTGCTGAAGGCACTTCCACAGAAACGAGGCAGGTGTTCAGCCATTTTTCTCTGTTCTATTTCGCCTGCTGTCTACGGCTAACCACCTCTTGGGTGGTAAACCTCTCCGGTACGAAACCTAACCGGAACCATGAGAGCTTTCGACTGCCGATTAGAAAGTGGGTGGCTCGGATAACAAGGACCTTATCCAGAACCTTACTCCAAGCGGAAAGCAAGCAAATCATACTATACGCTGCGGGATCTTCTCAGTTCTTGCCTTCCTTATGGAAGAGAACCAGCACCGCGATTTTTAAGAGTGTAGGAAAACATCCTCTTTCTAGTCATTTGTTCATTAAGTGAACAAATTACCTATGATTGGATATGAAATTTTCCTTTACGGTGCTTAAGTCCAATCCGTCTTTACCTGGGGCTTTGCCCACCTTCAGGCTCTTAAGTGCATTCTCTAACTCCTCCCTTGTGAAGCACTGGTCATCTTCAGTGTTTAACGGATCTCTGCAATTCGCTCTAATTGCCCTTTGCTCCGGGGTGTCGTCTCCCTCCTCATCGGCGGGAAAGGGGTGGTCCAGGAGAATCTCCACTGTCTCTTCAATTGTGGTGGTGTTGCTACCACTCTCTGTCCTAATTGCTGTTAAGGACATAAGGTCGTTGAGCGAGCCTTTAGCTACCTTATAGGGTATTCCAAAGAGATTTCTTATCGGTTGGGATTAGCACAACTCTCTTCAATACCCTCTCTTCGATGTGATGAGAGGTTTCCTGTACTCTGCATAAGCAAAGCCATAATCCCTCTTCATGAGTTTCTTCCTCTGTGGGTCGAATTGTTCTCTCTGCATCTTTCTTCTGCGAATTCTGTCCTTGACCCTGAGGATGCTCAAGCTTTCCGACCATCAGCAAAGCGCTGATTTTGTACCCTTCCTGCCTTTTCTGCAACTCTCGCAGATGGGGAATCTCCACTGTCTCAACTGCAACTCTCGCAGATAGAGAATCTCACTGTATTATTTGCTCTGTGAGGCGACCGATTATTTTTGGCTCAGGTGTTCTTTCTTATCGAGCTCTTAGCATCTTCTATCACCTAGAAGTTTCCCTAATTGGGTCTTGAGATCAAGACAACAGGTACGCGCTACTGTAATGAGGTAATCCTTCGCCATGCTGGTTTATCTCGAGGTTCCGTTGGCTCACAGTTGATGTTAATTAACGATAACTCCACAACCCATCGTACGGTGGCTGCTGTTACGATATATTCAGCGGATGGATTGGCCATTACGTTCGTCTACAAAAATTTATAAGAATACGTGTCGGAAGCTCAGGGGAGAAGCGTTGCGGCATGTCAACATACACCGGAAACTGTCTAACAGCTGAAGACGGCGCTGATGGAAAAATCGGCTATTTTACTGCAATAACTCATCAACAACCTAGTGCAAAGTGTGCAAAGAGGATGTAAAGCACGCATTGACAGTTAGGAGTGATCATATTCCCTACTGAGGACCTCCTCTTCACTTCGAACTGTCTTTGGAAAACATGCATAAGTATCATGGTATTCGGTGCTATGTAGCCAATTCTGAATAAATTTGATATCTGCAGTCTTGCCTGTGTTGTTTCCGTCATCATTTCGGTAAGTAATGGAGTTCTTATGGTTTGAATTTCACATATCCAGATCAAAAACTGGCTTGTTCTCAAGGTTTGCACACTAGTTTCTCACGTTGAGCAGAAATAATCAAGACTAAGGTTAGATTCTCAATCTAGAATGCGTGTCAGTATTCTCAAATTAAGGTGGACGTCATGTAATTTAACTTCCTATTCTTCCAATGGAAAATCTTCTGTACACATTTTCTTCACTATTAATGTGTTCCCAAGGATGAAAAGTTGAACGTCGATTAAAATAGCTACATATTATAACTTGGAATACTTAATATTTTCAAAAACATAACCATAATTATATTAAAAATCAATAACTTTTCTTTTGGTGGTATTGAAACCAGAAAAAAGATGGCGCGACCTGTACTTTGATGACGTCAGTAGACAAACAAATGCTGGATTGCATAGTTATGGTTATGTTTTAAAAAATATTAAGTATTCTAAGTTATAAAATGAAGCTATTTCAATCGACGTTCAAATTTTCATCCTTGGAAACGCCTTAATTTTGAAGAAAATGTGTACAGAAGTTCTTCCATTGGAAGTATAGGAAGCAAAATTACTTGTCGTCCACCTTAAAACAATCATTCCCAATAAGGACAAGGAAAACTGCAATACACATATTTTTAATTTTGTGCAAATATTCATCATCGTGTAATAAACCACGGCCTCTAAACACCCCGATTTGCGCACGTGCACATCCTAAATAAACTTTTCTAAGTATGGTAATATCGCCGACACATATTTTACACAGCTATGTTGCAGGAGTTTCCACATAATGCACCGAAAATACTGCAGTTTTGTTGGCAGAAATTATTAATCGGAACACCACTTTAAATGGAATTTCAAGTATAAACAAGGGTAGTCGTAATATTCGCCCTAAATACGTCCGAAACTCATGACCACATACGACCTCACAGTTCATTCTGTAATTTCAAAACAACTTTAAAAAAATTTTGATATATGATAATTTCCTACTCTTAGGCATATGTTTCCTAATTTATTGGATTTATTGAACACCAATGCTAGAAACTAACTTATCGGGATATAAGAAAGCATTGCAATTGGAAGGCGTGCAAACATATCAGCCCCGTGATTTGGCGGCTATCCTGTTGGGACCACGAGAGCCCTGTGGTAGCTGTTGCGCGCGCGCGGCCTGCCACCAGATGTGGTAGAAGAACAAAATACGCACAGAGCATGCGCTACCGTCGTTATGGAAGCAAAAATGTGTGACACCTTGCGAGATGACTGCTAGAATCCAAGATTTCGGAGGAAAATAGAACTGTCGAATTACCCAGCTTGACACGTGTGGAAAACGAGGTCAACTGATGTGGCGGACTCGTGACGTCATGCCTCTGGACTACCGGACTCCCCATAACTGTTCATAGAATCCTATATACCCATAACCAATCCTTTGGTAATACTAACCCAGCGGAACGTATTCACAAGAAGAAAAAATCCTTGAACACAAGTCCTTGCTTCAGAGAAGCATTCCGAAATCAAAGGAATAGATTTACAGTTCTACCTGCACTTTTTCGTGACCCAATCATACAATAGAATGTGTTGGCACGCAACAACATACATAGTCAATGAATGAAATACGGGATTATACCATTGCACGCTACAAATTTGGAAGTAGTGAATCCGTTTATTTGTGTAAATATGACATAGAAAGTATCCGTTCCTACTCCAGGGCGACGAAATTTTCAAGTTTTCGTATATTATCTGACTTTAAAGTCCATGTCATATTTACACCAATAAACGGATTCACATCTTCCAAATTTGTATTGTAACAGAAATAGTGATTGTCAGATTTTATTTAGGAAAATGAACAAATCTTCCCTACTCGTAGGATTATCTTGACGCAATATCCAAATCTTTTCTTAGAATCGCTAAAAACCATAGTTCGCACCAGTCTGTGAATACTCGTCACGCATTTGAAATGAAAATTACAATCCTTATTTCCTCATGAGACTAATCCTTGCGCCTATAAACACCAATTAACCTCACGAAAGTAAATAAATGTATAACGTTTCATAGGGATGTGAAACAGAAGAACGAGAATCGTTGTAATTTAGTTTGTTTCGAAAAACAAAAAGTACACATTACTTAAGAACGTTTTAAGCCATGAAAGTTCACGATCAGTTTACTCCAAACGAGGGATTTGAAGTAACAGTTCTCCCTTTTTGGGAAAAAAAAACACAATTCAAAAGCGGTTTGACCTCATTACAACGATAATTATGAAGCGAAAAAGGTTTGATTCTTTATAACATACGGGATTGCGAGAAACTTCTATAGTTTCGGAAATGTTACACGAAATTCATCAAATACTAGCCACTGATCTGTAATCCTAAACGCAATGCTATTCTTTTGATTTCGCGTTTAATTAGCGAATTAAATTTTAACTTTGAGGAACTTTGGTATAAATGGAAAACTTTGACTTGTAAACATAAGATTTGGAAAAAATTTTAGCCAGCAAAGGCGTTGCTCAGTCTCTTTTTCAAATTTTTATTTAGTGGATCGAGCGTTCGATCCCAGGCAGGTACGAACGCGCTCGATCCACTAAATATCCGCCGTGCGTCGGATGGGAACGTTAAGCCGTCGGACCACGGGTAGTAAAAAGCACAATGACTGCGAAAATATGCAAGAATACATCAACCAGATATTAGAAATCGCAAATGAATTAAAATCAATAGGTGAAGAAATTAAAGATTCACACCTTGCAGCTAACATGTTGTGTGGCATGTCATCCACATATGACACATTTGTAACAGTTCTTGAAGTAAAACATGAGGATGAAATAACATTAGAATATGTTAAAAATAAACGCATCGACGAATATAATGGTCGAAGAGAGAGAGAACTCAAATAAACACAGATTCTACAACAGCATTTCAAACAAGTAACAAATCGAACAGAAATGCAAAAGAAGCAAAATATTGCACATATTGCAATAAGAAAGATCACACTAAAAATGAATGCTGGCATTGGAGAAAAGTAAAAGGGAATAAAAATAAACAGAAGAACACAAGCACACAGGCAAGAAGTCAAGATAAAACTGCCAGAAATAAATTTGAATCAAACAAGAATGATGAACAAAAATTCAAATATGAAACAGAAGAGTTCACATTTAAAACAACGCTAGCCAAGGTTGAAAATACAAAATGGTCAATCGATTCAGGCGCCACTAGCCATATGCCTAATAATGATAATTTTTTCACAGAAATTAACCCAGCGGCTAAGGAGGATATTACAACCGCCAACGGAGCAAAACTGCAATCCGCCGGAAAGGGATGCATAAATGATAAAAGTGGAAGTAAACAATATAAAAATAGAAGAAGTACTCTACGTCCCAGAGTTAGAAACTAACCTCCTATCAGAGAGAAAAATTGCTGAAAACGGTTATGGTGTTACTTTCATTGGAGATCAATGCATAATAAAGCGCGGTAACATCACTGCAGCCATAGGCACTATTGATAACATAAATCTCTATAAGCTGAATACAGTGGGAGAAACTGAAAAAGCCAATTTTTCCGAACACTGAGAAAAACAAAATTGTATAAACTTGTGGCATAAGCGTTTGGGGCACAGAGATCCCAACATCATCCGAGAAATGCAATGAAAGGAAATGGCAAAATGATTAAAATTGTCTGATTGCAAAAGGAATATGAATTGTGAATGCTGCATAAAGGGCAAGCTAACACAAAAACCATATCCCAAAGAGAGTGTACATAAATAAAGCACGAAAGCCACTAGAGCTAATTCGTAGCGACATATGTGGTCATATGGAGTCTATGACTCTTGGAGGGAAAATATACTTCATAACTTTCATTGATGACTTCAGCAGAACATGTGTTTACCCAATGAGCAGTAAAAATTAAGCTACAGTGAAATTGAAGCACGATATGGCAGCCCCAAGCAACAAGTTCAAAACCAAACCTGGTCCAATCAGAACTGACAACGGAGGAGAACATATTGGTCCAAGCAACAAGTTCAAAACCAAACCTGGTCCAATCAGAACTGACAACGGAGGAGAATATATTGGTCCAAGAAACAAGTTCGAAACCAAACCTGGTCCAATCAGAACTGACAACGGAGGAGAATATTTTGGTCCAAGCAACAAGTTCAAAACCAAACCTGGTCCAATCAGAACTGACAACGGAGGAGAATATATTGGTTCAAGCAACAAGTTCAAAACCAAACCTGGTCCAATCAGAACTGACAACGGAGGAGAATATATTGGTCCAAGAAACAAGTTCAAAACCAAACCTGGTCCAATCAGAACTGACAACGGAGGAAAATATATTGGTCCAAGCAACAAGTTCAAAACCAAACCTGGTCCAATCAGAACTGACAACGGAGGAGAATATATTGGTCCAAGCAACAAGTTCAAAACCAAACCTGGTCTAATCAGAACTGACAACGGAGGAGAATATACTGGTTCAGAATTCAAAAGCTATCTTGCCGAGAATGTAATTGAACACCAAACGAGTGTACCACATTCACCATAGCAAAATGGCGTGGCAGAAAGGAAAAACCAGTATCTCGTTGAAATGGCAAAGACAATGCTCCTGGATTCGAAAACAGAAAAAAGTTTTGGGAGGAGAAACACATTCGAACTATGGAAGGGCTACAAGCCTTACATAGGACATATACAGGAGAAACACCATTCGAACTATGGAAGGGCTACAAGCCTTACATAGGACATATAGTGTTTGGCTGCAAAACATATGCTTATGTGCCAAAACAAATGCCAAGGAAATTTGACAATCGTGCTCAAGAAGGAAGATTGGTTGAATACAGTGAAAGAACCAAAGGATATCTTATCCTAATACTAGGAACAAACAGGGTTATAATAAGATATAGTGTGAAATTTGATGAAAGTCCCAGTGTACGGGAAAAGTGTAGGCCAATGTTAAAATCAGACGAAAACACGCAAGATATTGTTTCTGAAAGCGAAAAACCTTTGATGGAATCAAATGGATCAACAGGTGAAAGCAAAAGTACACAACCCAGAAGACCAGCGAGAACTACAAAAGGAAAATCGCCTGAGAGGTTATCATACATTGCCAAAGTGAAACCTAAGCCTGAGCCTACAGATTGCCATGAAATACAGAAATTGCCAGAAGAAGAAAGACAGAAATGGCTGGAAGCAACAAATCAAGAAATTAAATCTCTAAAGAAGAATAAAACCTGGAAACTTACTCATTTTCCTAAAGAAAAGAAAGCAATCGGTTACAAATGGACATTTAAAATAAAGTACCATGCTAATGGGGACATAGATAGATACAAAGCACGACTTGTAGCAAAGGCTCCTCGTAGAGTTAAAGTGTACGTCAAATAATTTTGCTTCCTATACTTCCAATGGAAAAACGCCGCCCCTGTGGCGCAATGGTCTAAGCGATGGCTTCTTTTTTTTTTTTTTTTTTTTTTTTTTTTTTTGATTGGAGGTTTAACGACCACCGTGAGCAACTCAATGGGCTATAAGCAGTCGCCCGTCCCTAATTTAGGGTCACTGGTTCCAGGGAAGGGAGAGAGTCAGTGCCGTAAGACAAACACAACATCCATGCCTGACCGGGATTCGAACCCGGACCCCTTACGGACGAATGATCAGAAGCCAGCGCTTAGACCACTGCGCCACCGGGACGGCAGCGATGGCTTGACCTTAAATTAGGGACGGGCGACTGCTTATAGCCCATTGAGTTGCTCACGGTGGTTGTTAAACCTCCGATCAAAAAAAAATGGAAAAACTTCTGTACACATTTTCTTCACAATTAGTGCGTTCCCAAGGATGGAAATTTGAACATCGAATAAAATAGCTTCCACTTATAAATTGGAATACTTAATATTTTCTAATACATAACCATAATTATGCAATCCAACATTTGCTTGTCTACTGACGTCATCAAAGTATAGGTCGTGCCATCTTTTTTCTGGTTTAAACACCACCAAAGGAAAAGTTACTGATTTTTAATGTAATATGGTTATGTTTTAGAAAATATTAAGTTTTCCAAGTTATAATATGAAGTTATTTTAATCGATGTTCAAATTTTCATCTTTGGGAACGCATTAATTGTGCAGGAAATGTGTACAAAAGTTTCTCCATTGGAAGTATAGGAAGGAAAATTACTAATCGTTAATGCCATAGCTCGCCAGGAGGCGTGCAGAAGTTGTGGACCGATTATTTACCCTAATCATCATAGGAATACAAAGCGTTTATGATTTCATCAGTCCTAAATCTGTGTTTATGACAAGTTTTTTTTTAAGTATATTGTGTAGTTATGTGCTATTGAAATTCCGGAAACGGCGAAGTTTCTCTACAGAAGTTAAAGCACTTCAAATGTTTTTATTTTAGAAGCAGACTAAAATTTATAGTGTAGCTGTTTCTCGGAGTAGGATCAGTTCAATTCGTACTTTTTCGAAATGGAACGAAACCGTTTTGTATGGAACTATCCGACAGATGGTTCGATATGTAAAGAACGTGTATCAAATTTTAAAGCCTTAGTAGATGAAAAACGACCACTAATTTATCCTTTGATATCAACAGAACTTTGGCAGTGTAAGTTGTTTACGTTATACATGCGCGCCGCCATTTTTAAATATATAAATGGCGGTCCGCATGAAATCAAAGCAATCGCGCATAGATAAGCATTTCGGTTTTTCTTTATTCAAACAAGTTAGTGAAATCATGCAATGCATTGATAATGATACGCTTTCCAACATACCAGAAATAATTACTCAAGTTATTACTCAAGTTATGAGGATAATGGCTGTGGAATAAATCTCGTTCTGTGCCCTGACCTTTGACCCAATTTCAATGATATTAAACATAATTGGCTCAGTAGATCTCCGGAACAACATAATTAAAGTTTTGTCCCAATAGAAGCATTTTTCGTCAAGTTATGAGGATACTGGATGTAGAATAAATCTCGCTCCTGTACCCTGACATTTGACCCTCTTTCGATGATATTAAACAGAACTGGTTCAGTATACCTCCGGAACAACATAGTAAAAGTTTTTCGCATTAGAAGAATTTTTAGTGAAGTTATGAGGTAACGGCCGTGGAATAAATCTCGCTGCTGTGCCCTGACATTTGACCCCATTTCGATGATATTAAACAGAACTGGTTCAGTATACCTCCGGAGCAACATAATACACTTTTGTCGCAATAGAAGTATGTTTATTTAAGTTATGAGGATAATGACCGTAGAATAAATCTTGCTCCAGTGCCCTGACATTTGACCCCATTTCCATGATATTCAGCAGAACTGGTTCAGTATACCTCCGGAATAACATACAAAATGTTTGTCGCAGTAGAAGAATTTTTAGTCAAGTTATGAGGATAATGGCTGTGGAATAAATCTCGCTGCTGTGTCCTTACATTTGACCCCATTTCGATTATAGTAAACAGAATTGGTTCAGTATAACTCCTGAACAACATACTAAAGTTTTGTCGCAATAGAAGCATTTTTAGTCAAGTTATGAGGTAATGGCTGTAAAATAAATCTCGCTCCTGTGCCCTGACTTTTGACTCATTTCGATTATGTTAAACAGATTTGGTTCAGTATACTTCCGGAACAACATGATAAGGTTTTGTCGCAAGCAAAGCATTTTTACGTACGTTATGACGCATAATGGCGACGGACTGGATCCCTTCCTATGTCCTGACCTTTAAACCCATTTCGCCCATTTTCAATTGGGTTCCTTCTCAGTTTGTCCGCTACCACGTACTAATATTTCATCGAAATCGAACCATTTTTACCAGAGTTAACGTGCGGACGGACGGACAGACTGACGGACAAAGCAGGAGCATATACGCTTCTTCAACCTATATTTGGAAAGCGTGAGCAAAGCTATTTTACGATGGAAATAACTATGGACCGCCGCTCTAAACTTACCGGTATACATACGAAATTTTCTTAGATAAAGGTACGGAAACATGAAATGCAACAAGTGCCAACTAATCAGTGGAATTTTCAAGCATAAATATGCATGTATATCGCTCTAATTGACGAGATCCAGCCATTCAGGCACTAAAGTGCGTGCTAAAGAAGCGTTTTAGGTTTTGTTCTTTCAATTCTAAGCAAAACGGCGTTCTTGAAACACGAATAATTCTGCCCCTTTCTCCAATAAGAAACGTGTGGGCCGATGACAGGACACAATAAGGTTATGTCCTGTCAAGACTGAACTGGATGAAGAACAGGCATAACATTATCGTTGAAGACAATAGACTTTTCGTGATTGGCCAGTGGGCGTTAGATGGCACTGCGTCCCAAAGTATAAAAGGCTCACTTTCCATGTTGTTTGAATTGCTGGATTGTGTATGCTCCTCGTTTTTCTTGTGTTTGTTTTAAAAAAACCTTACAGTTTTAAAACCAAACTGCTGTTTTCACAACAAAATCTAACCCATTTTCAAAATGGTTTATTGCTGTGTGCCGATGTGCACATCTTCCGAGAAGAAAAACGTGGGATTTTCATTCCACGAGTTCCCCTCAGATCAGAACCTAAAGCAACTGTAGCTGAAAGCAATATCTCTTCAGGTTTTTGCTCCAAATGACAAGTCACCTTCAACTGTTGTTTGTGGTAAGCATTTTCATTTTGATAATTACGTACCTAATTTAATTTTAGAAAAAAAACTCAGCTATATAAACTCATATTAATTAAAATAGTGGGTGAATGTGTAGATTTGCGTCTTAAATTATTTCGTCGGAAAAATTTTAGTACTTGGGAAAAGTGCGACCTACAGATTTTAGATTATGGAAATTAATGGCAAATGGTGAAGAAATTTCCGGTTTTAAATGCCTTTTAAAGATTTTTATCGTAATATTCACGGCAGCGCACTTACACGTAAATATCACGATAGCAATCTTTAAAAGGCATTTAAAACAGAAAATTTCTTCACCATTTGCCATGAATTTCCATAATCTAAGATCTGTACGTCGCACTTTTCCCAAGTACTAATATTTTTCCGACGAAATAATTTAAGACGCTAATCTGCACATTTACCAAAATCTCAGCCCTAGATCTTTGAAGAACAAAGGAGGAATGAGATTTGCACATAAATTACACCAGTTCATGCAGAAAAATTCTTTTGCCGAAGTACTACGAATTCAGAATGTAAATAACCATCTGTTCACGTGAAAGTGAATATAAATAAAATCTCAAATGTGAATAATGATACGGACTCAATGTTTGTTTATGCGGACGACGTCAATAGATAGCGCTACGTCCCAACTCATCTTTTCTGTTCTCGCTGTTTTCGCTTAATGTTACAGCCTGGTAGGATTCAGTTCAGCCTTTGTCCTGTCATCGGTCCACACGTTGGTAGCGCCATCTGGTGACTAGTGACATTAACTGGCGATTTTATGTTTCCAGAGGCGCCGACTGTGGATTTTTTGTTTGTAGAGGCGCATACACCGTGACCTTGGTTGTGCGGATTCATGGAGAAGAATCGAAGAACCCAATTCCTTGCTTCACAGAGGCATTAGGAAGTCAACGGAATAGATGTACAGCTCTACTTGCTTTTTTCATCACCCAATCATACAGCAGAAGCTGTTGGTGCTCAACAACAGACTTAGTGATTGACAGATTTTCATTTTTATAAATAGGAATAAAAATCTTTCCCACCCTTAGAACTATTTAGCTGCAATATCTTTGCGTAGGATTGAAAAAAACAAAATTCGCATCCTTCTGTGAATACCCATCGAGCATTGGATATAAAAGTTAGGTAAATGTGGTTAACGTGAAGATTACGGTGCAAAATTTAGGGACAAACAATTTTAAAATAGCTGTGACGTACAACCCTTTTGAAATCAAAAATGATGTAAAACAAAGAAAAAAATTCATTGATAGAGTCATTTTTGAAAACGTTTTACGTAATATTTACATGTCTGTGCGGTTGGCGGAAATCCAGTCAGCGGCAACGATGCCGCTTGATTGCCCGGGGTGATCCGCGTCGTTCACGACGTACCGGTGATCAACACGGGAGGACGCCGAGAGAGAGTTTAGTGTTTTGATGCAGGCACGGTCTCGCCTGAGTCAGACGCCATTGCTCCTGGTTGTTGTCGCTGGAGGAAACATCTATCCTCCGCTGCGAAAAATAGTCCCTAGTGTTAAGATCCAAAGGCAACACAAGGACTGTTCGGAAACCATTTTTCTTTGCTCAGCAGTTTTTTTGGACAAAATTGTTATGTAACACAAGTTTTCATAACGTCAGAGATTAATGTTCTTTGCTGCAGCCACGGCCTAGTGTGAACCAGACGTCATTGCTGCTTGCTGACGAAAACAGCTACCTCCGCTACGAAAAACAGTCCCTAGTGTTATGAGCAAAAAGCAACACAGGGACTGTTCAGAATCCATTTTTCTTTGGTCAGCAGTTTTTTTGAACGAAATCGCTATGTCAGACAAGTTTTTCAAAACGACAGAGCATTTGCAGAAATAAATTTGATAAAAGTTACATAGTCAAGAGCCTGGCATTTTTAGCTGATGCTGTCCAGCTTGGAGAAGAAGGAATTGGTAGAAAACTTCTCACAATACTGCGACAAAAAGTAGGGGACAGAGTTTGGACTCCACCACACCACAGTCACATCCACAATCCCCACTTCTGCTCTTTAAATGGATCCCTATCTTTAGTTCGTCGCAGGAAAACCGACCACCAAATTTTTTTTTTTTTGGGGGGGGGGGAGGGGGCTGCGTGAAGTAATCATACGTGGGAGGAACACGTCTCTTCTATTGCCAGATGAAAAATTTAAAAAAGGAGGGGGGAGGGGAAGATAAACTACGAGATTTCGACGTCTATTTTAAAACGCAATTGTAATTGCTCATCAGCAAACGAACAAGGGAAACGGAAATATTATTTTGGTGAATATTAATATTTTTTTAAATAATAATTTTCACCAAAAGAATACGTGCACAGTTGAAAAACTGTGAAATGCTATCTATATTATGGAAACTTTTTTGATATTTCATTCAATTAGAGGTCGTCCAGCGATAAATAACGAAAGGCATACTGCAGTTCGTGGTACGAATTTTCCTTTTGGGAGAAATAAATTAGATGTTTTACTTTATAAATACTATTTATGGAGTTCTGTTACACGTTCAGTATTTTTATACTATTTACACTATTACGAGTATAAATAGTATACACATACTGAAACTATTTAATAGTATAATATTTATGGAGTTCTGTTCAGCATGTGTGTGCGCGAATTGTGTGAGAAATAATCATCAAATAGTTAGAAAGGATTGGGAGAATCCTTTCTAAACGACTGGCAGAAAAAAGGAAAATCGCTGTGATGTTAACAAAATTAACGGGCAGACGTTATATAAAAGATGCACTTAATCTGTCAGTGAGCAGAATTCCTTCGGGCACATTACGATATCTATCCTATACGAAACGAACATTCGATAATACGTTCACGGCTAACTGGGATCATCAACTATTGATGTTACTGCTGTAACAGTTGATAATCCCAGTTAGCCGTGTCACCGGTGCACTGTTCATTCACCCATTAGATGGCGCCACATTCGCGGTAGGGAACGGCTTGTAATCGTAGGAAGTACCTAAAATAGGTAGAGAAATTTCTGAGGTCGGCATTTCCATTTTTTTTACCCCAACTTCAGATGTTTCATAAGTATTTCGACTTTTTTTAATAACAAGTGGTCTTACAAGTAGCAGGCTGACAAGGCGAAGGTATATCTGGCGTCGGCATTTTTTATTCCATCGTGCTCATGTTACTCCATCAGTCCGCCGTCTGATTTTCTTCTGGGTCTTTTCATGACGTTTCCAGACAGTACGATGCATCGGTCAAAAATGCCAATATGCGGCCTCTCCGTATCTTCCTTCCCGCCTCCTCGGGAAAGAGAAACTACGATCCCGGTTCGGAAAAAAAAAATACAGAAATTCCGACTCTCTCATACGCGTAACCACTGGTGGAGTCGGAAGGGTCAGAAACGTCCCAGATTTTAAAGCATTTTTTCTAATGAAAGTTGACGCATTTTTATTAAATTGAAGCATTTCTTAATGAAAGTCACATTCTAACTAAAACCTTTAAAAATTAAACACTTCTGAAAAGGGGGAGAATCCTCTGAAATTCCTAATAATATGTTCATATTATGAACATATTATTGTGTTCTTAATTTACAGATTTTTATTGGAAGAAAGGGAGTTTCTTGTCCTGACTGTTTTGGTTATGTACTGCTAAATTTTTTACCTCCAAACTTCGAAATAAAACAAACGGACATAAATAAACAAACTTTGTCACCATTTTGGGGCCCCTGTTTGTGTCGGGCGCCTGGTAGCCCACCCGTTCACACGCCACTGCCGAAGACAGAAAATATACAAACATCGATGTTTCTCACCGATTTACAAATTCCTAAAATAAACCACTGAAGAATAGCAAATATTATAAAGTAAAAGCAGGAGGTCCTTCCATCGCTTGTGAAAGCGGAGGCATCCTGTACTTTTTCATGTGTGCAACGGCAATGTATCGTTCCGCACTCACCACAGTTTGTCAAGCTGGTAATCGCGCTGCACGTGTGGGATGGTTAGGCCTAACCTGTTTTGCGGTGATGCCTGCGCTGAGACCACGGGCAAAAGTGGCAAATGCTCTAGCGGTAGTCACACGGTCATCGTTGGCGATGACTGGATGTACGCGTGCCGCATAGACGGGTACATTTTAGGTTAAACGTTTTCAGAAATGACTATCAATGAAATTTTATTTTCATTCTTAATCATTTTTGATTTCAAAAAGAATGTACGTTCCAGTTTTTTGGAAACTTTTCGTCCTTGAATTTTGCCCCGTAATCTTCTCGTTAACCGTAAATTTGTAGATTAGTGTCCCAAATTATTTCGTCGGAAAAATGTTAGTACCTGGAAGAACTGCGACGTACAGATTTTAGATTATAGAAATTAATCACAAATGGTGCAGAAATTTCATGTTTTAAATGTCTTTTAAAGATTTTTATCGTAATATTTACCTGTAAGTGCGATGCTGTGAAGAGACGCTGCGGTAGGCGTAACGCATCGCTACCGCGACGATGTGAAGCTTTTCTCCGTTGAAAGGAAGATTCGCTGCGGGGTGTAATTCACGCGGATGACCACAAGTACAGCCACGTACGTTCTTGCCAGGGGAGCGAAGCATCATGTACTCATACGCTACAGAATATAGTTCGTTCATGTTTTGCCATTGTTTTTAAAACAGATGTCAAGAAATGTTTTGTTCTTTTACACATGATTCGCTGATTCCAAATAAAAAGTACGAATATGGCTTCATATGTCGTACAGGAAACAAGGGAAATATAACTTTCGGTTCTGCTCAGAATGGCTTCCAAGCGAAGCCGATTTGCTGTGCCACTGCAGGTTTTATTCTCCTGTTAATACTTTGTTTGCATATCAGTTTCTATCTTACTGATACGTATATTTTGCAAATCAAAGAGTTTTTTTTCGGTTTTTCCTGCCAACAACGTACAGGATACACACACACACACAAAAGGATGGATAAACTGGATCTATTTTCTGTAGCGTAGCACTAAAACATTTATCTCTCTCCTCCCAATTACGTAAGCGCTTTTTCTTGTACTCTTGCTTCAGTCATTTCAGTACTTAGGCCGCGGGTTGCCTAGTAGGCAACGTTCGTGACTGCCACGGAAAGGGCCTCAGGTTCGATCCCAGACAGGTACGAACGCTTGATCCACTAAATAACTGCCGTGCGTCGGATGGGCACGTTAAGCCGTCGGACCCCGGGTACTGGCCCCTCGGTAATAAATAAGGGCGCGTTCCACCCCCTTTCTACTTCGCTTCCGTGTCACTTTCCAATCTGGCGCTCTAGCCCAAATCTCCTAGTTTCCTATTTCTAAGGGTTGTTTAAGACCTGGGGTTAGTCACTCCCTTCCTAAAATCCTCTACATATGATCCTGATCATTTCGGTACAGCAACGAGCATTCCTTTTAACGGAGCAAAGCTTGATTGACATCGTCGCGGAAGCGATCCGTAAGGCCTACCGCAAGTTCTCTTCATAGCATCGAACTGACGTGTAAATGTTACGATAAAAATCTTTAAAAGACATTTGAAATATGAAATTTCTTCATCATTTGCCATTAATTTCCATACTCTAAAGTCTGTACCTCGCACGTTTTCCAGGTACTAACATCTTTCCGACGAAATAATTTAGGACGCTAATCTACACATTTACCAAAAGTTTCAATCCTTATCTCCTCATGTAATTAACCCCTTTGCGCTAAGAAACACCAACCTATCAACCTCGTGGAACAGAACAAATATTCGAAGTTTGATTATGATACGTTTTCCAACATACAGAAATCATTACTCAAGTTACGAGGATAATGGCTGTGGAATAAATCTCGCTCTTGTGCCCTGACCTTTGACCCAATTTCGATGATATTAAACAGAATTGGTTCAGTATACCTCCGGAACAACGTACTAAAGTTTTGCCTCAATAGAAGCATTTTTTGTCAAGTTATCAGGATAATGGCTGTGGAATAAATCTCGATCCTGTACCCTGACGTTTGACCCCATTTCAATGATGTTCAACAGCATCAGTTCAGTGTACTACCGGAACAGCATACTAAAGTTTTGTTGCTAAAAAAGCATTTTTATTCAAGATATGAGGATAATGGCTGTGGAATAAATCTCGCTCCTGTGCCCTGACCTTTAATCCCATTTCGATGATATTCAACAGAATTGGTTCAGAATATCTCCGAAACAACATGATAAAGTTCTGTCGCAATAGAAGCATTTTTACGTAAGTTATGATGCATAAAGGCGATGGAATGGATTCCGTTCCTATATCCTGGCCTTTCATCCCATTTCGCCCATTTTCAATAGGGTTCGTCTCTTTCTAAAATTTCATCGAAATCGAACCATTTTTATGCGAGTTACCGTGCGGACAGACAGACAAACGGACAAAGCTAGATCATATACGCTTCTTCAACCTACGATTGGAAGGGCTAAACGAAATCTCATTCAGAAATAATCGACGATGAAGAATATAGGATCTCCGCGTTGCTAAAAACTCCATTTGGGTTAAGACCTCTCCAGAATGTAGAAAAGAAACAAAGGGAATGGAATAATTAAAATCGGCATATGGCGCCTCTCCTGTTGATTTGACTCTCATCCCCTTTGCAGAATGTTACTGCATGAGGCAAATGCCAACACGAAACTCCTGGCACTATTTGAAATGCAGTTCGTAAGCCGAGTTTTTAAAACTTGCATAACCTTCGTTTTTAGGTGGATTTTAGAGTTCAGAGAGAATTTACAAATTCGAAGAAATAAATATCGGGTTTTAAATTGCAAACTCAGTTTCATTTTTTGTAACTCAACGTCATGCCATCCATATTTAATTTTTAATTTGTATCCGTATTAATCCCTGATCTCTGTATGATGAAAACCTGTTGCATGCGATGAAAACAAATATTGGTTCGTTTCATAATTATTGGCCGATGCCGACAAGGCGAAATTGCATAGCCGGTTACAAGGGACGCCTGAGGAACTACCAAACGTCCATGAAAATTGAATCGGTTCAGTTCACGTGTATAAAACGGTATTTCAGACAGATCTCAGCAGGTGGGGACGTTATGGAGCAACCTGACGTGAGATCAGGGATTTTGCACGAATTCAAACTTGGCTGGAATGTGTCCGAAATGTTCGCAAATGCCAACAGAGCGTGGGTTGCCGTAACGATGAGTGACATAACTGTCCGTAGACTGTTGTCCAAGTTTCATGCCGGTGATGTTGCCATCGACCAAAAGCCGGGAGCTGGTCGTCCGATTCTGTGTGACACCGTACATGTAAGGCGGAAAGTGGAAGAAAAACCAACGTCCACAGTACATGAGCTCAGTGCCGAACTTGGCGTATCATCAGTGACAGTTTCCAGACACCTGGAAGCTATGGGTAAGGTTAAAAACTGAATAACTGGGTTCGAATTCGCCGAACAGCAGCAGATACGTCGTCTGGAAACATGCATTGCCCTCCTAAAACGTTAGGGTACTGCTCACTTTCTGCATCGGATCCTTATGGTTGATGAAAACTGGGTGCTTTATGACAAAAGGAAGCTAACAGCGCAGTGGCTCGATAAAGGGGAACCACCCAAACACATGTACAAACCCGAGTTGCACCCACAGAAACTTCTGATCACTGTGTGGTGGACTGCCAAGACTGTGGTTCATTATGAGTTTTTGTGGCGAGATCAAACAATCACAACGGATGTGTGCTGCCGTCATCCGAACGAATGTCACCAGAAATTATGCAGCAAACAACCATCTCTCTTCAATCATTTGGGTCCCATACTGCCTCAGGATGTTGCACGACCGCATGTGTCTATTGGAAGCATGCGAAAAATCAACGCCTTGTGGTACGAGGTCCTCTCTCTCCCTGTTTATTCACTTGACTTAGCCCGTCAGACTTTCACATGTTTCGCCATTTGGACCACTTCTTGAGGGGCAAAACGGTTCGCTAACAAGAATGCTGTGATTTCCGCAGTTAGCGATTTCGCCGACCACTGTGATGCCAGTTTCTGCCACAATGGCATTTTTGCACTGGAAACACGTTGGGCCCTGTGTATTGCTGCCGAGGGGTGGAACATTTTCCAAAAAAAAAAAAAAAATGCGTTTTGTCGTCTGTTACTGCTGTTTGTTTCTTTGTGTCCGAATCGGCCAATAATTATGAAACGACCCAATAGTTTTTGTGTAAATTCCGTTAAACACAGGAATTTAGAAAGAATGTCAGGGTACTCTTCACAACAGAACTATACAAAACAAACGTCTCTCTGAATGTGAAATGCTTTCTACGGAAGATTTGATCTGGCGCTGTTTGGCCCATTGAGGCCGTTACGTAAATTAATAAAAATCAGCCAACCAACAAGACTTGAATTTTATTGTAGACTCTTACACACTCGAGTCACATTATTGTGACCACCTCCTACTTTTGACGTCAACAGCGCGTAGCCAATGAAAGAAAGCACGTGTTGATGAAAAAACTCACGTGTCGTGAGCTGGCTTGGAGAGTACATAAGGTGTGCTGTATGCATTCTGAAAACATATCGCTCGTTGCTGTCACGAATAAGAGGAGCGATTTATCAGATTTGCAAAATGGGATGATTATCGGCTTTCGGGCCAAGCGTGGCAGTATTTCTGCAACCACGCAGTTTGTGAACTATTCACGTGCTACTGTGGTTAAAGCGTATCGTGATCGAAGAAATGGCTTCATTTTAAATAAGCGACGTGGAAACTGCAGAGCATCACGTGAAATTGATGTGAGAGGTGAACGTCGGCTGCGAAGGTGCGAGAGGTTCGACCGACACGCTACAGTGGATCAACGCACTGGGCGAATGAACCAGCGCGCTACCGGAAGCGTGTCTAAAACGACAGTTCAGCGTACCCTGCTGCGTATTGGGCTCCGAGGCAGCGGATGATCACTGCACCTATGCTAACGAAGGTGCATCGGCTTAAAATGCTTACATTTGCACGGCAGTATCGAAATTGGACCTCAGCTGATTGGCAAACGGTTGCCTTTTCCGATGAGTAACGTTATCTGCTTCATCGAACGGATAGACGTTGCTGTATAAGGCTAGAAATATCGGAGAACAAACACTCTTCAATCACTTCTGGAAAAACACAAGCTATTGGATACAGCATTATGGTCTGTGGAATGTTTTCTTGTCATTCCCTGGGTCCACCCATGCCTGTGGAAGGCACTATTTGCAGAATTCGTTATGAATCCATTCTTGCAGACAACGAAAACGTGCATGCTGATCATCTTCCCTGGGACGGATGAGATCTTCCAGTAAGACGACGTGATGTATCATACAGCTAGAGATGTCCGAGAGTGATTGGAAGAGCGCAATGAAGACTTCAAAGAACTTCCCTGTTACACTAATTCCCCAGACGTAAACCCAATTGAGCATCTGTGGCACCACCTCAATCGTGGTGTTGGCTCTACGGATCCTCCACCACGTACCCTCCAGCAGCTGTCAGATGCACTGCAGTCCACATACCTGTGGAAACCTTCCAGCACCTTATTGAGTAACTCCCAGCTCGTCTAGCTATTATCCGCGCTACACAAGGCGGTTACTCTAGATATTAGTTGGTGGTCAGAATAATGTGACTCGACGGTGTAATAACTTCCTACAAAAATGAAATTGGAAGATAACCCCTCGGAATAAAATTTTGTTGTACCTCGAAAAATGTAATTTATTTTAACGCCCCCTAGCGGAAAATCTGTGCGTAATTTGAAAAAGTAACTATATCTAAAGTACTCTTCGACATAAATGGAATCGAAAGATAAAGAATTTTTTCAATCGAATCATTAGAAGCAACTATGTGGGATAAAACGTATTTTTGAATTCGACATCATCTGCATTTACGCCCTTTAGCGGCAAAATTGTACATCGTAAAAAAACAAAACAAAATGAAGGATCATCATTCGCATATTTCAAGCTTCACAATGCAAAAAGAATTTTTCAAATAGGACTAATAGTTGCAGAGATATCGTGTCTACAGGCGGACGGACAAACCGGTAACATAAGCACGATCTTTTTTTTACAAAAGACGTGCTAAAAAATTGGCTGACACCCTTCAAGATGACTGATAGAATTTAAGATTTCAGAGGAAAACATGACGAGCTGCTGCGTGATTCAGCCATCTATGTGGAAAGAAATGAGATCAACTAATACTGCGTGCTGTGACGTCACAGCTCTGGACCGCCTGCACCTTCCATTGGTCAGTGCGGTCCCTAACGCTTTGTTGTCGTTAGGCACCGCACTGACCAACAGATGCTAAGCTTCACAGAATCCCATATACCCAGGACCATCTCTTTTATACAATCTACACCCGAAAGTTCCCGGACTGACGTAATAAAGAATATAAAATGTGCCCTACTCACAATTAATGCTGGTCACTATCAAAATACCGTCCTTTTGAATCAACACACAGTTTCTAGTGTTTCTGAAAATCCTGGAAACAATCCTGGTAGGAACTTTCCGGGATGTCCTCAAGTTGTTTTGTCATGGCTGCTGCTTGGATATATGTAATGTCTGCACGATACTGTTCTTTCCCAGGTACCACAGCTTTGTCATTTAACGTAGGTCCAACACTGAGCCAGCGTCTTCCTTTACTAAAAGACGATGGCTCAGTGTTGGGTCTACGTTAGCTTGCAAGGCTGTGTTACCAGGGACGTATTTCCGTCTCCATAAAAGACGATGGCTCAGTGTTGGGCCTACGTTAGATTGCAAGGCTGTGCTATCAGAGACTAATCCGTCTCAATAAAAGACGATTGCTCAGTTTTGTGCCTACGTTAGACTACAAGGTTTTAATACCAGGGACGTATTCCCGTTTCCATAAAAGACGATGATTCAGCGTTGGGCCTACGTTAGAGTGCAAGGCTGCTCTACCTGTGTTTAGTGCCTACTTTATACAGGGGAACAGGAAGGCGTCATAGGGTGATAAATCAGGGAAACACGACGCATGTGGCAACACAATGATTTGATGGTGAATCAGGAAGGGTTGGACTGACAACGTGGTATGTGGTCTTGCGTTATCATTGACAAGAATTTCCATATCCCCATAATTGGGGACGACGTTGACGAATACTGCTGCGTAAACGTCATAAGACTTGTTTATAGAATACATGATTTATCATTTGAGCCACTCATACGAATTCCTTGTGTACTACACCTTTCGAATCGAAAAAGTTTATCAGCATCGTCTTTGTCCCTGATGGTTGCATGCAGCTTTCTTGGTTGATGGTGAGTGGGTACCTCTCCATTTAGCTCTTCGTCGCCTGCTTTATGGATCGTACTGCTGGCACCCTGTTTCATCTGCTGCAATAATTCTGGAGCAAAATTCAGGATCCTCAGCTGCAGGGCCAGGCAGATCGGAACACATCGATGAACGAGTCTCCTTTTGGATTTGCCTGGTTTACGGATTACATTGCAGGTATCTTGTTTCATCTGCTGCAATAAATCTGGAGCAAAAAGCAAAATTCAGGATCCTCAGCTGCAGGGCCAGGCAGATCGTAACACATCGATGAACGAGTCTCCTTTTGGTTTTGCCTGGTTTATGGATCATATTGCAGGCATCTTGTTTCATCTGCTGCAATAATTCTGGAGCAAAATTCAGGATCCTCGGCTGCAGTGCCAGGCAGTTTGGAACACATCGGTGAACGTGTCTCCTTTTGGTTTTGCCTGGTTTATGGATCATATTGAAGGCATCTTGTTTCATGTGCTGCAATAATTTTGGAGCAAAATTCAGAATCCTCAGCTACAGTGCGAGGCAGATCGGAACACATCGATGAACGTGTCTCCTTTTGGTTTTTCCTGGTTTATGGATCATATTGCAGGCATCTTGTTTCATGTGCTGCAATAATTCTGGAGCAAAATTCAGGATCCTTAGCTGCAGTGCCAGGCAGATAGGAACACATCAATGAACGAGTCTCCTTTTGGTTTTGCCTGGTTTATTGATCATATTGCAGGCACGCTGTTTCATCTGCTGCAATAATTCTGGAGCAAAATTAATGATCCTCAGCTGCAGTGCCAGGCAGATCGGAACACATCGATGAACGAGACTCCTTTTGGTTTTGCCTGGTTTATGGACCATACTGCAGGCATCCTATTTCATCTGCTGCAATAATTCTGGAGCAAAATTCAGGACCCTCAGCTATACTGCCAGGCAGATCGGAACACATCGATGAACGAGTCTCCTTTAGGTTTTGCTTGGATTATGGAACATACTGCATGCACCCTGTTTCATCTGCTGCAATACTTCTGGAGCGAAATTCAGGATGCCCAGCTGTAGTGCACAGCAGATCGGAACACATCGATTAAAGAGTCTCCTTTTGTTTATATTTCAGAATGCGGGGTACCAATCTGGTATTCTTTTAAGTTTTCGTTTTTCCAGATCCTAGCGTAGAATCTTCCTACAAATTGACTTCAAATCTCACTGTAATTCAGCGATTATTTTTTAATTGATTCCGCAGCTCTTCGATTTTTTTCCGCTGTACTGGAGGGAAGCCCGTATCTCGGATCACCATGAAATGATTTCCGCCCGTCAAGAAACAGCGCGTACCATTCGAAATCTCTGCTGCGGAATAATGCTGTATCTCCATACACATCTTTTAACATTCTCTAAGTTTCAGTAGCTGATTTACTAAATTTCCATGAGAAACAAATGTTTACATTCCGATCGTTCATGGCTAAAATAAAATTGGATGGAAACGCTTTCTATGACTCACTTAATGCCCGCCTGCCGCCTGTCTGTGCCGGTATAAACCGGTTTCTAACTGTTCGCTAATAGGCCAAAGACTGCTGTCTTCCGGCATACAGGTAATATTTTTATCCCACGACTTTTCGGTAAATATGCGGTCAGTCCTGGAAATTATTAGACTTAGGTTGTAATACTAACGCTGTTATACACCGTCATATCAAAATAATATGGCCACCCACCTAATGATGGGAATAACCACTGTCGGTCCGGTTGATAGCAGCAACACTGCTTTGCATGGACGCAATCAGGCCCTGAAAAGTTGCGCAAGGCACACTTGCCCATTCGGACTGCAGCAGAGCAAGAAGGTCCCGGAGATAACGTGGTTGTAGGTAGTCACGTCGAATATAGTCCTATAGTATATCAATTGCTCTATGGGATTGTATTCGGGCGATTTCGCCGGACAAGGGAGAACAAAGACATCGTTGTCGTGTTCCTGGAACCAATCACGCATCCCCTTAGCGACGTGGCACGGCACATTGTTCTGTTGGTAGACACATCACCACCAGGGTAAAGGTCCAACATGAGGATGGATGCATGTGTTCAGCGAGGATGGACAGTTAGCCATTGGCGTTCAGGGACCCATCCAGTGGTACCAGCGGTCCCAAGTCATACTAGGAAAACATCCAACGTGAAGGGATCCATGTGGTCAGCGAGGATGGACAGGTAGCCATTGGCGTTCAGGGACCCATCCAGTGGTACCAGCGGTCCCAGGTTACAACAGGAAAACATCTCACAGACATGAACACTGCCACCAGCAGCCTCTATTTGACCAACAAGCGTGCCCTTGGGTTGGTTCTCGTGTGTCTGACGCCGTATCCACAACCACCCGTCACTTCTGTTGAGTAGAAACATCGATTTGACAGAGAAGACAATCTTTCCCACTCTTTCACTGTCCAATGGCGGCAGTACCATGAGAACTACAGGCATCGTTGCCGATGGAGCTGAGTTAACATGGGAACCTTGACGCAGCGTCGACTCAGGAGACCCATGCGTAACAGGGTTAGCTCCACTGTTAACTGTGACAAACACCTGGGTGCCCCTGCGTTCATTTTTGTAGTCAATTGCTGCAATGTTGCGCGTCGATTGTTCTTTACCTGTCGAAGTTCTTTTCTGGGCTCGATGGCTTCTCGGGATCCACATTTATGATGTCGGGAGGTACTCGGTTGCCAGCGATCCATTCTTGGTACACCCTTATTAAAGTACCTCGCGATCAACCCACGAAGTCTGCTGTTTCTGAGATGCTTCCAACCTTGGCGCGGTAGCGGATGATCATTCCTTTTGAACGTCCGTCAAATCGCACCCTCTGCCCATTGTGCTCACGTCACGCACTATGGCTCATCTATCCTGACCGGCAGATTTTTATCTCCGTGTTGTCGCCCTTGTCACGTGCACTCTGTGACGTGCCTCGGCGGGTACACTGTGATTCCGATTGTGGTCATGCTATTCTGATTCGATCGTGTATACGCCCACGTAAATCCATGTACAGGATTTCACATTTCACAGAACAATTCCGAAACCAGCAGGATCAGATATGCCGTTCTAGATGCTTTTCTCATCATCATGTGCTAGTTGCGTTCGCTCATCAACAATTCACGCAACAGAACCAGTTGACATGCAGAAGTAGACGTAGTGATAACTGCATTTCCGTTTTTCTCAAGATGGGAAACGAAATATCTTCCCCGCAGCAGACCCGACCCGGCACGACCCGATTCGGACCCGTAACTGACCGGGAAAAATCTACTTTGAACAATGAATTCGAAACTCAATTTATAGATATGTACAAATAAACTAATATATGTATTCATCCTAATAACTGCTTGATATTTAATAATTGAAATCCTTTTTTAATAATAAAATTTGGTTACTTGCTAAATTTTAGTGCCATTTTTAGAGCCACTATTTTGCTTAATACAGAAGTAATGGCTGACTATGACCGCGACCATGGAGTATATTACAAATGGGAATCATTATTTACGATTACACAAATGTATTTTTTTAATGTATTTAGATTGTTCGCTCTTTCCCCGCTTTGATGGAGGTGCGCATACTTTCATATGACCCGTTGGATTTTTGGTTCCATAACCTTTTATTACACCGTTGACATCTTTCTTTGTAATTATACACTTTCAACTCTTTGAACAACAAGCAAGACTAAACAACACAGAATTATTCACCGATTCCTTAATGAGACGAAACAAGTTCCAGCATTCACTCTTTTCCTTGTGGTTTTCCACAAGCACGTATTTGTTGGCCTCGACGCCTTTCTCAACCTCCTTAATAATAAATCCATCCATTATAACAAATAAGGAATTAATTTCGACGTGATATGTCATGGGAACGGGATGTTAGCACATCAATCGAAAACCTCTGAATGCTCAATGTAAAAGATGCGATGTGAAAAGTAACTCTTAGTCATACAGCGAACTTCGCACGGAGAGAGTGAATCAGCTGAGAAGCAGGGGAATGGCATTTGCCTGTACCTTGTCTTAGACAATCTCACTGTAAAAGAACACAAAGGAACTATCTTTTTACGATATGGTGTCGGTGTAAATTTTCGTTGGTTTAAGAAAGAGACGACAATATTTTTGCATGGCAAATCATTATTCACTCTGTGCGCACCAGTATAGACTACAAAATTAAACATCGCGCATTTTTTTTTGGAATATATTTTTCTCTTTTCAAAAATAAAACGGGAATAAAATCGGGTAAGCAGCACCTTGACCCGACCAGTTGGACCCACAAGAAATTGTCGAGCCGTTGACACGTTATAATCTCTGCCCCACAGATAATCTAGATGCAGCATCCGAATCGTTGCTTAAAATCGGTTAACATCCAATTTCTCGTTCGCCAATGAATGCTCATCATGCGTTAGAAATGAAAGGTACAATTTTTACTACCTCAAGCAGTATAGAAATGTATCTTAAATATATATAAGTGAAATAGAAGAGTGAATTGCGTTACAATTTCCCTTGTTTCAAAGGACAAAGGAAAGCACCCCTCCTTACTTTGGACAGGATAAGCGATCAATGTACCAAAAACGGTTTCCACCAAAACGAGTGATTACTTGCAGCAGTTCTCATTTTCTTTAGCCCAAAAATGGCCACTAAAAACACTTTAGTTTCGTAACAACGTTCATTAACCGCAAACAAGAAGTTTTCACAACACATGGAATTTCGAGGAACTGTTATTACACTGGCGGAAAGGGAAAAAATAACACCAAGAAAGAGACGTCTGATACCAGCGAAATTTATACAGCATAATAACGGAATACAGAGGATAACGTGATCAAAACATTATGGCAAAATACAGCTGTATTTGATGGTAAACTGAAAAATAACACTTCCATGTAACATGGTTAGTGCGAGGTTGAACCGCCATGAACTGCGTCACACTGTGCAATTCTGGCATGGAGTCTGTCGTACAGATGTTGGATGTAAGTTTGGGGTATTGAGTTCCATGCATCCTCAACCTGGGCGCGTAAATCGGGGATGGTCGTGGCTGGCCGTGGAGACCGGATAAGTCGTTGCCCCATAAAATCCCACACGTGCTCAATGGGGGACAAATCCGGTGATCTTGTAGGTGATGGAAGTTGTATCACACCCTGAAGTGCATGTTGCGTTGCACGGGCCGTGTGTGGGCGTGCGTTATCTTGCTAGAAAACACCACGATGGACCGACCTTACAAATAGCACAACAACGGGCTGAATGATGTTGTTGATGTAGGAGGTGCTGTTTAACGTACCCGGTACAAACACTAGTTGTGTACAGGAGCGATAGAGGATCGCTCCCCACACCAGAAGACCAGGTGTAGGCCCAGTGTGTCGCTGGCGGATGCAAGAAGGGTGGAGACGCTCCTCTGTGCGTTTGCGAACGCGCATACGGCCATCGGAGGCTGCCAAGCAGAATCTGCTTTCATAGCTGAACACGACAGATCGCCATTGCGTTCTCCAGTGCAGACGATGGCGACACCACTGCAGCCGTTCCTGACGGTGGGCTGGAGTCAGAAGTACACATGCCAGAGGCACACGTGCACGTAGTCCTACATCCAGTAGACGGTTATGAATTGTTCGCACAGTCACCTCAGGTGCAACGGCAGTTCGGATTTGCATCGCAGTGGACGTTCTGCTTGACAACGCCGCTCTTCTTATGCGTCGATCGGTCCGCTCATCAGTCTGTCTGTAACTCCCGGTTCCACGTCTTTTCGTGTGGGAATTTTCCTCCGTACCATCTACGCCACCATCGTACCACCACCGATACTTTCCGTCCAATTCGCTCCGCAAACGACGATACGACCACCCTGACTCGCGGAGTCCGACTAGACGACCTCGCTCAAAGTCCGATAACTGCTAAAATCCTACACGTCTTCCTTATCCAGGCATTGCAGCTTCTTCAGGGTCTTCGCACGTGTCCGTACGCCGTACTCCTTAAATACCATCGACGATTATTTGCATATTATACCGTGTTGTGGCGTAAACGCTCACCGGTTGGTCCCGAAATGAACATCACACCTACGTAAACTCGACCCAATTAACATATGTAAATTTCATGATCGTCCGCCAATTCCTTCTTGGTGTTCTTTTTTCACTTTCCGCGAGTGTATTTAGGAAGCTTAATGAGAAATAATACAACACGAGCACTCTTCTGTGATTAGAAACGCAAATCTTTTCTTTTCATTTTGCGTTTAATTAGCGAAGTTAACTTTAACATTCAACAAGTTAGTAAAATCATGCATTACATCGATCATGATACGCTTTCTAACATACCAAAATCCATTAAGCAAGTTATGAGGGTAATAGTTGTGGAATAAATCTCGCTTCTGTGCCCTAACGTTTGAGTTTGACCTCATATCGATGATATTCAACAGAACCGGTTCAGTATACCTCAGGAACAACATGATAAAGTTTGTCGCAATGGAAGCATTTTTACATAAGTTATGTCGCATAAGGGCGATGGAAGAGATCGCGCTCTGATGTCCTGTCCTTTGACAATATTTCGCCAATTTTCAGTAGGGTTCGTCTCCAGTGGTCCTCTACCACATACGAAAATTTCATTGAAATCGAACCATTTTTACGCGAGTTATCATGCGGACAGACAGACAGACCGACAAAGCTGGAGCATATACGCTTCTTCAACCTACGGTTAGAAAGCTCAAAAACGATGGTTATGAAATGATAAAAAGTAAGGTCTTTATAACATACGGAATTGCGAGGAAACTTTAGGGTTTGGCATATATACGAAATTCATCCAACACAAGCCACCGATTTGTGGTCATGAACACGAACTCATTCTTTTCATTTAGCATTTAATTAGGGAAAATTAATTTTTGTATCGGAAAACATCAATACAAATGGAATACTTTAATGAATAGACATAAAGTTTGAAAGAAATTTCTGGAATAAAGACGATGCTCATTCTTTCCCGCATTGCATTTCAATAAGACGCGTTTCAAAACTGAAATAACAAAATACATATATTTCTAACAAGTAATTCTACTCATGATGTGTTTTGCTTTCTGCAAAATAAAATATTTTAAGAAAAACCCATTTGGGTTTACTTGCTGCTCAAAAGTAACAGTGATATTTAACTATGATTGGAATCACAGTTTAGAGTTTGTTCTTCTGCCCCAGGAAAGTAATAGCAGAATCAGCTAAAGCTACTATGTGAGTGTGCTATCATACATATAATTGCGCATACATGTATGTGTGCTACTGTCTGAGACAACGTACAAAATTATGCATTTGTTAGTTTTCTGATTCAGAAGAACATACGGACACAGCATATATAAAGTTCCCTGACATAAAATTCGTTCCTATTCGGTACCCCCTTGTAATAAGTCAGAATATCAGATTATGCAAAGTGGTTAATACTGGATGATTTCTTGTAGGGGATGGAGATGGAGCGATTGCAGAAAATTACGTGAAAAGAAATAATTATAACCAAGTAACACATTTCTTAAGTTAAAGCTTTGGCCACGGATGGCTGAGATGGCAACGTTCGTGACTGCTACGGAAAGGACCTCAGGTTCGATCCACTAAATAACCGCCGTGTGTTGGGTGGGCACATTAAGCCGTCGGACCCCGGGTACTGGCTCCCTGGCAATAAATAAGGGCGTCTTCCTCCCCCTTTTCTGCCTTACTTCCGTGTCCCTTTCCTATCGGGCACTCTAGCCCAAATCTCCTAGCTTCCTATTTCTAAGGGTTGTTTAAGACTTGGGGTCAGACACTCCCTTCCTAAAATCCTCTACATATGATCATTTGATCATGTAAGTAAAGGGAGACTTTAGTTGGAGCTTCTCATTACCTCCCTGTGGACTGGATTTCCGTGAAGGTTCATTTAACAGTTGCATGTTATATAGATGCATTGGTACAACCCTAAATTAGCAGTTACTAATTAACACCAGAACTGTGGACCGCGCCTCAATGTCCTGTTGAGAGAAAATAATGTAAATCGTATTACAGCAGTACATTTAATCCTCACAGGAGTGTGAACTTCAAAATAAAAGAACAATTTAAAAATGCTGTTTTTTTTAAATTTTTTATTTACATATCCAATACACAGTTATATTTTTTAAACCATACGTTTCCAGTATAATTCTGAGACAATTTTAAAATTCACTTGAGTTTCAAATGCATCTCCACGCCCCATTAAAAAAACGAAACAAAAACTAGTTAGTAAAATCTTGCAATGCATTGATTAGGATACGCTTTCCAACATACCAGAAATCATTGATCAAGTTATGAAGATAATGGCAGTGGAATAAATCTCGCTCCTGGCCCTGAATGTTTAAGCCATTTCGATTATATTAAACAGAACCGGTTCAGTATACCACCGAAACAACATACTAAAAATTTGTCGCAATAGAAGCATTTTAGTCAAGTTATGAGGATAATGGCTGTGGAATAAATTTTGCTCCTGTGTCCTGACCTTAGACCCCATTTCAATGAAATTCAACAGAACTGCTTCAGTATACCTCCGGAACAACATTATACAGTTTTGTCACAATCGAAGCAATTTTACATAAATTATGACGCACAAGGGCAATGGAATGGATCCCGCTCCAGCGTCTTGACCTTTGACTCACTTTCATCCATTTTCAACAGGGTTCGTCCGCAGGTGGTCCCCTACCACATACTAAAATTTCATCGAAATCGAACCATTTTCACGTGAGTTATCGTACGGAGAGGCAGACGGAAAAAGCAGAAGCATACGCTTTTTCAACCTACGGTTGGAAAGCATAAACAAGTTAGTAAAATCATGCAATGCATTGATTATGATACGCTTTCCAACATATCAGAAATCATTACTCAAATTATTACTCAAGTTGTGAGGTTAAATCTCGCTCCTGTGCTCTTCCCTTTGATCCCATTTTGAGGATATTCAACAGAAGTGGTTCAGTATATTCAGGAACAACATGATCAAGTTTTGTCACAATCGAAGCATTTTTACGTAAGTTATGACGCATAAGGGCGATGGAGTGATTACCGCTCTCATGTCCTGACCTTTGACCCCATTTCGTCCAGTTTCAATAGGGCTCGTCCCCAGGTGGACCCCTAGCACATATAAACTTTCATCGAAATCGAAGCATTTTTACGTGAGTTATCGTGCGGTCGGACAAAAGTGGAACATATACGCTTCTTCAACCTATGGTTGGAAAGCGTAAACAAAATAGTAAAATCATGCAATGCATTGATTATGATACGCTTTCCAACATACCAGAAATTATGACTCAAGTTTTTACTCAAGTTATGAGGATAATGGCTATGAAATAAATCTCGCTCCTTTGTCCGGACCTTTGACTTCATTTCGATGATATTAAGCAGAATTGGTTCTGCATACCTCCGAAACAACATGATAGAATGCTGTCGCAATCGAAGCATTTTTACGTAAGTTGTGACGCATAGGAGCAATGGAATGGATCCCGGTCCTGACCTTTGACCCCATTTCGCCAATCTGCAATAGGGTTTGTCCCAGGTGGCCCCCTACCACATACTAAAATTTCATCGAAATGGAACCATTTGTACATAAGTTAGAACGCATAAAGGAAATGGAATGGATCCCGCTCCTATGTCCTGACCTTTGACACCATTTCGTCCATTTTCAATAGGGTTCGTCCCTAGTTTATCCCCTACCCCATACTAAAATTTCATCAAAATAGAACGATGTTTACGAGAGTTGTCGTGCGGACGGACAGACAGACGGACAAAACTGGAGCATATACGCTTCTTAACCTACGGTTGGAAAGCGAGAAGAACTTAAATTTGAATACAACAGTATACTGGAAATCTAAGAAAATTTAGTTTAACTGATCGATTATTTTTATTAGTGAATCTATCGGTAGTTTCAGTTTAACCGTCGGATGATTCGAAACAATATTCTTTTTTTTTTTTTGTTCTTCCTAACCGATGAGAAATTTCATTCACCTGTGACGAAGCTGATTTGCCCGAGAATGAAGTAACAGCGAATTTACAAATTCAGCTGACAAGCAACGCTGCGAAAATATCACGAATTGCAGACATCGGGAGTACCAATCAAGACAGCAGATAACCAGTAACAGGAGCAGAATTCACTCGGTAACAGTTAACAAGGCGCTATGATACATCACGAAGAGCATGCTGGGTAGTAATGACAGAGTTAGGAACGTATATGTTGCCGGCTGTTACAATAACTGTTACGTTTTTCAGTAGCAAGCGCTACCTGTGATTTTTCGATAACAGTGATCAAATCACAGGTAGTGAAATAACGCTCATCTCTAATTCTGAATTTAATACCGCGCCACCAAGGGTAGATGATTTAGATCTAAGTCATGCAGGATACCCACAAAATCCGTTTACAAATTTAAAAATTTATTATATATACAAGTAATGAAATAATTTGACTATATTAGTTGGATTGCAATAAAAGATTATGAAAGTCTTTATTGACATTACATTTGTTCAATTTCAGGTACCCTGTTGATCTTCAGTACGTCAAGATCGTGGTTATGCTATCGGTTTGCCCATCCATCCGCCTGTAGACACGATATCTCTGCAACTATAAGTCCGATTTGAAAAGATCTTCTTACATTGCGAAGCTTGAAATATGCGAATGATGACCCTTTATTCCTTTTTTTTTACGACGCACAATTTCAGCACTAGAGGGCGTAAATGCAGATGATGTCGAATTCAAAATAATTTTTATTCCAGATATTTTCTTCTAAACATCCTATTGAAAAACTTCTTTTTGTTGTGATTTTTAGAGAGGTGGAAATATTTGATCAAATAGAACACCAAATGCCCAGTACGCAGTAGAAAAAATACTTCTCTGCTATTCTTCAGAGAGGTGGAAATATTTGATCAAATAGAACACCAAATGCCCAGTACGCAGTAGAAAAAAATACTTCTCTGCTATTCTTCATTCGTGGTAAAGTAATGTATGCTTAACAGTAAAAATAGAACAGATGACTTCATGCAAGCAATAATAAACTTTTATACAGACCTGAGTTGTGGCAGTAAAAAATTATATTTAATGATAATATGAAATGATGACAAGAAGATTATTCATTTGATGAAAGTACATCTGCAAGTTGATACACTATTAGTGGAACTGGAGATCAATGGAACATACGCCATGTTTACTGGCCATAAAAACACTTCAGTTCATCACGCACAAAACTCTTTGTAAGTAGACAGAATCTATGTAGAAACAGCATAAAGCGTTCTATAATTTACAGATATTAAAAATCTTGCAAAATAGTTCTCGTTCCAATAAAAAAAGAGTAGTTCTATTTTTCAGAACATAGACGGAACGTCACAGACACCCTTTCTCACGCAAGCAAAGAAGGCTACAACAACACTGTTTTTAGAAGGGTCAAGTCTCGATTTCACCTACGTCACAGATCACGTGAGAGTAAGATGCACGCATCGTGGCGTTTCAAGGTTGGCTACGTGTAGTTACGTCACAGAGTTGCGTCTGGCACGTGGCAGTTCATTTTGGAGCGTTTTTAAGATTCCCGTCTGACGATCTGCGTTTTTTTTTTTGTTTTTTTGTTTATCGCTGAGAGGCTGTGATTCCAACACTTTTATCTTTCGATTCCATTTATGTCGAAGAGTATTTTAGGTACATTTACGTTTTCAAGTTACGCATAAATTTTCCGCTAATTTTTGGTAAAGAAAACTTTGGCTGCCAGGGGCGTAAGGGTTAATTTTTGCTTCTGATGTATTTGCCATAAAATCTTAGCTTCTAAAATCTCGATTGAAAATTTTTTTTCATGGACCAATGCCACTCACGTCGATAAACCTTTTCGGAATATTTTCTTTTTAAATATTGCATGATTTCTACGCCAGGGGACGTAGATGTATACCTTATTTCTGTCAATATCTCCACTTCTATCAGTCCGATTACAAAAATTCCTTCTTTGTTGTATTGAGTTTACAATGCGAAATGTTTTTCATCTAAATTCAAAATTTTCAAGTAAATCATAGGCTTTCCGCTAGGGGTGCGCAAATGTAAATTGCGATTTTTGCGTTATTTCTGCTTCTAAAACTCCGATTTAAAAACATTCTTCCTGTATCGCGCACAGCTCTTGATGGAAAATGTTTTTCACATAATTTCTAATATTTGGTAAAGAACGGTTTGGCCACCAGGGGGCATAAGCGTTAATTTCTTCTTTTGATCTAGTTGCAGAAAACTTTGAGCTCCTGAAAACGCGACTAAATTTTTTTTATCTTGGACTGATACCGCTCACATCGAAAAACCTTTTGAGAATACTTTCTTCCTAAAATAATGCATGGGTTTCTCCTCAGAGGGCGTAGATGCATATCTTATATTTATCCATATCTCTGCTTCGAAGAGTCCGATTTGAAGAATTCTTTCTTTGCTGGAAAGCGTTTCCGCTGAGAAATGTTTCTCATATAAATACAAATTTTTCTTAACGCGCAAGTCAGCCAAAGAGTGTGTAAGCTCATGATTCCGTTTACAGCAGTATTGCGTGATTAAAATCCCGATTGAAAAACTTCTTTCTCCCGTATGATACTATTATTTTCCATACCGGTTCCCTTGATTTTGAATAGCTTTGATAAATTTAATTTGTGTCAAAACGGATTCAAAAGACGTGATCATTGCACCCGAAAATTCGGTGTCATCTTTCTTGTTGTTAAAAAAACAAACGAATGGATACTACTAAAAAAAAAGCTCTATGCATACGCTGGTTTGCTGAAACAAAATCGGATACGCAGACTTCAAATTCGAGTTATAGAACTTTTTGGCAACTATTTGAAATATCTTGGAACAACAGGAGGTAAAAAATATTTGTATGCTGAGAAAGCCCGTTTGAATAATTTGAATAATATAAATTTCCATAATTCGACAAATAATGGTCTCTTTTTACGTATCTTTTCTAACGACAATGAGGGGATGCTTTAATTTAGCTATCAAAGCAATCTTCAGCAGGACTCGTTTGTCATATCTTGGATTCCATTTTAAAGAATGCATTTCTCTACTGATTTCACCCGAATTAAGGAGGGCGATGAATTGCGTACATGTTCCTTTGTTTTCACGTGTTATGCATTTGTCCTTGGCAATATTTTGAGAAGGCTTAACAACCCGATGTACGAAAACTAGGAATAACTTATATGGACGGAAACATTTGAATTCTTGTGATATGTTTCATGAGTCATCACAAGAACTCTAACAAGTTTTAAAATTATGAAATGCATTGATTACGATAAGCTTTCCAACATACCAGAAATCATTACTCAAGTTATGAGGATAATGGATGTGCAATAAATCTCGCCCCTGTGCCCTGACCTTTGACCCCATGTCGATGATATTAAACATAATTGGTTCAGTACACATATGGAACAACATTCTAAAGTTTTGTCGCAATAGAAGCATTTTTAGTCAAGTTATCAGGATATTGGCTGTGGAATAAATCTCGCTCTTGTGCCATGACCTTTGACCCCTTTTCGATGATATTCAACAGAACCAGTTCAATATACCTCTGGAACAACATGATAAAGTTTTGTCGCTACCGAAGCAGTTTTGCGTAAGTTATGACGCATAAGGGCAATGGAATGGTTCCCACTCCTATGCCCTGACCTTTGACCCCATTTCGTCCGTTTTCAATGGAGTTCCTTCCCATTTGATCCCCTACCACATACTGAAATTTCTTCCAAATCAAACCATATTTACGGAAGTTATGATGCATTAGGGCAATGGAATGAATCCCGCTCCTATGCCCTAACCTTTGACCCCATTTCGTCCATTCTAAATAGGGTTCGTCCCCAGTGGTCCCCTACCACGTACTAAAAGTTCATCGAAATAAAACTATTTCCACGCGAGTTATCGTGCGGACAGATGGACGGACAAAGCTGGAGCATATATGCTTCTTCAGTTCAACCCAATTTTATTAACAGGGTTGGAGGTTGGGTTCAGGAGGCGAACATGTGCGTCCTGATACTTATATTGTACGGTAAAATATACAAACTCTAAAATCTATGTACATTCAATCTACGGTTGAATGAACATAGATTAAAAAAAACAACAACCGTTTACCACGAGTATTGAAACACTTAGTAAATAACACCCGCGCAACAGGGCTGTCCGTAGGGCATCCCTCGTGGAAGCTTTATTTCTTGCAAGGAGCAAACATGAGCCGTTCTAATTAGTAGGTCAGACAGGGTTTGACAATTCTCCTTCTGTGAGGAACCGAATCGAGTTTTTGATCGATTCCGCTAGATAATAGGGCACCTTGCCTATCACTTTTGAGAAGCAAATTTAATATTCGAGAAACCTGTATATCGGAGACGTGCGTATAAAATCGAAGTGGACCCTTTTTTTTCTGCCTTCCAGTTCCACTGGCGAGTTTGGAAACATGTCAGCGCCACCTATCCTCTTGTTTTTTTTTTTTTTTTTTTTATTGGAGGTTTAACAACCACCGTGAGCAACTCAATGGGTTATAAGCAGTCGCCCGTCCCTAATTTAGGGTCACTGGTTCCAGTGAAGGGAGAGAGCCAGTGCCGTAAGACAAACACAACATCCATGCCTCACCGGGATTCGAACCCGGGCCCCTTTCGGACGAATGAGCAGAGACCATCGCTTAGACCACTGCGCCACCGGGGCGGCCCTGTTGTTTGTATAAACAACAAAACCATTCGTTTACGCTTTCCAACCGTAGGTTGAAGAAGCGTATATGCTCCAGCTTTGTCCGTCTGTCAGTCAATCTATCTGCCCGTCTGCCTGTCCGCACGACAACTCGCGTAAAAATGGTTCGATTTCAATGAGATTTTCGTATGTGGTAGGCGACGACCTGAGGACAAACCCTATTTAAAATGGGTGAAATGGGGTCAAAGGTCAGAACATAGGGTCGGCATCCATTCCATCGCATTATGCGTCCTAACGTACGTAGAAATGCTTCTATTCCACAAAACGTTAGTACGTTGTCCCGGAGGTATACTAAACCGGTTCTGCTGAATATCGTCGAAATAGGGTCAAAGGTCAGAGGACAGGAACGAGATTTATTCCACGGCCATTATCCTCATAACTTGACGAAAAATGCATCTATTGCGTTAAAACTTTAGTATGTTATTCCGAAGGTATACCGAACCAATTCTGTTTAATAACATCGAAATGGGGTTAAAGTTCAGGGCACAGGAGCGAGATTTATTCCACAGGCATTATCCTCATAACTTGACTAAAAATGCTGCTATTGCGACAAAACTTTATCATGATGTTCCGGAGGTATACTGAACCAATTCCGTTTAATATAATCGAAATGGGTTTAAAGGTCAGGGCACAAGAGCGAGATTTGTTAAACAGCCATTATCCTCATAACTTGACTAAAAATGCTGCTATTGCGACAAAACTTTAGGATGTTGTTCCAGAGGTACGCTGAACCAATTCTGTTGAATATCATCGAAATTGGGTCAAAGGTCATGCATGGTACAAGAGCGAGATTTATTCCACAGCCGTTATCCTCATAACTTGAGTAGGGATTTCTGTACGTCGGAAATCGTATCATAATCAATGCATTGCATGATTTTACTAACTTGTGATTAATAAATCCTACTGTGCCGCCCCAGTGGTGCAGTGGTCTAAGCACTGGCTTATGATCATTCGACCGTGAATGGTCCGGGTTCGAATCGCGTGAGGCATGGATGTTGTGTTTGTCTTGCGGCACTGGCTTGCTCCCTTCCCTGGAACCAGTGGCTCTAAACTAGGGACGGGCGACTGTTTACAGACCATTGATTTGCTTACGGTGGTCGTTAAACCTGCAATAATAAAAAGGAATCCTAGTGCTCCTGAAAGAGTCATTGATATTTGATTCAGACGATAAGCTAAATACAACGAATTATTAAATTTCTTCATATGAATAACCGGCTGTTTAGATAAGTACAAAAAATCATTAAAATTTTCTGCTTTTTTTCCACTGTCTCGTTTTGCAAGCCTTGCTGACAAATTTTGAATAGGTTTCTCTTTAAGGACTACAATTTTATTCAAATTTCAAGTGGAAATAATTTGCTTGATCTGTAGCCACTCTTCGTTTACCACAACAGAACCACCGACACTAGAACTTCGTATTTTACTACCCGTTCGTAATATTCTTCAAGTACTACGGTGTAAGATAATATTTCCTATTTCACCCTTACCTTCGTTTCGTTACTTAACGCACTTAAAACCGCGTTTGTTTCTTTTTAGCACAGTCTTTTGTAAAAAAAGATCGTGCTTCTGTTATCGGTTTGTCCGTCCGTCAGTCAGTCCGTCCGTCCGTCAGTCCGTCCGTCCGTCTGTACCCACGCTATCTCTGCAACTATTAGTCCGATTTGAAACATTCTTTTTGCATTGGGAAGCTTGAAATATGAAAATGATGATCCTTTATTTATTTATTTTTTTTACGATGTACAATTTCGCCGGTAGAGGGCGTAAACGCAGTTGATGTCGAATTCAAAAATACGTTTTATTCCACATATTTGCTTCTAAAAATCCGATTGAAAAAAAAATTATATTTTTTGATTCCACTTATGTCGAAAAGTATTTTAGATGTAATTACCTTTTCAAATTATGCATAGATTTTCCGCTAGGGGGCGTAAAAATAAATTACATTTCCCCCGAGAACTCTTCTTCTAAAACTCCGATTTGAAAATTTTTATCTTCAGTGGATACATCTCCTGATGGAAAATCTTTTGCATATAATTTCAAGTATTTGGTAAAGAATACTTTGTCCACCAGGGCGCGTAAGTGTTCATTTTTGCTTCTGACGTATTTGCCATAAAATCGTAGCCTCTAAAATATCGATTAAAAAATTCTGTCGTGGACTGATGCCACTCACATCGATAAACCTTTTCGGAATATTTTCTTCTTAAAATATTCCACAGTTTCTTCGGAAGGGGACGTAGATGTACATCTCATTTTTGCCAATATCTCTACTTCTAGGAGTCCGATTTGAAAAATTCCTTCTTTGTTGGATAGTGTTTTCCGTGTGACATGTTTTTCATATAATTTCAAAATTTTCAAGTAATTCATAGACTTTCCGCTAGGGGGCACAAAGGTAAAGTGCGTTTCCCCCTATATATCTGCTTCTAAATATCCGATTTAAAAAATTCTTTCCGCACCGGATACAGCTCCTGATGGGAAATCGAGTGCACATAATTTCTAATTTTTGTAAAAAAACAATTTGACCACCAGGGGGCGTAAATCTTAATTTCCGCTTCTGTTGTATTTGCTGCAAAATATGAGCTTCTAAATTCTCGATTTAAAGAAACGTCGTTTGTTGACCGATACTACTCATGTCGACAAACCTTTTAGGAAAAATCTCTTCTTGAAAAAATGTATGATTTCTACGCCAGGGGCGTAGATGTATATCTTATTTTTGTCAATATCTCTACTTCTAAGAGTACGATTTGAAAAATTCCTTTTGTGTTGGATAGTGTTTGTGATGCAAAATGTTTTTCCTATAAATTCAAAATTTTCAAATAAATCATACACTTTCCGCTAGGGGGCACAAAGGTAAATTGCGTTTTCTGCGTTATTTCTGCTTCTAAAACTCTGATTTGAAAAATTCTTCCTGTATCGCATACAAGACGTGATGGAAAATATTTTTCACATAATTTCTAATGTTTGGTAAAGAATGGTTTAGCCACCAGGGGTCATATGTGTTAATTCTTGCTTCTGAAGTATTTGTTGCAAAATCTGGGCTCCTGAAAACTCGACTAATTTTTTTTTCTTCGACCGATACCACTTATACGGATAAACCTTTTGAGAATACTTTCTTCCAAAAAATAATGCATGGTTTTCTCACCAGGAGACGTAAAGTCACATCTTATTTTTGTCGATATCTTTGTTTCTAAGAGTTCGTAAGCTCACGATTCCGTTTACAGTAATATCTGAGGGATTAAAAACCCGATTGAAAATCTTATTTCTTTGGTCAGATCTATTGTTTTCCATACCGGTTCCATTGACTTTGAATAGCTTTGATAAATTTACGTCAGAACGGATTCAAAAGACATGCTTATTACACCTGAAAATTCGGTGTCAACTTTCTTGTTTTGTCTCTGCTATGCTCGGATGCAAACACTTTGGGTCATCAGCAGGAAAACGTTTTTCACGCTTTCCAACCATAGGTTGAAGAAGCGTATATGCTCTAGCTTTGTCCGTCCGTCTGTCCGCACGATAACTCGCGTAAAAATGGCTCGATTTCGATGAAATTTTAATATTTGGGAAGGGACCAGCTAGGGACGAATCTTGTCGAAAATGTGTGAAGTGGGGTCAAAGGTCAGGACATAGGAGCGGACTCTCTTCCATCGCCATTATGCGTCATCATCATTGTCAATCATTATCAATCCACTGCTGGACGAAGCTCTCCCCAAATTTTCTCCACAACGGCCTGTCTTGTGCCAGTCTCCTCCATGTCACTCCCGCATACTCTCGAATTTTATCTACGCATCTCCCATGTGGCCTTCTTCTGGGTCTTTTCCTGTCCCTTGGAATCCAATCTAAAATTTCGGCTATCCATCGATGATCTGTCCTTCTGGCAGTATGTCCAGCCCATTGCCATTTCAGGGATTTAACTCTGGTCATGATGTCTTCCACTCTTGTTATTTTTTGGATCCACGAGTTCCTCTTCTTATCTCTGCTGGTTACACCAAGTATGCAATTCTCCATGCTCCTTTGAGTTGTCTGCAGCCTTTGTATGTCTCTTTTAGTTAAGGTCCACGTCTCTGCACCATACGTAAGCACTGGAAGGATACATTGATCAAACACTTTTCTTTTAAGACATAATGGCATATTGCTCTTGAAAATTATGCTGTTTCTTCCAAAAGCTCTCCAGGCAAGTTTTGTATGCCGAATAATTTCTTCATCAATGTGACCCTCACTTGATATCTGCTGTCCAAGACAAACGTACGTGTCTGTTATCTCCAACTTTTCTCCATCAATCGATAAATCTTCATTTCTTGTAAAAGCATTGAACATCACTTTTGTCTTCTGAAAGTTAATTTTTAACCCCACTTCTTTACTCTTGTCAGCAAGTTCCTGGATCATACTCCGCAGCTCTGATGGGGTAGGTGCAAAAATGACTACGTCATCAGCAAAACGAAGGTTGGTTAGATAATCTCCATTAATCCTTATTCCTTTGTTTTCCCAGTTCAGTGATTGAAAGACATTTTCCAATGTGACATTAAATAGCTTCAGAGATATGGTGTCACCTTGTCTCACTCCCTTTTCAATTTTTATGTGTGTTGTATTTTCAAACAGCCGAATCTTTGCACTTGCATTTTCATAGATGTTATTAATAATATTAATGTATGCATCTTCAATACCGCAGGATTTCAGAGCCGTTGTAACTGCTGATGGTTTCACCGAATCAAAAGCTTTTTCATAATCGATAAACGCCATGCACAATGGAAGTTCATATTCCCTCGCTTTTTCAATTAGTTTTCTCAGTACGTGGATATGATCTATTGTGCTATAACGACTCCTGTATTCACCTTGTTCTCTCGGTTGAGCCATGTAAAGTGTTACCTTCAAACGGTGTGAAAGAACTTTAGTGAAGATTTTATAAACTTGATAGGTCTGTAGTTCCTGAGATCCGCAATGTCACCCTTTTTATGTAGCAGGATCATTGTAGCGTTGTTCCAAACCTCAGGAATCTTCCCTTCATTAAGGCATCGAGTGAAAATTTGGGCCAGTACTGTTTCGACTTCTCCACTTGCTTGTTGTATGATGTCTACAGTAATTCCATCTTCTCCTGGAGCTTTTACCCGCTTCATGTTCTTGATTGCATGTGAAACTTCTGCTGGGAGGACTGGAAGAACTCTGGCACAGGTACCTTTCATGATGTCTGGAGTACATGCATCATCCCTTTCATAAAATTTGGAGTAGAAATCTTTTACTCTTTTCAAACTTTCACCTCTATTTCTTGTTACAGAACCATCTTCTCTTCTCAGTGCCTTAATCTGTTTTCTTCCCTTACTGAGATATCCCTTTGCTATCTTTAGGCTTTGGTTGTTTTCAATTGCTTTCCTCACTAGTTCACAGTTGAATTTCCTTACGTCTTCAGTGATACTTTTTCGTACTGTCTTGCATAGCTGTTTATACTGTATTCCACTTTGGAAGTCACATCTTTTTTGTTGTCCTCATCTCTCTTCTTTTTGCATCAACATTTTGGTTTTTCCTGATAATTTGTTCACATGCAATTTGTTCTTAGACCCAGCTAATTTTGTTGCTGTTTCCATAAGAGCTTTGGTTACTTTTCTGTTAACATCAGAGATGTCCACTTCTTCTGATGTTAGGCCTTCTAAAGCAGAGAATCTGTTCTTCAGTTCCAACTTGAAGGTATTATGGTGTTTTTTAAGGTTGGTTATGTCAACACATTTTGTTTGTCTTATGAGCTTGCTACGTTCGAGTTTGGTGTTGAGGTGCATCTTACATCTCACCAATCTATGGTCACTGCCTGTGTTGAACTTGTTTAGCACACTGCAGTCTTCTATGACAAATTTTGTGTTACACATAATAAAATCAATTTCACATGTCGTCCCATTTGGATGTCTCCATGTTCATTTGCTGCGTGGCTTTTTCTTGAAAAAGGAGTTCAAGATGAAAAACCCTTCTGCCTCTGCAAACTCAACGAGAGTATTTCCCCGCTGGTTTCTGCTTCCGTGACCGAATTTACCTACTTAAGTTTCATTCTGTTGCCGTTGTCCTATTGTTGCATTGAAATTTCCCATAATTATCTTTAAGAGCTGTTTACCTTTATTGTTCAGATGACGAATTTCCTCATAAAATTCTTCAATTTCTTCTTCAGGATGACTTGTGGTGGGTGCATAAGTTTGAATAATCTGAGTCTGGTATCTTCTCGAGAGTTGGATAACGAGTCGTGCAGCTCTGTCAGAGGAACTACAACTTTATCCTCATCCAACTTCTACAACTTTATCTTTCAGTTTCTTGTTTATTATAAATCCAACACCACTAGTTCTGCCAGTATCTGTCTCACGATAGTAGAAGAGATGTCCAATTTTCAGTTCAATGAGATCTTCTCCTTTTCTCCTTACCTCACTTAGCCCGACAATGTCCCACTTGATCCTTTGTAATTTCTCTTCCTATTCAAGAAGCCTTGAATCAAAAGATAGGGAGCGTCCATTATACGTAGCCAAGTTCAGCTACAGGTGTAAGCCTAGTCCGGTACTCCGGGGATTCTTAGCACCCTCTGCCTTCATGTCGCATTGGCCGCTGTCTTGGCCAGGTACATTCCAGCTGCCGGAGACTGAGGGCCAAGATTTATGTTGTGGAGTCATTTTGGAGGGGTTTGGCCATAACTCATCACGCTGGCCAAGCGGGTTGGTGAGTGTGGGATAGCATTTCCTCTAATCCCAATGGTATAGTTATACCGCTATTGGCGGTCGTCGGAGCCCCTTTAGTTGGAACTGGATGCACTACGAGAAGGCGGGTTTGACATTTGTCAAGGAGAAGCTGTGATGTTACGCATCACCTGACCTTACATCCCTATATGCGTCATAACGTACGTAAAAATGCTTCGGTTTGGATGAAATGTTAGTATGTTGTAGGGACCTGTCTTGGAACGATTCCTATTGAAAAAGGGCGAAATGGAGTCAAAGGTTAGGACACAGGAGCAGGATCCATTCCATAGCCCTTATGCATCATAACTTACGTAAAAATGGTTCGATTTTGACAAAACGTTTTAATGATATTTCCGAGATATACTGAACCTGTTCTGTTAAATATTATCGAAATAGGATCAAAAGTCACGGCGCAGGACCGAGATTTATTCCACAGGCATATTCCTCAAACTTGAGTAATGATTTCTGGTATGTTGGAAAGCCTATCATAATTAATTCATTGAAGGATTTTACTAACTTGTTATTACAGCCGAGGAGCAAACATACGGTGGAGCCTCGGCTCCACCGTATGTTTGGGCCTCGGCTGTAATAAAAACAGCTTCCTAATTCTCGTCTAAACATATGATTGGGGCCATAGTCGAGTTTTCATTACAGCCGAGGCGAAACCATACAGTTAGGCCTCGGCTGTAATAAAAACAGCTTCCTGCTGATGACCCAAAGTACAGTCATTCGATCATAGCAGAAACAGAATAGAAACAAACACGGTTTTAAATGCGTTAAGTAAGGAATCCAGTTGTGAGAGTGAAACAGAAAATATTATATATGCGGACGAGCTATGAGTGTATAAAAAGAAGACTACGTAGGGTAGCTCTGCACTCTCTTTACACACTCATCGCCATATTAAAGTTGCACCCAGAAGAATATGTCGGAGTACAATGCTATTCAGGAGGATGGTGAAGGTTACCAGGAACAATAAATGCCTAAACATTGAGACTGATATGGACAATATTTATTGAGCTACACGCCAAAACGTAGTGTCTCTCTGTATGGTGTTGGGCCACCATGTTTGCTCAAACAGCATGCCAAACGTCTCAAACTCTCTGCCTATGATCGGTACAGAGCAACGTTCACCGCAACTTGTTGGAATACATGACTTTTATCCACTAGCACCACCTACAGAACCTTGAGTTGTGTTTACAAGGCAAGCTCAGTCCATTGATTCATGGGGCTCCCGCCAAACTCTCTCCCTACAATTGGTACAGAGCAACGTCTACTGCAACTCGTCGGACTACATGACTTTTATCCACTAGCACCACCTCCAGAACCTTGAGTTGTGTTTACAAGGCAAGCGGAGTCCATTGATTCATGGGGCTCACGCCAAACTCTCTGCCTACCATCGGTACAGAGCAACGTCTACCGCAAATCGTCGGACTACATGGCTTTTATCCTCTAGCACCACCTCCAGAACCTTGAGTTGTGTTTACAACGCAAGCTGAGACCATGAGGCTCCAGCTTGGCACATGAGGCTCCAGCTAAACTCTCTGCCTACCATCGGTACAGAGCAACGTATACCACAAATCGTCGGACTACATGACTTTTATCCACTAGCACCACCTACAGAACCTTGAGTTGTGTTTACAACGCAAGCTGAGTCTACTGATTCATGGGGCTCCCGCCAAACGTCCTGCCTACCATCGGTACAGAGCAACGTCTACGGCAACTCGTCGGACTACATTACTTTTATCCACTAGCACCACCTACAGAACTTTGAGTTTTTTTTTTTTGGAGGTTTAACGACCACCGTGAGCAACTCAATGGGCTATAAGCAGTCACCCGTCCCTAATTTAGGGTCAATGGTTCCAGGGAAGGGAGAGAACCAGCGCCGTAAGACAAACACAACATCCATGCCTGACGGGATTCGAACCCGGACCCTTAACGGACGAATGATCAGAGGCCAGCGCCTTAGATCACTGCGCCACCGGGGCGGCGGAGTTGTGTTTACAAGGCAAGCTGAGTCTACTGATTCATGGGGATCCCGCCAAACTCTCTGCCTACAATCCGTAGAGAACAACGTCTACCGCAACTCGTCGGACTACATGACTTTTATCCACTAGCACCACCTCCAGAACTTTGAGTTGTGTTTACAACGCAAGCTGAGTCCATTGATACATGGGGCTCCCACTAAACGCTCTGCCCACCATCGGTACAGAGCAACGTCTACCGCAAATCGTCGGACTACATGACTTTTACCCACTAGCACCACCTCCAGAGCCTTGAGTTGTGTTTACAAGGCAAGCTGAGTCCATTGATTCATGGGGCTCCCGCTAAACTCTCTGCCTACCATCGGTACAGAGCAACGTCTACCGCAAATCGTCGGACTACATGTCTTTTACCCACTAGCACCACCTCCAGAACCTTGAGTTGTGTTTACAACGCAAGCTGAGTCCATTGATTCATGGGGCTCCCGCTAAACGCTCTGCCTACCATCGGTACAGAGCAAAATCTACCGCAAATCGTCGGACTACATGACTTTTATCCACTAGCACCACCTCCAGAACCTTGAGTTGTGTTTACAAGGCAAGCTGAGTCAACTGATTCATGGGGCTCCAGCCAAACTCTCTGCCTACAATGGGTAGAGAACAACGTCTACCGCAACTCGTCGGACTACTTGACTTTTATCGACTAGCACCACCTCCAGAACCTTGAGTTGTGTTTGCAAGGCTAGCTGGGTTCATTGCTTCATGGTGTGATCCGTCAAAATATTTTTCTACAGTCTGAACAAAACAAGGGTTACAACGATTCGTCGTATCATGACTTTTTTTTTTACCTGTTTTTTTTAGTTGCCTGGTGTCAAGTCACGGTATTACTGATACTACTGTATACGAACAATCCTGTTCCTCGCAGAAGTCAGTGGCTTCCGCTTAGGTATAATTGTCTGCAAATACCGATCCTCTTCTATACCCTGATGATAGTTAACTAAGACGTGGGTCGGGAACAACTTTCATTGAATAGTTCTGTCAATCGCTGCACACAGCAAGTCACGTTTTGGCTTCACTTGATATGGTGGCCTTTTCCTTTGGTAAATATGTAGTTTAGCGTCAGTAATTATTTCGCCGCAGATGTTGAAGGATTTCAAAAAAGCGAGACGTATAAATTTTAAAGTATGTAATTTCATGATAGATAGTGAAAAAATTCCATCTGTAAAATGCATTTTAAAGATTTTTACCGTAAAACGGACCTCCAAGTACGACAACGTGAACACCGCGGCGACCACGTCAAGCACCTTTCCGGTGAAACGAAGGTCTCGTTCCGCAGGTCATTTTGCTGGCAGAAGAATACAAGAGGAACGGGGAACGTTTTTGCCAGAAAAGCGTTGCAATTTGTAGTACTACCGGACAGAAAGTTGTTCTTTATTTACGTCGCAGTTTTTCAAAACTCATGGCGACAATTACTTCGTTCTTACTCACGAGATTCCCTGATACGAAATAAAAAGTACGCAGAAGTCTTTTTTCTTCTAGAAAAGCTTTAAGTTCCGATGTCAATTGACTGCACCGCGCGAGCTTAGCAATTATTAAAATAACTCTCTTGAATGACTGAAGAAATGATTTTTTATTCCCCTTCAACATTCGAGAAACCCGTCCTCAACCTGGGAGATGTCACCACGAAAATCTAGGGATTGGCTGGATCCCTTATTACAATGCACAAAATACAAAGAAAGATTTAACAAACTAGCAAAAAAAGAAAAAGGTAATGCAAACCAACTCACACAACATTTCTGAAGAAACGTAGCCACGGACATATAAAAGGGTTCTAAAATTACAAAACTTGTAACAAGTGATAGAATAACAAAATTCACGCCGGGAAAATATGTTACTAAATAAGCACAGTGCAAAACAAGTTACTAAAGTACTGTTATAAAATTAATGATTAACACATCGTGCCAAATAATCCGAACTACATAAATACAATATCTTAACAGCTCAAGTACGCAATAAGACATAAGTATAACCCTAATAACTTGTGAGGAAGTAGTAATCCTATTAAGACAAAATTTAGTCATCATGATAAAGCAATATGCATACATCACGTTAAAGTTTCCTATTAAAAATGTAAAACCAGATCAAATTCTTACATATCAGCGGTAGATACATATACAAATCTTATGCAAAAACAACAATAAGAAACACCATGTAATCAGCATATTAATTTTCCATTATTAAACGATGTTGAATAGTAATTAAAACACCAACACAAAACAAGACCCGGAAAACATCCAGGCAACGAAAAGCAAAACCCCGCAAACTGAGATTCAGGAATAGAAGCTAAAGTATAAAGTCCTTAATCGAGTATTATATTCCAAAATCAGAGGAGGAGTCTTCTGAGCTGGAAACATCCAGAACCTCACTCTCTTTATACTTGAGGAATTTGACGAACTCTGACACACGATGTGACAATTTCTTCGTTCTTACTCATAAGATTCCCTGATACGAAATAAAAAGTATGCAGATGCCTTTCTTACTTGTAGAAAAGCGTTAAAGTAGATATCGCGTTCTCTTCAACGGAATAAGTTACATGGCATCGAAAAATGAAAGTTTTGCTCCTCCTATTGACGGCGTGGGTCGGAGTTCATTCAAATTGTATTAAAACAAAAAAAGAAACTTGAAGTAGAAGTGAGTTCATACATTGCGCCTCAAAGATTCATACGCAAAAAAAAAAAAAAAAAAAAAAAAACCCCCAACAAGAAATTGTCATATTGTAATATGAAAAACAGACAGAAATGAGCTATTTTCTGTAGCGTAGCACTACAAAATGGAACGCTTTCCTGGCAAGAACGATCCCCGTTCCTTTTGTACTCTTCCGCCAGCAAAATGGCAGCCGGAATGAGACCATCGTTTCACCGCAGCGAGGCTTGACGTGGTCTCCGTGGCGTTCTGGTAGGCTTGCCGCAACTGGTGTTCGCGTACTCGCACTTGATTTGGAGGTCAGTTTTACGGTAAAAATCTTTAAAATGCATTTCAAGTATGAAAATTTTTCACCATTTGCCATGAAATTGCATACTTTAAAGTCTGTACGTCTCACTATTTCGAAATCTTTCAACATTTGCGGCGAAATACTTTAGTACGTTAAACTACACATTTACTTTTTTTTACCAATATACCAGTTACTACCGCCTACAAAATCACTGAAAGAAAACTCATTTTATTGGGAAATAAGCAGCTTTGGAAATTCAGGCTATTATGAATGCCTTTGGTCTGGTCAGTCCATTTGATCCGGTGAAACCATCAGCAGTTACAATGTCTTTGAAATCGTGCAGTATTGAAGATGCCTACATTAATATAATTAATAACACCTATGAAAATGCAAGTACAAAGATTCGGCTGTTTGAGAATACAGCACACATAAAAATTGAAAAGTGAGTGAGACAAGGGGACAGACACCATATCTCCGAAGCCCTTTAATGCCACACTGGAAAATGTATTTCAATCACTGAACTGGGAAAACAAAGGGATAAAGATTAATGGAGATTATCTAACTCACCTTCGTCTTGCTGATGACGTAGTCATTTTTGCAAGTACCACATCGGAGCTGCAGAGTACGATCCAGGAACTTGCTGACAAGAGTAAATAAGTAGAATTAAAAATAAACTTTCAATAGACAAAAGGGATGTACAATGTTTTTACAAGGAATGAAGATTTTGTTAGGAATAAACCGTGACCGAACGCGGTTAGCGACAGGCGACAAGCAACGTGCCACGCTCTACACAAGCGAGGTTGTGACGTCAGATGGATGAGCACACGTAAGACAGCAGAACTTTTGTAGTAGTTGTTGTTGTGAGTTGAATGGACTAATATAGTCTTTAATCCATGATTACCTGTACACCGTCACTACGGAATGTTTTAGTAGTTGAAGTTATGTTTCAAATGGATCCAAGTTTATATACCTGGATCTACGACTGTATTTAATAAAGGCTCCATTTTTTGAAACACGAGCATAAAATGAGTATTTCTTTCGAGTCTTCTTGTTTACGTTCTATTTAGAAGTAATGCGCTGGCCCTCGTTACGAAGGAATATACAACTGATTTATCGATTGATGGCGAAAAGCTGGAGATAACCGATACCCACATTTATCTTGGACAGCCAATATCACGTGAGCATCAAATTTATGAAGAAATTAATCGGCATATAAAACTTGCCTGGAGAGCTTTTGGAAGAAACAGTGTAGTTTTCAAGAGCAATATGCCATTATGTCTCAAAAAGAAAGTGTTTGATCAATGCATACTTCCAGTGCTTACGCATGGTGCAGAGACGTGGACCTTAACTAAAAGAGACATACAAAGGCTGCAGACAACTGAAAGCAGTATGGAGAGGTGCATGTTTGGTGTAACCAGGAGAGATAAGAAGAGGAACTCGTAAATTAGAAAAATGACAAGAGTGGAAGACATCATGATCAGAGTAAAATCCCTGAAATGGCAATGGGCTAGATATATTTTGCCAGAAAGACAGACCTTCGATGAAGAGCCGAAATTTCAGATTGGATTCCAAGGGACAGGAAAAGACACAGAAGAAGACCACATGAGAGATAGGTGGATGAAATTCGAAAGCATGCGGGGGTAACATGGAGGAAACTGGCACATGACAGACTGTTGTGGAAGAAACTTGGTGAGACCTTCGTCCAACAGTAAATTGATAGTGGTTGACAATGATGATGATATCTTCGTTATGTCGATGCCATTTATGTTTACTAATTTTTTTTTGGCCCTGAACTTCGGAAAAACTGTCGTCTTTTGCTACATTATTGGATACCCAATATCCCACTATAAAATTCACTATAGAACTTGAATCTGATTATTCCTTTTCGTTTCTAGATATTATTTTATACCGCCATCCTACAACCAACACTATAACGTATGCTGTTTATCGTAAACTTTCCTCCTATTCTACAATCATCACTCAAGACACCCCTCAATTATAAACTTTTCGCAATTTATTTTCTCGTCAGACGTGCTTTCTCTCATTCTTCCAATCAAAAACTTCGTAACTTGGAGATAACGCGACATTATGACATTGCAATCAATTACGGCTCATCAAGAAACACCGCTACCAAGGTACTGAATAAAGTCAGAAGTACAACATTTTCGACATCACAGAGAGAACCACCTCGGTACAAATTTGTGATCGCCACGAGCCTGGTAGCTAACGCAGTTTTTAAATATTACTGCCATCGCAATAACTTAGACTTTCGGGTTAAAACCAAAAATATATTTTCACTAGTGCAAAACGGAAAGAACCCCATTGAAGACGAAACCGATTATGAAGTCCACCGGATTCAATTACGAGCTATGAATGGCCTGTCAGAGGATAGAATGTACATCCTGATTCATAAAGAAGTTTCCAGATGCTGTAAAACAGTAACAGTTGAAGACACGGACCACAACTGCTAACCGTTAGGTAGATGTACTCATAAAGTTTGTGTACCGCTACTGAGGGAAGTGACGTAGACAATAACGCGCGTGTCACGTGACTAGTCAGTCAAAATGGCAGCGTCCGCAGTGGAGAAGGCGTTTTGTGTTCTTGAATTGAGCGAAACGGAATCTGTATCAGTTGTGCAACGGCATTTTCGATCACGATTCGGAAAAGAACCTCCAAACAGAGAATCTATCTACGATTTGCATAAAAATTTGAAACTGCGAGCTGTTTGTGCAAACTTAAAACTCCTGGACGACCGCGTATATCGGAAGAAGTCGTCGATAGTGTTTGCACCGCCATTCAACGAAGCCCGGGAAAATCAACGCGGAGGGTGAGTCGCGAAGTGCATATTTCGCAGCACACTGTCTGGAGAATTTTGAGAAAAAAGCTGAAAATGATTCCATACAAAGTGCAGATGACGCAAAATCTCACTGGCCTTGACAGGACAGAGCGTTATGAATTTCGTGCCGAAATGCAGCACCGTTTTAAAAGTGACGATTATTGCCGATCACTTAGTTTTCACCGATGAAGCTACATTTCACGTGAATGTTCAGGTAAACAAGCATAATGTTCGCTTTGGGGAAACGGAAAAATCCCAGATTTACCGTGCAACACGTGCGAGATTCACCTAAGGTAAATGTGTTTTGTGCTGTGTCCAAAAAAAAAAAGGGTACGGCTCCTTCTTTTTTCACGAGAAAACTGTCACGGGGGGCTCTTTTCAGGATATGTTAAATCTTTGGTTGATGCCACAATTGCAGGACGACAGTGACTACTTTATTCTCCAATTAGATGGTGCACCACCGCACTGGTTAGGCGACGTGCGAGATTATCTCGATGAACATCTTCCTCACCGATGGATTGGACAAGCCGCGGACTACATCATGCCACTAACCAAATGGCCACCCAGAAGTCCTGATTTAACACCTTGTGACTTTTTCCTGTGGGGGTACGTAAAGGACAAGGTATTTCCCCCTCCCTTCCTGTTGATCTAGCTGAGCTGAAACAGCGTATCACAGACACTATCACTGCACTTGATTCAGATATCTTATTTCGTGTTTGGGCGGAAATGGATTACTGGCTCGATGTGTGTCGTGTGACTAAAAGTGCACATATAGAACATCTGTGACTGTCTCTAAAAAAAACTTTAAACATTCCCCTAAAATTCTGTTGCAGGTATCATAAAATATCTTACATTGTTCTTGTTTTACAGTGCGTTGAAACTGTACACTTCTTTATGAATCACCCTGTATATAGGCTCCACAATGAGGTCCCTAAGGACCATAATTGGTGAACACCAATACAATATGAAATCAGGCGCACTAACAACTGCATTGGCCCGATTGATATCATAAGGTTAATATTTCTCTGTGTGGAATGAGTCCACCATACTGACTACCGTAAATACGAAATTTAAGGTGCTGTTTGCAGAAAGCTTATTTATTTATGAACTATAAGGTAAGTTTTATTCGTGAGCAAGATTGGTGTAACGCTATGTCTAAACCATGACTAAGGAATGTTGAACTAAATAAGAATACGATGCAATAGTTTACGGGCACACGAAACGTAAACAGAAGTCAACTTACGGTAACATTTTATTCATCCAGCAATGGTTCAGTAGATCCAACATATAGCACAGCAAATAAACTTCACATTTATCTTAGCGATCGAACGTCTACACTCACACATCCACAAAGCAACTGCTGTCTCGTAGTTTTTATTTAACGTTCTTTTCACATTCATGCGTCACTTTCTCTCTCACCTCAATTATGTTGTCAACCTCGTTCTTGTGACAGAGAAGATATCACGTTAAGTTCGGAAAGTATAAAAGAGAACAAACTCAAATTTTCATAGGAAAAGGTACTAAAAATGAAATTTAGTTTAGAATATACGTCACAGAACACGGGAGTTCTTGTTGTAACGACGAAGCACTATATAACATTCCACCAGCATGGAAATCACCATTGAACGTTAACAGTAGCATAAATTTAGACTTTAACCGACATTGACTCTTGAAATGTAATGCTAACCATGCGTAGATGTTTCTTTGCGCGCCTCCAGTGTGACGTGTTTGTGTTGTTTGATATATAATCACACTCCACTCTTGATTATATTCATATCTGATGATGGGCTCTCTGCGAGCTTGAAAGGTCTCACGTTTTTAACTACGACAAAGTTTTTGTGCTTTTAATTGTAAATAAAAGTTATCAATAGTTCATTAGTTTTAATCAACAATCTTAAAACCATCGTGCAGAAGCGGAAGTTTTAATACTCCTGTTTCTCCGTACAAGCTTTCTCAGGTGATGGCGATATCGTTCCTGACAGAATATCGCGGCGCCACAGGTACGCCTCTTAGACAAGCAAAATGGATTATTTTTCCACTGTTTAAAGACATGGGATATCAAACCTTTTCGGAAACCAGTCAGCTCTCCTGATGTAAAATTCGTCGTTTCAGCCAGACTAGCACCCACAGAAAGCTCTTTACCTAACTCTAAGAGATCCTTTGTTTTTCACATTCTTTTTTTTTTTTTTTGATTGGAGGTTTAACGACCACCGTGAGCAACTCAGTTGACTATAAGCAGTTGCCCGTGCTTAATTTAGGGACAGTGGTTCCAGGAAAGGGAGAGAGCCAGTGCCATGTATTATTTTGCAACACATTTAGAATGTCTTATTTGAAATTTGTTCAAATGGGCCCCATTTGAAAGAAATCTAATATGTGTTACTAAATACCAGTGTTCCTCATTGCAAAATAATTCAGTTATGCCAAATTTCAATATGCCTTATTCGGAATTTATTGTAGTATGGTTTATGCCAATACTTTTTTTGGAGAAGATCCAAACCTCTTCGTTAGTCTCTACAACAAGACGAAGCTTTCAAGTAGGGGGAGACAAAACAATTTAAAACTGTTGTTTCGTCGTGGAGAGAAATATTTAATAATATTCCTCGTAAGAAAAACACCGCTCAGGTACAAGGCTATTTAAGCAAGATTCACATGTCTTTTAAACAATCCAAAAAGCAGTAGAAAATCTTGTGCCAATTTGACGTTCTGCCATGTGGTTTCCACTAAACGGTTTTTCATGTAGATCAAAAGAGGGCGCTGGATTATGCTTTATGAAAGGAACGCGAAATAGACTCATGAAATAAAATATGATGTCTGCCGAAAAATTGAAGGTTTTTCAACACATAATAGTTCATGTCCTTAGTGCTTATGTAAAAAAGTTACCACTTTCTATTAAAATTAGGTGAATTTATCATTAATTTTTAAGTTTTATTAATAGATGGCGTTGAGATCTGACCCTGATTTTCAACCTTTTAAAGATTCTAAGATTTCAACACAAATATATCAACTTTACTAAAATGTTTCATAAACGTTTCAAAATGTCCACTGTTTCAACGTTCAGCTGTTAACCACATATCAGCGTTTTTAAAAGATTTTGAACCAACCAGAAACTAATTATCTACTACCAAACCCAAACTTGAACGTTCCAACAACGTTACTGAGCTACATGGGTAACCATTACACCACCCAGAACGATCAATTCTCAGGTTTCCGAGTAATTTGGATTTAACACATAACAGGAATCGCCAGTCGAAACAACGGCATTCATATTTAGCGAATCTGAATAGAATTCATCCAGATTCGGAAACTTGAGACTTGGTCGTTCCCGGTAGTGTAGTGGTTAGTATATACTCGGGCGCAAGCCGGGAGACGCGAATTCAATTTCCAATCCAGGATGAAAAAATTTTCAAGTTTTCGGATATTATCTGATTTAATAAAAAATTGTCATAATTTACACCAATAGACGGAATCATAACTTCAAATTTGTATTGTACACAGGATATTATCTGACTTAATAAAAAATTGTCATAATTTACACCAGTAGACGGAATCATAATTTCAAATTTGTATTGTACACTGGTGTAATTCCGTATTCATTTATTTTTTCCCCTTTTGCTTAAGTAGTGAGCAATTCTGTGGAAAAATGAACTGAAGTTTAATAGGGCTCCATTTTTGGAAGGACATGCTAAAGAAGAAAGTGTGACATAGCACTATTCATGCAGAAGATACTAAACTGGAGTAAAACCATCCTATGATATGACATCTCAATCCCACTGAAAAAGAAAATTGTGGAAACAATTAATTAAATCCTTATTCTTTTAAGAAACGATAAATTGGTGAGAGGATTTCAAAAGCAACAACGCTCAAGAAACATGCATCATGAAGTGAGTTATTAAGTTTCAAGCATTCTCAATAAACTTTTCTTTTTTGAAGGTAGGGTCAGACTATATTAATCCAACTAGCCCATGAAACATTTACGCAAAGAAGATATCAGGTGTAATAACCGCGCTACAGTTAAATTAATATATTTCGTATTGGGAAGAAAGAAACGGTGGGTGTTTGGGATCAGCGTTAAAGAGCCCGTCATTTGAAATTGTATAGAGCTCAGTAAAATCCTATGATATCAGTAAAGTACTAGGATATATTGATGTATACAGTCGAACCCATTTATAACGACATTGGCGAGAGCCAAAAACGTTGGGTACAAATGAACTTCCTTATCACCGGACATATAAAACAAATGCTATTTTTAGCATACTACATGTTGTCAGGTTAAAACTATTGAATTTTAAACTGTTTGTCAATTAATCGGAACCAAATAATATTTGTTCGTTAAAACTTTCAGTTGGACACAGAAAAATGAGCGATATCAGTGCAATAAGTAAAGCATTTAAGGTGGATACACCGAAAATCTTTGCCTTGTATTTCCAATGGGCAAACATCTGCACCCATTTTCTTCACAATTAATGCGTTCCCAAGGATGATAATTTGAACATCGATAAAAAATAACCTCATACGTATTATAGCCTAGTATACTTAATACTTTCGAAAACGTAAACATAATTTTATTAAAAATCAATAACTTTTTCTTTGGTGATGTTGAAACCAGCAAATAGATGGCACCACATTTGTATGTGATTTTCTAAATACAATCACGTGACATTTTTTCCCAGTAATTTCATTAATATTTGGACTGTAATTAACACTTGTGGCCATCCATGCGATAGTCCGTAATGTTTAGAATTATTCGAGCCATTTAGATTAAATATTCTAACATTAATTTAGCAGAAAATGTTGCAGAGTGAGCTTGCTGTTTTATTTTGGAATTAAAAATCAGCAGCATCTACAATTCTGTTAACATTTTCAGCTAAATTATTATCAGAACATTTACTCTAAGTGGCTGAAATCATCATAAACATTCCAGACTGTCCCATGGATACACTCAAATTTTGATTCTATTCCGAAATTTAATAAAATTATTGAAAAAAATTGCGACGTGATACCATTTAGGAAGTCACAAGAAGATGTGGCGCCATCTATTTTGTGGTCTCAGCACCATCAAAGGAAAAGTTATTGATTTTTTACGCTTTCCAACCGTAGGTTGAAGAAGCGTATATGCTCCAGCTTCGTCCATCCATCCGTCTGTCCGCACGATAACTCACGTGAAAATGGTTCGATTTCGACGAAATTTTAGTATTGGGTAGGGGACCACCTGGGGACTAACCCTATTGAAAATGGGCGAAACAATGTCAAAGGTCAGGACATAGGAGCGGGATCCATTCCTTAGCTCTTATGCGTCATATCTTGCGTAAAAATGGTTGGATTTTGATGGAATTTTAGTATGTGGTAGGGAACCACCTGGATACATCCCTATTGAAAATAAATGAAATGGGGTCAAAGGTCAGGACATAGGAGCGGGATCCGTTCCATTGTTCTTATGCGTCATAACTTGGGTAAAAATGGTTCGATTTCGACGAAATTTTAGTATTGGGTAGGGAACCACCTGGGACGATCCCTATTGAAAATAAATGAAATAGGGTCAAAGGTTAGGACATAGGAGCGGGATCCATTCCATTGCCTTTATGCATCATAACTTGCGTAAAAATGGTTCGATTTCAATAAAATTTTAGTATGTGGTAAGGAACCACCTGGGAACGAACCGTGTTGAAAATGGGCGGAATGGGGTCAAAGGTCAGGACATAAAAGCGGGATCCATTTCATTGTCTTTATGCGTCATAACATGCGTAAATATGGTTCGATTTCGATGAAATTTTAGTATGTGGTAGGGAAACACCTAGGCATGAACTTTATTGAAAATGGGCGAAATGGGGTCAAAGGTCAGGCAGGACATAAGAGCGGGATTTGTTCCGTTGCCCTTATGCGTCATAACTTGCGTAAAAATGGTTCGATTTTGCTGAAATTTTAGTATTTGGTAAGGAACCACCTGGGGACAGCGCCTATTGAAAATGGGCGCAATGGGGTCAAAGGTCAGGGCATAAAAGCGGGGTCCATTCCATTGCCTTTATGCGTCATAACATGCGTAAATATCGTTCGATTTCGATGAAATTTTAGTATGTGGTAGGGAACCACTTGGGCACGAAACCTTTTGAAAATGGGCGAAATAGGGTCAAAGTTCAGAACAGTGGAGTGAGATCCATTCCATTGCTTTTGTGCATCATTAATTACCTAAACATGTTTCGATTGCGACAAAACGTTATCATGTTATTTCGGAGGTATAGTGAACCGGTTCTGTTCAATATCAACGAAATGGGGTCAAAGGTCATTGCACAAAATCAAGATTTATTCCACAGCCATTATTCCCATATTTGCCATAAAACTGCTTCCATTGCGACAAAACTTTAGTATGTTATTCTCGAGGTATACTGAACCGGCTCTGTTGAATATCATCGAAATGGTGTCAAAGGTCAGGACACAGGAGCGAGATTTACTCCACAGCCATTCTCCTCATAACTTGAGTAATAATTTCTGGTATGTTGGAAAGCGTATCATAATCAATGCATTGCATGATTTTAACTAACTTGTTAATGTAATTATGATTAAATTTTAGAAAATGCTAAGTATACGAGGCTATAATATGAAGTTATTTTTATCGTTCTTCAAATTTCATCCATGGGAACGCGTTAATTGTGAAGAAAATGGCTACAGAAGTTTGCCCATTGGAAATACAAGGCAAAGATTTTAGGTGGATCGACCTTAACTAATGTAAAAATTAAAGTAACTGCTAAAATTTAGAAAGGTCATTGGACTTGCTTTTTGCATTTGCTATAGGAAATATGAGTCAGATGTTTCTGGTTTTGTGCTAATCATGATCACCGTTTTAAATGTTATCTAGCTTTCTGTGTCGCGGTGATTAAAATGTTTCTAGATGCAAATTAGACTCTAAGATTCGCCTAAACTATGAATAAATAATTGAAAGATAGTGAGGATAGGGGATAAGAGGCAGCATTTTCCCAGAAATACATGTGTCGCAAATGGGAGGGAGAGAGTAGGGCAGCGAAATTTACTAAAAAACAACTGAAACAATCTTGTCTGCATGCTAATTCATGGAGATCTACGGGTTGTTATCAACAACCGGTAATTCCTACTTTCGCATTGAAAGATTTGCGATACAAACTTAGATGAACGCACTATTTAATCTGTTCGCTGATAATCCGATAATCAGTGGCGGACTGACCAGGGTGTCAGCTTGCCTGATGAAGTGGGCCTCCTTAAACATAAGACAATAGGTGCACATCATTGCTGTATCTTCTAGCGAATGTGGAAGACGTTGTACTGAGATGAATTTCAGAATCACTTCAGTTAGGTCTTCTGGTTCAATCACAGCAATAACCTCATTATTATTCTTAATAACTGTTGGGCCTTCTCTAACCCAGTTTGGTGTTACAAAACACTCTTCTCGATCGTGACTCCTTCGAAATCACCATTTGGTAGTGGATACGAAAAGCAAGGAGCGGACGAGAACAGTAAAAATATCTTAAGAGTTGAACATATTCTTCCTATCAGTTAACGTCAGCCATGGATTACTAAAACTCAAAATTGATATATTCAAAACACAGAAAATGTTAATGACTTTTAGTAGCTTGAAAATATATATTTTCCAATATTATTGATCAAATGATCGTATGTAGAAGATTTTAGGAAGGGAGTGTCTGACCCCAGGTCTTAAACAACCCTTAGAAATAGGAAACTAGGAGATTTGGGCTCGAGCGCCGGATAGGAAAGTGACACGGAAGCGAAGTAGAAAGGGGGAGGAAGATGCCCTTATTTATTACCGGGAGGTGGAAGGGGCAGTATCCAGGGTCCGACGCACATTTAGTGGATCTCGAATCTGAGGCCCTTTCCGTGGCAGTCACTAACGTAAGCTACCAGCGGCCCTCCGATATTATTACTGTATGCAATAATATTTGAACTTCACTATATTGTACATGTTACTGCCGGCAATATGTACAATATATGAACACTGTAATTATTAAAAAATGTAAATTTATTTCGCAAATATTTTAATTGTACCTTTTCCCCATTATACTTATGTATTTTTTTGAAAATTGTATTTATTTCTTATAAAAATTCAATGATAGCCTTATAGACGTCTGTGAGCCGACTTTGTCTCCTTGCAAACAATATTTGTAGACCCAGCCCGCCACTGTTGATAATAGTGCTGAGCTTTTATATTAACGGTTTCTTCAAAAATCATTGTTTGTGATATGTGGTTAAAACAGCAATGGAAGATTTTAGGACTTTCAACGGATCACTAAAAACTTCGATTTATGCGGAACTTGGTATTATGCAAGTTCGTTATATATGAGTTCGACTGCAGACTCGCGAAACAAACCTGACCTAACGTGTATTATCGTTAACTTTACTAAAGGTTATTTTAAGGACCAGCGAAATCAGTAACAAAACGCAATTGACAGTTTAGATATGTGCCCTACCACTACGAAATATTAAAACAGTCTCTACGTGATCTGTAATCTCGTGCTCTCGCGGCTTGTATGCTGTAAACTGTTAGAAAAAGTGCATATCTTCAATCAAAGACTCACATATTCGAGGAAAACTTGTTTTTTTCTTTCATCTTAAGTTTCATATACACGTACCGAAAAATAATACTTTTATGGATATCGTTTTGCAGAGTCGATCGCATTGCAAGGTAATTCAGATAAATACCAAGTTAAGCATCAGATATAATGATTTTATGATTGTAAATGTACTTTGTTAAAGAGAAAACTTTCAGCCATGAATAAGAGCCACTTCAAAAGTGCGACGTCTGCCTACGCGTTTGTTTAGATTTTAGATCGTGGTATTTAAGTTAAACCACAATGTGTTGATTTTGAGGTAAGTTATATCCTAAACCGTGTCTCTTCTCCCCACCCGTAACATTGCGGGAGACACATCTGAGGATATAACGAGGTAGAAGACAATATAAATGCCTCATTAACAACACCATCCAATCCAAGCAAAAAACAAATTCCTGCTACATAAAACAATCCAATCTGACCCAACGAAAAGACAATCAATCTAACGAACGACACTACTGGCTCTAGCGCAGGGTCTTCTTCCTCAACCAAAGGAAGTTTGAAAATTCGATTAGACCATTCAAACAAACAAACACAGAACATCATTTGACTTTTTGAAAGAGTGTTATTCTTTTACACGCACGCGCTTGTTCTTTTATATTTCTTATGGTACTATTTATATCGCGTATGGGCACACGGAGAGTCAGGACGGGAAAGGTAAACAAGACCAACACTAAGTGGCACTTCGGAAGCGGAGCCATGAATATAGAATAACCCTTTTATGATCAACTACATTCTTGAAAAAATAGCATGGTACAACTACTTTTCCTGCTAACTGCACTCCTTTTTCTGAAAAATAGCTACTTGTTTTATGTTTAAATTTAAGCTAAAGCTGCAAATTCTGAAGATAACTTTAATACGGTCACCCTTAAAATGCATTGAAAGCAAATTACCAAGGCGAATTGCCCAAATAATTGGTAAATGTGTAGATTAGCGTCCTAAATTATTTCGTCGAAAAAATGTTATTACCTATAAAACGTGCGACCTACAGATTTTAGAGTATGGGAAATAACGGCAAATGGTGCAGAAATTTCTTATCTCAAATGTGTTTTAAAGATTTTTATCGTAATATTTACCTGTAAGTGCGATGCTGTGAAGAGACGCGTTAGGCTTGCAACGTTAAAAGGAAGGTCAATGGTCGAGAAGGTCAATGTCAAAGGCCAATGGTCGCTACTGCTACCATTGGCATTGCTACTTTAAAAGGAAGGCTCGTTGATGTACCGAAATGAGTGCAAGAGAAAGCGGTTAAGTTGTTGGTAGGGCAGCGATAAATGTTGTAGTGATACGCTACAGAACATAGGTATATTCTGTAGCGTATGAGTACATGATGCTTCGCTCTGCTGGCAAAAACGTACGAGGATGCAGTTGTAGTCATCCGCGCGTGAGTTACACGCCGCAGCGTATCTTCTTTTCAACGAAGCGAATCTTGAAATCGTCGCGGTAGCATGCGTTAGGCCTACCGCAACGTCTCTTCAAAGCATCGCACATACGGGTAAATATTACGATAAACATCTCTAAAAGATATTTAAAATATATAATTTCTGCACCATTTGCACTTAATGTCCGTACTCGAAAATCTGTACGTTGCACGTTTTCCAGATACTAACATTTTTCCGACGAAATACCTTAGGACCCTAATCTACAAGTTTGCCGAATAATTTATCTTTGTATTGAGTTATTACTTCAGATAATCATATGTAACACATTTTAACGTATTATTCCCTAAATTGCACATATCTTAGGATTACAATTTACGCAAATTCTGATAGAAGTTTCGTCTTTTTGGAACAATAGATGTTAAGTTATAAATCATTCTTCTCCTTCTTTTTTGGTTGAAAGTTGTTTGACGACTACCATTGGCATTTCAAGGGACTTCTAAGCAGTTTCAACGTTACTTCAATTAGGGACGCTGATTGCAGGGAAGTGAGACAGTGTGTTAAAAACAAAGGATTTCCCATGCAAGCACTTGAACACAGGCTCACTTTGGACGAATGGCCAAAAGCCAGTGGCTACAAAACTACGCCTCCGGGACGGCTTATCCTTCATCTGGATTCTATAATTTTGTTTAGATGCACATGCACAGTAGCGTAGCCATAAATTTCTTAAGGTGTGTGCGTGGGGGGGGGGGGGTCCCATGGGTTCGGTTCATCGGTGAAAGCCTCGTATATACGTATATATCGCTTTAAATTCGTGCTCAGTCTCCCCTCAAGGGAGGGGTTCAAACTCCGAACCCCCCTCTGGCTACGCCACTGCAAATGCATTATCTTCTGCAACTCCTGCTCGGTGATCGAATGGTGTGAGGAGCGGACTTCGGATCAATCGTTCTAGTTGAGACCGGGCTCGAGAGTTCCGGATGACGCAAGAGTGGGTAGTGTGTTAGTCTGATTGCATTGGTGCTCTCACCTCCCTAGAACTAGTGTCACTGAAACTTATTCTTCCTTTGGTGGACCCGTATGTTCACAAAACCTGCAAAGAAACTCTTCGGTCCTAAGATGTTATCTGATTGGGTGAAAATCCGTGACGTATTTCATCTTTTTGGCTGCTGTTCAGGTCAGTTGTAAACATCAAAGATCACAACGCCAGTGGTGCATTTGTTGACTGATGATTTTAAATTATAATTTCCTTTAGTACGGAGTATTGCTACCAGAAAAGGGTATGCTTTAATCTAGGAGATTTGAATGCAACAACTAACTGACTGCTACTTTATGTAGAATGTAATATTTGAATGCCGATTGGGTCTCAATTGTTTTCCAATACGAACCGATTGGTGAAATGGCAACCTAAATTTTACTTTGCGGCTTACTATTTTTATACATTCAGCAATTTGAGTGTAAACCACATATTTAAATTTATAATGAAAAAAAAATCGGCTGTTCGGATGTACTGCCATCTACCTGCCGATTTGTTATCACGATAAATAAAAATAATTAGCAGACAACTGGCCGTAATTCAAAGTATAGCCAAGAAGAGTAGGAGTACTACCTTAACATTTCACTTAAAAATCTCATTTATTCCTTAGTAAAACCCATAAATTTGAAATATTTTTAATACAAATTTATCCTTATTTTCTCTCCGAAAACATTTTATTTCTCTCTCTGAACTTTCAAGCCATATTATGGTCATTTTCTTAAGCTTAAAGCAAGTACTTCTTTGAGATAATATACTCCGGCCTTGAATATTAGTATCGAAACTTACTGGAAAATTATCTCAACTGATGTTTTTGTTAGTTATTTTACTTGAAAGAAGCAACTAATACTTTTTCTTCCTTCTTTCCTAATTGCATAATTTTATAGGCGTAAGGCGGGGGAAGCTCGATGTTATTACTATAGCACGGTAACCCATATTGATACTAATCACTGAAGTAGCTCTTCTTTTATATTCCCGTTCGTTTCTCTGATGTAGCGTGTCATGTGATTACGTAAGGCTGTCACGGAACGTTGAGCACCCTCCGAAGAGTTCTTTTGCAAGTTTTGTGAACATGTGGTGTAAACATCAAAGATCACAACGTTGTAAACATCAAAGATCACAACGACAGTACTGCCAGTGGTGCTGGACCTGTGGGGTCCAAAATGGGTGACCTCTGGTTATTCCTCGGTGCTTGTTAGTGAAGTGTGTGCGCGGGGAGGTGGATTTATATTTATTTATTTTGGCTGTTTAGGTCTAAATTTGGATTAAATTTATTAAGTGTGTAGTGTTTTTGTTCTCATTTTCTTTAGGCTCTCTTTTATTTATTTGAGAATTCTGAGCACACAGTCTATTTTAGTTCTCTTCTTCTACTAGCGCATTTTTTGTGTCCGCTTCATTTAACATTTCATATTTTTATTTCATTTATAGAGTTATTTTCGTTTTAATTTTAAGGCAAGGTGGGAAGTTCTAAAAAAACATTCTCTTTACTTCTAAAGCCCATTTTACAATACGATACCAGTGCATTGGGATACCGCAACAATTTACGACCCGATTATTTATAAAATGCCTGAGACTTTGGAATTGAGAGTTCGGAAATCTTTTGTGCTCCCTGTACAAAAGTCTATTAGAGTCTTCGACCATATACAAGGTTTGTCCAGAAAGTAATGACACCACCTTTCCTGGACCAATCAGAAGGGCCAGAGGACCGAGTTTCCGGACGTGACAAGGTGGCTGGGTATGTTAGGTAAACGATCGATGTATCGTCAGTTGGCTCTGAGATTTTACAGAGCGAGAATCGCTTGCGAAGTGGACAGCTTTGGGAGCGTCGCGTAACGGTCAAAATGCAGAAGGGTGTCGAACAGCGATACGCGGTAAAGTTTTGAGTTAAACTTTAAAAATCCGCAACTGAGATGCTTGCTATGATACAGAAAGCCTACGGAAAGGATGCTTTATCGAAAGCACAAGTGTTTCAGTGGCACAAAACCTTCAGAGAGGGAAGAGAGAGCGTCTAGGATGAGCCACGCTCAGGGCGCCCTTCAACGTCTCACACTTCGGACAATGTGGAAAAGGTGAAAGTGGTTTTGGACTCTGACCGACGCCTGAGTGTTAGACTGGTAGCATAGCACGTGGGACTCGCGAAATCTATTGTGCATGAAATCATCACGCAAAAATTGCAGATGCGGAAAGTTTGCGTCAAATTGGTTCCTAAGGTTTTGACGACCGATGAACAGAGAAACAACCGTGTGTCGATTTCTCGTGAGCTTGTGGACCGTGTGAGGAGTGAACCTGTTTTTTTGGAGAAAGTGATAACAGGTGATGAAACGTGTGTCTTTGAGTACAATCCGGAGACGAAAAGACAGAGCTCAGAATGGCACACTGCCGAGTCTCCTCGACCAAAGAACGCTCGAATGTGCAAATCGAAGATGAAATCGATGCTCATTGTCTTCTTTGACTGTAAAAGTGTTGTCCATAAGTTTTCGCACCACCCGGACAAACGGTCAACGCTGTATTTTACGTGGAAGTGCTTCAACGGCTGAAGAAGAGAGTTGCGCGCGTCCGCCCGGAGATCACCAACACTTGGGTTCTTCACCACGATAATGCGCCGAGCCATTTGTCGCTGAGAGTGAGAGAGTTTCTAGCGAAACACAACGTGGCAACGCTGCCCCAAATTCCCTATAGCCCGGACGTGGCCCCAGCTGACTTCCTTTTGTTACCCCTGCTCAAATCCAGCCTGAAAGGACATCATGTTGGGACTGTTACAAACGTGCAAACTGCGGTGACGAGTGCTTTGAAAGTGACCCCTTTTCCTGATTTCCAGGGAAGCTACGCGACGTGGTAGAACCGCTGGCAGCGGTGTATTGATGTTCAAGGATGTTATTTCGAGGAATTTTAATGTTATGTAAGTATGACTTTAATTAAACGTCTGTTATTGAATGAGTCTCATTACTTTTCGGACAGACCTTGTATATTGATAGACAGCGCACTGGCAGTGGTTGCACTGGGCGGCCGTGGTCCCAACATGAGAGCCGTCAGATCACATGACATTAAGGCTGAAGTGATTTCGTGATATCCAGTTGCAATGCTTTCTTATGACATGACAGGCTACTTTTTAAATATCCTCATTTAGTAAATCATGAAGGTAACAAGTGCATGTTTAAGAATAATAAACCTAAGGATATATTCATTAGGAAATTGTCATTTATAGAAATTTTATTACAACCATTTCGGAGTTACAAGATGAGTCGTTAGGACGAAAGAGGTCATTTGTTTAGTGTATTGTTGTATGAACCGACTACGTTTGTACTTTAAATAAAGTGGTGTTCTCATGAATAATTTATGGTACAGAGCTACAGTATATAATAATGTGAAAAGTCCAGAAGTATACAGTTAAATGCTACATAAAATATGCGGAAATGACATTGCCGTATGCAGAGTAAGTTTACTTAAAATATGTACCTATGTGCATAGGTAGACTTGATTATAGGGAATGAATAGAACATTGCGATATATGTTTGTGGAAAATTTTAAACACGTCGATTCATTTTTTAGCGCGAATGACTGTATTATTTCTTTAATAGCCACAGGTTTTCTAGATTGGGAATTAAACATCTATATTAATTACTTCAATACCGCAAATATGGAAAACTCAGGTCGAATGGTGGCCCAAACTAACTATAATAAAAATTTATTGCAGATTGGAATCACGTTATAACCATAGAGCCATAGATTCTGCTTAATAATTTAATTCGTTTCTCACCGGTTACAAGTTGTAGAATTTTTAAAAACATTTTGAATAAGATCACGTAACATTTCCCTTCTGTTGTTGGAGACATAACATAGCCCACTGGAAAGAGGAGGCCCTGAAACGAACGGTTGTCATGTGACCAAAATAATCTTAGCTTTGTAAAATATCTCCAAGTTTTTACCGGAAGTGAATACAGTTATTATTCTTGTGATTAAATTTTCTTAAAGACCCTTATTGCATTATATTTTGCAGTCAAAACTGCTTTATTCTTGTGCCAGTTTTGTGAAAAACATGTACGTGTGTGTAATATTGAATTTCGCGTAGGGTTTAGATTACTACATCTGTGGGACTTATAAATATAATTTGCTTGCAGTAGTAAAAAATAATAAAGAATTACAAATAATAAACTAAAAATTAGAACCATATTGGTAACATGATCGCTCGTTTCATGGCCTCCTCTTTCCAGTGGGTTATGATTCAGCCGTTAATGACGTCAATCGACCGAATTACCAAAGATTGGTGGAAACTTAACAAAATAGCTATGACTCAGTGTGCTGGTGACCCCACCGTGTATAAGACAACCTTCAATTTTTAGTCTTAAAAGTTTGGAAAAAAATATCGTTTTATACATGCAATTATACGGTAACAAGCGCCGGTCCGAAGAATTCTCAGTTGATTTTTCAATTCCGAATAAAGAAGAAATCCGTTAGAAATATGAAGAAGAGTTTTCAACCCATTCACTCTGTCAAATATATGGGATCGCAAAGCGGTACGAAGCGCTGCTTTCTAATCATTCGTCCGGAATCAGTAAGGGGTCGAATCCTGGGTGAGAAATGAATGCAGTGTCGGCATTATTGCTTTGTTATGAGCCCTATGCACAACTCCCTGTTTGTAAACCATTGAGTAGGTCACGGCGATCGATACGACCCAAACATACCTAAAATAATATGGTCTGTTTCATCGTGTATCTGTAATTTATCTACAGAAAAACAAATCTATATGAGTCACAGTCACTATCAGCAAATTATCGTAGAAAGAATATCAAGAAAATAATACATCAGACGTTGAGAAACCTTCCAGGATTTCAAACATCAAAATTCTTATTTCGAAATTGTATTAGCATTCAAACGGTTTTGTATTATTCTTAATAATACACCGGAAATATGGGCCATAATTTGACCTTAGATAGCCTTCTGAACCGTGAACACATACACGTTATCCTAAATAAAAGTATTTAATGTTTATAAGATACAATGGAATAAAGCAAAATATGTAATTAAATTCTTAAAGATTACTGTTATTGCACAGCACCGCATTCATAAAAATTATGCGAATGATATAGAAACAGAACATGAAGTTATTAGCATAACACATTATTTATCTTTGCCTGACGGTATTACAATATAACTGTGTTGTAAGTTCGATTTTGATAAAGAAAGATATGGAATATTTGAAAAAAAAGTTTAAAACAGATTCAAAATATCTTCGAAATTTACATTTGCCAATTGTTAAAAAACCCTCTTTTATCAAAGAATGGCGTTTAAAATTCTGTTTAAAGTTTTATTTCGTACATATGTAATTTTGTAATTGGATGATCCCGAAATTTATGCAGAAACGCTGGTTTAAAGATAAACGTGTTTCGTGCAGTAAATTATTCTTAAAATAAATTTATAAATATTTGTAAACTAACCAAAAATTAATCTTTTGATCCTGCGTAACGTCTTGAATTCTCTTGGTCTGGCTGGATTTGAAACGATCTGGTTGGTAGTAATGAAGGGCATAATGTGTTGAGCGAGGCAGGAGGTGCGCCTATGCAGCTGATTCTGAGGGATTTCTGGATAATATAATTTGAAAACTGATTGCTCGACCTTTTGGCTAATAAGACGTTAAGAAACGTTTTTCTACTCATTGATACCTTTCGCTTAGACTATGTTTTCATTAAAAAAATTTGTAACTTTTTATTATTCGAACTATTTTTAATGAATTTTACTAGGATTATTCGGTAGTCTTTCTTTCGTTTTACTTCTCATTGCTTTCACTCAAATGATCTTAATTTTTTGTTTAAATATCTAAAGGTGTAAGTTAAGAAATACTTTAACATTCGAAATGAGGTATTATAACACAAAAACACATAAATTTGCAATAGTTTGACCCAATTCTTCATTTATTATTTTTAGGTTTACTTACCTATTCGGCCCCCAAGTAGTTTCAACACGGAAGATTGGTGGCAGCACAAGAACAGGGTAATTCAAATTGACTGCCTCGATTACAAATGAAAATAATGTGTTTATGAAGATAAATATAGACAGCTGATATCCCTACACAGGAAAGAAGGAAGTTTAGAATTTTATTGGAACCTACTGCTGTGTTGCTAAGGTGAGATAATAAAGTGAGCTGCCAATGGAAAGAAATGGCAGTAAATGGGTAGTTAGTCGTCCTAAATTATTTCGTCGGAAAAGTTGAAGGATTTAGAAAAAGTGAGACGTACAGATTTTTGAGTATGCAATTTAATGGCAAATGGTGAAAAAATTTCATCTGTGAAATGTATTTTAAAGGTATTTACCGTAAAACTGACCTCCAAGTATGAAGACGTGAACACTTGTACGGCAGTCCTGATAGGACGACACGAAGCTTGGCTCCACTAAAGCAAAGGTCTCGTTCCGGCGGCCATTTTGCTGGCGGAAGAGTACAAGAGAAACAGGGAGCATTCTTGCGAGCAAAGTGTTCCCATTTGTAGCGCTACGTTAAAGAAAGTAGTTCTTCATTTCTGTCGCACTTTTTCAAAGCACATGGTGACAATTGCTTCGGTCTTACGCATATCGTTCCCTGGTAAGAAATAGAAAGTATGCAGATGTTTTCCTTTCTTCTACAATAGCGTTAAAGTAGAGGCCGCGTTCTCTTCATCGGAAAATCAAAGTTTTTCTCCTAATTTTCACAACGTTGCTCGCAATTCATTAAAATTACATTAAAAAATCTCCTCGAGTTTACGGTACTTAGCGGCCTTATGGTACACAAGAAAATTTTGTAGAACCATACAAAATGACGACCACGGCCATGCCTCAATATTGTCCATAGAGTCTTTGAAACGCTGGTCTATCGTGAGTTCCAGGATTTGTGGTCCTTCGAATATACCTACTTTTATTTTCTCCATGCTCAACGCTGGAAATGTTCTGCATATGTAACCAAAACATATTCCATCTCTCCTAAGTTCCTTTACAAATTGTTTCATCAAACCAAGTTTGATGTGCAGTGGTGGCATGATCTTTTCTGTGTCCACCAAAGGTTCTGTAATGATATTTTTCTCTCCAGCTACCATGTTTTCTCTCACAGGCCACTGTCTTATCGCCCATTGTCGATCTTTAGCTCTACCATCCCACAGACATACAAAGCACAGGTACTTGGTGTTCCCGGCCTGCTGGCCTAGGAGAAAATTCACCGTCTTCAAATCCACACAGATAACCCATTGGTGATCGCGGTATGCAATCTTTTCTACCACTAATGCCGCCCGGTTTTCCTGCATACCAACTGAGTTACCGATTGAGATTGATTATGTTCCCGTTATGCCGAAGAGCACATTTGTAGCTGAGTTTGGAGCTATCTATGAATGACCGCCATTCACTGGGTGTGTATTCCTGTACGCATAATTTCATCAGCAATCCTGACACATTGCTGCAGAAAACGAATTCGTTTTCTTTTGTGAATGGCAGAAACTCTTCTCTGTTGCGATACACTGTGATTTTTGTTCCCGGTAACAGTACATTTTTTTCTGCCAGCCTGGAAGCTAACAATTCAGGTGCCTTCTTTATAAGACTTAGGTCCCTTATAAGGTCGTTCAATTTCGTTCCATTGAAACCTGATGCAGCTGATGAATGTCCTTGAAAATCAATATCATGTTACTCAGCATAACTTTCTGTCTCACCAGCCGATTCATCCGACTCTTCGGAGAGTTCTGGAAGCCTGCTACATGTTCGGACAGGTATCTCTTCTGAATGCGGAACAGGGCATCCAGCGGAGGCAAGTCCAGGATACATCCACTTACTGCGTTTCTTCACATTGTACATTCACCAGGCAAAAGTAACAGTCATCACTGTGGTTGCCCTGTTCGCGCCATACCATTTGTATACCAAATTTCATGCACTTCCTTTTTACCGTTCGACCACAGTCGGAGGTGCTCTGTACACGTTTTACCCACGACATGTAGTGCCCAAGGCTTATCTTGGCCACCTAGTTTTACTGCGAAGTAGGCAAAATAAGCTCTTTTCGCAAAGTCCGTTATAGCTTGTCTCTGTTGAGCGAGCGTGTACTCTCAACAAATGTACCAAAAGCTTCCGAATGATTGACACATTTTCTTCGTGATGAATTCATGTCAAATAAAACACGTCTGAACATGTAACGTGCACACGCAAACACGGACAGCAACAGAAAATTCAAAGATATACTGTATATACAAACAGGTAACCAATGTTGGCGGGAAAATAAAGTAATACTAGGTAATAACGCCAACAATATCTCGAACACTAAAGCTGTTAAAGCGAAAAGAAAACCATTTCCGGAATCAGCGGCACAAAAACACCCTGAATCAGGTCAAAAATTCCACGCACCACACAAAAAAAAAATTTACAGGTCAAAAATGCTGGCGTTAGAATAAGGTAACACTCGGTAATAACTCTAACAATACCTCAAAAACTAGAGCTGCTAGAGCAAAAAAGATACCATATACGGAATCAGCTGCATAAAAATACCGAACATCAGGTAAAAAATTCCAGGCACCACGAAAAATTTTTTTCTTTGTTTCCCAGTGTTATTATTGATGCAAAAACGGTGGTTTGCATTTCAAGTGGAAAATATTCCTGTTGCTAGAAATACCCGAATTTGTTCATCTGGAAATCTGTACTTTTTGTTTGACGTATTCATTTCTCTCATTTCAAATTTGAAATCCATTTTATTCTAAACAGTTTCTACAGAAAGCTTTTTGTAAAATTTACGTTAGAGAGAGGTACACACAAAGAATGGTAAATATCAAAAACTATTATGAAAAATAAAAAAATGTTCTTGAATATCAACTGGTTGCATATTTCCCACGATGTGATGATTTAGTATCATACACACCAGTCAACTATTCTCAATATGAAATTCATTAAAATGACTCCTGATATCTACCGTATATATATACACATAGAAATGTATACCATCTTCTTATATAACGGATCTTTCCACGTCATATCAACCAGGTTCACAGCCCGACCATTTTTTATTTTTATGATACTTAGTATATTTGTACTATTCATCAATATAAACACGATTTTTTAAAGAATTTTTAATGCTGCAGTTTTTATGTTATTGACTTTTATGATTTAAAAAAAACCTCAAAATTTCATCCGCTGAGAAAAATGTTAATGCCAATTACTCTGGTTCTAGTTGATCTATGCTGATATGAATAACGCATTTTAAAGATCATTAGTTGGGATTTCATTTGATATGCCACATAATACTCTTAAATTTTTTTATATTTCAAGGTAATTTAAAAAAAATGTTTTTTTCAATTTAAATATAAAAAAAAATGTGTTTTAAAAATCTGAAAAAATACAGGTCAAAAAGACATCATTTTTCAATGTATCTTGAAAGTTTCATAATGGAATCTCAATGTGGTCACTGTAAAACGAAAAATAACAGAACGGTGTAACTGAAATGCACTACCGGTAACTGAATACTTGTTTATTTAGTTTGCCTAAAATATTATCCCTGGTCTTCCAACCACTGTGAATATTAATTAATTACAAAATAATTAGTTCAAAAGTTAATATATATCCTTAGGGTAACAAATTGTGTTTGTTTCAGGTTTAAAGTAGGAGCAAATTTGAAATTGGATGCCAGCAGGTCAACCACATTAAAATTTTCTAGTTCAGTTTACTGCTTCTTGGGAGACAAAATATAATTATTACAAAAATAAAATCCGATATCAGTTTTAAAAGTTCTATTGTTACAGAACAATTTGCTCAAAACTGGAGACAAGTTCTGTGACAGTTGTAGAGTAATGCAGAAATTTCACTCAGAAGCTGCTGAACATTAGTCTTTGCTTTCTGAAAGTACTAAGGCGCAATAAAACCTGGACCAAGCTTTTTCATTTGAAAACACTGAAATATGAACTTCGGAAACACAAAACAGGCATTGGAAGCATTTAGCAGAAGCTTACAATGCCTGGATCAAACACTAATAAAAAATACCTGCAAGAAAAAAATACCCTGAGGAACAAAATAAAGTCCAAGAAGCATTTCAAACAAAAAAAATAAGTCCTGAGTTGGGATCAAAAGATATTTCATCTCCTGAACAAGAAATTAGAAGCCAGTTGAAAGAAAGATTTTCCTCTACAGAAAATAAAGCGATAAGAATGCAAATATTGACTACACTACCTAAAGCTAAAGCATGGTCGCTGAAACAGGATTTGCAGTTTCAAATTTCATGGCCGAAAAGTGCTAGCAAAAGAAAAATATATGTCTTCTCCTGATCCAAAGACTAGGAAAGCTTTATATAAAGACAGAGCAAATTTAATTAAATAATCTCATGAGAGGGGAGATGTGAGTCGTTAAACGCTAAAAAAATACAACAAATGCGAGCATTTACAAAACATTCTGATTCTGAGTAATGTGTGTGTTTACTGGTTTTTAAAAACAGATTTTCAGAGGAAAAAGTCACGTACTCCAAGTTCTACGATGCCAGTTACTTGAACTAACCCGAGACACTGTTCAGCCTATAAACGCCTATAAAGATTTCCTGGTAAACATTACTTCAGCCAGTGCAATAATGTTCCATTATTAGATGCGCTCAAACAACAATTTGAAGAATATTTTGATCTGAACTGATGGCCACCCAAAATGCAACACCAATAAGGACACGAGATAGCAAAGCCAGATTGGCTGGACACAAAACAACAGATACAAAGATGAAACGATTGAGCTTACAGGCCCATGCGACTTGCGGAATACGCAGGCATCAATAGTTCGTCTGACCCCCCATGGCTGGCAATAACAGCCGCTACACGCCGCGGCATCGAACGAAAGAGGCTTTGGATGTAGGCTTCGGGTATGTCAGTCCAGGCTGCTTCCACCAGTTGCCACAGTTCATCAGGCGTAGCCGCGGGTGGTGCTTGTAGGGCCACTCGGTTGCCGATCAGCGACCAGACGTGTTCGATGGGCGACATATCGGGAGAACAGGCGCGCAACGGCAGCAGTGACACCTGGTGGGCCGTGAAGAATTGTTGCACGATGCGTACCACGTGTGGGCGCGCATTGTCCTGTTCAAACGTGGCCGCTGGCAGGTCCTGCAGGTAAAGGAGTACTACAGGCTCCAAAACGTCGGAGATGTAGCGGTGGCAGTTGAGTGCACCGACGATGCGTACCAGATGGGTGCGGGTGTCATATCCAATTGCGCCCCAAACCATAACGCCTGGCGACGAACCGGTATGGCGATGCATAATGCAGGCATCATAGAGTCTCTAGCCGCGGTGCCACCACACGTGGATTAGACCATCGTGGTGTGGCAGGCAGAAGCGGGATTCGTCGGAGAAGACAATGGCGTGCCATTCCGCAGTCCAGGTGCGGTGTTCAATTTCCCACTGCCGCCGCACTTGCCGGTGGTGTAACGTCAATGATAATCGGAGCAATGGGCGCTGTGCGACAAGTCCCCGCTCCTGCAGACGACGTCGAACGGTACGTGCTGAAACCGGTTGTTGCGCAACACACCCTAATTCCTGCGCTAACGCTCGTGATGTGATGGCGCGAGCCGTCAATGCCCGCCGCAAAACATGCCGGTCCACTCGTTTGGTGGTGTGCCGCGTATGCGGCAATCGCTCACGTCGGTCCGCCCGTTCCTCCTGCACCCACCGAATCCATACTTGCCTCACTGTGGCTGGATGCCGTCGCACACGGGCTCCTATGTCTCGGTACGATAAACCGCTGTCGCGATAAGCCACTATTCGTCTTCTGTTGAACTCCGAAATGTGCTGGAGTGACTGCCATATGCTGCGACGAAGCATCAGGTAGGTTCCCACGCACAGGTCCGGTAGCACAAGACACTTCCACTACTTACACCCCGCCTTCTGCTCATCCTTTTTATAGTGCTTCTCGGTGGCGTGCCGGGCGCGCATGATTTGCATATGCCCTGCAATGCTAATCGTTTGCATGTCCTCTCGCGGGCGACGCATGCTGCGAATTTCATTCCTATCGGATGCTTCCTTGTTGGTGTTGCATTTTGGGTGGCCAGCAGTGTAAATAGTATAGAAAATGTGACATTCAGGCAATAGGTGCAATTACGAAGAGAAAAGTCTTTTAAATATTGTCATAATTGGACATGTTGTTTGAAAAATTTCCAGCACTTCTTCACTATTCTTTAATAACAACTCAATTGTCACGTTACTTGATAGAAATTGATCCTACGACATCTACTGGAAGAGTGTGTAATTTAAAAAATAACATTAACAAAGATGGCAAATCAAGCACTGTCATACAAGTGTAACAAAATTTATAAGAAATAAAACAGAACATACAGAAGATGAAAAATATTTTGTAAGTGCAAATATGTGCACAGGATCTTATACTGAATTACGAATTAAAATATATTGGAACATACAGTTACGGAAAAATTAATAGCAACTCTGGAAATTTCTGACGTTTTTGGGTTTTCAGTATTATTACAAAAGTAAATATGCAGATAATACTCACACTGTATATGTATATAACTTTAAAGCACATTTCATGCAGATGTCAAATTAGTTTACAGAATGGGAATATCTTTAACAGAACTGAAGTTTTGAACAGAAATGTGCTGCGAAACAGAAATCATGGCAAAGTAACAAGTTAAAATTCAAATTAAATTAAGTAAATATTTCGTTGGGTGACCTTTTGATTTAATAACGGCTGCAAACTTGTTGGGCAAGGAGTCAACCAACTTACACATCATATCGGATTAAATATAGTTTTGTCAATCGTCAGTAATTGCGTTAATCAGTTCGACTTTATTTGTGGGGGTGACGTTCGTGCCCTTTTCTTTTCAGAATGCGCCACAAATTTTCAATCGGGTTCACGTCGGGCGAATTACCTGGCCACGGAAGAGGCACGTAAGCTTTAATGATTTTTCCACGGTGGCATGGGGCCGAATCTTTCTGGAAGATGTATGGCTAACCCTGCAACAAATCACTTCCTGAAAACACCATCTTGTCCTGGGGGATACTCTTGTACACCTGTGCATTAACAGCGCTCTCACACACATGGATTCTGACCGCACTAGCAGCAGCAAAACATCTCCAAATAATAAAACTGCATGGACGCTTTCTTGTCATAAGTGTATAAGAGAGATGCAACGCCTCGTTATTTGGCCGAAACACTCGACACCCAGCGTCGTTACCGTCGATGTTCAATTTTGTCTCATCACTAAATAACATTTTAGGCACCTATCAGTATTCCACTCCTTCTTTTGCCCATTCCAAATGTTTCTTGCATTGAAAATTGTTAACAATGGCTTCTTTACCGCCATATGAGACGTCGAACCCATAGAATGTATCCTGTTCCTCATTGTTCGAGGACAAACAACAGTACCACAGCTCTCTCGTAATTCTTTGTCAAGAACTGTTAACGCGAAGAACCTGTTTCGCAGACATAACCGTTTCAACGCGTTGTTACTTCTAGGAGTTGTTTTCATTTTTCAGCCGCATTTACCCAGCCTGCTATTCTTGATTCCACTAATATCACCGATCTTTGCCAGCTGCCGCCCAACTGTAATCTTACGCATCCCAGTTATCCGGGCAATTTCTGTATTGCTTTTGCCGAATTCACTTTTAAAATAACCATTCACAAAGCTTTTCGTGGTGAAATATCACCTAATCTTCCCATAAATGCAACACAGTTTGCACAGAATAAACGAAATGCACTCTAAACTTCAGATTTGCACTGCAGTTCAGAGGAGTAACGACTACACACTCACCAATGCGAACAAACTACCTATCCGCACTGCGAAAACGTTTGGAATAACCCCAGAGAGAATTTGTCATTTTCATGTAGGACTTCCGTCCACAGGTAGTAGAGTTTAGGTCCCAGCCACCAACAGCGAGATCGCCTTTTGGGCAGGACACAGAAACGGAAGGAATGAGAGCAAGTCTAGCGACTTTTGACAGAACACTTTGTAGTGAGATTAGAGTACAGTAGATGGCGCCACCGGACAAGTACGATATTGCACATAGATGGGTGAGAGAATTTCAGGGAGGACATAGGAAAGGATACCCATTTAACCAGTGGGTCCAGCCTGGGGGCCGTCACTTTACGTGCTCGTCCGATGCACGGCGGATATTCAGCGATTGTTAGTAAATCACACCATCTCTGAAAGTTCAGCCCAGGCTTGAACCTGGGGACCCAGCATCGATAGTCTGAAACACTAACCACTAAGCCATCCGCGGCTATTTGGAATAACCCCACCCACATCGACTGCCCTTTATATCTTCTCTACGCGGACGTACAAGCAAGCTCTGTCGGCTTGTAGCAACGACGTTGACATTTCATATAACGAAGTATGGCTTCCTTCGTAACAAATTCCTAGTCATAACTTGGATTCTGTTAAAGATATTCCCATTCTGTAAACTGAGTTGGCTCTTGCATGAAATGAGCTTTAAAATCATATATGCACTGAGTGACCACTTTATTAGGACCACCTGACAGTTTTAAGCAAATGAGCTATGGCTGCACGATGTTGTCGCCAGAGGGCAATGCCAGCATAAAAAGCGAAAGCTTAGTACTTGCGACAGTAGTAGAAGTGATTTTTGGGTGACGAGATGGGTTAAAAATGTGATTTGATGGACTTTCAACGTGGGATGATTGTAGGAGCTCGGAGCCATGGAGCGAGTATCACCGGAACCGCCGCATTAGCGAAATGTTTCAAAGCAGCTGTTGTTAAAGTGTTTAAAGACTGGACTGTCAGCCAAAAAACTGGGTCTCTACGTGTAACGTGTGGTCGTCATTGACTACTGACTGCTCGGGCGGAACGGAGAGTGCCCAGACTGGTAACAGACAACTGAAAGGCAACAGTGCAGCAAATTACAGACCATCTTAATCAAGGACCCCCTCAAATGATCTCTGCGCGCACTGTTCGCAGTACACTGCATCGGATGGGATATGGCAGCCGAAGGCCTGTTCGAACACCTTTGCTGTCTACAGTTAACAAGGGAAAACGTCTCCAGATCGCACAGGAGCACAAGAATCGGACAGTCGATAATTTAAAACAATTTATGTGGTCCAATGAATCAAGTTTTGAGTTGCACCATGCCGATGGCCTAGCGAGAATTTGGCGGAAACAGCACGAAAGCATGGACCCTAAACGCATTGCTACAACCCTTCAAGCTGGTGGAGGCAACGTTATGGTTTCGGGAATGTTTTCCTGGCATGCTTTGGGCTCTTTATTTCGTGTCTGTCTGGCACATCATATCTAAACATCGCTGCGGACCAAGTACATCCTGTCATGTGGATGGTTTATCCCAATGGCGATGGCTACTTTCAACAAGATAATGCCTATTTCCATAGTGCTCGTATTGTAAAGGATTGGTTTCAGGAACATACCGGTGAGTTTACTTTGCTTTGGTGGCCCACACAATCTTCAGATCTCAACCCAATTGAGAATTTGCGGTATGAAGTTGAATGAGCCATCAGACAGCTGGATCCTCAACCCTACAATCTCACACTCTTGGAAAGTGCTATTGATCAAGCATGGCCTCAGATTCTACAAATCACCTATCAACATCTCGTGGAGTCCATGTCACGAAGAATCGACGAAGTATTAAAGGCAAAAGGTGGCTCAACGAAGTACTGAGCGGGTGATCATAATAAAGTGGCCACTCAGTGTATGTATTGTGAGTATTATCTGCATATTTACTTTTGTAGCAACACTGAGAACCCAGAAACGTCAGAAATTTCTAGAGTTGCTATTAATTTTTCCGTAACTGTAATTTCAAATAACGTACTTAGATGCTTATTTTCATTTTTTTAAGATTCACGATGTTTGCAGGAACGTGCATGACATTTTACGCAAACCGAATAGGGCCCTGGTAGTCATGGAGAGAAACACTAAGTTCATCTGGCACATTTCAGTTGCATCATTTTATGCTATTTATTTTGTTATGTGATTCCAGTGAGACATTATTATGAAACTTTTAGGTTATGTAGAAAAATAGTGTTTGTTTAATATATATTTTTTCAGATTTTTTAAAAACACGTTTTTTTATTATATAAATTTTAAGATTTTTTTGGATGACCTGGAAATCTTAAAATTTTTAATAGCGTCATATGGCATGTCAATTAAAGGTCCAATTACGGATATTTAAAATGAGTCATAATTCATGAGCCTAGCTCAACTAAAACCAGAGTAATTGGCAATTAAATGTTGGTTGGCGAATGAAATTTCAAGGTTTTTTGAAATTTCAAAAATCAATAACTCAAAAATAGTTGCGTTAAAAATTCTAGAAAAAATTGTGTTTGCTTATATTGATGAGTAGTACAAACATACCAGGTTTCATAAAAATCAAAAATGGTCAGGTCGAAAACGCTGTTTTTCCTTTTTGATTTGACATCGAATGACCTTATAATACTTTATTCATCTCCAACCTTCTCTTCATTTCTCCAATTTACATCTGTGGAATTCATAGTAGAATATTTTGATCTAACTTACGTTCAGCGTTCTAAAAGTACAAGCTCGTTGGCGAAGTAATGTTCTGTTCTGCAAGAAGAGTTTTAGTCTACAAGTAAATTCGTATAACAAAAGAGAAGCTATAAATCGGGTAACGTTAAATTACAGGAATATCTATCTATACTTATACACCGAAGAGACAAACGTTATATCTTGCGGGTTTTTTGCGGATATCCAGGAAACTGCAGGTAAATGACTGCGTGCGTAAAAGTCATGATACAGTATAGTACCTGATACTGAGTTCATTTAAACAACGTTATTCTTGAATGAAATAAGGAATTGCACCATTGTACAAAACAAATTTCGAAGATGTGAATTCGTTTGTTGGTGTACATACGACATGCATGTTAAATCAGATAATATCCGAAAACGTTGAAAATTTCTTCGTTCTAGAGCGTGAATCGAACCCGCGTTTCCCGGATAGCGCCCGAGTATGCTAACCACTACACCATCCAGCACGACCAAGTTTCAAGTTTCAGACTAATCGGAATATAACCACCACAGGATTCGCTAGACGAAGCAACCGGCATTCAAATACAGCATACTCGGGCGCTATCCGGGAGACGAGGGTCCCATTCTCGCTATAGGACGACGAATGTTTCAAGTTTTCGGATATTATCTGACCTTTCGTCCTTGTAATATTTACACCCATAAACGTATTCACATCTTCTAAATTTATATTGCACAATGGTGCAATCCCGTATTTCATTCATTGATATTCTGCGCCTCCGGGGAATCACGGGAATGAATTCTGAACGTTAAGATTCGCTATATACACTGGCGTGCAAAAATTAAGGACGAGACGGTGTTCCGAATGTAACGTCGTACAGAAGTGCTCCACATCCACTCGAATCATACCATAATATCCCCAAGATATAAGAATATGGGAAAAGTGAGCAAAACCGTCCAAACAAGGAATCCAAAGGATACAAAGGCAGTGTATTGAAAAGGTAGCTTCGAGTACAACTGGACAGAAGACAGAAACGTACATGTGACAGCCGGCTGCCAAGAAACATCTAGTTTTTAGTAGGGGTATGATCACCCCTGACTGCGTTGAAAGATTTACAGCGTCTGTACATGCTGAGGACGGGGTCGTCAAGGAGCTGTTGAGGCATCGTGGCCTATTCCTCTTGTAGCGCCAATCGCAGCTGCGGAATCGCTGCTGTCGGCTGATGACGTGCAGCCAAGCATCTCCTGAGAAGGTCCCACACGTGTTCGATTGGATGTAGGTCCGGGCACCTTGCGGACCGATCCATGCGTTGAATATCTTCACTCTCCAACAGCTCTGCGACAGCCACTGTGCGATGAAGTGCAGCGTTGTCGTCCATGAAGATGAACTCAGGACCCACAGCACTTCTATACAGACGCACGTGAGGAAGGAGAACCTCGGTACAATAGCGGACACCAGTGACTGAACCTCCTTGGAAGATGTGGAGGTCAGTACGGTTACCAAGCATGATACCGCCCCAAACGAGAACTCCACCACCTCCAAACCGGTCCCTTTCGATGATGTTGGAGATGCGATTGCATGTTCCCTGCTCTCTCCAGATGTGTTTACGCCCAGAATCGCTCGTCAGACTAAATCGGCTCTCATCCGTAAAGAGAACTCGACTCCATTGCTGATGTGTCCAGTTCTTGTGTTCCTGGCACCAGAGAAACCGCCTTCTCCGATGAGTAGGCGCAATAATGGCACACACCGTACTGGTCGTCGTGCAAATAGACCACCTTTGTGCAGCCTCCTGGCCACGGTAAAACGCGATAACGGACGTCCAGTTGTCTGTTGCATCTGCCTTGCGATTTTTCCCGCTGTCTGCCGTCTGTCTCTTCTCGCCTGTAGGACAATATACCGGTCGTCCGCCACCGTGGTTGTTGCTCGTGGACGACCACTGCTGAACTCTCCGACAGCTGTTCCTGTCGTTTGAAATGCTCTCCAAGCTCGTGAAACGATGCTGTGAGCGATCCCGAACTTCTCGGCCACACAAGTCACACTTCGACTTTCTTTGAACTTCGCAATGACGCGACCTCGGGTATAATCATCCAGATGACGTCTACTGGATTGCCTGTTGGCCATATCTCACAGTGGCAGCAACTCGACGTCGTTCAAACCGATATACACAGTGCAATAGCTTTCAACGCATTGCTGAGCGTACTCCACCCGTGTGTTTTATGCCCTTCAGACACTCCCCTCCCTACGTCATACTGCATATATGCGCATGCCCTACCGTACCGGACCCTAGTCTATCTCTTGAGTGGTCTTTCTGTCTGTTCTGCCTGCTCGTTCCGCTGTTATGCTAGTTTATCATCTTTGTCCTTAATTTTTGCAGACCAGTGTATGAGTGCCAGTTGCTTCGACTAGCAAATCGTGTGATAGTTTATATTAAAATTAATCGGGAACTTGAAACTTGGTTGTTCTGGTTGGTGTATTGGTTAACATACTCGGGCGCTATCCGGTAGACGCGGATTCGATTCCGGCTCCAGGACGACGAAATTTTCAAGTTTTTGGATATTATCTGCCATAACATCCTTGCCATATTACGGATTCAAATAAGCGGATTCACATCTTCCAAATTTGTAGTGCTATTCTTGTTTTTCAGATGGGGAAAACAGCGGTCTTCAGCGAGTTTGGCAAAGGACAAATTGAAATGGCAAGACGACTGTGTCAGAACCTGTCGGAGACGGCAGTGTTCGTGGGGTGGTAACGCTCAGCCGAGGTTAGTACTTTCAAAAAGTCGTCCGAGGAGTGAAAAACCACGAACTGCCAGTAAGGTTTGTTGCCGGTAAAACCTCATCGGTGCTAGAGGTGAGTGAAGGCTATTCCGTAAGGCACCAGCCAACAGAAGGAAAATTGGGGCGCAACTCGTCGGTAATTTCACTGCTGGAAACAAGAGTAATGTGTCACAATATATAGAACGTCGAACCTTGCTGAAAATGGGGCTGCGTAGTCGCAGGACGAGCAGGTTGCCCATGCTAGCCTCAGTTCCCATTCGAAAGTGCCTACAATGGGGATACGAATATCGAAACTGGATCTTGAGTGATTGGAAGAAGGTCATCTGGTTCGATGAATCTCACCTTCGTTCACAGTCGTAAGCACCTGCAATAGACACGCGAGCATCAAAACTGGACCCTGAATGATAGGAAGAAGGTCACCTGGTCCGATGAATGACACCTTGTTTAAAAGTCGTAAGAACCTGCAATGGGCACGCGAGCATCAAAGCTGGACCTTGCATAATTGGAAGAACGTCGTCTGGTCCGACGAATCTCACCTTGGTTCACAGTCGTAAGCACCTACAATGAGCACGCGAGCATGAAAGCTGGACCTTAAATGATTGGAAGAAGGTTGTCTGGTCTGATAAATTTCACCTTGGTTAACAGTCGTAAGCACGCTAGCATCAAATCTGTACCTTGAATGATTGGAAGAAGGTCGTCTGGCCCGATGTATCTCAGTTTGGTTCACAGTCGTAAGCACCTACAATTAGAACGCAAGCGTCAAAATAGGACCACGAATCATTCATTAGAAGAAGGTCGTCTGGTCCGATGAATCTCACCTTGGTTCATAGTCGTAAGCAACTGCAATGGGCACTCGAGCATCAAAGCTGGACCTTGCATGATTGGAAGAAGGTCGTCTGTTCCAATGAATCTCACCTTGGTTCACAGTCGTAAGTATCTACAATGAGCACGTGAGCATTAAAACTGGACCTTAAGTGATTGGAAGAAGGTCACTTGGTCCGATAAATGTCACCTTGGTTAACAGTCGTACGCACTTACAATGGGCACGCGAGTATCAAAGCTGGACCTTGAATGATTGAAAGAAGGTCGTCTGGTCCAATGAATCTCACACAGTCGTAAGTACCTACAATGGGCACGCGAGCTTCAAAGCTGGACCTTACATGGTTGGAAGAAGGTCATCTGTTCCAATGAATCTCACCTTGGTTCACAGTCGTAGGTACCTACAATGAGCACGTGAGCATCAAAACTGAACCTTGAATGATTGGAAGAAGGTCACTTGGTCCGATAAATGTCACCTTGGTTAACAGTCGTAAGCACTTACAATGGGCACGCGAGCATCAAAGCTGGACCTTGAATGATTGGAAGAAGGTCGTCTGGTCCAATGAATCGCACACAGTCGTAAGTACCTTCAATGAGCACGTGGGCATCAAAACTGGACCTTGAATGATTGGAAGAAGGCCATTTGGTCCGCTGAATCTCAGCTAGGTTAACAGTCGTACGCACCTACAATTAGAACGCAAGCGTCAAAATAGGACCTTGAATGATTCATTGGAAGAAGGTCGTCTGGTCCGATGAATCTCACCTTGGTTCACAGTCGTAAGCACCTACAATGAGCACGCGAGCATGAAAGCTGGACCTTGAGTGATTGGAAGACGGTCGTCTGGTCCGATAAATTTCATCTTGGTTAAGAGTCGTAAGCACCTCCATTGGGCACGCGAGCATCAAAACTGGACCTTGAAAGATTGGATGAAGGTCGTCTGGTCCAATGAATCTCACACAGTCGTAAGTACCTACAATGAGCACGTGAGCATCAAAACTGGACCTTGGATGATTGGAAGAAGGTCGTCTGGTCCGATGAATCTCACCTTCGTTCACAGTCGTAAGCACCCACAATGGGCACGTGAGCATCAAAACTGGACCTTGAAAGATTTTAAGATGGTTGCTTTGTCCGATGAATCTCGTTCCCTGTTGCACCACCATCACGGCCGGGGACGTTTGCGTCGTTCAACTGGGGATCTGTTAGTTCCAGGACGCACGCGGGACGAAAAAAAGGTGAAAGAGGAAGTGTAAGGCTTTGGGAATTGTTCTGCTGAGCAATCTGTGGTTCAGTCATTCATGTGCAGGAAACCCTGACGTCTTCGACTTACATAAACTTCATTACAGACAAGGTTCATGCTTTCATGGCAACGTTATTCTCCTCGAATAGTGCCTTTTTCAGCAGATAATGCACCATGCTACACTGGCTGATTGTTCGAGAATGATTCGCAGAAGATGAGGAAGACATCCAGATATTGCCATGGCCTCCAAATTCCCCAGACGTGAATCAAATCAGGCACCTGTGGTTTGGTTGGAACAGAAAATCTGTCCTGCGGCGGCTCAACAACGAACGTACGAGTGCTGAAGTATCTGCTTGTAACAAGTTGGTACCAGACAGTACAAGACACCTTTAGAAACCTTTTAGCGTCTATTTTTATCCGGGTAAAAACTGATTTATCGGTACGGTACGTTCGGATTTTCAAGAGTACTGGATGATATTGCTCTGCATTACCACAGTTAATATATTTTAAATAGATTTCGGAAAAGCTTCTCATTTATGGCATTTATTTTGGAAGAAAAAACAACCTCTCGTCGCATTTCTGTTGTCCGTAAAACAGAGGTGTTTTTAACCCTTAAGGCGGTGACATCCACTTCCGTGAGCAAAAGCAGACAGAGAACTGGTTTCTTCCGTAGCGGACAGAGCTTGAAGGAGTTTTGTCTCCGCCATAGGACAAGGCGATGGGAGTTATTCGGGCAAGTGGAATATTGGAACATGCACTGCTGTCTATTGAAAAACAACTCCAAAAAAGACCTGAGATACTTGAGTAAAATATATAAGGTACATTCTTTATGATATAAGATGCAAGTGATCAGAAGTAAAGACCTGGAAGTGATGTGGAGCAAACAGTACTCACAACTCTGTGTATCCATCATGAGCGGCTCGTATATACGCTGCACCTGCTGGAAGAGGTTCTGGATGTCGCACTACGGAGTGCCATTGAATGTTGTCCCGATTTGTACTAAAGTTCGTCTAGGGTAACTGGCGGTGTAGCCTGACTGATCAGTGGTCGAGCGACCATGTCCTACACCTTTCCAGTGGGCGTCACATCTGACGAATAGCTATGGCGAATGAAGGCGTGGCACATGCCATGAATCAAGGAGCTGTAAGATATTCATCTCCACATGTGTTCGGACATTCGCTTGTTGAAAAATGACACCTGAAACTGTCTGCAGATATGGCAGTACATTAGCCTCCACAACTTCCGCGATGTATGGCCTGCTGAACATGTTTCCTCCAAAGCTTCGGAAGCGGGAACATGAATGGAACCCTAAAGCACTCGATACCAGAACGACATGTGACTGGCCCGAATGATGCTGTGTAATTCATGCGTCCAGTAGCCATTCCTCAGGGTGTTGCCGTAAAAGAATACGTACATCGTGTGTCATTAGGCTGAACACCGACTTGTCAGAAAACACTGTACGCTACCATTCTTTACCTATTGTGACCGTTCTTTGCTCTTCTGCAGCAGTTGAAGTATGAGGTTTAAACCCAAGGGAAGTTGAGGCAACAGACTGCAAACGACGAGCATCGCTGAAGCAAACGGCATCGGTCAGAGCTTAAAGACAACCCTTGAAATGATAAGGATCTCCAACGTTGTGTTAAACCTTGAGACGTACTGTTCGAACCACTAACAACATACAGTGAAGAAGATAATCTTCCTGAGCGCTCTTCTGTCGTTAAGTTCCTGGCCCTTCACGTCGTGCCGTCAGGCCTTCCTCTTCCGCCTGACGTCTCGCGTTTCTTCCAACACGAGCGGCGATGAACGCTTCCTTTCCTTTCTATCTTACATATGCTTACTTACCTTCCTCTTACCACTTACTCTTACTTATGCTTACTTACCTTCATCTTACTTTACTTTCCACTTACCTTACTTACTTCATCTTACCTTACACTACTTACTTCATGTTACTTCATACTCATTTTCCTTCTACGTACTTACTTCATCTTACTTATTTCATCATACCTTACTTTTCACTTACTCTTACTTACGATTTCTTGCATTCATCTTACTTTCATTTTACCTTATCTTCCTCTTACTTACGCTTACTTATTTCATCATACCTTACTTTTCACTTACTCTTACTTACGATTTCTTGCATTCATCTTACTTTCATTTTACCTTATCTTCCTCTTACTTTCGCTTACTTACCTTCATCTTACCTTACTTTCCGCTTACCTTACTTACTATATCTTACCTTCCTTTTACTTACCTCATTTTACCTTACACTACTTATTTCATCTTACTTCATACTCTTCTTCTTTCTACTTACTTCATCTGACCTTACCTTTCAATTACGTTTACATACGCTGTCTTACATTCTTACCTTTCAATTACGTTTACATACGCTGTCTTACATTCATCTTACCTTACCTTCCTCTTAACTTACTTAATCTTACCTTACTTGCCTTTATTTTACCTTCCTTCTACGTATTTCCTCTTATGCATACTCATCTTCCTTCTACTTACTTCATTTTACCTAACTTACCTTTTATTTACTCTTACTTACGTTTTCTTACATTACCTTCCTCTTACTTACACTTACTTGCCTTCCTCTTACCTTCCTTCCTCTCTTACGTACGCTTACTTAACTTCCTCTTTCGATTTCCGCCTCGCGTTTTGTCTAACACGAGCGGCGATATCGCCGAAGGTAAGTCCACCATCTTGCAGTCGGACACTACGGCCTAACTCTAAGATCGTCATCTGTACGTACGGGTCTTGTCCGCTACGGCGGAGGCACTAAGTTTCTACCGCCAGTTCACTCAATAATGCCCGGTAATTGACTAGGGCAACGTGTACCTGTGCGTTTTGATTTTACACCTCCTGAACGGCAGGCACGCCGGCGTGGGGGCTGTAAACCTTTGCACCTCTTAGCGTGGTCTACTCCTGTGAGTTTCAGTCAGATCGCACACGGTTTTTCTAGTATTTCATTTTCAGTAAATAACGCTGTATAATGTTTGGCAGCAATAAAACCGAATGAGATTTAATTGTAATTTGCATTTCTATGTTAATTAGGCTAACACCGATGAGCCATTACATTATGAATATCTACCTAATAAGCTGTAGGACCCCTTTAGCCCGCAAAACAGCGGCCACTCGGCGAGGCATCGATTTGAGGAGGTGATGATAGGTATTCAAGGGTATCTGGTACCGTAATGTCAACAGCAGTTCCTCCAGTTCCCATGCATTTCAGGGTGGTGGTGATTTATGGCAAACCCGCTTTTTCAAGTCGAAACACAAATGTTCGATCGGGTTCATGTCAGGTGAATTTGAAGCCCACGGTATCAACACAAAGTCACCAGAATGTTCCTCGAACTACCCCTTGGCGATTCTGGCAGTGTGACATAGCGCATTATCCTGTTGCTAATGGTCATCACCAGCAGGGAACACAGTTGCCATGAATGGATGAACTTAGTCCGCAACGATGTTCAGATACTTAATGGTCAATGATTGTGCTATTGGGGTAATGGGGCCTAAAGGATCCCCCACAAAAAAAAACACCGTCCACAGCATAGCACCGCAGCCGGCGGCCGGTTTCTGCCCAACAGTGCATAGCCTCAGTTGGAAATCGGCGTATCAGCGCTCGGCCGTCTACGTGATGCACTAGGAATATTGATTCGTCAGACCAGGCCACTTTCTTCCAATCATCCACTGCCCAATCTCGTTGATCTTGGGCGCGTGTTGGTGATGACGTGCAGTGAGCATGGGGACCCAGCTGGATCTTCGGCTACGCAGGCATAATCGCAGAAGGCAGCGATGAACTGTGTGCTGCGACACATTGCCCTGATCACAACTGTTGTAGCTGCGGATGATTTGTCGCACTCTGGTCCTGCGGCCGCTGTGAACAATGCGAGGCTACCTCCTCTCTTCTCTGGCATCAATGAGCTGCGGACGACAATGGGCTGGACGTTGGTTCGTCGTTTGGTGATCTGTTAGCCTACGTTTTGTCATCACTTGATACGTACTCGCTACAGTAGCACTTGAAAAACACACAAGCCGCGCCATTTCCGAGATCCTTGTTCCCAGGCGCTGTGTCATCTGAATTTGTCCTTTATCAAACTTCGACAAATCGGCAGCTTTTCCCATTCTGACTCTGAACACTGTAGTAACCGAAAGCCGATCCTCGGGTTTTGTATACACTGAAGTTCCAGAAAATATGGTACACCAGTCTAATACTTGGTAGGTCCCCAACGGGAGCGCAGGACCGCAGAAATACGACGGGGAATGGACTCCACAAGCTTCTAGAAATATGCTGTAGGGAATGCACATCATATTTCCTGCAGAGCGTTTCACACTTCCGGTGTATTCCGAGGTCTCGGATTCCTGTGGTCGATAGCGCGTTGCATGGCATCCCAAATGGGTTCTATCACGTTCAGATCTGGGGACTTGAGTGGGAATGGCAATACCCCAAACTCAGATGAACGCTCCTCAAACCATAATGGGGCGTCCCGACACTTGCGTGGAGGTGCATTGTCCTCTTGGGACAGGCCCAACCCATCAGCATGAATGCAGGACATGAACGCGTGTACCTCGTTTGAAAGGATGCGCACAGAGCGTTGGCCGGTCACAGACGTTTGTAGACGTACCAGGAGTCCCAGTGAAGTCCAGCTAAACACACCATATATTATTACGGACCCCCCCCAGCCGGTACAGTTCCCTGTTGACAGGCCGGATCCATGGCTTCATGGGGTTTATGCCACACACGAATCCTTCCATCTGCCCGATACAGTTGGAAACGCGACTCGCCAGACGAGGCTACTTGTTTCCAGTCATCAAGTGTCCAGTAACGGTGTTTCCGCGCCCGAGCGAGGCGCATAGCTCTGTGTCGTGCACCCATCAATGGGACTGGAGTTGGGCGTCGGCTCCCAAAGCCCATATCGTGAAGGGTAAGTTGAACAGTCCGGATGCTGATGCTTGTTGAGGCTCCAGCTTTGAATTCCGATGATACCTGCGAGAGTGTTGCACGCTTATCGCGTGAAACGATTCTTGACAGCCGACGATGGTCCCGTTCACCCAATGTCTTTTTACGGCCACACTGGCATCGTAGGTTGGAGGTTTTGCAGGAATTCTTGTAGTCACGGTACATCCTTGCAATGGTCGTCCGTGAAAATCCGAAATTCGTTTGTACCTCCGAAATAGTATGGCCCATTCCTCAAGCGCCAACTATGAAACCGCGTTAAAAATTGCTTAAATCGTTATTACGTGTCATTCTCATGCCGAAAACAGCTCTGACAGCTGGCAAGGATGTCTATCGCTTTATATATGCACTGGCGGACGCAAACGAGTACGCGCATAGGTAGCGTTGCTATGTATTTTGCATAAGCTCGTCTGTACCAGTTTTTCAGGCACTTCAGTGTACATTATTAGAATATACATGATGGGTTTTAAATGCACCTCAGCCACGGTGCAAAATATATTTCCGCTAGATGTATACATCTTACGGAAATGCTAAACCGTTAAACAGCTGAGATGGCTTTACCAGCAACACTTATTCATAAGAAATTCTTTTTTCATTGGGTAAATAAATAACTAAACTTTATACATTATATTACTTAAGACAGAAAAGAAATCTTACCTGTATGTCAGAAACAGCAGAAACCAGCAGGTAGAAATAAATGATACTTTTTTTTGTTCCAAAATGTTCTAGCATTTTCTTCTGCTGCAGTGGGAAATGAACGTTTTATGTTATTATGAGTGTTATTTCGTTTTTCTCGGAAAAAGAATCACAATAATAAATACACTGCTGGCCACACAAAAGGCAACACCAAGAAGGACACGAGATAGCAAAGCCAGATTTACAGGACACATAACAACAGATACAAAGATGAAACGATTGAGCTTACAGACCCGTGCTGCTTACGGAACAAGCATACATCAATAGTTCGTGTGGCCCCCATGGCAGACAATAACGGCCGCTACACGCCGCGGCATCGAACGAAAGAGGCTTTGGATGTGGGCTTGGGGTATGTCGGTCCAGGCTGCTTCCACACGTTGCCACAGTTCATCAGGCGTAGCCGCGGGTGGTGCTTGCCGGGCCACTCGGTTGCCGATCAGCAACCAGACGTGTTCTATGGGCGATATATCGGGAGAACAGGTGGGCCACGGCAGCAGTGACACCTGGTGGGCCGTGAAGAATTGTTTCACGATGCGGGCCACGTGCGGGCGCGCATTCTCCTGTTTAAACGTGGCCGCTGGAAGGTTGTGCTGGTAAGGGAGGACTACAGGCTCCAAAACGTCGGAGATGTAGCGGTGGCTGTTGAGTGTACCGGCGATGCGTACCAGAGGGATGCGCGTGTCATATCCAATTGCGCCCCAAACCATAACGCCAGGCGATGGACCGGTATGGCGATGCATAATGCAGGCGTCATACAGTCTCTCGCCGCGGTGCCCCCACACGCGGATCCGACCATTGTGATGTTGCAGGCAGAAGCGGGATTCGTCGGTGATGACAATGTCGTGTCAGTCCGTAGTCCAGGGGCGGCGTTCAACGGCCCACTGCCGCCGCACTCGCCGCTGGTGTAACGTCAATGGTAATCGGAGCAAAGGGCGCCGTGCGACAAGTCCCCGCTCCTGCTGACGACGTCGAACGACACGTGCTGACACAGGTTGTTGCGCAACACGCCCTAATTCCTGTGCTAACATTCGTGATGTGATGGTGCGACCAGTCAATGCCCGCCGCAAAACATGCCGGTCCTCTCGTTCGGTGGTGTGCCGCGTATGCGGCAATCGCTCACGTCGGTCGGTCTGTCCGTCCGTCCTGCACCCACCGAATCCATACTCGCCTCACTGTGGCTGGATGTCGTCCCTCACGGGCGCCGATGTCTTGGTAAGATAAACCGCTGTCGCTATAAGCCACTATTCGTCCTCTGTCGAACTCCGAAACGTGCTGGAGTGACGGCCGTGTTCTACGACGAAGCATCAGGAAGCTTCCCACGCACAGGTCCGGCAGCACAACACATTTCCACTATTTACACCACGCCTTCTGTGCACTCTTCTTATAGTGTTTCTCGGTGGCATGCCGGACGCACATGATTTGCATATGCCCTGCAATGCCAATCGTTTGCATGTCCTCTCGCGGGCGACGCATGCTGCGAATTTCAGGCCAATCGGACGCTTCCTTCTTGGTGTTGCATTTTGGGTGGCCAGCAGTGTAGAAATAATAATGTATTAACAACTTCACAACGACACACCAATGTACTTCACGTGCAGATCAGAACAGGGACGCCGAGACCCTTTGGGTCTTATGACTAAATCATTTAAAGGCCTATTCTTTCCAGTGGGCTATGGTAGACTGCGAATGACGTCACAAGTTCTGGCTCCAATATCAGAAAGGGAAATGTCACATGATCTTAGACAAAAAGCTAAAAAAATCCCCAATTTCTAACCCGTGAGAAACTAATTAAATTATTTAGTAGATTCTACGCTAAAGAGCAATTGAATTAGAGTCAGCTAGCGTTATGCAAATGTGGCTCAGTGGGCGGCCCTGTAAACAGAAACGATATGACATATGCAGCGATCCGACAATATAAGGAGCGATGCGACGGGAATCAGTAAACGTCGGACGCAGTATGGGTAAGACGAAGGATCTAAGCGTATTTGTTCGTGGGAGAATTGTCGGGGCCCGACGACTGGGTTACTCCATCTCGGAAGTCATGCAGGCACTGGGATTTTCATTAGCCACTGTGTCATGGGTGAACCATGAGTACATCGAATCCGGTAAAACCATGCCTGCAAAGGCCAACTGACGTGAACAACAGCGTGTGGATGAACAAGTTCATCGTCGGCTAGCTCGCATTGTAACAGCGGATAGACGGGTCACAGTGCAAGAAATCACCCGGCAATTTAACGCTGGTGCACAAAAAACATGCAAGGAGCAACACCATCCAGAACCATTTCCTCGCTATGGGGTGCAGAAGCCATCGTCCCACGAGGGTACCGCTGCTGACCGCACACCACAGGGTGCAAAGATTAGCATGGGCATGGGAACAACGCCACTGGACCTTAGACATCTGCAAAAATGTTGCCTGGACTGATGAGTCGAGATTCACGTTGGTACATGCGGATGGCAGGATATGAGTACGGCGCAAACCACATGCAGCGATGGATCGTTCTTGCCAGCAGAGTGCTCTTAAAGCTGGTGGGGGTAGCATTCGCGTCTGGGGACTGTTTACGTGGACTGAAATGGGACCCCTGGTACGTGTGACATTGTCCCTCACAGGTCGATGTTACCGAGATATCCTGGACGATAATTTGCTCCCGTTTGTGCGTCTTCAACATCCCACTGGGGACCTCATCCTGCAACAAGACAATACACTGTGCCATCACTCCCGAATTGAATCCGAATGGTTAGATGAACAGTCTACCGACGTGACCTCTATTCCTCTGCCAGCTAGGTCACCTGATCTCAATCCCATCGAGCACATCTGTGATGCCATCGAGATAGATGTTCGTGGCTCTGACCACCCTCCATCAAATCTTCGTGAACTGTGGGAGCTTGTTCAGGGGTCGTGGATCCATGAGACTTTCCAACGCTTCCTGTGTCTTTTCGATTCCATGCCAAGACGAATCACCGCCTACATCAGGGCGAAAGGTGGTGCTGCACGTTACTAGACAGGTATCTCTAATTCAATTGCTCTTCAGTGTATATCTATATGGTAATAAAGGGATTCCAATTTATTATTTAGTAGATTCTAAGTCTATATGCTAATAAAGTGATTCAGTTAGTAGATTCTAAGTCTATATGCTAATAAAGTGATTCAGTTAGTAGATTCTAAGTCTATATGGTAATAAAGTGATTCATTTAGTAGATTCTAGAAAAACTGGAGATAACAGATACGTATGTTTATCTTGGACAGCAGATATCAAGTGAGGGTCACATTGATGAAGAAATTAATCGGCGTACAAAACTTGCCTGGAGAGCTTTTGGAAGAAACAGCATAATTTTCAAGAGCAATATGCCATTATGTCTTAAAAGAAAAGTGTTTGATCAATGCATCCTTCCAGTGCTTACGTATGGTGCAGAGACGTGGACCTTAACTAAAAGAGACATACAAAGGCTGCAGACAACTCAAAGAAGCATGGAGAGGTGCATGCTTGGTATAACCAGGAGAGATAAGAAGAGGAACTCGTGGATCCGAAAAATGACGAGAGTGGAAGACATCATGATCAGAGTTAAATCCCTGAAATGGCAATGGGCTGGACATACTGCCAGAAGGACAGACCATAGATGGACAGCCGAAATTTTAGATTGGATTCCAAGGGACAGGAAAAGACCCAGAAAAAGACCACATGGGAGATGGGTGGATGAAATTCGTAAATATGCGGGAGTGACATGGAGGAGACTGGCACAAGACAGACCGTTGTGGAGGAAACTTGGGGAGACCTTCGTCTATAGTGGATTAATAAAGGTTGGATTCATTTAGTAGATTCTGATATCTATATGGTAATAAAGTGATTCATTTAGTAGATTCTATGTCTATATGGTAATAAAGTGATTCCAATTAAATTATTTAGTAGATAATTTAATTGGAATCACTTTATTACCATATAGGCATAGAATCTACTAAATGAACCACTTTATTACCATATAGACGTAGAATCTTTATTACCATATAGACATAGAATCTACTAAATAATAAATTGGAATCACTTTATTACCATATAGACATACACTGAAAAGCAATTGAATTTATGTCTATATGGTAATAAAGTGATTAAGTTTGGTCCACCATTTCACTTGCGTTTTCCATATTTGCAGTAATGATTATCATATTTGTTGAAAAATAATCAATATGGAGGTTCAATTCCCAATCTAGGAGAAACCGAGTGCCTATTAAAGAAATAATACATTCATTCGCGTTAAAAACTGAATCTACGTATTTAAAATTTTTCACAAATATTCATCGCATTATTCTAATCATGGACTATAATAAAGTCTACCTATGCACAGAGGTACATATTTTAAGTAAACTTACTCTGAGTGCGGTAACGTCATTTCCGTGTATTTTACATAGCAATTAACTGTGTACTTCTGGATTTCCCACATTATAATGCAATGGGAAAATTATATCTCTGCATCATAAATTATCAATGAGAACACTACTTTACATAAAGAATTAAGTACAAACGTAGCCGGTTCATACAGGAATACACATTAAACAAATGATTTCCTTAATCCTAACGACTGATCTTTTAACTCCGAAATGGTTGCAATTAAATTTCTATAAATGACAATTCCTTAATTAATATCTCCTTAGGCTTATTACTCTAAAAAACGCACTTGTTACCTACATTATTTACTAAATGGGGATATTCCAAAGTAGCTGGTTAGGTCATATGAAGGCACTAAAACTGGATAACACGAATCACTTCGGCCTAATGTCACGTGATCTGACTGCTCTCGTGTTGGGACCACGGCCGCTCAGTGGCAGCAATTGCCAGTGCGCCGTCTATCGCTATATAGGTCGAAGGTCTGGACAAACAGATACAAACTGTGGTAACAGTCAACGAAACAGTGGCCAAGCCAGCACAGAACTACATGAGCATAAAGACAATCAGCTGATCGTGTCTCTCAAATCAATCTCCACTTCTTTAAGTACTGGGGAATATAACCAGGCTACAACAGATGACGATGGCTCTAGCATTTCTCCAACAATCGAGAGAGAGAACTTAGCCAATCGAGTGAAGCTCAAGAAAAACGTTCTAGAGGGAAAGTCACAGTTCCCGTCATATGTGAGAAAGCGACGATAGCGCAAGAGTGAGGGGACCAGACAATCAGTAATTCGCATAGTCTGTCCTTTCAAGGCGACTTCGAAGGCAGAAAAAGTTGACACACAAATTCAGCGCTCCAAAAGTCCACCCTCATCAATCTCAAAGTGTGACGCTCCCTGCCCCGAAAGGAGAATTATCAGAAAACCACACCTCCTACCTTTTTCAAACTATAAACATGTCAATAAAGATACAGAGGAGGTTACAACATTCACAGGAGGTTAATGGCACTGAAACAACATTCAGAGAGGCACGTTACAACATTCAGAGAGAAGAACTAAGGAATTTTCTAACTGACAAAACTTATTTTCATTTCAATAGGCAACTGTTTCTCTTAGAATTTCCACTCAAGGAAGGTTTATTCGCATTACCTCTTCTCAAAATAGTTACAGGCCACGTACTAGAATCGGAAGCGAAGGGGGTTCGCCACAGAACCTGATTGTAAAGTGGACATGGTTTAGGAGTACAGCACAAGGAAGGGCAAACGGGCATCGCGGAAGAGGTTCAAATAGCAGGGAAGACAGAATGAAAAAAAAAATGACTTTATTTTTAACGAAGAGTTCTATGCCACGGATCCTCCGGCTTAACGTGCCGACAGAAGCTTGGAGGGTTTTTAGTGTTCGGAACTGTCAAGCTAGACCTTCGAACAACAGACCATCAGCCGACTGTCCAACAACTGATATATCGCAGCCAAGTTGTTGAAAAGTATCAATTATCGGCACTTGTTCTAGGGTAGGGCGACAGCCAGTACCGTAGGACAAGCACAACAGCCATGCCTCAGCGGGGTTTGAACCGAGACCCCTTCACGGACGAATAGTCCTAAGCCAGCGCTTAGACCACTGCGCCACCAGGGCGGCTGAGGTGGGGAGTTTAACGACCACCGTGAGCAACTCAATGGGCTATTAGTAGTGGCCCGTCCCTAATCTAGGGTCACTTGTTCCAGGGTATGGAGAGAGTCAGTAGCGAAAGGGAAACACAACAGCCATGCCTCAGCGGGATTCGAACCCGGATCCCTTCACGGACGAGTGGTCATAAGCCAGCGCTTAGACCACTGCGCCATCAGGGAGGCTTCGGTGGTGGCTTTAACGACCACCTTGAGCAACTCAACGAGCTATCAGCAGTCGCCCGTCCCTAATCTAGGGTCAGTTGTTCCAGGGTAGGGAGAGAGCCAGTAGCGTAAGACAAACACAACAGCCATGCCTCAGCGGGATTCGAACCCGGACCCTTTCACGGACGATTGGTCATAAGCCAGGGCTTAGACCACTGCGCCACCAGGGCGGCTTAGGTGGGGAGTTTAACGACCACCGTGAGCAACTCAATAGGCAATAAGCAGTCGCCCGTCCCTAATCTAGGGTCACTTGTTCTCGGGTTGGGAGAGCGCCAGTACCGTAAGAAAAACTCAACAGCCATGCCTCAGCGGGATCCAAACCCGGACCCCTTCACGGGCGAATGGTCATAAGCCAGCACTTAGACCACTGCGCCACCACGGCGGCTTAGGCGGGGGTTTAACGACCACCGTGAGCAACTAGATGGGCTATAAGCAATCGTCCGTCCGTAATTTAAGGCCACTGACTCTAGGGACAGGAGAGAGCCAATGCCATACATCAAACATAACAGCCATGCCTTACCGTGATTCAAACCCGAACTTATCTCGGACGAATTGTCAGAAGCCAGCTCTTAGACCACAGCGCCATGGAGGCGGGATCTCGGGTACATTTTTGATTGCTAGAGGAAAAGTAGTCTTCACGATCAAAATCATTAGGCTGCTGCTAAAATACACTGCCGGACAATTGCTAAGGACGGATGACATTAGCAACGATAGCTACCATAAAATGGAAGGCAGGAAAATGTGGAAATTAGCGTAAGTGCGGGATACAGTAAGACGTGTTGTGCGTATGCAAATTTTGGATTGCCGAACTTGTTCGTAACGTCATAGCGCTGATAAGAGATATAAAGGATTTGACGCGTATTGACCGTTGTTGTTCAAATGCAAAGTTGGATGGGAAAGAATCAATTGACGAACTTGCAATTTTCAGTATGTCTTCCCTACATCACCTAGATGATTTTACGCGTGGCCGTATTATTGGCAAGATTGAAGAAGGGCGAAAAATAACAGATGTTGTCAGGGAGTTCGACGTCAGCCACAGTGTTATTTCAAGGCTTTGGAAATCATTTCAAACAAATGGAGAGTGTAGCAAACGTCACGGGGGAGGTCGTTTTCGCAGTACGACACCTGCAGAAGATCGGTACATAGCGCTATCAACAGAAGGACACCGGCGTAGCACAGCTAGTGAGGTAGCAAATCAGTTTATGGCTGCTACTGGCAAGCGGATCTCCCGAAAAACTGTCGCCAGACGTTTGCATGAAGGAGGACTATACGCCCGCCGTCCTGTTGTGTGCAACCCATTGTCCAGACGTCACTGTACCGCCCGTTTGAAATGGTGCCATCCACATCGCAATTGGACTGATAACGACTGGTCTGCTGTCCTCTTCTCAGATGAGAGTAGATACAGTCTATCGTCTGATTGTCGACGACAACTGAACTGGCGTGATAGTGGTACTGCATATTGTCCAGCAAACATAGAGGAAAGGGACCGATATCCGACATGTAGTGTCATGGTATGGGCTGGCATCATGATCAATGGCCGTACGTCCTTCTATGTGCTTCCAACTGGGACTATGACTGGCCAACGATGCATTAATTATGTTCTGCTACCTCAAGTTCGCATGTTCCGTGGTGCTGTCGGTGATAGATTCATTTTCATGGACGACAACGCAACATGTCATCAAACAGTCGCTGTCCAGGAGTGTCTTGAGAGCGAGGATATTCAACGCCTCGTATGGCCAGCACGTTCTCCAGATTTGAATCCCATTGAAAATGTGTGGGATGCTTTGGGGTGGAGTCTTGCTGGTCACCAATGCCCTCCAATAGACAAGAACATCCTCATCCGTGCACTGACAGAGGAATGGGATAAATTACCCCAACAGCTGCTTGATAATGTTGTGCAAAGCATGACACGACGTGTGGAATCTGGCATCACCCTCCATGGTGGCCATATCCCGTATTGACATCTTACGCCGGAACTCATGCGGACGTTAATTGCATTTTTTTCACGTTTACGTATTCTGCACAAAATGGCCTGTTTGTCCCTTGAACACATTCCAAAGCCTTCTGGATTTCAAATCACAATAAATTGTCTTTTTTGTAATGTCCTGGCATTCTGACATTATTTTATTTCACTTGGCATCCAACCACACTTACTTTTTTATGCGCTATATAGCCGTTTATGATCCGTCCTTAGCAACTGTCCAGCAGTGTACTTTATCATCTCATTGGTTGAGTTCTCGTCGGTGCTGCTTAAATTTAGTTAGTGATTCGAAAACGTGATGGTCGTTTGCTTCAATTTTATGTTGACGAGGACGTCATTCTAAAATAAAAATGAAGCTTTAGAGCGACTTATACAACTAACCACTGAAGCATAATGGACTCATTCGAGAAGCGAGGGTATCCAGGGGAATGATTTCTTCCTAGCATCCAGTCAGCCAAGGCAATAATCATGTGTAATACAATAATGATATCAAAGTTCGATTTCTTGTTCTTAATGGCATAATTTGAAGGTAAAAGAAATTTCTATTACGAAAGACTATTGAATGCTCCCTTCCACATACGAGGTTGCATGGATGCTGCGCATGCGCTGAAAGCTGTCGTCTCTCAGCTTTGTCCCTCTTGCTTAATTGTGCAAACAAACGATTAGATGACGACTGATAAGATCGGAAAGAAAAGAACTCAATCAGCTGGACATGATGTGATAAAATGAGCTAAACAAATAGCACATTGAGTACAAAACTGCCGGCATTTTTAAAGTGGAAATAATGAAACACAAATTTTGAAGACGACAATCCGATATTTGGCGTAAATGTGACAAGGATGGTAAGTCAGATAATATCCGAAAACTGGAAAATTTTCATCGTCCTGCAGCGGGACACGAATCCGCGTCTCCCAGATAGCGCCCGGGTATGCAAACCACTACATCACCCAGAACGACCAAGTTTCAGGTTTCCGATCAATTTCAATATAACCATCACAGGATTCGCTAGGAGGAGCAACCGGCTTTCATGTTTAGCGAATCTGGAGGTAAATAATCCTATCCCGTGATTGCCTGGAGAAGCAGATAAATCATGAAAGAAATACGGGATTACGCCATATAATACAAATTTTGAAGATGACAATCTGATTTGTGGCGTAAATATGACAAGGATGGTAAGTCAGATAATATCGGAAAATTTGAAAATTTTCATCTTCCTGGAGCGGGACTCGAATCCGCGTCTCCCAGATAGCGCCCGAGTATGATAACCACTACACCATCCAGAACGACTAAGCTCTAAGTTTGCGATCAATTTGAATATAACCATCCCGTATTTCTTTCATGATTTATCTGCTTCTCCGGGCAATCACTGGGTAGGATTCTTAACCTCCTGATTCACTAAACATGAATGCCGGTTGCTTCTACAGTACTTTACCTGCATCACGATTTCACAGGATTCGCTAATCTTGTGATGGGTATATATTTAAATTGATCGGAAACTTGAAACTTAGTCGTTCTGGGTGGTGTAGAGGTTAGCATACCCGTGCGCTATCTGGGAGACGCGGGTTCCAGTACCGCTCGAGGACGATGAAAAGTTTCAAGTTTTCGGATATTATCTGACTTACCATCCTTGTCACATTTACGCCAAAAATCGGATTGTCATCTTCAAAATTTATATTATATGGCGTAATCCCGATTTCTTTCAGGAAATAATGAAACTAACTTCTCAAATAAACAAAACTAGATGTTTCACAGATTTCTAAGTTGATTTCTGTAATTAGCTGTTTATGCAGTACTTTTCTTGGACACCCGATGTGATTGCCACTTGCCATTTGTAATGATTTAGTTTGCTCTAAAACCTGATTATCAGTTTTTAAAAACAACTATGTTATATCACACAGTTTGTGCAATATTTACTTAAAATCACTATGATTCCGGTTATGAAACTCAGTTGTGAAATGGAGAAGCCTAACTTCATTGACTTCAACGTCATCTGTCAGATTTGCAGCTCTGTGTTTTCTTTGGAAACGGAAGAAAGTTGGCAGTAACGTTTCTTAAAGTAGCTTCATTTTAATAATCGCGAATGCTGAAGCAATATTTCACTTACATGAATAAACAGACAAAAAGGAAAGACCCCAAATGAATACTTTCTGTAAAAGCAAATGCTGTTGCAATCGGTTACTGTTTTCGGCAAGAAACAGATATTAACGTTATGAAGCATTGATACACTGCACTGCCCCTTCTGTGACGTCATTTGAAGTATCACAATGCAAGAAGTTTACCTCAGGGAGGTCAGACTACTTTACGGATTTTCCGTTGTTATCTGTACGGCTTTAAAAACCTAATTTCAAAAATGGCGATTCATCAACACACATATCTAGGTGAAATCGTGATGCAGGTAAAGAACATAGCTAAAAGTATAGGAAAAACCTTTTTTTCTTTTAACGATGGGTAATGGCTAAGTTTCAGTAATTTATCTGTGAAACAAAACACATTAATTAAAAGGCCAAACTGTTTATTCACTAAAGCATTCGATATGATCGTTCAAAGACAGCCAAATGGTTTTGTTTATACGTGCGGACTTGACATTTAGGAAAGCGTTTTATGCTTGTGACGAGACCCACATTATAGATATGGCTTGTTAGCTATACAACGTGAAACCGTCACCAGGTGGCGCAGCTGTACGGCTTTAAAAACCTAATTTCAAAAATGGCGATTCATCAACACACATATCTATGTGAAATCGTGATGCAGGTAAAGAACATAGCTAAAAGTATAGGAGAAACCTTTTTTCTTTTAACGATGGGTAATGGCTAAGTTTCAGTAATTTATCTGTGAAACAAAACACATTAATTAAAAGGCCGAACTGTTTATTCACTAAAGCATTCGATATAATCGTTCAAAGACAGCCAAATGGTTTTGTTTATACGTGCGGACTTGACAATTAGGAAAGCGTTTTATGTTTGTGACGAGACCCACATTACAGATATGGCTTGTTTGCTATACAACGTGAAATCGTCACCAGGTGGCGCAGCTGGACAGCCACGCGGCAGCATGACAATTTGATCAAAATTTCGGCAGCTTAGTTCCATAATTGGCGTGATACGTGTCAAACATTATACTTGAAATTTACTTAGAAAGTCACCAAAATTTCTAGTATGCAATCTATATTTGAACTTTTAGCACGTCTTCTGTAAAAAAAAGATCGTGCTTATGTTATCGGTTTGTCCGTCTCTCTGTAGACACCATATCTCTGCAACTATTAGTCCGATTTGAAATATTCTTTTTCCATTAGGAAGCTTGAAATATGAGAATGATGATCGTTCATTCCGTTTTTTTCTTTTACGATGTCCAATTTCGCAGCTAGAGGGAGTAAATGCGGATGATGTCGAATTCAAAATACATTTTTATTCCATATATTTGCTTCTAAATATCCGATTGAAAACATTATTTTGTCTTTCGATTCCATTTATGTCGAAGAGAATTTTAGGTATAGTTACTTTTTCAATTACGCATAGATTTTCCGCTAGCAGAGGTAAACGTAAATTACGTTTAACCCGATATCTCTTCTTCTAGAACTCAGATTTGAAATTTTTTTCTTCAGCGGATACAGCTCCTGATGAAAAATATTTCGCATATAATTTAAATATTTTGGTAAAAAATACTTTGGAAACCAGGAGGCGTAAGTATTAATTTTTGCTTCTGATGTATTTGCCATAAAAGCTGAGCTTCTAAAATCTCAATAGAAAAAATTAATTCGTACACCGGTTCCAGTCACGTCGATAAACCTTTTTCGAATAATTTCCTCTTAAAATATTGCATGGCTTCTCCGCCAGGGGGAATAGACGTATATCTTATTTTTGTCAGTACCTCTGCTTCTAAAAGTCCGATTTGAAAAAATTGTTTTTTTATTTGATAGAGTTTCCGGTGTGACATGTTTTTCAAATAATATCAGAATTTTCAAATAATTCATAAACTTTCCGCTAAGTGGCGTTAAGGTAAATTGCGTTTCCCCCGATATCTCTGCTTCTAAAACTCTGATTTGAAAAATTCTTTCTGAACCTGATACAAATCCTGATGGGAAATCCTTTGTATATACAGTATCTACCAACAAGTAATTGGACACCTGTGATAGCAAAGGAAAACGAAGTTTATTCACCTTCAATAGTTGGTGGAGCCTCCACGAGCGGCGATTACAGCTGCGACCCTCAGGGGCATACTCTCAACCAGGCGTTGTACGACGGCTAGCGGTATTTTCTACCACTCGGCTTGGAGAAGACAGGTCAGTTTCTTCACCGATTTCGGACGGTGGGGTCGCCCCTTAAGTCGAAGCTCCAAATCGTCCCAGAGGTGCTCGATAGGGTTAAGGTCCAGGCTCTGCGCAAGGCAGTTCATTCGATTAACCCTATTGTCACCATACCAAGCCATGGTGGACCTCGCGACATGATAGGTGGCATTGTCATCCTGAAATTTAACATGGGTCAACCCCGTAAAACTGCCACAATGTAGGAAGCGCATGGTCATCCAAAACGTTGCAGTAGGTCTCGGCGTTGAGTCTACCAGGAATTGTGACTAAGGGTCCCGTGCCATACCAGGAGAAACACCCCCATAGCATAATTCCACCGCCGCCGAACTTCACAGTTGGCACAATACATTCCGGCACGAGGCGTTCTCCACGCAGACGCGAAGACGAGACCCTGCCAACCGAACGGTAGAGGGAAAACCTTGATTCGTCGCTCTAGAGGACCTATTTCTACTGTTCAACGGTCCACTGTCGACGTTCTTTGCACCACCTTAGCCGAGAAGCGCTATTGGACTTTGTGATCAAAGACTTGGCGGCAGCACGTCCATGATATCCGAGCAGATAGGCTTCTTTACAGATGGTGTTCATCGAAAGAACACTCCCGGATGCCTGTTGAAACTCCTCGTGGATGTGGCCCATCGATTTGGTACGGTTCTTCCGAATTTCTCTGGCCAGCACTCGTCGGTCTCTAACTCCCAGTTTTGTGGGTCTGCCGGGTCGGGGCACATTCCGACAGTCACCTCTCATCTTCCACTTGCCAATCACGTAGGACACTGTCGATTTTGGGTACTTCAACTCGCTGGTTATATCACGTATGGATCGGCCATTTCAGTGATACCCGAAGTTTACACCTTTCTCGAAATCAGAGAGCTCCGAACTGCGCGGCATCTTGCATGCGACTGGTTGTGTTGTTGTTTCTCACACGGTATTTAACGGCGGCGGCAGTGACGTGTATCAGGACCGCAGATATCGTCGATTGCAGGGGTGTCCAATTACTTGTTGGTAGATAGTGTATTTCTAATTTTAGTAAAAACATGGTTTTTCCACTAGCGGGCGTAAGTTTTAATTATCGATTCTAATGTATTTGCAGCAAAATCTGTTTCCAAAATCTCGACTTAAAGAAATTCGTTTCAGGACAGATACGTACTCACGCCTACAAAACTTTTTAGAAGTATTTTCTTTTTAAAATAATGCTTGGTTTCTGGACAGGGGGCCTGTAGATGTACATCTTATTTTTGTCAATAGTCCTGCTGAGTATAGAACAGTAAAAAATTTTATTCGAGCAATGCAGATTTACGAGAGAAATGCCCTACTGTTTAGGAAAATTCTGCTTAGAACACTGTTTTAAACATTTCTCCTAAACACGTTCATTTCTGAAGATACATAAACAGTTTGAAAAAACATTTCTGACGCACTGGATAACTATGCCTCTAAACTTCGGTTAATTGAGAAATAATTAACCGAAATTGGTTAATTTTGATTAATTGTGCTTCTGATACTGGCCTTCTGCCTCTTGCCCACTCTTGTCATTCATCCTGTTGCGGGTTTCCACCCTCTGAGATTTCGTGAAAAATGATCTATAGTCCCCATTGCTTAAACTACATTCTCTTTGATTTTTCTCTTCGAATTGAATTTAGGATTTACATACACAAGTTTTAAAATTTTTTATCGAATTATTGGAAGGTTCGGGTGCGAAAAAAAAAAAAAAAAAAAAAAAAAAAACTACAAGCTAAGTTTCCACTGAATGATTCCAAATTTTTTAACAAAAGGCAATATCTACGTATCAGTGTAGTTATTCTTCACAAGGAACACGTGTTTGATTTGGGCCGTCCCACCTTTGTCGATGACCTCACGCATGCGACCAAAATTCGTAGTGGCAAATTCACTCATGATGCCAATAATCCACCAGCACCTTAGTAAAGATTTCGTAGACAGCACATATACAATCCTCTATGTAGTTCCTGAGATACTTGAAATATCCTCTTTTATGCAGAAGGATCTTTATAGCATTATTACAATCAGTGGTGGAAATGAGCCGGAACGCACCGGAACGCCGATCCGGGAGTGAAACCCCGCGTTCCGGAAGCAAAATCCTGCGCTCCGGCGTTCTGGAAGCAAAACCAGGCGTTCCGGTGTTCCGTTATCGACACCAACAGAAAGGGAGCATTTAATTTTCATAAAACATTTCGCAATGCATTATAAATTTCAATTAATGACACCATCTTGTATTAATTGTTCGTCATTTCAATTTTCTCTTTTATTATTTTCCTCTAATGAAGCTCACTCACCATTTGTGTAGGTACTACCGGAGTTGTAGCTGTAGTTCTTAAAAAATGTTCTCTTCGCCGTTTGGCGTCCTTCCTTTGCTATTTCCCGCCATGGTGACGACTGCAACGCCGCTTAATTCCACGATGAGTGCGAAGTGTTTGCGTGAGAGCGAAGGTCATGACAGGAGCTGATTGCTCGATGACCTTGCAACCTCTCTCCACTCTTGGCATAAAATGACTTCGAAGTTCCTGTAACCTGGCAACGAGCTTAATTACTACACTCTACACATGCTGTCACTTCAACTCCAGCTCCTGTTGCGGTAGGACGTGACTTTTGGACTGATATTGTAGTCGTTGTTGTAAGTTTTAATTTGTTCTTGTGTGAGAAAAGAGGACAACTGAAAATAATGAAAAGAAATCTAACAGATTTCTTTGGGAAAAAAGATGAGTCAAAAGGAAAAAAACAGGACTTGGAAATTTGGAAACCTTCCCCCCTTCCCTTCTGTTCAAGCTCGGACTCCGTGTGAAGTATCACCAAGAAAATCGCCGAAAATACAAGAGTCAAAGGAAATCACTGCATCAAGAAGTTCATTAAGAAGAATCTGAATCTCGGCAAACTCAACAAATGGTAAACCCGAGTGTTGGACTGAGGATCAAAGTAAGCATTTTTTGAAAGAGTACTCTTGGCTTGTTTTAAAAAATGGGTGTTTATAATGTGCCGTCTGTAAAACCGCCGGGAATATGAACGTTTCAGAATTTTTAACTGGTGCAAGGCTGTCTAAGGAGTGGATAGATTGCAAAGTTAGATCTACGGCTGACGATAAGAAGAAGCAAATACGGCTCTAAGGGAAAAATAAAGGAGCACAGAGAAAGTCACGCTCATAAAGAAGCTTCTAGAATGAACGTAAAACGTTCTGAAGGCGTCTTTGAAAATATTGTTGAAAAAGTAAATAAAAATAAAGTGGACAATACGTACCAAATATTCAATACCGCATATTTCATTGCGAAGAACAATAGACCTTTTGCCGATTTTCCTGGTTTGATTGATATTCAAAAGAAAAACGGCACTGAGATGGGGAGGATATTGCAGTCTAGGAAGACATGTACGGATATTTGCGATTCTATAAGAAATGACATGCGTAAAAAGCTTTGTGAAGAAATCGTCTCCCAAAATATAAAATTCGGTTGATGAATGTACAAATGTAAGCCGACTCTCAGTACTCATAATCTGCATAAGAATGTCCATAGATCCGGATGACATAAATGTCCAAACTCTATTTTTTGACTTGGTTGAATTACACGATTTAAAAGCAACAGCAATAACTGAATCGATTATGAACTGCTTGGTGAAGTACTTTCCAATAGAACTTATTTAAAATAATCTGATATCTTTCACTTCCGACGGAGCTGCAAACTTCACAGGTTTCATATCTGGTGTGGCTCAACAGCTTAAAACAAATTCCCGAACTTATTATATATGGCATTGTGCAAATCATAAGTTAGAACTTGTTGTCGGGGACGTAATTAAAGAGGTTTACAGCATACAGAGTTTTAAATCGTTTTGCGATAAATTGCACTCTTTGTATCACGCTTCACCTAAGAACGCTCGCCAGTTGCATCACTATGCTGAAGAAATTGCAGTTCTGTTTTCTTCAATCGGGAGAGTTCTTGGAACAAGATGGGTCGCATCTAGTGAGCGAACAGTATCTGATGTCTGGAATAAGTTTCCAGCCTTGGCTTTGCATTTTAAAGCTACATCTGCTGATGCTTCAAGGGATAGTAAAGAAAGAAGCATGTTTTCTGGCTTACTGAAAAGACCTACGAGCACATGCTTCCTGGAAAATTTGGCACTAATGAAAACCGTCTTAAAGGGACTTAGTTCATTGTCACTGCGTCTTCAAGGAAATTCTGTATCGTTACCAGAAGCACATTCGCATATTTCCCTTACAGTGAAAGTTTTCCAAGGTTTAGCTGATGGTGGTTTTGACGAGTTTTATTTAGTAGCATCAGATGCCATAAAAAATATGGTGTTCAAAGGGATGGACTTACATTCAAGGGGATATCAATCTCACGGGAAAATAAACTGTGTTCAGTTTTTTCGGAGTGTTGCCAACAATTTATCTGCCAGATTATTCAGCAGCGAGGACATTGTAAAACAACTTCAGGTTTTGTATCCGTGTTTTTGGCCGACCGACATAGATATTTTATATGGAGAAGGAGAGGTTCCAAGTTTATGCCGAATATTCGGATTGGAGGAAGAAAGGAAAATCATTGAAGAGTTCAGACATTTCAAGGAAACCAAAAAAGTTTCACATCATTTAAAAGTCTTATTAAAATCTGTTGCTGCGGTTGCTATATCAACAGCTGAGTGTGAAGGAGGTTTTAGCACCATGAATTTGATAATAACTGATTTAAGAAACGCTTTAAACGTTACACACGTCAGCAACCTCATGTTCATAAAAATAAACGGACCTCCTTCAAAGATATTCAATCCCGAGTTGTACGTACGGAAAAGGTTGAGTGACGGAAGGAGAAATGCAGACTTTTTGGCTTGCAGAGAACGTGAAGAAAAGATGCAAGGCTTGTTGAAACGAAAACTTTGGAGATTATTTTAGACGATGAGGTTTTTTTCAAATCGAAGTTATAATATATATTGCAGCTAAATAAATGGATATTTCAGACAAAGCCGAATTTCTTTACTTTGCCACCACATTGTCGCGTAAAAGTAGTGATGACCTTTACGCTAACTTAAAATATCAACATACTAATAAATTGTTCCTAAATGAAACAAACCTTAACGGCCAGACAAAACATATAACCAGAAGTCAACTTACGGAAACAGTCCTTTATTCGGAATGGAATCACAACACTCTACACACATTTATCTCAACACTGTTCAATTCTCTCGTACAGCACTTTCTTAACAACGCTCATCATAATCGCTCACAATAATAGCTCTCAATAATTGCTCTTATCAACACACCTCAATAATAGCTCTCAATAATATCAACACCTCTCTCATACAACAGATCAGTCGTCGCTTTTTATCTCTCGTTCTTATCTTATTGCATGCATACGTCACGTGCATTCCACCTCAGTTGTGTTGCCAAACGTATTCATTTGAAGGAAAGGATATTCCGTTAAGCGTGAAGAATACTGAGGATAAAATCAAGAATTACATAAAGAAACAAACTAAAAAAGGAAAGTTAATCTAGAATATACGTCACATCATCTCCCTCGTATTTTTTTTTTTTTTTTTTTTTTTTTGCCGAAAACCTATCAATTTTGTAGAGGTATCCTTTCAAACAATCTGATCATTCATTCAACTTTTCAGATAAGAACTTACAAAAATTGATGAAGAGATTCGTCGACCTGTTTCTGTAACCGACTTCTCAGTACATATAGTCTGTAGACATCAATAGTTCAATAAACATTCCTAGAAAACTTTCTGTACGATTTCAAATCTTCATTGTATACGTCGTGATAAATACTTTGTCAATACGTGTGGAGAACACTCATCAATATACATATAAGTAGCATAGTAGTCAAAAAACTGCGTATGGCAGGAAAAAAAAACTACAACATTTTTAAGGTGATTAATTACACATTCGTTCACTCCTGAAAACTTCTGAGGGAAGACAAAACATTCAAACTAAGTTAAGTGAATATTGTAATACAGTGTAAATGTAGTTAGTTGAAAAAAAAACTGCACTTGCAGAAAAAAATTCAACACCAACTTAACAATTATCAAGCACAAAAAAAAAAAAAAGGTTAGGCATGGAACAACAACACAAAAAACCTTTGATTGCTTGGCGGTCAGGGCCGACTTCGAACTACTCCCATGCATTCGCACATCGAATTGTCAGATGGGATAGGGAAACCCTGGAAAACCCTATCCTGGGAGTAAAATCTTTATAAATTATCAACAAAAGCAATGCTGTTTTTTGTGTTATGCCGCAAATACAAAATGCACAGAATGAAATGACAAACATTTTGTATTTAAAAAATAATTAATGTGGCGCCACACCAAAAAAAAAAAAAAACATTACATACTGACAAGATAATGCATGCGATATTTTGTCTTCAAAGTTTGTCAAAAAAAGTTCTGTGATATTTATTTGTCGTCACCTTTTGTGATAAAAGTTCAGTGATTTTGGTTTGTCTTGAGGACAAAAAAGTTCAAAGAAGTAGTCTCTATAAGTGTCAAAGTTCTGTGATACAAGAAAGTTCAAATTATCTTCACAGAGCAAAGCTCTATATTGTAAAAAGTTCTTTTAAGCTTGAAAGTCAGTTTTAAAAAACTTAACAGTACCTGTTGCTCGCAAAAAATACCCGTGTGCGTACACGCTTATGTTGTTGTCGGGGCGACAACGGCACTCTCGAGGCTTCACGCTTCGCAGGCTGAGGTTGCAAGTCACTGGATCGCCGAGATGTGTCAGGAATTCCCGTGGACAAGGCAAGCTGACCAGAAGAGGCAGGGTCATCAGGCTGTCGCAAGGAAGTCTCAGGCTAAAGCGAAGAGGTCTCAGGCCGGAACGAAGTAGTCTCAGGCCGGAACGAAGTAGTCTCAGGCGGGAACGAAGAAGTCTTAGGCCGGAACGAAGAAGTCTTAGGCCGGAACGAAGAAGTCTCTGGCCGGAACGAAGTAGTCTCAGGCCGGAACGAAGAAGTCTCAGGCCGGAACGAAGAGAGTCCCAGGCTGGCTTGGAGAAGAACCCGGGATCTGAGAAAGATTCCGGGTTCGTCTCCAAGCCAGCCTGGGACTTCTTCGTTCCTGCCTGAGAATCGGTCGTTTCCTTGGTGGCCGAAGAAGCGGTGTGTAACTAGAAGGGCGCTTTCGTGAACGACGAGGAACGGTGGAGGAAGGTATAGGCTTCGTCCGTCCCGAGCGAAGATTCCAAGGACGAAAACCTGGCGGATGTAAATGCTGGACTCTATATCTGGATTGTAGCACAACACTGGAAGTTGCACTAGGAGAGTGTGGAACCGGAGGGGAAAATTCATTCGGCGGATGTTTTGTAGGTTGAAATTGCACAGATGGCGAAAGAAGACATTTTTGCCCTACGGCAGATGGATCAAATGTTCCTGAAGTAGGAAGCTGCTCAGCAGAAACAGAAGGAAAGATTTTAGTTCTTGGAGACTGAAGAACTTCAACAATATTGTCTGATGATTCAGATGCAGCAAGAGGTACGACTCTTTGAGGCACAGGAAATATGGAACTGCATGATGAAAAAATGTCAGTTCTTGTACGTTTTAAGTTTTTGGATTGAAAACCAAAGGGAGGCACTATACGTGAAGAAGCAAAAGGGGCGATTGGAGTATGACAAGCAGATGAAAAAGAACCTCGTTGCACACGACAAGAATATCCAGAAGAACTGGAAGCACTAGAACTCTCCTCTTATGAAAAGGCAGGAGACGGAGGAGTTGAAATAATGACAGCACCCCGAGTGAATGGAATAATGTCAGAATGTGAATCGTTAAGAGTAGAAGCAAAGATCCGCTCAGACGAAGGTAGAGAATCGGACACGACAGGGGTGGGGTCAATAATTTCATCATCATTTATATATACTTGTGAAGTCCCACCCTCTGCCTGAGGATTCCTACTAGATTTAGGGTTAATAATTGCATCAGTGCTTCTAATAACCCATTTTCTACATTGCTGCACATGGGCAGAATGTAGGGAGCCATCTGGCTTCTTTAATATGACATTATTATTGTACACTTCCACCAATTCAAAGGGGCCTTCATATAAAGGTGCAAATTTTTTAACGAATGTGTGTGCAACGGAGGATTGGTAATCAGTTTCCAATAAGACCAGATCTCCAACTGCGAGATCTGGTTCCCTCCGTTTCGCATTATAGTGCCTAGCTTGGCTTAATTGAGCTCGACTGATAGCAGTCCGTGCCTTTTGCGCAAGTAGTTTTACAGAATCAGGTGTTGGTCTTCGGTTGATCTCATCGATAATGCCAGTTAAATTCTCAAAAGGGGTGCGGATTTTGCGCCCTAGAAAAAGTTCAGCGGGCGCCAGCCGCGTTGATTCATGAAATGATGAGCGAAGGGCGAAACAAAACATTTCAAGATGTTCATCCCAATGCTCATGGTTATTACCAATAAAGGTTGAGATAATCTTTAGCAATGTTCTATTCACACGCTCAGCCGGGTTGGCTTGAGGGTTGTATGGACTTATGAATTTATGTTTAATTTGAAGCCTTGCACACATTCACTCAAATAACTCCAAAATGAACTGAACCCCGTGATCCAAGACTACGGTACGGGGACAGCCAAATCGAGTGAAAACATTATGTATTAGAATATCACATATTATATCAGCCGTAGCTGCTTTAATGGGGAATGCTTCCACCCATTTAGAAAAATTATCTGTAACAACTAAAATATAACGAGACTTAGTTTTATTTGATAATGGATAAGGGCCCAATAAATCTATAGAGATAGTTTCAAAAACATAATTATTTGAACTACAAATAAGGTGACCGGCCGGTCGTTTATTATCATAATTGTACTTTTGACAGTACTCACATGAGCGAATGTATGCGAGTATACTATTGTACATGCCCGGCCAGTAGGCTACGTCTCGGAGCTTACTGCGAGTTTTTCGTATGCCTAAGTGGCTGGCAAGAGGAATATCATGAAATTCGTATAATAAAGCCATGCGAAGGGACTGAGGTATCGCAGGGCGGTACTCAGCTCTCGAGTTCACAAATTTTTTTTAATACAAAATACCATCAATTATCTCATAATTTCGACTACGACCCGCTAAAGAAGGTTCACTTGGAGCAGAAGAACCAGCGAGTAAGAAGTTATAAATTTCCCCAAAATCTGGATCATTCGGCAGTTCAGAAATTATTTGCTCCCTTCAAGTTATTTCCGAAAGAAGATATAGGGAGGAGGTTCAGTATCCGCCTGGGCACCAGAACTGACCGGACAGCGAGACAGTGCGTCAGGCAGTTGGTTTGACTTGCCAGGGCGATACTGAATTTGAACATTATGTTCCTGAAGTCAAAGTGTCCATTTTAACAATCTTCGAGATAGATTCTTTGCTGTGGTGAAATATTGGAATGCCGAATGATCCGTAATAACATTGACAGTTAAATGATTGAGATAGCATTTAAATTTAGTGACAGCAAATAAAATAGCTAAGCATTCTCGCTCAGTAGTAGAGTAATTACGTTCTGCTTTATTAAGAATTCGATAGGCATATACAATAGGATGCCCTCGTTGAGATAGAACAGCTCCTAGACCAACACCTGATGCATCGGTAAAGATATTAAATACGTCGGCATGGTTAGGAAAGGCTAACACAGGTGGCGAAACCAAGGCATGTTTAAGAGTATTAAAGGCAGTCTCTGCCTCTGTGGACCAAGCAAAGTGTCTGTATTTTCGTTTCAAAGCGAATAAAGGTTCGCATAGAGTGGCGTACCCCGGAACGAACTGTTGGTACCACCCGGTCATGCCTAAAAATCACGACAATTCTTTCGCCGACTTAGGCCTCGGAATGTCCGAAATTGGATTTACCTTTGAGTCATCAGTTAGAAGACCTTTAGGGGTAATTTTCAGTCCGAGATATACGAGTTCGTCCCGTCCAATTTGACATTTGCTAGGCTTTAACGTCAAACCTGCATTATGTAGCATTTGGAAAACTTGGTCCAACAGAGACAGATGCTGTTCAAAAGTTTCAGAAGGGACGATAATATCGTCCAGATAAACATGGACATTAGGTCCTAGTACAGGACGTAAGACTGAATCCATTAAGCGCTGAAACGTTGCAGGAGCATATGCCAAACCAAAGGGCATGTGTAAAAACTCATATGCTCTAAATGGGGTAATAAATCCAGTTTTTTCAACTGAATCTGGGTGGACAGCCACCTTCCAATAGCCACTAGCTAAATCCAATGTTGATAGCCAGTTTGTTGACGATAAGTCCTGGAGAATATCACTAATTATAGGCAATGGGTAATTGGTTGCTTTGGTTACCGCATTGAGGTTTCGGTAATCTATTACGAAGCGATACTCTCCAGATTGTTTTTTTGGAACAAGAAAAGCAGGTGCTGCCCAAGGACTAAGTGATGCTTTAATTATCCCCGAATGGAGCATGTCCTGTATTTCTCTTTGGAATTGAGTTTTCTTCTGATTCGTACATGGATAAGGCTTACATGCAATTGGTTTAGCTCCTTCTGTATCAACAGTATGATACACCACCTGTGTAAACCCTGGTTTATCTGAAAGTAATCCTGGTCTGCTGCGTAAAACCTGACCAAGTTCGCTTTTATGTTCAGGCAATAATTTGTCACTTGCAAGAACTGCAGAAAAATCAATTGGCTCTTCTGGGGTGGGAGGACTAATCTCAGGCATTAAGATTAGGCCATGTTGGAAATCAAGTTTGAGCTTAAACATTTTAATGAAATCCACCCCCAGAAGGCAATCCACGGGTAACTCTTGGATTAAAAAGAAAGTATAAGAAACTTGCACTTTGCCAATCTTGACAGGTAAATTAACTGATCCAAAGATTGCAAAAATATTATTGTCGGCACTTTGCAGACATTGCTGGGAGGGCTCGACACAAGCATTTGGAAAGGTAGCAGCACAGAAATCAAAATTTAATGCCGAGATGTCAGATCCAGAATCAATTTTTGTAGACACCACCACTTTGTCCAAGGTCACAAGAATATCAGGCAAAAGCGGAGCTTGAATATTTAACAAGAGAGATTTGAGGTCTTCAGAGAAACGAGGAGATAGATTCGACCCATCTACCTCCTGTTGAAGTTTAAATTGACATGAAACTTATTAGAATGTCTAGATTGATTTTGGAAATGTGGCGAACCACCAGGACGTGCTGATATGTAACGTGCAAGAGAGACAGCATTATTATCATTAGGCTGGCCTTGCCTCACAGCACGGTGTTTTGGATATGTCTTGTCTACCGGGTAGTAACTATCCCGGGGACGAGAAACTTGGGTGTCCTGATTTCCATAATGGCCAGGATGTCGCACCTCTGGTACCCGACGATGTGGTGGCACGTATCTAGACTGCTGATAGGTGTTTCTAGGCTGATTGAAAAATTGTCTTTGATGAATGTATTGGTTTGGCTGCTGATTCCTGTTGTTTTGAATATGAGGTTCACGGTACTGCGTAGGTTGGCGGTACTCGTGAACCTGAGAAGATTAACCTTTGCTGTGGCAGTCTTCATAAACTCGAACGAGTTTTAAGCACTCGTGAATGGAGACAGGACGTTAAACGTTCAGATAATCCTGCAGGAAGGGATCCATCTGGTGTAACAACGTGCCACAAATCTCAGACTCGGCTGCAGCGGGATCCCATAATTTTTAAAGTCGGACTGTTTCCAGGCCGAACGAGACTGGGTTATCTGACGCTCGCTGTCGCCTGGAAAACAGTTGTTGTGCAAGGCCGGCCTTATTGGTTCTAAAAGGAAAGACATCCAAAAGGTCAGCTCGGAATTGCTGATAGGAACCCTCTGGGTTCATTCGACGCCACTGTCTGTACCAGACTTTTACCGTGTCTTGCAAACATGTGCCAGCAATAGGTATCTGACAGTCTTCAGGAACATTATAAAGGTCAAAATGATCGTCCAGATCCTCCAGAAACCTATGCGAACCGCCGTTTCCCTAAATATAATAGAACCCGCATGGGGTACGTAATGAGCAAGAATTTTGCTCCTTCTCATGGGGGGTGGTGAAGTAAATATTTGTTGAGGCACTGCGGTCGACGTACGCGGTACATAGGCTTCGTACCTCGCGTACTCGCTATCTGGTAAGTCAGAACCGCAGGCCAGGTATATAGCGCTTGGTGAGTTATGAGGAACTCTATAATTCTGAGTACATATATTGTCAGCTGTAGAATTATGAGCTTCATCATTGCTATAGCGGTCATAAAAGACACCGATAGAATTCGTTAAATTTGCCATTTTCCGTGACTTCTATGGATTTGTTCGAAGGAAGGTTCGGGCGCCAATGTCGCGTAAAAGTAGTCTTGACCTTTACGCTAATTTAAAATATCAACATACTAATAACTTGTTCTTAAATGAACCAAACCTTAACTGCCAGACAAAACATATAACCAGAAGTCAACTTACGGAAACAATCCTTTATTCGGAATGGAATCACAACATTCTCCACACATTTATCTCAACACTGTTCAATTCTCTCGTACAGCACTTTTCTTAACAACGCTCATCATAATCGCTCACAATAACACACCTCAATAATCGCGCTCAATAATATCAACACCTCTCTCCTACAACAGATCAGTCGTCGCTTTTTATCTCGTGTTCTTATCTTATTATTACATGCATACGTCACGTGCATTCAACCTCAATTGTGTTGCCAAACGTATTCATTTGAAGGAAAAGATATTCCGTTAAGCGTGAAGAATACTGAGAATAAACTCAAGAATTACATAGGGAAAGAAACAAAAAAAGGAAAGTTAATCTAGGATATACGTCACACCATATACAGTAGTTACTTACATATCTCTGCCTCAAATACGAGCTGACGTTTTTTCTCCGATGTTTGTTATTTGAGGACACCTCCAAAACGGGTGATATGCCGCCCCGGTGGCGCAGTGGTCTTAGGCGCTGGCCTCTGATTGTTCGTCCGTAAGGGGTCCGGGTTCGAATCCCGGTGAGGCATGGATGTTGTGTTTGTCTTACGGCACTGGCTCTCTCCCTTCCCTGAAACCAGTGACCCTAAATTAGGGACGGGCGACTGCTTATAGCCCATTGAGTTGCTCACGGTGGTCGTTAAACCTTCAACCAAAAAAAAAAAAAAAAAAAAAAAACGGGTGATACCTTTAATTGCACCGGCACACATTCGCGTGGTCTTTCTAATACGAAACATACTTCTCAATAAAAAAAGCAGCTCTGACTTTAGCTAAATGTGACTATTTCATTTTAAAGTTTAATAACGAAATTTCCTTATATGGTTTTATGTGTACAGCAAATGGGTTTGCGAATATGAAATTTTTTATGCATTCATTTGTACCGTTGTAGTATTGTCGCCAAAACTGCGTTAAGCCTTTTTGACGAATCCTGACTATCGAGTCAAATAGACAAAACGTTGCGACGTCATTTTGACGGGTTTTGGGGACAACACTACAAGTTGTACGTTGTATTCCCATTTTCACCACTGATTACAATCATCACAAATCTTCCTCCATTGAGGGACAAACCAACAATTTAGACTATCGAATTTTCTGTTTCTTCTCTGGTATGCTGTAAAATTTTCACGGTGCCAAAATGTTCTTCTGGAGCTTTTGGCCGATTCGTGATATTAATTTCACAGGTAACTTCATGCTACGAGACCGGATGACCTATTTTCTGTCTGTTTTTTATGACTATATCGGCTTCTGAACTCCAGCTTGAAAACTATATAATGTTTCCTAAGAGTTATCTCGTCAATATTTTTCATTTCATTTAAGAGTTATGTGTTTGAATTTTTATTTTTCATTTCGTTGTATTTTTAATTATATTTATAATGTTTCGTATTAATGACGTCTTGAACGTTACCATTCGCTGGCCACTTTCTGTTTTGAATCTGCTCATCACACACTGAAATCTTCAACGAAAATATTAAATTTTTGATATGCAAGATATGAATTTCACTCTTTAGCTCTTTCTAGAGACTGCATGTATTTTTTATGCCTGTTCTTGGAAACAGAGTTAGTGTTGAAAATCGCTTTCGTCCCTACGATTTCAACGAGAGTATTTTCAAGTTTGCTTCTAGTTCCACGACCGCACTTACCTGCAGACATGTCATTTTGCTGTTACTTCTTTATTTTTGCATTGATTTCCTCTATCATTAACAAGCACTGCATGCGCTTGTCACTTAAATTACGAATTTCCTTGTATAACTCCCCGAATTCCTCATCATAATGAAATGTGTTTGGTGTGTAGGATGGAATAGTATGAATCTATTTTTTTTCGGATTTGGATGAATCTTGCAGCTTTGTATGATCAACTTTCGACCGAAAGAAATTTTCCTTTTTTTTTGTGCTGAATGCATATACACCTCAGCTGTTCCACCATAGTTGAAGTGTCCAATTTTTAATTCTAGGAAGTCATTCTCCTTACTTTTTTGATTCAGTTAGTCCTACCCGGTTCAACTTGTTCCCTTATAGTGCATCTAATTCAAAAAGCTATTATTTCATCTACTGAGCGAATAAACGAAGCGATGTGATTATCAGACGATATCTCGTTACATGTATAGACATTTAAAATTATATTCTGATTCAGTTAGTTTTACTGAATCAGAATATAAGTTTAGTTAGTCCTTTTCTGATTCAAATTCAGTTAGTCCTTTTCTGATACAGTTAGTTCAACCCCGTTCAACTTGCTCCCATATAGTGCATCTAATGCGAAATCTCGACTTTTCCCACAAACGAGGCAACTCACGCTTATCTGCAACAAAGCACGTGCAGTTTCCTCGTTAGATAAGATCCTCGTCTCGTGATACGTGTCGCAGCGGTGAAGTTCATTTCAATGTGTGTATCGAACAAAATCTATCAAAATTTGACATGCATTTGCTGTTTCTTTTGATCTCTTGTTCGCTCCAATTTCCTACCAAAGAGTATTACGATGAGTGTGAGGTGCTTTGCGTTCGGTGACCCCAATATCTAAAGACTAGGATACTTGGTGAGGTAGATGCTTTAATTTGAGGGATCGTCATTAGGGAGAAACGACTACACTTGTGCTTTAAAGTGAGGGCAGGAATGCCGGCACCACAGCATTAAACTGTCTTGGACACGAACACCAGATATCACGAAAAATAATTCCTTCGAATATTCTACATTTTTTAATAAATACCTTTTATAACAATTGGCATGCGTATACTTCATTAACTTTAGTATAGGAGCAGACCAACATTGAACATTTAACGTAGAATATCGTTCAGTGCAAAGAAGTACTAAGAAATATGTCTTGATAGAACGGAAGAGAACACACCTTACCAATATTACCTTTTTGAATCACTACGTATATGTGACCCAAATGTTAATAGCCATAGTAAGCGTAGTAGTCTCCGTATTATGATGTAGGAAATAGAATCGCACGGCACAGTTCTTTATTTATAACTCAACAACATTCCCGCCCCCCATATTTTAAGAGCCTCAGGTCTAAAACGCCACGTCTTTCCTTTAGAGAGTATTTGTCGGGCTTGAAACACTGGTCACATTGCGTACTAATCTTCTCTATTGCTAGTATTTCTGCCAAACAAATGATCTGAGACAGTCTCTTCCTGCGTGTTTGCCTTCTTGCACATCATAGGCGAGAGCTCGTGAGATATCCAATGGTTCCCTAGTTGTGGGTAACTACACTGAGGTTAAAAATTAAGAGTATTTGAACAGTTTGTCGAATTTCTGAAAAACTAATGGACACATTTTAATGAAATTTGGTATGTGCCACCAGTTATATAAGAGATATAAGTATTAAACTATTCAACAGTCATGGTACGCACTCATGATCGTCAATAAGGCTCATAAGCGCTGGAATTACCAAAATCCACGTTTCAAGGTTGATTATAAAATGACTCCAATATGGGGTATGGTCCCCTTTCACAGTCATAAAGCCTTCATAGTCAGACATCATACCGGAAACGAGGCAGTTGGGTCCCGTGGCAGTTGCTCCCACTCCAGCAGCAACGAAGTTTTCAGCTCCTGGATGGTTCTCGGATGGGGATGGTGAGCTGCAATTGCCCTCCCAAGAGCGTCCCAGACATGTTCCACAGGGTTTAGATCTGGCGATCGGTCTGGCTTATCCATCCGGCGAATATCCTGACTCTTAAGAGTATCGTCCACCAGGTGATCTCTATGTGGACGATCGTTGTCATCCATAAAAAGGAACCGTGGGTCAAGTGCGTTCCTGAGAAGCTGAACATGGGGCTGTAAGATATCATCCCTATACCTCTCTGCAGTTATGGAGCCACTGTGAAACACATGGAGAGGTGTGCGACCGTCCAACATGATGTCCTCCCAGACCATGACACCTCAGCTGGCATAGAAGTCCCTTTCTCGGATGTTGGAGAAAAGGTATCGTGTACCAGGTTCTCTCCAGATGAAGGTACGTGAAGAATCAGTGTCCAGGCTGGTTCGCGACTCGTCTATGAAGTGAACGATACCCCTTTGCAGTCTGGTCCGAGGCTGAAGTTGTCTGCACGATGCTAAACGCGCTGTCTTGTGCACTGAAGTGAGTGGGACGCCAACAGGAGATCTTCTGGCAAAAAGCCCTCTCTCATGAAGCCTTCGGGAAACAGTAAACCTTGAAACTCGGGTCTCAGTGGCAGCATGACACTCACGAGATAGCTGTACAGTTGCAGCAGACTTGTGGCGCCTCGCTGAAAATGGCAAATAACGATCTTCATTTGCTGTCGTGGCTCTTGGATGATCTTGCCCAGGCCTGCTCGATATGGATCCGGTGTCCTTAAACTGTTTTCACAAATTGCAGACGACACTGGGCGTTACATTGAGCTCTGTAGCAACCTGCACTTACGATTGCCTAGCCTCATATCTACCGACGATTCTCCACCTCATTCCGTCATCAATACGTTCGTGGCAAACTCATGTTAACTGATTGCTTATGCAATTGAACCAACTCCTACAAGAAACACAACGAATGCCGCTGAGGAGTGCGACTGAACTAATCGCGGAAAATGCCACCTGTGCTTTTCATGCCCTGCGCTGTCACAGCTCCGCACACGCGCACGTGTGCGCTAACGTATTCGACACTGAAAATTCGCATTCTTATTCGGCGGCATAAGTTTTACCTTTGGTTCCGTACTTTTTGTGAAAATCGACAAAATGTGCAAATTCTCTTAATTTTGAACACCAGTGTTCTATTTATGCTGGAGCTCAGAACATGAAATTAAATTGTCACACGAGTTCTTAGTAAGTCTTTTTTGGTGCTGTAGTCCAGGATTTCAAATCCAATGAGCGCTCCAGCCCCGTACGTAAGCACAGACATACACACATGCATATATCTGCAGTGTAACGTGGATTATATATCATTTCGCGATGCGATTAGTCCCCGATAGGGATTTAATATTTCGGCAGATTTATATATTCAGGCACGCTCTTGACTTTTATTGTGCACTTTTTAAAGCTATACATGTTTTAATTATAGACATCTCAAAGGCGTTTACTCGATATGACACTGCATTCCAGTTACGTGTCCATAAAGTTTGATCGCTTTTAAGATGTTTTATGATTTTAGCACGCCTTTTGTAAATAAAGATCGTGCTTCTGTTATCGGTTTGTCCGTCCGTCCGTCCGTCTGTACCCACGATATCTCTGCAACTATTAGTCCGATTTGAAAAAAACCTTTTTGCATTGGAAAGCTTGAAATATGCAAATGATGATCCTTTATTTCGTTTTTTTTTTTACGATGTACAATTTCGCCGGTAGAGGGCGTAAATGCAGATGATGTCGAATTCAAAAATCAGTTTTATTCCACATATTTACTTCTAAACATCCGATTGAAAAAAAAAATTATCTCTCGATTCCATTTATATCGATGAGTATTTTTGATATAGTTACTTTTTCAAATTACGCATAGATTTTCCGCTAGGGGCGTAAAATAAAATTACCTTTTCCTCGATAACTCTTCTTCTAAAACTTCGATTTGAACACTTTTTTCTTCAGCGGATACATCTCCTGATGGAAAATCTTTTGCATATAATTTCAAATTTTTGGTAACGAATACTTTGGCCACCAGGGGGCGTAAGTGTTAATTTTTGCTTCTGAGGTATTGGCCATAAAATCGGACCTGCTAAAATATCGATTAATAAAATTCTTTCGTGGACTGATGCCACTCACATCGATAAACCTTTTCGGAATATTTTTTCTTAAAATATTTCACAAGTTCTCCGCCAGGGGACGTAGATGTACATCTTATTTTTGTCAATATCTCTACTTCTAGGAGTCCGATTTGAAAAATTCCTTCTTTGTTGGATAGGGTTTTCCGCGTGACATGTGTTTCATGTAATTTCAAAATTTTCAAGTAATTCATAGACTTCCCGCTTGGGGTGTAGCAATAAATTGTGTTTCCCCTTATATATCTGCTTCTAAATCTCCGATTTGAAAAATTCTTTCTGCACCGGATACAGCTCCTCATGGAAAATCGTTTGCACATAATTTGAAATTTTTGTAAAAAAATTAGTTTGGCCACCAGGGGCGTAAATCTTAATTTCCGCTTCTGTTGTATTTGCAGCAAAATATGATGTTCTAAATTCTCGATTGAAAAAAACATTGTTTGTTGACCGATACTACTCATGTCGACAAACCTTTTAGAAACATTTTCTTCTTAAAATAGTGCATGGTTTCTACGCCAAGGGGCGTAGATGTATATCTTAATTTTGTCAATATCTCTACTTCTAGGAGTCCGATTTGAAAAATTCCTTCTTTGTTGGAGAGTGTTTCCGATGCGAAATGTTTTTTCCTATAAATTCAAAATTTTGAAGTAAATCATAGACTTTCCGCTAGGGGCAAAAAGGTAAATTGCGTTTTCAGCGTTATTTATGCTCCTAAAGATCTGATTTGAAAAACTTCTTCCTGCATCGCATACAAGAGCTGATGGAAAATATTTTTCACATAATTTCTAATGCTTGGTAAAGAATGGTTTAACCACCAGGAGTCAAAAGTGTTAATTTCTGCTTCTGAAGTATTTGTTGCAAAATCTGGGCTCCTGAAAACTCGATTATTTTTTCTTCGACCGATACCGCTTATATGGATACACCTTTTGAGATTACTTTCTTCCTAAATAATGCATGGTTTTCCCTCCAGGGGACGTTAAGTCACATCTTATTTTTGTCGATATCTCTGTTTTTAAGTGTTCGTAAGCTCACGATTCCGTTTACAGCAATATCTGAGGGATTGAAGACCCGATTGAGAAACTTCTTTCTTTCGTCTGATCTATTGTTTTCCATACCGGTTCCATTTACTTTGAATAGCTTTGATAAATGTAATTTGCCTCAGAACGGATTTAAAAGACGTGCTTATTACACCCGAAAATTTGTTGTCGTTTTCTTGTTTTCTGTTGCAATAACATTAAATATTAAGCACAACACCTACAGGCGTTCATGAAAATAATTAGAACACTTATTGTTTGTGGATACCGTTTTATTACTAAACAGCAGGCCGAAGTCGTGCCTTCATGACAGCAGCATTTCGACTTGGATTAAGCACAAGTGACGCTCACAAGATCTTTCGTTCCCGGTATCCCCACAAGTGGCCAATAATATCTAATTCTTGAGATTAATGTGGCCAGTGTAGCTATTACATTAGTGGAAATGAAACCCTTTTCGTCATAACAGTTCGCCAGGACCACAAATTGATATGTTCGCACAATGCACGGCTACGTTATGTTCCTGAAAGCAGGGACGATCATTGGAGAACACTCCTACATCATTGGCAACAGGTGGCCAGCAAAAATGGATTCGTACGTTGTAGATGTGATATGGCCCTGTAGAATAACCAATGTCCCTCAAGAATGCCATGATATAACATCCAACAATATCAGAGACACACCTTAATGTTTTACGGTCAAAATAGGCAGTAGGGGTGGCACGCTTCTTCAAGTTTTTTACAAACGTTCACTCAGCTAGTGGTAGAAAATAATTTGAAACATGATTCATCAGACCATAAGGTACTTTATCAGTCTTTAATATCCCAGTTTTTATACGCTTTGTACCACTTCAGTCGTCTTTTTACATTGCTGCTGGCAATCACAGGTTTATGGATTGCAGGACGACCATGAATACCGGCACGATGGATTTCCCGGGTAACTGTTATGACGGAAACGGAATAATTCGGGCGGGTGATGCTGTTTGCTGGTGCGGTGGTTTTATGCTTCCGTTTTACAATCCACGAAGGCTTTCTTCAATCCGTATCTGAGATCCTCGTTTTGGTTCCACAGTTTGTACGTTCAGAAGCAACGCCATGTTTCTTTGGATAGAGAGCTGTCATTTTGATACAGCTCCTTGAGTTACACTTACTCTTCCTTCCATTCTATTTACTGAAGCTCCTGCAGGATGCGCACCAAAGATCGGGCATTTTTTGAGGTCCGAGAGATCTACCATACTTGGCAATTAGCACAAAACAGCTGTTTTTATTTTTGAAAGTAGGGGATGATGGTTAACGAAATCAATGAGGAACTCATTGGGCTATAAGCAGTCAGTCGCTCGTCCTTAATTTAGAGTTACTGGTTCTAGGGGAGAGTGAGAGAGAGATTGGGAGAGAGCCATTGCCGTAAGACATACACAGCATACATAATTAACTGGGCATTGATATGGACGAATCTCGGACGAACGATTAGAATCCGTCGCTCAGACGACTGCGCCACAGGGTCCGCTAACAGCTGCTTCAAATGTGACTGTTGCAATGCAGCTTTAAAACACACATCATGCTGCACCCTTTAATATAACTCACATTACGGGATACGTCGTCCGTGTGACTTGCATACAATGAACTGGGTGTAATCCAGTCGCATTGCCACTTTTAGTGTATTTTACAAAAATTCGATTTTGGAAGTCTCAGACGTGCACGAACAATTTAGTTAGTTTTAATGGTGCCTTTGTCTTTATAATTGTACTAACCCCCCAATGACTTTGCTTCTACATGCGGATATCAAGACACTTAAATATCAGCTTTGTTGACAAAGCTGATATTTAAGTGTCTTGTATCAGCTTTGTCAACTAAGTCGTTTTTTATAGAGAAGCACTGACAAGGAGGAAGTCAACCGCACTGCACAAAAAGTCCCAAAAAAGCCAACATGTGCTTTGTTGGATGGGGAGCTTAAGGTTTGTTTTTATCAATAACTTAATGTGTACCCAGCACCAGTTGGGGGATTTCAATGTGTGACTAGGCCCCGAAGAACCCAAGCAGTCGGGACATGTGACGCGAGCAGAACGGGAGTCATAAAAAAAGGTCTAACGCTGTCCATTTTTGAGAAAAGTGTGAAGTAAGGGAGGAAACTTATCTTATTGTCGTTCGATGTACCCGCTGCGAATGACAGCTTGCCAGCGGAGAGGTAGTTCCTGTACGTCCCGTATTTAACCGTCTTTCTTCATTTGTCGTATTACTTGGATCAGGTCCAATAACAATTGGTCAAACGAGTCGTAGCTGATTCCTCGGAGCAGATTTTTCATTTTCGAGAAAAGATCAAAGTAGAGTAGACTCAGATCAGGGCTGCATATTTTCTTCATATTTCGACATATTTCGACAAAAGTAACCGCACCGACGTTTCACCATGACACGACGCGTTATCATGCATCAAGATTGCACCATCTTCCAACAAGTTGGGCCGATTTTAACGAGTTTTTGGCCTCAAATTTGTCCCCAAAAAGTCACGAAATTATTGTGCATTGGCATTTTACGCTACCGACATTCGATCAAAAACAAAAACACCCTGAACATGTCGTTCACAGAAATCATCATTTGTTTTACTTTGGATTGTTGTCGAAGACTTTTTTGAGGAGCGTGCTAAACTTGGATGCTTCCATTCCGTTGATTGTGACTTCAGTATTTCCTAAAAATCACGGGTCCATGTCTCATCAATTGCGACAATTCTCTTCATGACTGTGCCGCCATCCCTTTCGAACCTGTGGAGTTGATCCTGTGAGTCGCTCATTCCGGGTGCCTTCTGCTCGGTGTTGAGTTGATGGGGAAGCCAGCGTGTTGCGATTTTCTTTTCCCAGTTAGACGTCCAAAATCACAAACTTCTTGCGAAGCATTGTGGATATGTGTCAGGGTATTTGCCCGCAGAGATTCTATTTTCTATTATCCCGTAGGAGATCTGGTCTAACGCATGACTAGATCTGAGAAGCTGCATGCTTCCATTTCCAAGCACTCAGGGTCAACAAAACAACTGATGGCGGGTCATTCTGACACCATTTCGTTGCTAAGAATCTGACCTTGAGATGAAGCAATCATTTTTCCGATTGCATCATCCACTTTCATTTTAGATTAAAATGTGCATAACTTTTGTTTTGACTCTCGCATGAAGGGCATTTCTTTCTTGGTGAATTAATTTGTTATTCTCAGATAAGCGGATGAGATACGCGCAGAAGTTTTGTATTATTCAGAGCGATCTGCCAAAGATATTTTGCACGCAAACATGAAAGCACTTCCGATAATTTGCTCAAAGAAGAAAGATAAAGAAACCCCAATTCTATTGAGCAACTCATCTGCAACTACTGCACATTGAGACCGAATTCCAAGGATGGTTTATCCGAAATAAGTGCAAAGAAATAACGGAAACTAAAGAGCAGCTGCTTTTGGTACCTCACAGCTGCTCCATATTTTAAATACGCTGCTTAACATAATAATGCTGCAGCAGAAAATATTTATCGGAGCGCTATGCAAAGTGGTCGGGATGTGTGGATTGTCGGATTATATAAATTAAGCGTGAGTACTGACTCGCGACGTATTCTCATCTGGAGAGAACCAAGTTCCCGCAAATGTCACAATGACCTCAGACAAGGTAATTACTCGGGTTACCGGTATAAGCGGACGCACAGACCCGCACCTCTTTTGGAATCGCACTGTTACCACTCAGTAAGACAGAGTCGAGATCCTTGCACCTATACATCAGGCCGCTTCGGAGAGCCTTAGGTCCAGACTTTATTCTAACGGTCGATAATACCCAACTCCGTCAACCTCATTTGGCTACCGTTATTGTCGTAGAGGAAAATATTGTAAAAATGTAGAGGCCACAGAGTTTACCTTATCGCAATTCTGTCGAGCATATATGGGATATTCTAAGACAATTTATTGGAGTGTGCCTGACCCATGCCAAAGCACCTCAAGAACTACCAACATCACTTGTTTGGCTGCGGTCATTATTCCTATAAGACCTCATCAGTTTTGTCATAAACAGCACAAGGAGTCATTGTTTCTTCTGCATGGATCACAGCGGTGATCTAACTTCATGTTAAAGTACCACCTGTCTCAACAAAGGACTTTAAATATTGTTCCATGTAAATTAAAAGATTTTGATATTGACACGTGCAAATTGTAATATTTGGATTTCCTTCTGCTTGAGTTAGAAAAGTAATATAAAAATAAATATATATGGAAATTCAATACTTATCCTCTATACTTGACCATATGTGTAGTTGCTTAAACCGCATCAAACGTCACAGTATTGAGAACTACGGCTCTCAAGTTCAGTTACTTGATAAACATATTTAGCCCTTAGGGGTTAGAGAAGTGCTTCTGATACTTTACTTCTGCGTCTTTCTCCTCTATTATCCTCTCATTTCATTCACCTTACTGCGGCTTTCCACTCTTTGAGGTTTCGTGAAAAACGAATCATAGTCCCCATTGCTTGAACTATTTTTTGTTTGATTTTTCTCTTCGAATTGAATTTAGGATTTGCTTATACAAGTGTCATAGAATTTATCGATTTGTGGGAAGGTTCGTGCGCGCAAAGTTTCAACTAAATGATTCCTTCCAAATTTATAACAAAAGTCAGTATCTATCAGTGTAGTTATTCTTCACAAGGTACACGGGTGTGATTTGGGTCGTCACTAATTTGTCGAAGACCTTACGCATGCGCACGTAATGCGTAGTGGCAAATTCACCCATGAAGGCAATAATCCACCAAGCAAAAAAAAAGAAAACAAAAAAAAATAGTTACTGAAATAAAAATCCAGTCGTATTTTTATGAGTTTCAGGCACAAATTCTACCATAAACCAGTGTGTAAACCTTAGAGATAAAGGGAAAGATTTAAATAACGGCTCAAATAGCAACTGTACCATAAACACACTTTTCATTAAGGACCGTGTCTGGGAATAGCAGCAACAATGCATGCGTAATAATGGACGTGATTCGCGTGCCTTCTGACTAAATAGCGCTCACGCAGTCCAACATCATCAATTAGGGAAGCAACCGGAAGGCGTGCATAAGGGTAACATAGGTTCGATGAAATTTGTTGTGTGTTAGAGACGAAAAAAGGGACCATCTGCCACCTTATGGGCGCAGTCGTCTAAACTCTGGCTCATGAGCATTCGTCTGAGATCGGTCGGTGTTCTAATCGCGGTGAGGCATGGATGTTGTGTTCCTCTTACGGCACTGGCCTTTCTTCTTTCCCAGGAACCAAAGACCCCAAATTAGTGTCGGGCGTTGCGTACGGCACAAGGATTCGCTCATGATTGTCGTTAAACTACCAATAAAAAACATATAGCCCGTCGAGAACACCTTGATAATTTCCCTCGTGCGCAAATAATTGAGAGGTTCGAAATCAGAGAAAACCTGGTAAGTGGGTTCCAAGACTTCGGTATCACACATAGCTTGGTATTGTATGCTTAGTCGTTTTTCAGAATTATTGTCCTGGGTGACAGACTGTGGTAATAATCTACAAAACGCCATTCCAGTAAGGACTGTTTTTTTGCCATCACAGGCCGGAAGGGATTGACACAAATCAGCAAGTAACATTGCAAAACAACTGAAATTGGGCACAGTTTGAACAGTATCGAGGTCCACAGTGACCAGGTTAGTACAAAAATGTGGATGGTTTGTTCTATGACCAGTACGCTGTGTTTCATTAATACCTGTTTTCCGGAGAAATCGTTAATATAAGTCCAGAGAACATGAGGACTGCTAAGCTGTACAATGAGGTAAAGCAGAATTTATTTGTCAGAGCAGATTTAATCTCTCTATGGATTATGGAACCTCACGTAAAGTGGCGTGGGGTAGACACACCTAATCCTTCGCCATGTTCGTCTGTTCCCAGGTGCAATTGGCCTAGAATTCTTGTCAATGGACGAAGAGGCGACACCTCATCGTATGGTTTCTGTTCATGAGATGATAGAAAGTGAAGACATTCAGTGAATGGATTGGAAGACATTCAAATAGGAACGGTGCCATAAAAGGATAAAACAACTGTACCAAACTTGAATCCCATAGAACACTGGTGGTCAGTTCCGGCGAGATGCGTTTCTTTACGTTAACACACAAAGGAAAATGTTCAAAAACTGTGCCACCTTTAATTTTTTTCTTGAAAGTTCAAAGGATGAATTTGGTGTTTCCCATACGATCATGATCAGGAAAGTAAATATGACCGGTGGCGCATTAAGTTTTCACTGTTGAGCTTTAAACCTTGCTATTACACATTAGTGTAAGGAAAATTCTTCATAAATAGTTTTATAAAAACGATGAACAAAGAATGGAAAGAACAACAAAAAAAATAAAGTTGACGGACTCTTTGTCCCTCCTTTTGCTGTCTCAGTTTCAAAGAATTTAAATTTGACATGTGTTCTCCGATTTTGTTTTTAGTTACTATGACTTACATATCCGCTCTGTGAGAAAATGTTAAAGAAGCACCAAATTCGTTTAAGAAAACCTACGTACTCTGGCAGGTAGTATTGTTTTTGGTTTTTGAAGTATTCCTCCTAATGCATATACATAACTGTACGGGCACATATTGTTCATATAGAACTGTAATGAGCTCGTCAGATGAAATTCCTGGGGCGTAAATTTTTTAAAAATGTGTTTCCATGTTCTTTTTCCTTTAATTACCTTTCTTTTGCATTTTTAGGAAAGTGGGATTAGGGGTGTGAAAGACGCTGGTTATAATTTCGCTCTGCGTCGTTTGCTGTCTTATGTTGAAAAAGCGTCATCGCTATCTTTAGCTGCCTTTCATTCTTTAAATTTCTAATTAAGAATTTCTGGCGAAACATTTGAGAACAGTGTTTACAACAGTATAATTGTAAAACCTAACATCCCGTTTTTTGCTCTACATTCGATAAAAATGTTGAAACCACATCAACATTTCTATTACACATCTCTTATAGCAGCGTCCATTTGAGTGAGTGCTGCTTTTTTATTTTATTATTTTAAAATGTTTGCATTAGCTAAACAAACTATTTTGTGGTGTTCTTTATGTTCTTGATATTGTTTAAATACACGTTTGAATTAAGTGTTAAAAACCCAAACATATGTTATTTTTGTAATAGTAATGAATCTCTGCAATCCTCATTCGCAGTAACAATTTCTTTCCTTCTGTCGCCCTCACTTGATACCTCTTGTCAAAAATTGATGAACGCATCAGATTCTTGTTGGTTCACCCCATCTGCCACAAAATATCTAGCAATTTTAAAATAATTACACAGCAGTTTTATTTCCTGCAAGTTTATTTTGAATCCCTCTCCTTTATCATTTTCTGCAACTGATTGGGCATCTGTAGGAATTACTTTGTCTCAAAATTTAGTGGAGATCAGCTACAATCTTCTCATTAAACTTTAAGCCAGTGTACTGTTCCTATACGGTCATCCCCAGTTTATTGTTTGAAAGACATTTTGCAAAGTGGCTTCGAACAGCTGGGTTGATACACTGTACCTTGTTCTCCTTTTCCAATTTTTATGCGTTCTGTGTCCTCTAACAGTGGGCGTTTTACAATTGATTTTTAGAGATATAATCAATCACACCGACCTATGCATCTTAATATTCAATTCATTTCAAAGAATTTGTAAATGCTGATGGTTTCGATGAATCAAAAGAGTTTTCCTAATCAGTAAAAGCAAATCGTAGTAGTTCATATTTGGTTGATATTTTAATATGTCTCTCTGTACATGCATATGATTTAGTGCGCTATCTCCAATTCAGCTTTATATCTTGGTTTATTCATATCCACGGTTTTCTTTAAGCGATGTGGCAGCACCTTAGTAGAAATTTCGTAAGCAGCTCTTATATGTGTTTCCTAAGAGTTATCGCGTCAATATTTTTCATTTAATTTATGAGTTGTTTTCTGAATTTTCATTTTTCATTTCGTTGTATTTTTCATTACATTCATAATGTTTCTTATTAATGTGCATCTTGAATCTAACCATTCGCTGGTCACTTTCTGTTTTGAATGTGTTCATCACACACTAAAGCTTTCTTCGACGAAAATACTGAATTTTTATTATGCATATGAACTTCACACTTTAGCCCACTCTAGAGACTGCATGTGTTTTTTCTATGCGTGTTCTTGGAAACGAAGTTCATGTTCAGAGTGGCTTTCGTACCTACAATTTCAACGAGAATGTTTTAAAGTTCGCTTTTGGTTCCAGAACCGCATTTATCTGCAGACGTGTCATTTTGCTGTTACTTCTTAAATTTTGCATTGATTTCCTCCATCATTATCAAGCACTGCATACGCTTGTCACCTAAATTACGAATTTCCTTGTAAATTTCTCCGATTTTCTCATCAATATGAAATGTGTTTGGCGTGTAGGATGGAATTTATGAATCTGATTTCCTTTTCAGATTTGGATGAGTCTTGCCGCTTTGTATAATCAACTTTCGACCAAAAGGAATTTTCCTTTCTTTTTGTGCTGAATACATATACACCTTATAACGAAGTAAATTTCTCCGTCATATTTGGTCTACGCCGGGATTCGAACCCGAGGACGCTTATTCCGGAACAAGCAGCTCTACCAACTGAGCTACGCAGACATGTATTCTGATTCCTATCTGCCTTTATGTCATGTGCGTCCTGCTGGCAGGTACGTCACATCTCCTGGTACGTTACATCATCTCCCCCTTATTTTTTTTTTATTTTTCGAAGTGCTGGAGAAAGGATTCTCATATTCTTCCTATCTCGCGGTGTGGAAATAACATCACACCAATGCGAGATTTTGAACGGTCGGGTCATCCGGATAGTTCGGGCGCCATTATAACGAAGTAAATTTCTCCGTCATATTTGGTCTACGCCGGGATTCGAACCCGAGGACGCTTATTCCGGAACAAGCAGCTCTACCAACTGAGCTACGCAGACATGTATTCTGATTCCTATCTGCCTTTATGTCATGTGCGTCCTGCTGGCAGGTACGTCACATCTCCTGGTACGTTACAACCTCAGTAGTTCCACCGTAGTTGAAGAGTCCAATTTCTAATTCTAGAAGGACATTATCCTTCCTGTTTTGATTCAGTTATTCCTACCCGGTTCAACTTGTTCCCATATAGTGCTTTTAATTCAAAAAGCTATGATTTCATCCACTGAGCGAATAAACGAAGCGATGTGAGCATCAGACGGCATCTCGTTACATGTATAGACATTCAAAATTATATCCATTTTGAATGGTGCGAATTGAGTGAGAAGAATCATAAGTTAGTACATATTACGTTCTTAATCCGTGAATAAATTAAACTGTCGAAATCTCACCTGCAATAAACTCCTAATTTTGAATTCTGCTTTAAGGCATGGCCATAAGCAACAATAAATGTTACTTAAAATCTCAAAAACGTGGTAACGTAAACAATAACAAAATCGTTTTGCGCTGAATCTTCAGCTGAAATCCTTTTGTCTGAGATTATGTTCAGTCTCTTAATATTTAATACCATCTACAAAAGGAAGGGTTGAAACAATGTTGGCTACATAGTTGAAATTGAAACTTTCTTTAAAAGTGTAGTGAAAGAATGTCCTAATTGAAAAAAAACATCAACTTAACGCAACAAGCATAAACTGATAAAGAACCCTAACTTCCAGGCCTAGAACATACATCTGTAGTACAAAATACATTCTCATTTTAGGAATTCCCTGGTTATAAAAATATTTATAACTTACCTATATAACTATCACTAACGAAACCGAAAAACGTCTTTAGCATTTATTTTACTGAGATTCTTAGAATAAAGACCGTACCAAGAAGAGAGACCCCTCTAAACGTAATCTTAAAAGAACTAACTTAGACCGAAAAAAGGTCGAAAAACACTCCTGCGTGAACGACCCAAGCTGAATAATTTTTTTTTAGCAAACAAGCTGCAATGAGAACTGCCTGTGTTCCGGGCTGTGGCTATTACATAGCCACTAATGTGCTATGTAGTCGCGCGTTCCATAGCTATGTTATTTCTTCTGATGCAGAGACATAACGGCCAGTTCTGCTGCAGACCCAACCGAGTTCTCTCCACGGGAACCAGGAAGAGACGATTCCCTCATGTGATGGACGGCGCATGAGGGATCCGAATACAGGCCCTGGAACTACTGGCAAACTCACCAGGGAGGTTAAAATAACACATACTTACATTGCATTCCACTAGGTCAAAAAATTACAACATCACGGTGTTAGACGACCTGAAAAAAACGAAAAAAGAACGGTAAACATTACAGCGCGCATTGTGTAGAAGACCTAATAGAAAGTGACTGTGAAACTCGGTCGAGTAGCATAAATAGAAAACAAGAAATGAGAGGAAAGGCGAGGAACTGTAGAATAGTCTCATCAGTAAAAGTGCTTTCGTCATCGTAGGTTTCACCCTTTGACTTGAAAACCTACTCTGCAAAGTGGACAAAGTGTATGGTTCATGCAATGAAAGAAAATGAAATGAAATCTTCAAAACAAACGGGTTAAGAACAATAAAATGTATTGAGTAGATTTCAATAAAATCACATAATTGAAAATATTCTGGGGCATCCTAGTCAGTTCTCTTAGTGAATATTTTGTCTAACTTCATTTTGGAGCACCATCATTACCTACACCTGTATCACAACATCTGCTAAATGGAATGCTCGTATACACATATTCACTGCGTATATAAGAATATATATCAGATACGGGATGGTTTCGACATACCCTAATCTCTTCACTTCAACTACTCAAACAAATTTGTTTAAGTTTCAATATGGAAACTGAAATCGAACTAATCTTTTATTAAATATCTCTATATTCGCGTATATATTTTGCCTTTCCACACTGGCACGTATATGCAGCTACTTTCCATTGAAACATCAAATCTGTTGGTTCTTAAAATCAACTCTTTGGAAACTGCAGGCAAACTGAACTCAAAGAATTTCCCCTTTGTTTTTATACTGATATCGAGCATTGTTAGCAAGAGATTGTTAATACGCAACAATATTACAATGAATTCAAAAAGTAGGAACTGTACACCAAATTAAACTCAAAATAGTATAACTATATACTAAAAATCCGAAAATTTATTGGCGGAGGAATCCTCTAAATTCTTGGATTGCACAGGTAAAAAGAACTGCAAGGTCAACTGATATTCCAGATGATCTCAAGAAATCCGCCAAATTACCGCCTGGCCCTCAGATCCCAAAACTCTTCGGCAGACTTAAACACCACAAACCCGGCAATTCATTGAGACCGATCGTGTCCAGAACATTCGCACCGACGTACCACTTAGAAAAAGCGTTAACCAAATTCTTAACTCATCATCTACCGGAGTCGGACTTTATAATAACCTCCACTTTTGATTTTATCACGAAAATCAAGCAGCTCACCATTGAACAACGCGACATTATCGGCAGTTTCGACGTAGTTTCTCTTTATCCATCGATCCCCGTACCGGAAGCCATCAGAACATTGAAAGAGGCTATATCTAATTCATCGGTTTATTCTCAGGAGTCTTGCCTATGTATTTTCAAATTAATGGACTTGGTCTCAAATTCCAGCTACTTCAGTTTCCGAGGGCAAATTTATAAGCAAGTAAATGGCGCTCCGATGGGATCTTCGCTCTCAGCCGTCCTTGCGGAAGCAATACTTCGCCCCATTGAGCAACATATATTCACCAACATCACCCCAAGACCTACCACCTGGCTACGATATGCAGACGACGTATTTTTCATATGGCCACACGGAAAGGAGACTCTCCCGTTTTTCCTCGATAAAATAAATTGTATACACCCTAGAATCAATTTCACCATGGAGCTTGAACACAATGGTACCTTACCTTATCTTGACATCTCAGTGAGCAAATCGCATGACAACCGCCTTCATACGGAAGTCTATTATAAACCCACTTCCGTTCCCAACCTGATGCTCCGCAGTTCATTCTGCCCTGATGATTACAAGACCGCCTTATTCCGTTCACGAATTAGAAGAGCCTTCGCTGTCTCATCCGATGCCCGTTCTAGACAATCTGAACTAAGAAACATCGTCGAATTGGCCACTGAGGCAGGATATACTTCGAACCAGATGCATAACTTTATCGAGAAAGCCAGAACCAGGAGTGCTAATTATATTTCTATGCCGCAACTTCGCTACCTGGGCTCTATTCCCTACATACCAAATATTTCCTATCAACTCAAAAATGCGCTCAGAAGGATGAACTTCGGTGTCGGCATCAGGTCTCGGGCATCTTTATACACGATGCTTAAGAGAAATATTGACAAGCCCCCTCTTCTCAATGAGGCAGGCATTTATGCCATCCCACTAAAATATCCGGACGGCTCCAGGCGATACTACATCGGAATGACCAAACGTTCGTTTGGAATTAGAATAAGCGAACATAAAAGGGATACAAGAGACGGGAAAATAACCACTGCCCTATCAAGAGAAGTCAAGTTCAAGTCCGCCGATCCTATATGGAGTGATGTAAAGAAATTAGCTTCATACTCCACACCAAAATCTACTGCAATTCGCGAAACCTTGGAAATCTTGACCAGCTGCGAGGCTTGTAACGATAGCGTCTCTCTGGAGTTACCACGTATTTGGAATCAATTCTTCAAATAATGCTGAGATTTCTACCATAGTACCGCATGCCTAACCAACGTGACCTCGTTTCTTCGAAATATCACGTTTGCTCCTAATCATTTATTGTGTAGTCAAGTCACCGCGTTTAAAGTGTTCAAACGTTCTATTATCCTGTTTGCAGTTAGCTGTCTACCTTCCTTGAGAAAGCCATCTGGTTGATGTGCGAAAGCTTGGAAATTTTGATTATTTATTCTACGCCAATAAATTTTCGGATTTTTAGTATATAGTTATACTATTTTGAGAATATTACAATGATTAATTATAACGTTTGTGCATTTTTCCGGTGTTACAAAATATATATTGTTATTTATACATTGTAAGATCGGTAAGCTGAAAATAAACCATCATGGCTGATGATTGGACACTAGCATAGTTACTCTGCATCCATTTGCACGAAGCCGGAGCGAGATGTCGACTTTCCCACAAACGGGGCAACTCACGCTTATCTGCAATAAAGCACGTGCAGTTTCCTCGTTAGATGAGCTCCTCGTCTCGTGATACGTGTCGCATCGGTGAAGTTCATTTCAATGTGTGTATCGAACAAAACTATCTAAATTTGATATGCATTTGCTGTTTCTTTTGATCTCTTGTTCGCTCCAATTTCCTACCAAAGGGTATTACGATGAGTGAGAGGTGTTTAGCGTTCGGTGACCCCAATATGTAAAGACTGGGATACATAGTGAGTTAGATGCTCTAATTCGAATGATCGTCCTTTGGGAAAAACGGATGGACTTCTGCTTTAAAGGGAGGGCAGAAATGACGTCTCCACTGCATTAAACTGTCTTGGACACGAACACCAATATCTCTGACAAAAGAATTTGCTCCAATATTCTACTTTTTTAATAAATACCTTTTATAACAATTGGCATGAGTATACTTCATTAACTTTGGTATAGGGTCTGACCGACATCGGTCATTTAAGGTAGGATATCGTTCACTGCATAAGAACTAAGAAACATTTCTTGACATAACGGAAGTGAACACACCTTACCAATATTACCTTTTTGAATCACTACGTATATGTGACCCAAATGTTAGTAGTCATCGTAAGCGTAGTGGTATCCGTATTATACTGTAGAAAATAGAATTGCACGGCACAGTTCTTTATTTATAACTCAACACCTTTCCCCCCATATTTGAAGAACTTCAGGTCTAAAACGCCTGTCCTTTAGAGAGTATTTAACGGGCTTGAAACACTGGGCACATTGCGTACAAATCTTCTCTATTGCTAGTATTTCTGCCAAACGAATGTCCGGAGACCGTCTCTTCCTCGGTGCTAGCATTCTTACACATCATAGGCGAGAGCTCTTCAGATATCCAATGGTTCCCTAATTGTAGATAATTACACTGATGTTCAAAATTAAAAGTATTTGCACATTTTGTCGAATTTATGAAAAACTAATGGACACATGTTAATAAAATTTGGTATGGGTACACTGTTATATAAGATAAGTAATGATAAAGAACAACAATCATAGTAAGCACTCATGATCGTCAGTAAGGCTCATCAGCGAAGGAATGTCCAAAATCCACGTTGCAAGATTGAATATAAAATTACTCTAATATGGGTTATGATCCCCTCTCACAGTCATACAGCCTTCACAGAGCGACATCATACTGGAAACGAGGCAGTTGATGAGTCCATGTGGCAGTCGGTTCCACTCCTGCAGCAACGAAGTTTTCAGCTCCTGGATAGTTCTCGGAGGGCGATGGGGTGCTGCTATTGCCCTCCCAAGAGCGTCCCGCACATGTACGATAGGGTTTAGTTCTGGCAATCGGGGAGGCCAATCCATCCGGCGAATATCCTCACTTTCAAGATAATCGTCGACCAGGTGAGCCCTATGTGGACGAGCGTTGTGGTCCATGAAAAGGAACCGAGGGTCATCTGTGCCCCAGAAAAGCCGAACATAGGGCTGTAAGATCTCATCCCTATACCTCTCAGCAGTCACCGGAGCGACTGTGAAACACATGGAGAGGTGTGCGGCCGTCCAACATGATGTCTGCCCAGACCATGATACGTCCGCTGACATGGCGGTTCCTTTCTCGGATGTTGGAGAAAAGGTATCTGGTCCCAGGCTCTTACCAGATAAAGGTACGTGGAAAATCCGTGTCCAGGCAGCATCGCGACTCGTCTGTTAATAGAAATATGCCGCACCGAAGTGTGGTCCAACGCTGATGGTTTCTGCACGATACTAAACGCGCACTCTTGTGTGTTGAAGTGAGCGGGAGGAAAACAGTGGGTCATCTGAAATTAAGCCTTCGGGAAACCGTTACCTTGAAACTCTCATGAAGCCTTCGGGAAACGTTACCTTGAAACTCTCATGAAGCCTTCGGGAAACCAGTACCTTTGAAACTCGGGTTCCAGTTATGGCATGCAGCTCACGAGATAACTGTGTAGCTGCAGCAGTCCTGTGGCACCTCGCTGAAAATGCCAAGTTACGATATTCATTGGCTGTCGTGGCTCTTGGGTGACGTTGCCCATGTCTTCTCGATATGGTTCCGGTGTCCTTAACGCTTTAACGACCATTAAGCTCAAAACGCCCGTACGTACAAACGGCCATATCCTCCGAAAACGCCTATCTAGAGTGAGTCAGATTTCCTACTTTAATGGTTCTTCAAAACTTTTCAACATATAGGGGATCAGCAGAAGTCCCCCTCGGTGACTATTGTTATTGTTAAACAAAGAAGTGAAACAACAGACAGTTTCGGACGTTATGGTATTTAGAGTGATACAGGGATTTGGGGTCATGGTCGTTAAAGGGTTAAACTGTTTCCACAAATTGCAAACGACACTGGGCGTTACATTGTGCTCTGTAGCAACTTGCACTTGCGATTGCCCTGCCTCCAATCTACTGACGATTATCCACTTCATTTCATCATCAATACTTTCGTGGGAACTCATGTTAAATGATTGCTTATGCAATTGAATCAACTCCTGCTGGAAACACAAGGAATGCCGCCAAGGTGTACTACGAAATAATCGTGGAAAATGCCAAGTGTGATTTTCATGCCCTCCACTGTCAGAGCTCAGCCACACTTACGTGTACGCTTACGTATTCGACACTGAAAATTTGCATTCTTATTCGGCGGCATAATTTTTACCCTTTGGTTCCGTACTTTTTGTGAAAATCGACAAAATGAGCAAATTCTCTTAATTTTGAACACCAATGTACCATTTATACTGAAGCTCAAATAATTTTGAACACCACTGTATCAATTATACTGTAACGTCGATTATATATCATTTCGCAATACGATGTAGTCCCTTACAGGGATTTAGTATTTCGACAGATGTATAAATATGCACACTCTTAACTTTTCTTGTGCACTTTTTAAAGCTATACATGTTTGAATTATAGACTTCTCAAAGGCATTTAATCGATATGACACTGTATTCCAATTGTGTGTCCATAAAGTTTAATTTTTTTTAATAAATATTAAGCACAACACTTACAGGTCTTCATGAAAATAATGGGAACACTTATTGCTTGTGGATACCGTTTTATTACTAAACAGCAGGCCGAAGTCGTGTCTTTGTGACAGCAGCATTTCGACTAGGATTAAGCACAAGTGATGCACACAAGATCTTTCGTTCCAGGTATCCCCTCAAGTGGCCAATAATATCTAATTCTTTAGATTAATGTGGCCAGTGTAGCTGTTAGATTAGTGGAAATGAAACCCTTTACGTCATAACAGTTCGCCAGGACCACAAATTGATATTTTCGCAAAATGCACGGCTACGTTGTGTTCCTGAAAGCCGGGACGATCTTTGGAGAACACTCCTACATCATTGACAACAGGTGGCCAGCAAAAACGGATTCGTACGTTGTAGATATGATATGATCCTGTAGAATAAACAATGGCCCTTAAGAATGCCATGATATACCATCCAACAATATCAGAGACACACCACAATTCTTTACGGTAAAAATAAGAAGTAGGGTGGTAAGCTTCTTCAAGTTTTTTTACGAACGTTTACTCTGCTGAACTAATATACACTTGCTGTCTTAAAGCATGATAAAACCACAATAAGGCCCCTAACACACTGAATAAAATAACATTTATTAAAAATCCTAAAAGCCCATTTACTTTTACCACGAAGAGCGCTTTCCAGGTCTCAAGACCTCACTATCAAATCACTGAATAAAGCCCCGAATCACTCCTTAGCAGCAAGAATATATAGACATAGGTTCGTTATCTCAATTACACGTCACAAGTTTATACATAGGTTGCCAATCTGAAAAATAAAATTAAAGTCCGATATCCAGGTAGCAGCAAGAACAAAACACAAATACCAGCTTACCATCCACATACCTTCCACATACCAGCTTCTTGTTGATCCAGAGCGGAACCCATGAGTCGCTTCCAAGGAGTTCAGATGAAGGTTGGAAAATCCGTATTACAACAGGTTTCCCAAAAATATTTGGATGTAGAGACGTTCCCCCAGGAATATGTTATATTTGTTTATTTAGGAGTTCAAAATTTTTGCATTTGTCCAGTCTGTTACGAAGCCGTCGTTAATAACTGCATTGCTTAAAGCCGTGTAGAAGTTCCCAGATCGCAGTGCATACTGATGTTCTTTAAGACGGATCTTCAAAGTCCTCAGGGTCGAGCCAATGTAGACCCTAGGTTCGCAAGCAGGATCCTGGTGGAGAAGAGGTATGGCATACACTCCCGAGCTATTCCCGACGTCGACGGTATCTTGGTCGTGGCGAACTAAGCAGAAGACATTACGAGTGTTTATGCCAAATAAGAGAGAGTGTTTATGGCATATCCCTTTCAATGTATTGACAAGAGGAGGAAGGTAGTCCAGTTTCGCTTTGTATTTTGTCGGAGGTCTGGTAGATATTAATGACGAAAAGCGGTCTAGAATGCTCTCGAAGTAAACGATGAAAGTGAAATGAGGAATAACCGAAAAGCCTGTAGAAGAGATTGAATGTATTTGAGTTCTTGATTACGGAGCTTTCGACAAGAAGGATGGGTGAACGCCCTTTTTTATCAGAAACCGAATAGCAGATGATTTTTGTTCAGGTGGATGAGCCGATTCAAAAGGAATGATGCAGGGTATAAAAGTCGGTTTTCTATAGACAGTATAAGAAATTTGGTTGTTGACTAGGTTCCGGGTTAATTGAATGTCAAGGAAGGGTAAAACACCCCCAACCTCTTGTTCTTGAGTAAACTGAATAGAAGGATACTGTGAAGTTATCCTTCTATTAATAAGTTAGAGCATCAAGCAGGGATATTGAATGTGGCCAAAAAAAAAACATATCATCCACATACCTTAACACTAGTAGTGGTTGTAATAAAAACGAAGATAGAACAGGTTCTTCAATGGACTGCAAGAGAATTTCAGCCAACACAGGGGATAGTGGTGACCCCATTGGTGCACCCTCATTTTAATTAAAAATCTGATGATTAAACTTAAAATAGGACCTTTTTGCAATAAATCTAAGAGAGTAAAAAACATCTTAAATTTCCACAGGGGAAATAGAGGGGACAAGAGCAAGTTTTGAACAAATAATAGAATGCACAAAAGACAACGGGACACTAGGCAGCAGAGAAACAACGTCAAGTGGCGCCGTTATAAAACTATTTCCTGGGTGAGTAAATGGTGCAATGCGATCGATTGCCTGAGTTGTAATGTTGATTAAAATAGAAATATTCTGATTGAGTGGTTTGAGGTACGAGGCCAGAGCCGTTTCAAATGGGCGAATAGGACTAGCATAGCCGGAAACCAATAACCTCATTGACTGTTCCACCTTGTGAGTTTTAAATTTTCCAAAGGCCTCGCGGCCCTCAGTCCCACAGGTGTTTTCATCTTGCTAGAAATAGAAAGTGCAAGACAGCCGAGATTTTTTATTTTGCTGAGTTCAGCAAAATACAAAATCTTCGAATTCAGCTATAGTGGCGGTAGTTGGGGCTGTCTTGACCACAGTGTGAGGCACCAGGGCAGTAGCTTGTTCCATTTTGAGTATGCAGTCTAGACTCTTCCTGATGATGAGTTGCTGGGCCTTATCAGCACCAAGAAAAGACAGAGTGGGGTTGCAAGAGAGTTCTAATACTTGGTGCCTATTGTACCTCAGCCTTGGTGAAGTGGTTTAAGGTTGAGAACAAATCTTGGCAAGGTTATAACGAATGAGTTCACGTTCTGTATCGGGGAGGGTCTTGACAATCTGTTCTAGTTGAGAAATAAAACGAGTTGGGTTAATGTGAGATACAGAATAACTGAATTTAAACCCTTTATTTAGTGCTGAGGTTTGAGGGGCAATCAGTTGTACGTAACTAAGATTAATAAATGAAGCAGGCCTAGTATTTAGTCCATTAAGTACAGACAAAGAATTTGTGTGATGATACCTGTTAGTTTTAAAGGCAACTAGATAGAAAAGTGTTTTAATTTGCCGCTTTTCGATGACAGACCTCTAGGTTTGGAGAGATGTAAAGAATTTCGTAAGTTTGATACCAAAAGTTATTTGGTGTGCGATACCAGAAAGGTGAATATAAGATCGGTAAGTTTTCCGGCTTAGAAAGTCAGAATAACTATTTTTCCTTCGAATTTCAGCACTTAGTCTCTTGTCTTCGGCGTTGGAAACGACTAATGTGAGATAACATAACCCTTGACCAAGTGGAACCTAGGAATTACGTGCAGCGAGCGACAGTTAATAAAAAATATAAATGAGTTTCATTTATCATTAACTTACGACGTATCGAGAAGAAGGTTCTTGCTGCTCTCTCCATGGTTCCGCAAAATAAAGGTACAACCACTGTGAAGATTTATGGCATATTAAGAATCTCGCAGCTAGATGAATAGACCAAAATTTAATATAACGTGCTGATTTGATTGTTCAACTAATATGCACTTGCTGTCTTAAAGCACGATAAAACCACAATAGGACCCCTAAAATAATAAAACACATTTATTAAAACTTTTAATAGCCCATTTTCGCTTACACCGGCGAGCGCTTTCGAGGTCTGAAGACCTCATTATCAAATCACTGAATAAAGCCCCGAATCACTCGGAAGCAGCAAGAATATATAGATATAGGTTCGTTATCTCAATTACACATCACAAGTTAATACATAAGTTGCCAATCTGAAAAAGAAAATTAAAGTCCAATATCCAGTTAGCAGCAAGAGCAAAACAATTTTTATTAAAGATGGTCAAATGGTCTCAGTTTCTTGTTAATCCAAAGTATTAACACTAGTAGTATTTAGGTATGTGGATGATATGTTGATTTTGCGGCCTAATTTAATATCCCTGCTTGATCAAATAACTCACAGGTTGTCTTCACAGTATCCTTCTCTTCAGTATACTCAAGAACAAGAGGTTGGGGGCGTTTTACCCTTCCTTGATATTCAATTAAACCAGAACCTAGTCAACAACAAAATTTCTTATTCTGTCTATCGAAAACCCACTTTTATACCCTGCATCATTCCTTTTGAATCGGCTCATCCACATGAACATAAAACCTCTATATATTCGGTTTCTGATGAAAAGGGCGTTCCCCATTCTACCTCTAGAATTATCCGTGTTCAAGAACGCAAGTACACATTCAATCTCTTGTACAAACTTTCGGTTTTTCCTCATCTCACTTTCATCGTTTACTTCGAGAGCATTCTAGACCGCTTTTGGTCATTAATATCTACCAGACCTCCGACTAAATATGTAGGGAAACTGGACTACCTTTCTCCTCGGGTCAATACATTGAAAGAATTATGCCATAAACACTCTCTCTCATTTGGCATAAACACTCCTAATGTCTTCTCCTTGGTTCGACCCGACGAAGATACCGGCGACGTCCGAGTAAGCAGGGAGTGTATTCTATACCTCTTCTCCACCAGGATCCTGCTTGCGAACCTAGAGTCTACATTGACTCGACCCTGAGGACTTTAAAGATTCTTCTTAAAGAACATCAATATGCAATGCGATCCGGGAACATCTCCACGGCTTAAACCGATGCAATTATTAATGACGGCTTCTTACCAGACTGGACAAATGCAAAAATCTTGAACTGCTCAGTAAACAAATATAACATATTTCTGGCGGAATGTCTCTAAATCCAAAATTTTTGGGACACCTGTTGTAATACAGATTTTTCAATCTTCATCCCAACCCTTTGAAGGCGATTCATGGGCTCCGCTCTGGATCAACAAGAAGCTGGGAACACTTGACCATCTTTAATCAAATTTGTGTTTTGTTCTTGCTGCTACCTGGATATCGGACTACAATTTTCTTTTTCAGATTGGCAACCTATGTATAAATTTGTGACGTGTAATTGAGATAACGAACCTATGCCTATATATTCTTGCTGCTTCCGAGAGATTCGGAGCTTTATTCAGTTACTTGATAATGAGGTCTTCAGACCTCGAAAACGCTCGTCGGTGAAAACACAAATGAGCTTTTAGAATTTTTAGTAAATGTTATTTTATTAAGTGTTTTAGGGAACCTATTGTGGCTTTATCGTTCTTTTAGACAGAAAGCTTATATTAGTTCAACAATCAGCACGTTATTTAATTTTGGTTCACTCTGTTAGTGGTAGAAAATTATCTGAAACATGATTCATCAGGCTATAAGGTAATTTATCATTCTATAATATCCCAGTTTTTTTCGCTTTGTACCACTTCCGTTGTCTTGTTGCATTGATGCTTTTTATCACAGGTTTGTGGATTGCAAGAAGACCATAAATAATGGCTCGATGGAGTTCTTGGGTAACTGTTATGACGGAAATGGGATAATTCGGGCGGGTGATGCTGTTTGCTGGTGCGGTGGTTTTATGCTTCCGTTTTACAATCCATGAAGGGTTTCACCAATCTGTATCTGACATCCTCATTTGTGTTCCACAGTTTGTACGTTCAGAAGCAACGTTTCGTTGGATAGAGAGCTGTCGTTTTCGGCACAGCTCCTTGAGTTACACTTATTTTGTCTTCCGTTCTAGTTACTGAAGCTACTGCAGGATGCGCACAAACGATCGGGCATTTTTTGAGGTCAGCAAGATCTGCCATAGTTGGCAATTACTCCAAAACAGATGTTTCTATTTTTGAAAGTACGGGAGGGTTGTTAACGAAAACAATGGGTGACTCATGGGGCTCTAAGCAGTCAGTCGCCCGTGCTTAATTTAGAGCCACTGGTTCCAGAGGAGAGAGAGAGAGTGTGAGAGAAAGCCAATGCCGTAAGACAAACACAGCATCCATGCTTCACTGGGCATTGATATGGACGAATGATCGGAATCCGTCGCTCAGACGACTGTGCCACAGGTTCCCCGAACAGCTGCTTCAAATGTGATTGTTGCAATGCTGCTTTATAACACACATCTGCTGCACCCCTTAATATAACTCATTTTAAGGGATACGTCGTCCGTGCGACTTGCATACCGTGAACTGGGTGTAGTCCAGTCGCAGTGCCTCTCTTAGTGTATTTTACAAATATTCGATTTTAGAAGTATCAGACGTGCACGAACAATTTAGCTTGTTGTCTTAATAATTGTACAAACACCCCAATGATTTCGCCTCTACATGCGGATATCAAGACACTTAAATATCAGCTTTGTTGACAATTTACATTTACCTTGTAATAAGTCGTTTTATATAAAGAAGCACTGAGAAGGAGGAAGTCATCCGCACTGTACAAAAAGTCCCAAAAAAGCCAATATGTGCTTTGTTGGATGTGGAGCGGAAGTTTTGTTTTTATCAATCACTTAATGTGTGCCGAGCACCAGTCGGGGGATTTCAATATGTGACTAGCAGACGAAGAACCCAAGCAGTTTGGACTTGTAACGCGAGCAGTACGGGAGTCCTAAAAAAACGGTCTCACACTGTCCATTTTTGAAAAAAGTGTAAATTAAAGGAGGAAATGCATCTTATTGTCATTCAATGTACCCGCTGCAAATTACTGCTTGACAGCAGCGAGGTAGGTCCTGTACGTCCCGTGTTACTCCATCGCTGTTCATTTGTCGTATTACCTGGGTCAGGTCCAATAACAATTGGTCAAACGACTCGTAGCTGATTCCACGGAGCCGATTTTCTAATTTTCGGGAAATGATCAAAGTAGAGTAGTCTCATACCAGGGCTTTATATTAGTCGGAATGAAGCTTCCTCGTCATATTTCGACTAAAGTCCCCGTACCGACGTTGCACCATGACACGACGCGTTATCCTTCAGCAAGATCGCACCATCTTCCAACAAGTTGGGCCGATTTTGACGAGTTTTCAGCCTCAACTTTGTCCCCAAAAAGTCACGAAAATATTGTGCATTAGCATTTGCGCTACCGACATTCGATCAGAAACAAAATCACGCTGAGCATGTCGTTCACAAAAATCATCATTTGTTTTACTTTGGATTGTTGTCGCAATCACTTTGATGAGAGTGTTAAACTTGGATGCCTCTATTCCGTTGATTGTGACTTCAGTTTCCCCTAAAAAGCACGGGTCTATGTCTCATCAATTGCGACAATTCTCTTCAGGATTGTTCCGCCCTCCCTTTCGAACCTGTGGAGTTGATCCTGTGAGGTGCTCATTCTGGCTGCCTTCTGCTCGGTATTGAGTTGATGTGGCAGCCAGCGTGCGGCCATTTTTCCTTTCCCCAGTTAGACGGTCAAAATCCCGTGAACAGATAGTCCAAATTCCGTGAACAGATAGTCAAAATTCCGTGAACAGATATGGTGAACAAATTTTCCTGATGAGCAATCTCCTCAACTGTCAAACGGCGATTCTCTTCAAGAAGCGTTGCAACAATGGAGACAGATGTTTTGTTTGTCGCCGTATGAGGACGGCTCGATCGATTATCATCGTGTAGGATACTTTGGCTCTCCCGAAATCGAGATACGCAGCGAGAAATTGTGATTCGACCAAGAGTTCCTACCTCACAAACTTCTTGTGAAGCATTGTAGATATGTGTAGGGTTTTTGCCCGCAGATATTATATTTCGTATTTTCAGGTAGGAGATCTGGTCTAACGCATGACTCGACCTGAGCAGCTGCAAGCTTCCATTTCCAATCACTCCAGGTCAACAAACTGATGGCGCGTCATTCTGACACTATTTCGTTGCTGAGAATCTGACCTTCACATGAAGCAATCATTTTCCCGAATGCATCATCCATTTTCATATTAGAATAACATATGCATAACTTTTGTTTTGACTCTCGCATGAATTGCATTTGTACCTTGGTGAATTAATTTGTTAGTCTCAGATAAGTGATTGAGGCACGCGCAGAAGCTTCACATGCCTCAGAGCGATCTACGAAAGATGTTTTGCAAGTAAACATGGTAGCGTTTCCGTTATTTTGTTCAAAAAAGAGAGGAAAGAGGGCCGTTGATAAAGAAACCACAATTCTATAGAGAAACACATCTGCAACTACTGCAGTTTGAGACCGAATTCCAATAATTGTTTATAAAAAAAATGAGTGAGTGCAAAGAATCAACGAAAACTGAAGAGCAGCTGCTTTTGGTACCTCAGAGCTGCTCCATATTTCAAATACGCTGCTTGACATAATAATGCTGCAGCAGGAAATATTTATCGGAGCGCTATGCAAAGTGTTCGGGATCTGTGGATTGTCGGATTATATAAATTCAGCGTGAGTACTGACTCGTGACGTATTCTCATCTGGAGAGAACCAAGATCCAGCAAATGTCACAATGACCTCAGACAAAGTGATTACTCGGGTTGCCGGTCTAAGCGAGCGTACAGACCCGCACCTCTTTTGGAATCGCTCTGCTACTACTCAGAAAGACAGATTCTGGATCCTTGCACCTATACATCGGGCTCTTTCGGAGAGCCTAAGGTCCAAGCTTTATTCTAACGGCCGATAATACCCAACTTCATCAACATAATTTTATTAACGATATTGTCGTAGAGGAAGATTTTGGCCGAATGTAGAGTCCACACAGTTTCCCTTATCGCAGCTCTGTCGAACATATATGGGATATTATAAGAAAATTCATTGGAGCGTGCCTGACACATGCCAAAGCCCCTCAAGAACTACCAACATCACTTCTTTGGCAGTGGTCAGTAATCCTACAAGACTTCATCAGTTTCGTCATAAGCAGTACAAGGAGACATTGTTTCTTCTGCATGGATCACAGGGGTGATCGAACTTCATATTAAAGTACCACCTGTCTCAACAAAAGACTTTAAATATTGTTCCATGTAAATTAAAAGATTTTGATATCGACATCGCAAATTGTAAGATTAGGATTTCTTTCTGCTTGAGTTAGAAAAGTAATATAAAATTAAATATATATGGCAGTTCATAACTTATCCTCTATATTTGACAACATGTGTAGTTGCTTAAACCGCTTTAAACGTCACAGTATTGAGAACTACGGCTCTCAAGTTCGGTTACTTTATAAACATGCTTTGCCCTTAGGGGTTAGAGAAGTGCTTCTGATACTGGCCTTCTGCGTCTTTCTCTTCTATTATCCTCTCATTTCATTCACCTCAGTGTGGCTTTCCACTCTTTGAGGTTTCGTTAAAAACGATCTATAGTCCCCATTGGTTGAATTACTTTTTCTTTCATTTTTTTCTTCGAATTGAATTTAGGATTTGCTTGTACAAGTGTCATAGTATTTATGGATTTGTGGGAAGGTTCGCGTGCCCAAAAAATAAAGAAAACTACAAGCTAAGTTTCAACTAAATAATTCTTTCCAAATTTTTAACAAAAGTTAGTATCTATCAGTGTAATTATTCTTCACAAGATTCACGTGTGTGATTTGAATCGTCTGTCTTTTGTTGATGACTTTACACATGCTCACGTAATGCGCAGTGGCAAATTCACCCATGACGCCAATAATCCGACAGGCAAAAACAAACAAACAAACATTGTGTTTCTGGAATAAAAATGCTGTCGTATTTTTATGAGATTTATGCACAAATTCTACCATACACCAGTGTGTAAACCTTAGAGATAAAGGGAAAGATTTAAATAACGGCGCAAATAGCAACTGTACCATAAACACACTTTTCATTAAGGACCGTGTCTGGGAATAGCAGCAACAATGCATGCGTAATAATGGACGTGGTTCGCGTGCCTTCTGACCAAATAGCTCTCACGCAGTCCAACATCATCAATTAGGGGGAAGCAACCGGAAGGCGTGCATAAAGATAACATAGGTTCGATGAAGTTTGTTGTGTGTTAGGGACGACAAAATGGCCCATCGGCCACCTTATGGGCGCAGTCGTCTAAACTCTGGCTCATGAGCATTCGTCCGAGATCGGTCGGTGTTCCAATCGCGGTGAGGCATGACTGTTGTGTTTCTCTTACGGCACTGGCCTTTCTCCTTTCCCAGGAACCAAAGACCCCAAATTAGTGTCAGCGTCGATTACGGCACAAGGATTTGCTCATGATTGTCGTTAAACTACCAATAAAAAACATATAGCCTGTCGAGAACACCTTGATAATTTCCCTCGTTCTCAAATAATTGAGAGGTTCGAAATCAGAGAGAACCTGGTGAGTGGGTTCCAAGACTTCGGTATCGCACAAATCATGGTATTGTATGCTTAGTCGTTTTTCAGAATTATTGTCCTGGGTGACAGACTGTCGTATTAATCTACAAAACGCCATTCCAGTGAATACTGTTATTTGCCATTACAGGTCAGAAGGGACTGACTACAATCAGCAAGTAACATTGCAAAACAACTGAAAATGGGCACAGGTTGAACAGTATCGAGGTTCATAGTGACCAGGCGAGTACAAAAATGTGGATGGTTTGTTCGATGACCTGTACGCTGTTTTTTATTAATACCTGTTTTCTGGAGAAACCGTTAATATTAAGTCCAGGGATCATAAGGACTGCAAAGCTGTGCAATGACTTACAGCGAATTTATTTGTCAGAGCAGATTTAATCTCTCTATGGATTACGGAACCTCAGGTAAAGTGGCGTGGGGTAGGCACACCTAATCCTTCGCCATGTTCTTCTGTTCCCAGGTGCAATTGGCCTAGATATCTGGTCAATGGACGAAAAGGCGAATCCGCATCGTATGGTTTCTGTTCATGAGATGATAGAAAGTGAAGATATTCAGTGAATGGATTGGAAGACATTCAAATAGCAACGGTACCATAAGAGGATAAAACAACTGTACCAAACCTGAATCCCATAGAACACTGGTGGTTAAATCTGGCGAGATGCGTTTCCTTACGTTAACACACAGAAGCAAATGTTCAAAAACTGCAACTTCTGTGCTATCTTTAATTTTTCTTTCTTGAAAGTTTCAGAGGACGAATTTGGTGTTTCCCATACGATCATGATCAGGAAAGTAAATATGACCGGTGGCGCATTATATTTTTACTGTTAAGCTTTAAACCTTGCTATTGCCCATTAAGTGTAAGGAAAACTCTTCCTAAATAGTTTTATAAAAACGATGAAGAATGGAAACAACAAAAGAAATATAGTTGACGGACTCTTTGTCAATCCTTTTGCTGTCTGAGTTCCAAAGAATTTAAATTTGGCATGTCTTCTACAATTTTGTTTTTAGTTACTATGATTTAAATATCTGCTCTGTGAGAAAATGTTAAAGAAGCACCAACTTTCTTTTAAGAAAACCTACGTACTCTGGGAGGTAGTATTGTTTTTGGGATTTGAAGTATTCCTCCTAATGCATATACATAACTGTACGGGCACATTATGTTCATATAGAACTGTTGTGGGCTCGTCAGATGAAATTCCTGGGGCGTAATGTTTTTAAAAATATGTTTGCATGTTCTTTTTCCTGTAATTATCTTTCTTTTGCATTTTCAGGAAAGTGTGATTAGGGGTGTGAAAGACGCTGTTCATAATTTCGCTCTGCGTCGTTTGCTGTCTTATGTTGAAAAAGCGTCATCGCTATCTTTAGCTGCCTTTCATTCTTTAAATTACTAATTATGAATTTCTGGCGAAACGTTTGAGTACACTGTTTACAACAGTATAATGGTAAAACTTAACATCTCGTTTTCTGCTCTACATTCGATAAAAATGTTGAAACCACATCAACATTTCTATTATACGTCTCTTATAGCAGCGTCCATTTGAGTGAGTGCTGCTTTTTTATTTTATTATTATTTTAAAATGTTTGCATTAGCTAAACAAACTATTTTGTGGTGTTCTTTATGTTCTTGATATTGTTTAAATACACGTTTGAATGAAGTGTTAAAAACCCAAACATATGTTATTTTTGTAATAGTAATGAATCTCTGCAATCCTCATTCGCAGTAACAATTTCTTTCCTTCTGCCGCCCTCACTTGATACCTCTTGTCAAAAATTGATGAACGCATCAGTTTCTTTTGGTTCACCCCATCTGCCACAAAATATCTAGCAATTTTAAAATACCTACACAGCAGTTTTATTTCCTGCAAGTTTATTTTGAAACCCTTTCCTTTATCATTTTCTGCAACTGATTGGGCATCTGTAGGAATTACTTTGTCTCAAATTTAGTGGAGATCAGATAAAATCTTCTCATTAAACTTTAAGACAGTGCACTGTTCCTATACGGTCATCCCCAGTTTATTGTTTGAAAGAAATTTTGCAGAGTGGCTTCGAACAGCTGGGTTGATACGCTGTATCTTGTTCTCCTTTTCCAATTTTTATGCGTTCTGTGTCCTCTAACAGTGGGCGTTTTACAATTGATTTTTAGAGATATAATCAATCACACCGACCTATGCATCTTAATATTCAATTCATTTCAAAGAATTTGTAAATGCTGATGGTTTCGGTGAATCAAAAGAGTTTTCCTAATCAGTAAAATCAAATCGTAGTAGTTCATATTTGGTATATGATTTAGTGCGCTATCTCCAATTCAGCTTTATATCTTGGTTTATTCATATTAACGGTTTTCTTTAAGCGATGTAGCAGCACCTTAGTAGAATTTCGTAGGCAGCTCATATATGTGTTTCCTAAGAGTTATCGCGTCAATATTTTTCATTTGTGAGTCGTTTTCTGAATTTTTATTTTTCATTTCGTTGTATTTTTCATTACATTCATAACGTTTCGTATTCGTATTAATGTGCGTCTTGAATCTAACCATTCGCTGGTCACTTTCTGTTTTTAATGTGTTCATCACATACTAAAGCTGTCTTCGACGAAAATACTGAATTTTTATTATGCATATGAACTTAGCCCATTCTAGAGACTGCATGTGTTTTTTCTATGCGTGTTCTTGGAAACGGAGTTCGTGTTCAGAGTGGCGTTCGTACCTACGATTTCAACGAGAATGTTTTAAAGTTCGCTTTTGGTTCCAGACCGCATTTACCTGCAGACGTGTCATTTTGCTGTTACTTCTTAATTTTTGCATTGATTTCCTCCATCATTATCAAGCACTGCATACGCTTGTCACCTAAATTACGAATTTCCTTGTAAATTTCTCCGATTTTCTCATCAATATGAAATGTGTTTGGCGTGTAGGATGGAATATTATGAATCTGATTTCCTTTTCAGATTTGGATGAGTCTTGCCGCTTTGTATAATCAACTTTCGACCAAAAGGAATTTTCCTTTCTTTTTGTGCTGAATACATATACACCTCAGCTGTTCCACCGTAGTTGAAGAGTCGAATTTTTAATTCTAAAAAGTCATTATCCTTCCTGTTTTGATTCAGTTAGTCCTACCCGGTTCAACTTGTTCCCATATAGTGCTTTTAATTCAAAAGGCTATGATTTCATCCACTGAGCGAATAAACGAAGCGAAGTGAACATCAGACGGCATCTCGTTACATGTACAGACATTCAAAATTATATCCATTTAAAATGGTGCGAATTGAGTGAGAAGAATCATAACTTAGTACATATTACGTTCTTAATCCGTGAATAAATTAAACTGTTGAAATCTCACCTGCAATATACTCCAAATTTTGAATTCTGCTTTAAGGCATGGCCATAAGCAACAATAAATGTTACTTAAAATCTCAAAAACGTGGTAACGTAAACAATAACGAAATTGTTTTTCGCTGAATCTTCAGCTGAAATCCTTTTGTCTGAGATTATATTCAGTCTCTTAATATTTAATACCATCTACAAAAGGAAGGGCTGAAACAATGTTTGCTACATATTTGAAATTGAAACTTTTTTTAAAAGAGTAGTGAAAGGATGTCCAAACAAAAAAAGCAATAACGTAACGAAAGAAGCATAAACTGATAAAGAACCCTAACTTCCAGGCCTAGAACATACATCTGTAGTACAAAATACATTCTCATTTTAAGAATTCCCTGGTTATAAAAATATTTATAACTTACCTATATAACTATCACTAACAAAACCGAAAAACGTCTTTAGCATTTATTTTACTGAGATTCTTAGAATAAAGACCGTACCAAGAAGAGAGACCCCTCTAAACGTAATCCCAAAAGAACTAACTTAGACCGAAAAAAAGGTCGAAAAACACTCCTGCGTGAACGACCCAAGCTGAATAATTTTTTCTAGCAAACAAGCTGCAATGAGAACTGCCTGTGTTCCGGGCTGTGGCTATTACATAGCCACTAATGTGCTATGTAATCGCGCGTTCCATAGCTATGTTATTTTCTTCTGATGCAGAGACATAACGGCCAGTTCTGCTGCAGACCCAACCGAGTTCTCTCCACGGGAACCAGGAAGAGACGATTCCCTCATGTGATGGACGGCGCATGAGGGATCCGAATACAGGCCCTGGAACTACTGGCAAACTCACCAGGGAGGTTAAAATAACACATACTTACATTGCATTCCACTAGGTCAAAAAATACAACATCACGGTGTTAGACGACCTAAAAAAACGAAAAAAGAACGGTAAACATTACAGCGCGCATTGTGTGGAAGACCTAATAGAAAGCGACTGTGAAACTCGGTCGAGTAGCATAAATAGAAAACAAGAACTGAGAGGAAAGGCGAGGAACTATAGAATAGTCTCATCAGTAAAAGTGCTTTCGTCATCGTAGGTTTCACCCTTTGACTTGAAAACCTACTCTGCAAAGTGGACAAAGTGTATGGTTCATGCAATGAAAGAAAATGAAATTAAATCTTCAAAACAAACGGGTTAAGAACAATAAAATGTATTGAGTAGATCTCAATAAAATCACCTAATTGAAAATCCTGGTCAGTTCTCTTAGTGAATATTTTGTCTAACTTCATTTTGGAGCACCATCATTAACTACAGCTCTATCACAACATCTGCTAAATGGAATGCTCGTATACACATATTCACTGCGTATATAAGAATATATATCAGATACGGGATGGTTTCGACATACCATAATCTCTTCACTTCAACTACTCAAACAATTTTGTTTAAGTTTCAATACGGAAACTGAAATCGAACTAATCTTTCATTAAATATATCGGTATTCGCGTATATATTTTGCTTTTCCACACATCAAATCTGTTGGTTCTTAAAATCAACTCTTTAGAAACTGCAGGCAAACCGAACTCAAAGAATTTCCACTTTGTTTTTATACTGATATCGAGCATTGTTAGCAAGAGATTGTTATCACGCAACAATATTACAATGATTATTTATAACGTTTGTGCATTTTTCCGGTGTTACAAAATATATATTGTTATTTAAACATTGTAATATCGGTAAGCTGAAAATAAACCATCATGGCTGATGAGTGGACACAAACGCAGTTACTCTACATCCATTTGCACGAAGCCGGAGCGAGATGTCGACTTTCCCACAAACGGGGCAACTCACGCTTATCTGCAACAAAGCACGTGCAGTTTCCTCGTTAGATGAGATCCTCGTCTCGTGGTACGTGTCGCAGCAGTGAACTTCATTTCAATGTGTGTATCGAACAAAATCTATCGAAATTTGAGATGAATTTGTTGTTTCTTTTGATCTCTTGTTCGCTCCAATTTTCCTACCAAAGAGTATTACGATGAGTGAGAGGTGTTTTGCGTTCGGTGACCCCAATATGTAAAGACTAGGATACTTAGTGAGTTAGATGCTCTAATTCGAATGATCGTCCTTTGGGAAAAACGGATGGATTTAGCTTTAAAGTGAGGGCAGAAATGACGTCTCCACTGCATTTAACTGTGTTGGACACGAACACCGATCTCTCGGACAAAAGAATTCGCTCGAATATTCTACATTTTTTAATAAATACCTCTTATAACATTTGGCATGAGTATTCTTCATTAACTTTGGTATAGTATCAGACCGACATCGGACATTTAACGTAGGATATCGTTCACAGCATAAGAACTAAGAAACATTTCTTGATAGAACGGAAGAGAACACGCCTTACCAATATTACCTTTTTGAATCACTACGTATATGCGACCCAAATGTTAGGAGCCATCGTAAGCGTTGTGGTCTCCGTATTATATTGTTGAAAATAGAATTGCACGGTACAGTTCTTTATTTATAACTCAACAACTTTCCCCCCATATTTGAAGAACCTCAGGTCTAAAACGCCTGTCTTTTAGAGAGTATTTAACGGTCTTGAAACACTGGGCACATTGCGTACTAATCTTCTCTATTGCTAGTATTTCTATCAAACGAATGACCGGAGACCGGTTCTTCCTGCGTGTTTGCATTCTTGCACATCATAGGCTAGAGCTCTTCAGATATTCAATGGCTCCCTAATTGTGGATAATTACACTGATGTTCAAAATTAAAAGTATTTGGACATTTTGTCGAATTTATGAAAAACTAATGGACACATTTAAATAAAATTTTTATGGATACACTGCTATATAAGATAAATAATTATATAGCACAACAGTCATGGTACGCACTCATGATCGTCAGTAAGGCTCATCAGCGCAGGAATGTCCAAAATCCGCGTTGCAAGATTGAATATAAAATGACTCTAATATGGGTTATGATCCCCTCTCACAATCATACAGCCTTCACAACACGACATCATACTGGAAACGAGGCAGTTGATTAGTCCATGTGGCAGTCGGTTCCACTCCGGCAGCAACGCAGTTTTCAGCTCCTGGATAGCTCTCGGAGGGGGTGGGGAGCTGTAGTGTCCCTGCCAAGAGCGCCCCGGACATGTTCGATAGGGTGTTTGTCTGGCGATCGGGGAGGCCAATCCATTCGGCGAATATCCTCATTTTCAAAATAATCGTCGACCAGGTGAGCCCTATGTGGACGAGCGTTGTCGTCCATGAAAAGGAACCGAGAGTCATCTGTGCCCCTGAAAAGCCAACCATAGGGCTGTAATATCTCATCCCTATACCTCTCAGCAGTCACGGAGCCACTGTGAAACACATGGAGAGGTGTGCGGCCGTCCAACATGTTGTCTGCCCAGACCATGACACCTCCGCTGCAATGGCGGTTCCTTTCTCGGATGTTGGAGAAAATGTATCTGGTCTGAGGCTCTCTCCAGATGAAGGTACGTGGAGAATCAGTGTCCAGGCAGAATCGCGTCTCGTCTGTTAAAGAACGATGCCCCACTGAAGTCTGGTCCAAGGCTGATGTTTTCTGCACGATGCTAAACGCGCTCTCTTGTGTGTTGAAGTGAGCGGGAGGAAAACAGTGGGTCATCTGAAACAAACAGTGGGTCATCTGCTACCGCTACACAGCCTTCGGGAAACCGTTACCTTGAAACTCTCATGAAGCCTTCGGGAAATCGGAGACTTTGAAACTCGGGTTCAAGTGGCGGCATGCAGCTCACGAGATAACTGTGTAGCGGTAGCAGTCCTGTGGCGTCTCGCTGAAAATGCCCAATTAAGGTATTCAATGGCTGTCGTAGCTCTTGGGTGACCTTGCCCAGGTCTTCTCGATATGGTTCCGGTGTCCTTAACCCTTTAACGACCATAAAGCTCAAAACGCTTGTACGTACAAACGACCATAGCCTCCCAAACCGCCTATCTAGAGTGAGTCAGATTTCCTACCTTAATGGTTCTTCAAAAGTTTTCAACCTATGAGGGATCAGCAGAAGTAACCCTCGGTGACTATTGTTATTATTAAACAAAGAAGTCAAACAACAGACAGTTTCGTACGTTATGGTATTTAGAGTGATACAATGATTTGGGTTCGTGGTCGTTAAAGGGTTAAACTGTTTCCACAAATTGCAAAGGACACTGGGCGATACATTGAGCTCTGTAGCAACTTGCACTTGCGATTGCCCTGCCTCCAATCTACTGGCGATTCTCCACTTCATTTCGTCATTAATACTTTCGTGCCAACTCATGTTAAATGATTGCTTATGCAATTGAACCAACTCCTGCTAGAAACACAACGAATGCAGCCGAGAATTACGAGCGAAATAATCGTGGAAAATGACAAGTGTGATTTTCATGCCCTCCGTTTCACAGCTCCGCCCACACGTACGTGTACGCTTACGTATTCGACACTGAAAATTTGCATTCTTATTAGGCGGCATAATTTTTACCCTTAGTTTCCGTACTTTTTGGGAGAATCGACAAAATGAGCAAATGCTCTTAATTTTGAACTCCAGTGTACCATTTATACTGAAGCTCAAATAATTTTGAACACCACTGTATCAATTATACTGTAACGTCGATTATATATCATTTCGCGATACTATTTAGTCCCTTACAGGAATTTAGTATTTCGACAGATGTATAATTATTCACGCTCCTAACTTTTCTTGTGCACTTTTTAAAGCTATACATGTTTGAATTATAGACTTCTCAAAGGCATTTAATCGATATGACACTGTATTCCAATTGCCTGTCTATAAAGTTTAATTGTTTTTAAGATGTTTTAGGATTTGTTCTGTTGCAGTAACATTAAATATTAAGCACAACACTCTCAGGTCTTCATGGAAATAATGGGAACACTTATTGCTTGTGGATACCGTTTTATTACTAAACAGCAGGCCGAAGTCGTGTCTTCGTGACAGCAGCATTTCGACTAGGATTAAGCACAAGTGATGCAAACAAGATCTTTCGTTCCAGGTATCCCCACAAGTGGGCAATAATATTTAATTCTTGATATTAATGTGGACACTGTAGCTGTTATATTAGTGGAAATGTAACCCTATTCGTCATAACAGTTCGCCTGGAACACAAATTGATATGTTCGCAATATGCACGGCTACGTTATGTTCCTGAAAGCATGGACGATCATTGGAGAATACTCCTACATCATTGGCAACAGGTGGCCAGCAAAAATGGATACGCACGTTGTAGATATGATATGACCCTGCAGAATAAGCAATGGCCCTCCAGAATGCCATGATATACCATCCAACAATATCAGAGACACACCACAATGTTTTACGATTAAAATTAGAAGTAGGGTGGTAAGCTTCTTCAAGTTTTTTTACGAACGTTTACTCTGATGAACTAATATACACTTGCTGTCTTAAAGCATGATAAAACCACAATAAGGCTGATAACACACTGAATAAAATCACATTTATTAAAAATTATAAAAACCCATTCACGTTTACCCGAAGAGCGCTTTCGAGGTCTCCAGACCTCATTATCAAATCACTGAATAAAGCCCCGAATCACTCGGAAGCAGCAAGAATATATAGACATAGGTTCGTTATCTCAATTACACGTCACAAGTTTATACATTGGTTGCCAATCTGAAAAAGAAAATTGTAGTCCGATATCCAGGTAGCAGCAAGAACAAAACACAAAATTTATTAAAGATGGTCAAGTGGTCCCAGCTTCTTGTTGATCCAGAGCGGAACCCATGAGTCGCCTCCAAGGGGTTGGGATGAAGGCTGGAAAATCCGTATTACGACAGGTGTCCCAAAATGTTTGGATGTAGAGACTTTCCCCAAGGAATATGTTATATTTGTTTTTTGAGGAGTTCAAAATTTTTGCATTTGTCCAGTCGGGTACGAAGCCGTCATTAATCACTGCATCGGTTAAAGCCGTGGAGATGTTCCCGGATCGCAGTGCATACTGATGTTATTTAAGACGGATCTTTAAAGTCCTCAGGGTCGAACCAATGTAGACCCTAGGATTTCAAGCCGCATCCTGTTGGATAAGAGGTATGGAATGCACTCCCGGGTTATTTCTGACGTCGACGGTATTTTGGTCGTGCCGAACTAAGCAGAAGACATTACGAATGTTTACGGCAAATGAGATAGGGAGTGTTGATGGCATATCCCTTTCAATGTATTGACCAGAGGAGGAAGGTAGTCCAGTTTCCCTTTGTGTTTAGTCGGAGGTCTGTTAGATATTAATGTCGAAAAGCGGTCTAGAATGCTCTCGAAGTAAACGATGAAAGTGAAATGAGGAATAACCGAAAAGCCTGTAGAAAAGACTGAATGTACTTGAGTTCTTCAACATGGAATTTTCGAGAGGGAGAATGGGTGAACGCCCTTTTTATCAGGAACCGAATAGCAGAGGATTTTCGTTCAGGTAGATGAGACAATACAAAAAGAATGATGCTGGGTATAAAAGAGGGGTTTCGATAGACGGAATAAGAAATTTGGTTGTTGACTAGATTCCGGGTTAATTGAATGCCAAGGAAGGGTAAAACACCCCCAACCTCTTGTTCTTGAGTAAACCAAATAGGAGGAAACTGTGAAGTTATCCTTCTATTCATGAGTTACAGTATCAAGCAGGGATGTTGAATGTGGCCAAAAAATCAACAAAATCAACACGGAGGTTTCGAGAGAAGGAATGTGTGAATGACTTTTTATCAGAAACGGAATAATAGAAGTGATTTTAGTTCAGGTGGATGAGCCGATACCAAAGGAATGATGCAGGGTGTAAATGTGGGGTTTCGATAGACAGAATAAAAAATTTGGTTGTTGACTAGGTTCCGGGTTAATTGGATGTCAAGGAAGGTTAAAACACCCCCAACCTCTTCTTCATGAGCAAACAGAAAAGGAGGAAACTGTGAAGTTATCCTTCTATTCATGAGTTAGAGTATCAAGCAGGGATATCGAATGTGGCCAAGAAATCAACATATCATACACATACCTTAATACTAGTAGTGATTGTACTAAAAAAGAAGATAGAACAGGTTCTTCAATGGACTGCAAGAGAGTTTCACCAACACAGGGGATAGTGGTGACTCCATTGGTGCACCCTCGGTTTGATGAAAAATCTGATGATCAAACTTAAAATAGGACCTTTTTGCAATAAATCTAAGAGAGTACAAAACAGCTTCAATTTCAACAAGGGAAATAGAGGAGTCAAGAGCGAGTTTTGAACTGGTAATATAATGCACAGATGACAACGGGACACTAGGAAACAGACAAACAACGTCAAGTGGCGCCATTATAAAGTTCATTCCTTGGTGGGAAAATAGTGTAATGCGATCGATTGCCTGAGTTGTAGTGTTGATTAAAATAGAAAGATTCTGAGTGAGTGGTGTTAGGTACGAGGCCAGAGCAATTTCAAATGGGCGAATAGGGCTAGCCTAGCCGGAAACCAATAACCTCATGGGCTGTTCCACCTTTTGAGTTTTAAATTTTCTAAAGGCCTCGGGAACCCTCGGTCCCACCGGTGGGTTCATCTTGCTAGAAATAGAAAGAGGAAGACAGCCACGATTTTTTATTTTGCTGAGTTCAACTATAGTGGTGGTAGTTGGGTCTATTTTGACCACACGGTGAGGCAACAGGGCAATAGCTCGTTTCAATTTTTGTTGATAGTCTAAACTATTCATGAAGATGAGTTACAGGGCCTTATTAGCACCAACAAAAGACAGACTAGGGTTGTAAGGGAGTTCTAATAATTGGTTCCTATTGTACCTCAGCCTTGGCGAAGTTGTTTTATGGTTGAGAACAAATCTTGGCAAGGTTATAGCGAATGGGTTCACGTTCCGTCTCGGGGAGGGTCTTGACAATCTGTTCTAGTTGAGGAATAGAACGAGTTGGGGTAATGTGAGATACAAGATAACTGAATTTAAACCTTTTATTTAGTGCTGAGGTTTGAGGGGCAATCAGTTGTACGGAACTAAGCTTAATAAATGAAGCAGGCCTAGTATTAAATCCATTAAGTACAGGCAAAAAAATTGTGTGATGACATCTGTTAGGGTTAGATAGCAAAGTTTTTTAATTTGCAGACCTCTAGGTTTGGAGAGATGTAAAGAATTTCGTAAGTTTGATACCAAAAGTTAGTTGGTGTGCGATACGAGAAAGGTGAATAAAAGATCGGTAAGTTTTCCGGTTCAGAAGGTCAGAATAAATATTTTTCCTTCGAATTTCAGCACTTAGTCTCTTGTCTTCGGGGTTGGAAACGACTAATTGGTCCCAATATGAGATAATATAACACTTGACCAAGTGGAACCAAGGAATTACATGCAGCGAGCGACAGTTAATCAAAAAATATAAATGAATTTCATTTATCATTAACTTACGACGTCTCGAGAAGAAGGTTCTTGCTGCTCTCTCCATGGTTCGGCAAAATCAAGGTACAACGAGTGTGAAGATTTATAGCATATTAAGAATCTCGCAGCTAGATGAATTGACTAAAATTAAATATAACGTGCTGATTGTTGAACTAATATACACTTGCTGTCTTAAAGCACGATAAAACCACAATAGGCACCGTAAAAACCTCAATAAAATCACATTTATTAAAAATTCTGAAAGCCCATTTACGTTTACACCGACGAGCGCTTTCGAGGTCTCAAGACCTCATTATCAAGTTACCGAATAAAGCCCGAATCACTCGGAAGCAGCAAGAATATATAGATATGGGTTAGTTATCTCAATTACACGTCACAAATTTATACATAGGTTGCCAATCTGAAAAAGAAAATTAAAGTCCAATATCCAGGTAGCAGCAAGTGCAAAACACAATTTTTATTAAAGATGGTCAATTCGTCTCAGTTTCTTGTTGATCCAGAGAATAAACACTACTGGTATTAAGGTATGTATGTGATTTTTTGTTTTTTGGCCTAATTTAATATCCCTGCTTGATCAAATAACTCATAAGTTGTCTTCACAGTATCATTCTCTTTAGTATACTCAAGAACAAGATGTTGGGGGTGTTTTACCCTTCCTTGATATTCAATTAAACCGGAACCTGGTCAACAACCAAATTTCTTATTCTGGCTATCGAAAACCCACTTTTTACCCTCTATCATTCCTTTTGTATCGGCTCATATGCCTGAACATAAAACCTCTGTATTCGGTTTCTGATAAAAAAGGCGTTCACCCATTCTTCCTCTTGAAACCTCCGTGTTCAAAAACTCAAGTGTACATTCAGTCTCTTGTACAGACTTTCGGTTTTTCGTGATCTCACTTTCATCGTTTACTTTGAAAGCATTCTAGACTTCGCTTTTCGACATTAATATCTACCAGACCTCCGACTAAATATGTAGGGAAATGGACTACCTTCTTACTGTGGTCAATACATTAAAAGGGATATGCCATAAACACTCTCTCTCATTTGGCATAAACACTCCTAATGTCTTCTGCTTGGTTCGACCCGACAAAGATACCGTCGACGTCCGAGTAAGAAGGGAGTGTATTCTATACCTCTTCTCCACCAGGATCCTGCTTGCGAACCTAGAGTCTACATTGACTCGACCCTGAGGACTTTGAAGATTCTTCTTAAAGAACATCAATATGCAATGCGATCCGGGAACATCTCCACGGCTTTAACCGATGCAGTTATTAAAGACGGCTTCGTACCAGACTGGACAAATGCAAAAATCTTGAACTACTCAGTAAACAAATATAACATATTTCTGGCGGAATGTCTCTAAATCCAAAAATTTTTGGACACCTGTTGTAATACGGATTTTCCAACCTTTATCCCAACCCTTTGGAGGCGATTCATGGGTTCCGCTCTGGATCAACAAGAAGCTGGGAACACTTGACCATCTTTAATCAAATTTGTGTTTTGTTCTTGCTGCTACCTGGATATCGGACTACAATATTCTTTTTCAGATTGGCAACCTATGTATAAATTTGTGACGTGTAATTGAGATAACGAACCTATGCCTATATATTCATCCTGCTTCCGAGTGATTCGGAGCTTTATTCGGTAACTTGATAATGAGGTCTTGAGACCTCGAAAGCGCTCGTCGGTGTAAACGTAAATGGGCTTTTAGAATTTGTAATAAATGTGATTTTATTGAGGGCTTTAGGGGGCCTATTGTGGTTTTATCGTGCGTTAAGACAGCAAGCGTATATTAGTTCAACAATCAGCACGTTATTTAATTTTAGTTCACTCCGCTAGGGGTAGAAAATTATCGGAAACATGATTCATCAGACCATAAAATACTTTATCAGTCTTTAATATCCTAGTTTTCATTCGCTTTGTACCACTTCAGTCGTTTTGTTGCATTGATGCTGGTAACCACGGGTTTGTGGATTGCAGGACGACCATAAATACCGGCACGATGGAGTTCCCGGGTAACTGTTAGGACGGAAACGGAATAATTCGGGCGGGTGATGCTGTTTGCTGGTGCGGTGGTTTTACGCTTTCGTTTTAAAATCCATGAAGGGCTTCACCAATCTGTATCTAACAACCTCGTTTGTGTTCCGCAGTTTGTACGTTCATAAGCAATGCCATGTTTCTTTGGATAGAGAGCTGTCGGTTTCAGTACAGCTCCTTGAGTTACACTTACTCTTTCTTTCGTTCTAGTTACTGAAGCTCCTGCAGGATGCGCACAAACGATCGGGCATTTTTTGAGGTCAGCGAGATCTGCAATAGTTAGCAATTACCCCAAAACAGCTGTTCCTATTTTTGAAAGTAGAGGAGGGTAGTTAACGAAAACAATGAGTGACTCATTGGGCTCTAAGCAGTCAGTCGCCCGTGCTTAATTTAGAGATACTGGTTCCAGAGGAGAGAGAAAGAGCGAGTGAGAGAAAGCCAATGCCGTAAGACATAGACAGCCTCCATGCTTCACTGGGCATTGATATGGATGAATGATCAAAATCAGTCGGTCAGGCGACTGTACCACAATGTCACTGAACAGCTGCTTCAAATGTGACTGTTGCAATGCTGCTTTATAACACACATCCTGCTGTACCCTTTAATATAACTCATATTAGGAGAAACGTCGTCCGTGCGACTAGCATACCGTGAACTGGGTGTAGTCCAGTCGCAGTGCCTCTCTTCGTGTATTTTACAAAGATTCGATTTTAGAAGTCTCAGACGTGCACGAACAATTTAGTTTGTTTTAACGGTGCCTTTGTCTTCATAATTGTACGAACCCCCCAATGATTTCGCATCTACATGCCTATATCTAGACACTTAAATATCAGCTTTGTTGACAAAGCTGATATTTAAGTGTCTTGTATTAGCTTTGTCAACTAAGTCGTTTTATATAGAGAAGCACTGACAAGGAGGAAGTCAACCGCACTGCACAAAAAGTCCCAGAAAAGGCAATATGTGCTTTATTGGATGGGGAGCGGAAGTTTTGTTTTTATCAATAACTTAATGTGTGCCCAGCACCACTTGGGTGATTTCAATGTGTGACAAGGCCCCGAAAAACCCACGCAGTTGGGAATTATGACACGAGCAGTACGGAAGTCCTAAGAAAACGGTCTCACTGTCCATTTTTGAGAAACTTGTGAAGTAAGAGAGGAAACTTATCTTATTGTCGTTCAATGTACGCGCTGCGAATGACAGCTTGCCAGCGGCGATGTAGGTCCTGTACGACACGTGTTACACAATCTTTGTTCATGTGTCGTCTTACTTGGGTCAGGTCCAATAACAATTGGTCAAACGATTCGTAGCTGATTCCACGGGGCCGATTTTTTATTTTCGGGAAAAGATCAAAGTTGAGTTGACTCAGATCAGGGCTGTATATTAGGTGGAACGAAGTTTCCCCGTCATATTTCGACAAAAATCCCCGTACCGACGGTGCACCATGACACGACGCGTTATCATGCAGCAAGATCGCACCATCTTCCAACAAGTTGGGCCGATTTTGACGAAATTTCGGTTTCAACTTTGTTCCCAAAAAGTCCCGAAAACATTGTGCATTGGAATTTTGCGCTACCGACATTCGATCAGAAACAAAATCACCCTGGGCGTCGTTCGCAAAAATCATCATTTGTTTTACTTTGGATTGTTGTCGAAGACACTTTGGGGAGCGTGTTAAACTTGGATGCCTGCATTCCGCTGATTGGGACTTCAGATCCTCCTAAAAATCACGGGTCCATGTCTCATCAAATGCGACAATTCTCTTCAGGACCGTGCCGCCCTCCTTTTCGAACCTGTGGATTTGAAAATGTGGATGCTCATTCTGGCTGCCTTCTGCTCGGTATTGAGTTGATGGGGCAACCAGCGAGCGGCGATTTTTCCTTTTCCCACTTAGACGGTCAAAATCCCGTGAACAGATATGGTGAACAAATTTTCCTGATGAGCAATTTCCTCAACTGTCAAACGGCGATTCTCTTCGAGAAGCGTTGCGACAATGTTGACAGATGTTTTTTTTTGTCACCGTATGAGGACGACCAGTGCGATTATCATCATGTAGGTTGCTTCGGCCCCCAAAATCGAGATGCGCAGCGAGAAATTGTGCTTCGACTAAGAGTTTCTACCTCACAAACTTCTTGCGCAGCATTGTGCATATGTGTCAGGGTTTTTTTCCCGCAGAAATTCTGTTTTCTATTTTCAGGTAGGAGATCTGGTCTAACGCATGACTCGACCTGAGTTGCTGCAAGCTTCCATTTCCAATCACTCTAGGTCAACAAACAGATGGAGTGTCATTCTGACACTATTTCGTTGCTGAGAATCTGACCTTCACATGAAGCAATCATTTTCCCGATTTGCATCATCCATTTTCATATTAGAATAACATGTGCATAACTTTTGTTATAACTCTCGCATGAAGTGCATTTGTACCTTGGTGAATTAATTTGTTAATTTCAGATAAGTGAATGAGGCAAAAGATAACTGAATGAGGCAGAAGCTTCACATGCCTCAGAGCGATCTACAAAATATATTTTGCACGTAAACATGGCAGCGTTTCCGTTATTTTGTTCAAAGAAGAGAGGAAAGAGGGCCATTGATAAAGAAACCACAATTCTATAAAGAAACACAACTGCAACTGCTGCAGTTTGAGACAGAATTCCAAGATTTGTTTATCAAAAAAAAAAAATATGTGTGAGTGCAAAGAATTAACGAAAACTGAAGAGCAGCTGCTTTTGGTACCTCACAGCTGTTCCATATTTCAAATACGCTGCTTGACATAATAATGCTGCAGCAGAAAATATTTATCGGAGCGCTATGCATAGTAGTCGGGATGTGTGTATTGTCGGATTATATAAATTCAGCGTGAGTACTGACTCGTGACGTATTCTCATCTCGAGAGAACCAAGATCCAGCAAATGTCACAAAGACTTCAGACAAAGTGATTACTTGGGTTGCCGGTCTAAACTGGCGAACAGACCCGCACCTCTTTTGGAATCGCTCTGCTACTACTCAGAAAGACAGAGTCGAGATCCTTGCACCTATACATCGGGCTCATTTGGAGAGCCTAAGGTCCAAGCTTTATTCTAACGGCCGATAATACCCAACTTCATCAACCTCATTTTATTAACGATATTTTCGTAGAGGAAGGTATTGGCCGAATGTAGAGTCCACACAGTTTCCCTTTTTCCAATTCTGTCGAACATATATGGGATATTATAAGAAAATTCATTGGAGCGTGCCTGACCTATGCCAGATCACCTCAAGAACTCCCAACTTCACTTGTTTGGCAGTGGTCAGTAATCCTACAAGACCTCATGAGTTTTGTCATAAACAGCACAAGGAGACATTGTTTCTTCTGCATGGATCACAGGGGTGATCGAACTAATGTTAAAGTACCACCTGTCTCAAAAAATGTCTTTAAATATTGTTCCATGTAAATTAAAAGATTTTGATATTGACACGTGCAAATTGTAAGATTAGGATTTCCTTCTGCTTGAGTTAGAAAAGTAATATAAAAATAAATATATATGGCAATTCATAACTTATCCTGTATATTTGACAACATGTGTAGTTGCTTAAACCGCATGAAACGTCACAGTATTGAGAACTACGGCTCTCAAGCTCGGTTATTTGATAAACATACTTAGCCCTTATGGGTTAGAGAAGTGCTTCTGATACTGGCCTTCTGCGTCTTTCTCCTCTATTATCCTCTCATTTCATTCACCTTATTGCGGCTTTCCACTCTTTGAGGTTTCGTGAAAAACGATCTAAAGTCCCCATTGCTTGAATTACCTTTTCTTTGATTTGTCTCTTCGAATTAAATTTAGGATTTGCTTATACAAGTGTCATAGTATTTATCGATTTGTGGGAAGGTTCGTGTGCGCAAAAAATAAAGAAATCTACAAGCTAAGTTTCAACTAAATGATTCCTTCCAAATTTATAACAAAAGTCAGTATCTGCGAGTGTAGGTATTCTTCACAAGGCACGCGTGTGTGATTTGGGTCGTCACTCCATTGTCGATGACCGTACGCATGCGCACGTAATGCGCAGTGACAAATTCACCCATGACGCCAATAATCCACCAAACAAAAAAAAAACATTGTGTTACTGAAATAAAAATCCAGTCGTATTTTTATGAGTTTCAAGCACATATTCTACCATAAACCAGTGTATAAAACTTTGGGATAAACGGAAAGATTTAAATAACGGCGCAAATAGCAACTGTACCCAAACACACTTTTCATTAAGGACCGTATCTGGGAATAGCAGCAACAATGCATGCGTATTAATGGACGTGGTTGCCGTGCCTTCTGACCAAATAGCGCTCACGCAGTCCAACATCTTCAATTAAGGGGAAGCAACCGGACGGCGTGCATAAAGGTAACATAGGTTCGACGAAGTTTGTTGCGTGTTAGCAACGAAAAAAAACCCATCGCCCGCCCTGGTGGCGCAGTCGTCTAAACTCTGGCTCATGAGCATTCGTCCGAGATCGGTCGGTGTTCCAATCGCGGTGAGGTATGAATGTTGTTTTTCTCTTACGGCACTGGCCTTTCTTCTTTCCCAGGAACCAAAGACACCAAGTTAGTGGCAGCGTCGCTTACGGCACAAGGATTTCCTCATGATTGTCGTTAAACTACCAACCAAAAACATATACAGTCGAGAACACCTTGATCATTTCCCTCGTGCTCAAATAATTGAGAGGTTCGAAATCAGAGAAAACCTGGTGAGTGGGTTTCAAGACTTCGGTACCGCACATAGCATGGTATTGCATGCGTAGTCGTTTTTAGAATTATTGTCCTGGGTGACAGACTGTGGTATTTTTCTAATAAACACCATTCCAGCGAGGACTGTTATTTGACCTCACAGGCTGGAAGGGATTGGCACCAATCAGCAAGTAACATTGCAAAACAACTGAAAATGGGCACAGGTTGAACAGTATCGAGGTTCATAGTGACAGGTAAGTACAAAAATGTGGATGGTTTGTTCGATGAGCAGTACGCTGTTTTTCATTAACACCTGGAACCTCAGGTAAAGTGGCGTGGGGTAGGCACTCCTAATCCTTCGCCATGTTCGTCTGTTACCAGGTGCAATTGGCCTAGAATTCTTGTCAATGGACGAAAAGGCGACACCGCATCGTACGGTTTCTGTTCATGATATGATAAAACGTAAAGACATTCAGTGAATGGATTGGAAGACATTCAAATAGCAACGGTACCATAAGAGGATAAAACAACTGTACCAAACCTGAATCCCATAGTACACTGGTGTCAGTTCTGGCCAGATGTGTTTCTTCACGGTAACACACAGAGGAAAATGTTCAATAACTGCAACTTCTGTGCCATCTTTAATTTTTTTCTTGAAAGTTTCGAAGGATGAATTTGGTGTTTCCCATGATCATGATCAGGAAAGTAAATATTACCGGTGGCGCATTATATTTTCTTTTTTTTTTTTTTTTTTTTTTTGATTGAAGGTTTAACGACCGCCGTGAGCAACTCAATGGGCTATAAGCAGTCGCCCATCCCTAATTTAGGGTCACTGGTTCCAGGGAAGGGAGAGAGCCAGTGCCGTAAGACAAACACAACATCCATGCCTCACCGGGATTCGAACCCGGACCCCGTTCGGACGAATGATCAGAGGCCATCGCTTAGACCACTGCGCCACCGGGGCGGCATTTTCACTGTTGAGCTTTAAACCATGCTATTACCCATTAAGTGTAAGGAAAATTCTTCATAAATAGTTTTATAAAAACGATGAACAAAGAATGGAAACAACAACAACAACAACAAAAAAATAGTTGACGGACTCTTTGTCCTTCCTTTTGCTGTCTCAGTTTCAAAGAATTTAAATTTGACATGTGTTCTCCGATTTTGTTTTTAGTTACTATGACTTACATATCCGCTCTGTGAGAAAATGTTAAAGATGCACCAACTTTCTATTAAGAATACCTAGGTACTCTGGGAGGTAGTATTGTTTTTGGTATTTGAAATATTCCTCCTAATGCATATACATAACTGTACGGGCTCACTATGTTCCTGTAGAACTGTAATGGGCAGGTCAGATGAAATTCCTGGGGCGTAATTTTTTTAAAAATGTGTTTGCATGTTCTTTTTCCTTTAATTACCTTTCTTTTGCATTTTCAGGAAAGCGGGATTAGGGGTGTGAAAGACGCTCGTTATACGCTCTGCGTCATTTGCTGTCTTATGTTGGAAAAGCGTCATCGCTATCTTTAGCTGCCTTTAATTCTTTAAATTACTAATTATGAATTTCTGGCGAAACATTTCAGTACACTGTTTACAACAGTATAATTGTAAAACCTAACATCTCGTTTTCTGCTCTACATTCGATAAAAATGTTGAAACCACATCAACATTTCTATTTCACATCTCTTACAGCAGCGTCTATTTGAGTGAGTGCTGTTTTGTTTCATTTTATTATTATTTTTAAATGTCTGCATTAGCTAAACAAGCTATTTTGTGGTGTTCTTTATGGTCTTGATATTGTTTAAATACACGTTTGAGTTAAGAGTTAAAAACCCAAACATACGGTATTTTTGTAATAATAATAAATCTCTGGAATAACAGCGAAATTTCAAATATGACATTTCAGTAATTCGATTTTTACTACTACAGATAATTAATTGTATACAGTACCTGCCAAATGCGTTATATTTTCTTCACCATCCTTATAATTAGCAACAAGTATCGTTCTTCCAAAGGTAGATGAAGGTCCCCCAAAGCTCATCCGCAATTCTTTGCTTTAAGAAACTTCTCTCCGTGACACTACGGCATACGTTCGAAGTTCACCCAGGAAACCCCATTTCCTAAGTCTTCTACTGTGGATTTCTCAGTCTGTTGGCATCCATCAAGTATTTTAGATTTCCTGCAGTAATCAGCTGCTGGAGCATTATGTCCATCCTTTGTCAACTGAAGGCCTTCACTTTGAACTTGGTGTCCTAATCTTCGCTCTTGAGCTAGTATTCACCTTTCCTGTTTTCACAAAAAGCATGGATCTCTTCATGTTTTTCTATCGTGTTTGAGTCCTTGGAATGTATGTCTCTTTTAACCAAGATCCACGTTTCTGATCCATCCGTATCAACTGGGAGAATTCATTAACTAAACACTTCCCTTTCAAGATACAACGGTGAGTTGACCTTGATAATTTTGTTTCTTCCACATAGTCTTTGACAAATCCTCATTCGCAATAACAGCTTCTTTCCTTCAGTCGCCCTCACTTCATACCTCTTGTCCAAACTTGATGAAAGCATCAGTTTCTTGTTGGTTTACCCCATCTGCCACAAAATATTTAGCAATTGTAAAAATATTACACAGCAATTTTATTTCCGGCAAGTTTTGTTTGAATCCCTCTCCTTTATCCTCTTCGGCAACTCACAGAATTATGTAATGCAGTACTGATTGGGCATCTGTAGGAATTACTTTGTCTCAAATTTAGTGGAGATCAGCTAAAAACTTTTCATTAAACTTCAAACCCTTGCATCCCCAGTTTATTGTTTGAAAGACATTTCGAAAAGTAGCTTCGAACAGCTGGGCTGATAAGCTGTACTTTGTCTTTCTCCTTTTCCAATTTTTTATGCGTTCTGTGTCCTCGAACAGTGGGCGTTTTACAATTGATTTTTATAGATGTAATCAATTACACCGACGTATGCATCTTAATATTCAATTCATTTCATAGAATTTGTAAATGCTAATGGTTTCGGTGAATCAAAAGAGTTTTCCTAATCAGTAAAAGCAAAACGTAGGAGTTCACATTTGTTTGATCTTTCAATATGTGTCTCTGTACATGCATATGATTTAGTGCGCTATCTCCAATTCAGCTTGATATCTTGGTTTATTCATATCCACGGTTTTCTTCAAGCGATGTGGCCGCACCTTAGTAGAGATTTCGTAGGCAACACAGAGATATGTTACCTAAGAGTTTTCGCGTCAACATTTCTAGTTTAATTTATGAGTTGTTTTCTGAATTTTTATTTTTCATTTCGTTGTATTTTTCATTACATTCATATTGTTTCGTATTAATGTGCGTCTTGAATCTAACCATTCGCTTGTCACTTTCCGGTTTGAATGTGTTTATCACACACTAAAGCTTTCTTCGACGAAAATACTGAATTTTTATTATGCATGATATGAATATCACGTTTCAGCCCATTTTAGAGACTGCATGAGGTTTTTCTAAGCGTGTTCTTGGAAACGGAGTTCGTGTTCAGAGTGGCTTTCGTCCCTACGATTTCAACGAGAATGTTTTAAAGTTCACTTTTGGTTCCAGAACCGCATTTACCTGCAGACGTGTCATTTTGCTGTTACTTCTTTATTTTTGCATTGATTTCCTCTATCATTATCATGCACTGCATACGCTTGTCACTTAAATTACGAATTTCCTTGTAAAACTCACCGACTTTCTCATCAATATGAAATTTGTTTGGCGTGTAGGATGGAATATTACGAATCTGATTTCCTTTTCAGATTTGGACGAGTCTTGCCGCTTTGTATGATCAACTTTCGACCGAAAGGAATTTTCCTTTCTTTTTGTGCTGAATACATATACACCTCAGCTGTTAAAGCGTAGTTGAAGTATCCAATTTTTAATTCCAGAACGTTATTCCCCTTCCTTTTTTGATTCAGTTAGTCCTACCCGGTTCAACTTGTTCCCATATTGTGCATCTAGTTCAAAAAGCTATGATTTCATCCACTGAGCGAATAAACGAAGCAATGTGAGCATCAGACGGCATCTCGTTACATGTATAGACATTCAAAATTATATCCATTTAAAATGGTGCGAATTGAGTGAGAAGATTCATAACTTAGTAAATATTACGTTCTTAATCCGTGAATAAATTAAACTGTCGAAATCTCACCTGCAATATATTCCAAACTTTGAATTCTGCTTTAAGGCATGGCCATAAGCAACAATAAATGTTATTTAATAATCTCAAAAGTGTGGTAACGTAAACAATAACGAAATCGTTTTTCGCTGAATCTTCAGCTGAAATCCTTTTGTCTGAGATTATATTCAGTCTCTTAATATTTAATACCATCTACAAAAGGAAGGGCTAAAGCAATGTTGGCTACATATTTGAAATTGAGACTTTCTTTAAAATAGTAGATGTCCTGATTAAAAAAAACACCTTAACTTAACGCACGAAGCATAAACTGATAAAGAACTCTAACTTCCAGGCCTAGAACATACATCTGTAGTACAAAATTCATTGTCATTTAAAGAATGCCCGGGTTATAAAAATATTTATAACTTACCTGTATATCTATCACTAACGAAACCGAAAAACTTCTTTAGCATTTATTTTACCGAGATTCTTAGAAGAAAGACTGTACCAAAAAGAGAGACCCCTCTAAACGTAATTTTAAAAGAATTAACGTAGACCGAAAAAAAGGTCGAAAAACACTCCTGCGTGAACGACCCAAGCTGAATAATTTTTTCTAGCAAACAAGCTGCAATGAGAACTGCCTGTGTTCCGGGCTGTGGCTATTACATAGCCACTAATGTGCTATGTAATCGCGCGTTCCATAGCTATGTTATCTTCTTCTGATGCAGAGACATAACGGCCAGTTCTGCTGCAGACCCAACCGAGTTCTCTCCACGGGAACCAGGAAGAGACGATTCCCTCATGTGATGGACGGCGCATGAGGGATCCGAATACAGGCCCTAAAACTACTGGCAAACTCACCAGGGAGGTTAAAATAACACATACTTACATTGCATTCCACTAGGTCAAAAAATACAACATCACGGTGTTAGACGACCTAAAAAAACGAAAAAGGAACAGTAAACATTACAGCGCGCATTGTGTAGAAGACCTAATAGAAAGTGACTGTGAAACTCAATCGAGTAGCATAAACAGAAAACAAGAAATAAGAGGAAAGGCGAGGAACTGTAGAATAGTCTCATCAGTAAAAGTGCTTTCGTCATCGTAGGTTTCACCCTTTCACTTGAAAACCTACTCTGCAAAGTGGACAAATTGTATGGTTCATGCAATGAAAGAAGATAAAATGAAATCCTCAAAACCAACGGGTTAAGAACAATAAAATGTATTGAGTAGATCTCAATAATATCACCTAATTGAAAATCTTTTGGGACATCCTAGTCAGTTCTCTTAGTGAATATTTTATCTAACTTTCGAACAGTGGGCGTTTTACGTACAATTGATTTTTATAGATGAAATCAATCACCCCGACGTATGCATCTTAATATTCAATTCATTTAAAAAAAATTGTAAATGCTGATGGTTTCGGTGAATCAAAAGCGTTTTCCTAATCAGTAATGCAAATCGTAAGAGTTCATATTTGTTTGATCTTTCAATATGTCTCTCTGTACATGCATATGATTTAGTGCGCTAATATTTTTCATTTAATTTATGAGTTGTTTTCTGATTTTTTTCATTTCGTTGCATTATTCATTATATTCATAATGTTTCGTATTAATGTGCGTCTTGAATCTAACCATTCGCTTGTCACTTTCCGGTTTGCATGTGTTTATCACACACTAAAGCTGTCTTCGACGAAAATACTGAATTTTTATTATGCATGATATGCATTTCACACTGTAGCCCATTCTAGAGACTGCATGTGTTTTTTCTATGCGTGTTCTTGGAAACGGAGTTCATGTTCATAGTGGTTTTCGTCCCTAAGATTTCAACGAGAATGTTTTAAAGTTCGCTTTTGGTTCCAGAACCGCATTTACCTGCAGACGTGTCATTTTGCTGTTACTTCTTTATTTTTGCATTGATTTCCTCTATCATTATCAAGCACTGCATACGCTTGTCACCTAAATTACGAATTTCCTTGTAAAACTCTCCGATTTTCTCATCAATATGAAATGTGTTTGGCGTGTAGGATGGAATATTATGAATCTGATTTCCTTTTCAGATTTGGACAAGACTTGTTGCTTTGTATGATCAACTTTCGACAGAAAGGAATTTTCCTTTCTTTTTGTGCTGAATAAATATATACCTCAGCTGTTAGACCGTAGTTAAAGTGTCCAATTTTTTATTCTAAAAAGTTATTCCCCTTCCTTTTTTGATTCAGTTAGTCCTACCCAGTTCAACATGTTCCCGTATAGTGCATCTAATTCAAAAAGTTATGATTTCTTCCACTGAGCGAATAAACGAAGCAATGTGAGCATCAGACCGCATCTCGTTACATGTACAGACATTCAAAATTATATCCATTTAAAATGGTCCGAATTGAGTGAGAAGATTCATAACTTAGTAAGTATTACGTTCTTAATCCGTGAATAAATTAAACTGTCGAAATCTCACCTGCAATATATTCCAAACTTTGAATTCTGCTTAAAGGCATGGCCATAAGCAACAATAAATGTTATTTAAAAATCTCAAAAATGTGGTAACGTAAACAATAACGAAATCGTTTTTCGCTGAATCTTCAGCTGAAATCCTTTTGTCTGAGATTATATTCAGTCTCTTAATATTTAATACCATCTACAAAAGGAAGGGCTAAAGCAATGTTGGCTACATATTTGAAATTGAAACTTTCTTTAAAAGAGTAGTAAAAGAATGTCCTAATTAAAAAAACCACCTTAACTTAACGCACGAAGCATAAACTGATAAAGAACTCTAACTTTCAGGCCTAGAACATACATCTGTAGTACAAAATTCATTTTCATTTAAAGAAGGCCCTGGTTATAAAAATATTTATAACTTACCTGTATAACTATCACTAACGAAACCGAAAAACTTCTTTAGCATTTATTTTACTGAGATTCTTAGAATAAAGACCGTATAATGAAGAGAGACCCCTCTAAACGTAATCTTAAAAGGACTAACTTAGACCAAAAAAAGGTCGAAAAACACTCCTGCGTGAACGACCCAAGGTAAATAATTTTTCTAGCAAACGAGCTGAAATGAGAACTGCCTGTGTTCCGGGCTGTGGCTGTTACATAGCCACTAATGTGCTATGTAATCGCGCGTTCCATAGCTATGTTATCTTCTTCTGATGCAGAGACATAACGGCCAGTTCTGCTGCAGACCCAACCGAGTTCTCTCCACGGGAACCAGGAAGAGACGATTCCCTCATGTGATGGACGGCGCATGAGGGATCCGAATACAGGCCCTTCAACTACTGGCAAACTCACCAGGGAGGTTAAAATAACACATACTTACATTGCATTCCACTAGGTCAAAAAATACAACATCACGGTGTTAGACGACCTAAAAAAACGAAAAAGAACGGTAAACATTACAGCGCGCATTGTGTAGAACACCTAATAGAAAGTGACTGTGAAACTCGGTGCAGTAGCATAAACAGAAAACAAGAAATGAGAGGAAAGGTGAGGAACTATAGAATAGTCTCATCAGTAAAAGTGCTTTCGTCCTCGTAGGTTTCACCCTTTGACTTGAAAACCTACTCTGCAAAGTGGACAAAGTGTATGGTTCATGCAATGAAAGAAAATGAATTGAAATCCTCAAAACAAACGGATTAAGAACAATAAAATTTATTAAGTAGATCTCAATAAAATCACCTAATTGAAAATCTTCTGGGACATCCTAGTCAGTTCTCTTAGTGAATATTTTGTCTAACTTCATTTTAAAGCACCATCATTAACTACACCTCTATCACAACAACCGCTAAACGGAATGCTCGTATACACATATTTAATGCGTATATAAGAAGATATATCAGATACAGAATGGTTTCGACATACCCTAATCTTTTCACTTCAACTACTCAAACAATTTTGTTTGTTAAGTTTCGTTATGGATACTGAAATCGAACTAATATTTCATTAAATATCTCGTTATTCGCGTACATATTTTGCCTTTCCACACTGGTACGTATATGCAGCAACTTTCCATTGAAACATCAAATCTGCTGGTTCACAAAATAAACTCTTTGGAAACTGCAGCCAAACTGAACTCAAAGAATTTCCCTTTTGTTTTTATACTGATATCGAGCATTGTTAGCAAGAGATTGTTACTACGCAACAATATTACAATAGTGAATTATAACGTTTGTGCATTTTTCCGGTGTTACAAAATTTTTATTGTTATTTATACATTGTAAGAAATGTAAGCTGAAAATAAACCATCATGGCTGATGAGTCGACACAAGCGCAGTTAATCTGCATCCATTTGCACGAAGCCGGAGCGAGATTTCGACTTTCCCCACAAACGGGACAACTCACGCTTTTCTGCAACAAAGTTTCCTCGTTAGATGAGATCCTCGTCTCGTGATACGTGTCGCAGCGGTGAAGTTCATTTCAAAGTGTGTATCGAACAAAATCTATCTAAATTTGACATGCATTTGCTGTTATTTTTTGATCTCTTGTTCGCTCCAATTTCCTCCCAAAGAGTATTACGATGAGTGAGAGGTGTTTTGCGTTCGGTGACCCCAATATGTAAAGACTAGGATACTTAGTGAGTTAGATGCTCTCATTCGAATGATCGTCCTTTGGGAAAAACGGATGGACTTGTGCTTTAAAGTGAGGGCAGAAATGACGTCTCCACTGCATTAAACTGCCTTGGACACGAACACCAATATCTCGGACAAAAGAATTCGCTCGAATATTCTACATTTTTTAATAAATACCTTTTATAACAATTGGCATGAGTACACTTCATTAACTTTGGTATAGGATCAGACCGACATCAGACATTTAAGGTAGGATATCGTTCACGGAATAAGAACTAAGAAACATTTCTTGATAGAACGGAAAAGAAAACATCTTACCAATATTACCTTTTTGAATCACTACGTATATGTGACCCAAATGTTAGTAGCCATCGTAATCTTTGTAGTATCCGTATTGTACTGTAGAAAATAAAATTGCACGGCACAGTTCTTTATTTATTACTCAACACCTTTTCCCCCATATTTGAAGAACCTCAGGTCTAAAACGCCGGTCCTTTAGATAGGAGTTGACGGGCTTGAAACACTGGTCACATTGCGTACTAATCTTCTCTATTGCTAGTATTTCTGCCAAACGAATGACCGGAGACCGTCTCTTCCTGCGTGTTTGCATTCTTGCACATCATAGGCGAGAGCTCTTCAGATATCCAATGGTTCCCTAATTCTGGATAATTACACTGATGTTCAAAATTAAAAGTATTTGCACATTTTGTCGAATTTCTTAAAAACTAATTGACACATTTTAGTAAAATTTGGTATGGGTTACACTGCTATATAAGATAAATAATTATAAAGCACAACAATCATGGTACGCACTCATGATCGTCAGTAAGGCTCATCAGCGCAGGAATGTCCAAAATCCACGCTGCAAGATTGAATATAAAATGACTCTAATATGGGTTATGATCCCCTCTCACAATCATACACCCTTCACAACATGACATCATATTGGAAACGAGGCAGTTGATGATTCCATGTGGCAGTCGGTTCCACCGATGCAGCAACGCAGTTTTCAGCTCCTGGATAGTTCTCGGAGGGGGAGGGAGAGCTGCAATTGCCCTGCCAGGAGCGCCCCGGACATGTTCGATAGGGTTTTGGTCTGGCGATCGGGGAGGCCAATCCATCCGGCGAATATCCTCATTTTCAAAGTAATCGTCGACCAGGTGAGCGCTATGTGGACGAGCGTTGTCGTCCATGAAAAAGGAACCGAGAGTCATCTGTGCCCCTGAAAAGCCGAACATAGGGCTGTAAGATCTCCTCCCTATACCTCTCAGCAGTCAGGGAGCCACTGTGAAACACATGGAGAGGTGTGCGGCCGTCCAACATGATGTCTGCCCAGACCATGACACCTCCGCTGCCATGGCGGTTCTTTTCTCGGATGTTGGAGAAAAGGTATCTGGTCCCAGGCTCTCTCCAGATGTAGGTACGTGGAGAATCAGTGTCCCGGCAGAATCGCGACTCGTCTGTTAAGAGAACGATGCCACACTGAAGTCTGGTCCAAGGCTGATGTTTTCTGCACGATGCTAAACGCGCTCCCTTGTGTGTTGAAGTGAGCGGGAGGCAAACAGTGGGTCATCTGAAATTAAGCCTTCGGGAAACCGTTACCTTGAAACTGTGATGAAGCCTTCGGGAAATCGGAACCTTTGAAACTCGGGTTCAAGTGGCGGCATGCAGCTCACGAGATAACTGTGTAGCTGCAGCAGTCCTGTGGCACCTCGCTGAAAATGCCAAATTACGATATTCATTGGCTGTCTTGGCTCTTGGGTGACCTTTCCCAGGTCTTCTCGATATGGTTCCGGTGTCCTTAACCCTTTAACGACCATAAAGCTCAAAACTCCAGTACGTAGAAACGGCCATAGCGTTCCAAACCGCCTATCTAGAGTGAGGCAGATTTCCTACCTTAATGGTTCTTCAACATTTTTCAACCTATAGGGGATCAGCAGAAGTCACCCTCGGTGACTATTGTTATTATTAAACAAAGAAGTCAAACAACAGACAGTTTCGGACGTTATGGTATTTAAAGTGATACAGGGATTCAGGGTCATGGTCGTTAAAGGGTTAAACTATTTCCACAAATTGCAAACGACACTGAGCGTTACATTGAGCTCTGTAGCAACTTGCATTTGCGATTGCCCTGCCTCCAATCTACTGACGATTCTCCACTTCATTTCGTCATCAATACTTTCGTGGCAACTCATGTTAAATGATTGCTTATGCAATTGAACCTACTATTGCTGGAATCACAAGGAATGCCGCCGAGAATAACGAGTGAAATAATCGTGGAAAATGCCAAGTGTGATTTTCTCGTCCTCCGCTGTCACAGCTCCGCCCACACGTACGTGTACACTTACGTATTCGACACTGCAAATTTGCATTCTTATTCGGCTGCATAATTTTTACCCTTTGGTTCCGTACTTTTTGTGAAAATCGACAAAATAAGCAAATGCTCTTAATTTTGCACACCAGTGTACCAATTATACTGAAGCTCAAATAATTTTAAACACCACTGTATCAATTATACTGTAACGTTATTATAAATCATTTCGCGATACGATTTAGTCCCTTACAGGGATTTAGTATTTCGACAGATGTATAATTATGCACGCTCTTAACTTTTTTGTGCACTTTTTAAAGCTATACATGGTTGAATAATAGACTTCTCAAAGGCATTTGATCGATATGACACTGTATTCCAATTGCGTGTCCATAAAGTTTGATTGTTTTTAAGATGTTTTAGGATTTGTTCTGTTGCAGAAACATTAAATATTAAGCAGAACACTCTCAGGTCTTCATGGAAATAATGGGAACACTTATTGCTTGTGGATACCGTTTTATTACTAAACAGCAGGCCCAAGTCGTGTCTTCGTGACAGCAGCATTTCGACTAGGATTAAGCACAAGTGATGCAAACAAGATCTTTCGTTCCAGGTATCACCACAAGTACCCAATATTATCTAATTCCTGAGATTAATGTGGCCACCGTAGCTGTTACATTAGTGGAAATGAAACCGTATTCGTCATAACAGTTCGCCAGGACCACAAATTGATATGTTCGCAAAATGCACGGCTACGTTATGTTCCTGAAAGCAGGGACGATCATTGGAGAACAATCCAACATCATTCGCAACAGGTGGCCAGCAAAAATGGATTCGTACGTTGTAGATATGATATGGCCCTGTAGAATAAGCAATGGCCTTCAAGAATGCCATAATATACCATCCAACTATATCAGAGACACACCACAATGCTTTACGGTAAAACTAAGAAGTAGGGTGGTAAGCTTCTTCAAGTTTTTTTACGAACGTTTACTCTGCTGAACTAATTAACACTTGCTGTCTTAAAGCATGATAAAACCACAAAAAGCCCCTAACACAGTGAAAAAAATCACATTTATTAAGAAATCTAAATGCCCATTTACGTTTACCCCGAAGAACGCTTTCGAGGTCTCAAGACCTCATTATCAAGTCACTGAATAAATCCCCGAATCACTCGGAAGCAGCAAGAATATATAGACACAGGTTCGTTATCTCAATTACACGTCACAAGTTTATACATAGGTTGCCAATCTGAAAAAGAAAATTAAAGTCCGATATCCAGGTAGCAACAAGAACAAAACACAATATTGATTAAAGATGGTCAAGTGGTCCCAGCTTCTTGCTGATCCAGAGCGGAACCCATGAGTCGCTTCCAAGGGGTTGGAATGAAGTTTGGAAAATCCGTATTACAACAAGTGTCCCAAAATTTTTGGATGTAGAGACTTTCCTCCTGGAATATGTTATATTTGTTTATTGAGGAGTTCAAAATTTTTGCATTTGTCCAGTCTGGTACGAAGCCGTTATTATTATCTGCATCGGTTAAAGCCGTGGAGATGTTCCCAGATCGCAGCGCATACTGATCGTCTTTAGGAAGCATCTTCAAAATCCTCAGGTTCGAGCCAATGTAGACCCTTGGACGACGGTATCCCGAAGTCGACGGTATCTTGGTCGTGGCGAACCAAGCAGAAAACATTACAAGTGTTTATGCCAAATGAGAGAAAGTGTTTATGGCATATCCCTTTCGATGTATTGAACAGAGGAGGAAGGTAGACCAGTTTCCCTTTGTATTTAGTCCTAGGAATAGTAGATAGTAATGACAAAGAGCGTATTCTAGAATGCTCTCGAAGTAAACGATGAAAGTGAAATGAGGATTAACCGATAAGCCTGTAGAAGAGATTGAATGTACTTGAGTTCTTAAACACGGAGCTTTCGACTGGAAGAATGGGTGAACGCCTTTTTTTTTTTATCAGAAACCAAATAGCAGAGGATTTTTGTTCAGGTGGATGAATACGAAATTTGGTTGTTGACTAGGTTTCGGGTTATCTGAATGTCAAGGAAAGGTAAAACACCCCCAACCTCTTGTTCTTGAGTAAACTGAATAGCAGGATACTGTGAAGTTATCCTTCTATTAATGAGTTAGAGTATCAAGCAGGGATATTTAATGTGGGCAAAAAATCAACATGTCATCCACATACCTTAATACTAGTAGTGGTTGTACTAAAAAAGAAGATAGAACAGCTTCTTCAATGGACTGCAAGAGAATTTCAGCAAACACAGGGGATAGTGGTGACCCCATTAGTGCACCCTCTGTTTGATGAAAAATCTGATGATTAAACTTAAAATAGGACCTTTTTGCAATAAATCTAAAAGATTACAAAACAGCTTCAATTTCAACAGGTGAAATAGAGTGGTCAAGAGCAAGTTTTGAAAAAATAATAGAACGAACAGATGACAACGGGACACTAGGAAACAGAGAAACAACGTCAAGTGGCGCCAATATAAAATTATTTCCTGTGTGGGAAAATGGCGCAATACGATCGATTGCCTGAATTGTAGTGTTGATTAAAATAGAAAGATTCTGATTGAGTGGTTTGAGGTACGAGGCCAGAGCCGTTTCAAATGGGCGAATAGGGCTAGCATAGCCGGAAACCAATAACCTCATGGGCTGTATCAAGTTGTGAGTTTTAAATTTTCCAAAGGCCTCGGGGACCCTCGGTCCCACCGATGGTTTCATCGTGCTAGAAACAGAAAGTGGAAGACAGCCGCGATTTTTTATTTTGCTGAGATCAGCTATAGTGGCGGTAGTTGGGTCTGTCTTGACCACACGATGAGGCACCAGGACAATAATTTGTTCCCATTTTTGTTGATAGTCTACACTATTTATAATGATGAGTTGCTGGGTCTTATCAGCACCAAGAAAAGGCAGAGTGGGGTTGCAAGAGAAATCTAATAATTGGTTTCATATTGTACCTCAGGCTTGGTGAAGTGGTTTATGGTTGAGAACAAATCTCGGCAAGGTTATAACGAATATGTTCACTTTCCGTCTCGGAGAGGGTCTTGACAATCTGTTCCAGTTGAGGAATAAAACGAGTTGGATTAATGTGAGATAGAGGATAACTGAATTTAAACCCTTGATTTAGTGCTTAGGTTTGAGGGGCATAAGTTGTACGGAACTAAGTTTAATAAATGAAGCAGGACTAGTATTTAATCCATTAATTACAGGCAAAAAAATTGTGTGATAGTACCTGTTAGGGTTAAAGGCAACTAAATAGAAAAGTTTTTTAATTTGCCGCTTTTCGATGGCAGACCTCTATGTTTGGAGAGATGTAAAGAATTTCGTAAATTTGATACCAAAAGTTAGTTGGTGTGCGACACCAGAAAGGTGATTATAAGATCGGTAAGTTTTCCGGCTTAGAAGGTCAGAATAACTATTTTTCCTTCGAATTTCAGCACTTAGTCTCAGTTCTTCGGCGTTGGAAACGAATATTTGGTCCCTATGTGAGATAATATAACACTTGCCCAAGTGGAACCTAGGAATTACATGCAGCGAGCGACAGTTAATCAAAAAATATAAATGTGTTTCATTTATTATCAACTTACGACGTATCGAGAAGAAGGTTCTTGCTGCTCTCTCCATGGTTCGGTAAAATCAATGTACAACCACTGTGAAGATTTATATCATATTAAGAATCTCGCAGCTAGATGAATACACCAAAATTTAATATAACGTGCTGATTGTTGAACTAATGTAGGCTTGCTGTCTTAAAGCACGATAAAACCACAATAGGCCCCCTAAAATAATAAAATCACATTTATTAAAAATTTTAATAGCTCATTTACGTTTACACTGACGAGCGCTTTCGAGGTCTGAAGACGTCATTGTCAAGTCACTGAATAAAGCCCCGAATCACTCGGAAGCAGCAAGAATATTTAGATATGGGTTCGTTATCTCAATTACACGTCACAAGTTTATACATAGGTTGCCAATCGGAAAAAGAAAATTAAAGTCCAATATCCAGGTAGCAGCCAGAGAAAACCACAATTTTTATTAAAGATGGTCAAGTGGTCTCAGTTTCTTGTTAATCCAGAGTATTAACACAACTAGTATGAAGGTATGTGGATGATATTTTGATATTTTGGCCAAATTCAATATCACTGCTTGATCAAATAACTCATAGGTTGTCTTCACAGTGTCCTTCTCTTCAGTATGCTCAAGAACAAGAGGTTGGGGGTGTTTTACCTTTCCTTGATATTCAATTAAACCAGAACCTAGTCGACAAACAAATTTCTTATTCTGTCTATCGAAAACCCACTTTTATACCCTGCATCATTCCTTTTGAATCGGCTCATCCACCTGAACATACAACCTCTCTATCCGGTTTCTGATAAAAATGGCGTTCACCCATTCTTCCTCTCGAAACCTCCGTGTTCAAGAACTCAAGTATACATTCAATCTCTTGTACAGACTTTAGGTTTTTCCTCATCTCACTTTCATCGTTTACTTCGAGAGCATTATATACTCCGCTTTTCGCCATTAATATCTACCTGACCTCCGACTAAATATGTAGAGAAACTGGACTACCTTCCTCCTCTGGTCAGTATCTTGAAAGGGATATGCCATAAACACTCTCTCTCTCATTTGGCATAAACACTCCTAATGTCTTCTCGTTGGCTCGCCACGACCGAGGTACCATCGACGTCGGAATAAGCCGGGAGTGTATTCCATACCTCATCTTCACCAGGATCCTACTTGCGAACCTAGGGTCTACCATGGCTCGACCCTGAGGACTTTGAAGATCCGTTTTAAAGAACATCAGTATGCAATGCGATCCGGGAACATCTCCACGGCTATAACCGATGCAGTTATTAATGACGGCTTCGTACCAGACTGGACAAATGCAAACATTTTGAACTACTCAATAAACAAATATAAGTCGCCTCGGTGGCGAAGTGTTCTAAGGCGCTGGCCTCTGATCATTCGTCCGTAAGTGGTCCGGTTTCGAATCCCATGCAGGCATGGATGTTGTGTTTGTCTTACGGCACTGGCTCTCCCCTTTACTGGAACCAGATACCCTAAATTAGGGAAGGGCGACTGCTTATAGCCCATTGAGTTGCTCACGGTGGTCGTTAAACCTCCATTCAAAAAAGAAAAAATATATATATAACATATTTCTGGCGGAATGTCTCTACATCCAAACATTTTGGGACACCTGTTGTAATACAGATTTTCCAGCTTTCATCCCAACCCCTTGGTGGCGACTCATGGGTCCCGCTCTGGATTAACAATAAGCTGAGACCACTTGACGATCTTTTCTCAATTTGTGCTTTGTTCTTGATGCTCCCTGGATATTGGACTTTTTCTTTTTCAGATTGGCAACCTATGTACAAACTTGTGAACTGTAATTGAAATAACGAACACATGCCTATATATTCTTGCTGCTTCCGAGTAATTCGGGGCTTTATTCGGTAACTTTATAATGAGGTCATAAGACCTCGAAAGCGCTCGTCGGTATAAACGTAAATGGGTTTTAGAATTTTTAATAAATGTGATTTTATTAAGTGTTTTATAGGGCCTATTGTGGTTTTATCGTGCTTAAAGACAGCAAGCGTATATTAGTTCAACAATCAGCACGTTATTTAATTTGGGTTCACTCTGCTAGTATTAGAAAATTATCTGAAACATGATTCATCAGACGATAAGGTACTTTATCAGTCTTTAGTATCCCAATTTTTATACGCTTTGTACGACTTCGGTCGTTTTGTTGCATTGATGCTGGTAATCACATGTTTGTGGGTTGCACGAGGACCATAAATATCGGAACGATGAAGTTCCCGGGTAACTGTTATGACGGAAACGGAATAAATCGGGCGGGTGATGCTGTTTGCTGCACTGTTAAAAAAGTTTTTTTTTACAGAAAATTACTGTAAATCGCTACAGAAAAATGCCGTAACCACATTTTACAGTTTAAAACTGTAAAATCTACAGTTTTGGGGATGGCAACGCGCCGAGCTACTGAACTGCCTAACGCGCATGCTCAAACACTTAGCCTCGCGTTTAGAAGTAGTTTGGTAGAACTTTACAAATCCCGTTTGCTCGTTATTTTGCTACCTGAGCATTACAAGACATATTAATCATTCTCAGTTCCACAAAATTATTACGAGGTTAGAATTTCCGTGTTCCACTTCCGAGATTTATCATTCTTTATCTTTCTTTCAATTTCAGTTAATTTTATTTGGCGTTAAGCACTTCGCCGGATTGTTTGTATGTTAGGCTTAATATCTACGTTATGTTCGCTGCATATTACTTCACTTTATTCCTATTGAATATCTTTCACTAACGTTTTGTATCTGTTTGTCCAAAGTTTTTCTGTACAGTAGGAGACTAGTGCTTATTTTCATTTGGAAACTTTTTGATTACAGTTTAACAGGAAAGTTTATGTGGACATATGCTAACTATTCGGTTACACGTTGGTCTAGGCATGAGTTAAGACTGGGCACTTATCTGCTTTTAGCGTATGTTTGCCGCTAACAGATATAAAGTACGTTTAACGACTACCTGTACTATTAATGGTACTATCTTGTAAATGGTGGAATTTTACGAAAATTCATAGCTTTTAGACTTGTGACATTTTGGATTGCATGTGAGAAACAAATGAATTCTGCTACGTAACTTTGCAGGACGCTAAAGTACACATTTACCCATACTTTTGCTGCTTGGTTAATTCTCCAGGATGCAGTGCATTTGTTTATAGGATGCATGATCATCATCTGACAAATTGCTTCATCCAGGCAACTGGCTTATTCAAGGAAAATTGAAAAGAACAACTTGTGGATCATTTGTATTTACTTCTCATAATCTTTTTACATACCACCCAGTAAAGAAGGAAATTTACTTTTGCTCTGTCCGAATTTTAAATTAGTCTCAAATATCAGCTTTGTGTAATAACATGGCCATGTAGTTTTGATTTCTACGTGACTCATTAGTTGAATGTGAAAATTATTAGAAGAAGAAGAAGAGCATGGAATTCAACCTTCGAAAAAAGTCAAAGCCTGGAATAATGATACAGGTAAGCACAGTTTTTGCTGCTAAACTTTTGAAATGTTGTACAGAATGTAGTTACATGCCTAAAGTTTTGCTGAATGAAAGTTTCTGAAGAAAGTACTTTATTCATGCCTTAAAACAATTCTAAATTTTAGTATGCTTGTCTAGTAACCATTTAAAAATATACCCTTATTAAAATAGTTTCTTTTAGTGTTTTTTTTTCAATATCAAAATTATATGTTCAGTTCCAAACCAAGAAAAATCTACTTAACAAAATACAAAAGGGTTTTAATTCAAATTGAATAACACGCACCATCTGAAGAATGGTTTTACTCAGGTGATAAATTTATTGTGAGAACAATATTTCTAGATATTGTGACCACGATAGCAGATGCATACACAATTTGTACTACTTGACTCTATTTCTGCTTTCACTGCCCCTGTGACGCAGTGGTCTAAGCAATGGCTTCTGATCATTCGTTCGACGGGGGTCCGGGTTCAAATCCTGGTGAGGTATGGATGTTGTGTTTGTCTTACGGCACTGGCTCTCTCTCCCTTCCCTGGAACCAGTGATCCTAAATTAGGGACGGGCGATTGCTTATAGCCCATTGAGTTGCTCACGGTGGTCATTAAACCTCCAATCATAAAATATATGTATAAAATTATAAAAGTTAAAAAAAAAAAATTACTGTCTTGGGGCTGAGCCTCGGGATCCATGTGGCTCAGCTATGCTGACATTTTGCTTGTGCTTTTTTTTTAAACTTTTAGGTGTATAGGGACTCAGTAATGATTTGCTGCATATAGCACAATCAAGTGAGGACCGGGAATTCATACTACACATTACATTTTTTCATTCCTCATTCTTCACAGTTCAATGATTTTCAGTTTCTTGTATGCATATATATATATATATATATATATCATCATCATCATCATCATTGTCAACCATTATCAATCCACTGCTGAACGAAGGTCACCCCAAGTTTCCTCCACAACGGTCTGTCTTGTGCCAGTCTCCTCCATGTCACTGCCGCATACTTTCGAATTTCATCCACCCATCTTCCATGTGGTCTTCTTCTGGGTCTTTTCCTGTCCCTTGGAATCCAATCTAAAATTTCGGCTGTCTATCGATGATCTGTCCTTCTGGCAGTATGTCCAGCCCATTGCCATTTCAGGAATTTAACTCTGATAATGATGTCTTCCACTCTTGTCATTTTTCGGATCCATGTGTTCCTCTTCTTATCTCTCCTGGTTACACCAAGCATGCACCTCTCCATGCTGCTTTGAGTTGTCTGCAGCCTTTGTATGTCTCTTTTAGTTAAGGTCCACGTCTCTGCACCATACGTAAGCACTGGAAGGATGCATTGATCAAACACTTTTCTTTTAAGACATAATGGCATATTGCTCTTGAAAATTATGCTGTTTCTTCCAAAAGCTCTCCAGGCAAGTTTTGTACGCCGATTAATTTCTTCACCAATGTGGCCCTCACTTGATATCTGCTGTCCAAGATAAACGTACGTGTCTGTTATCTCCAGCTTTTCTCCATCAATCGATAAATCTTCATTTCTTGTAAAAGCATTGTACATCACTTTTGTCTTCTGAAAGTTCATTTTTAATCCCACTTCTTTACTCTTGTCAGCAAGTTCCTGGATCATACTCTGTAGCTCTGATGGGGTAGTTGCAAAAATGACTATGTCATCAGCAAAACGAAGGTGGGTTAGATAATCTCCATTAATCTTTATCCCTTTGTTTTCCCAGTTAAGTGATTGAAAGACATTTTCCAATGTGGCATTAAGGAGCTTCGGAGATATGGTGTCACTTTGTCTCACTCCTTTTCCAATTTTTATGTGTGTTGTATTTTCAAATAGCCGAATCTTTGCACTTGCATTTTCATAGATGTTATTAATAATATTAATGCATGCATCTTTAATACCGCAGGATTTCAGAGCCATTGCAACTGCTGATGGTTTCACCGAATCAAACGCTTTTTCATAATCGATAAAAGTCATGCACAATGGAAGCTCATATTCCCTCGTTCTTTCATTTAGTTCTCTCAGTACGTGGATATGATCTATTGTGCTGTAGCCACTCCTGAATCCAGCTTGTTCTCTCGGTTGAGCCATGTCCAGTGTCTCCTTCAAGCGGTGTGAAAGAACTTTAGTGAAGATTTTATAAACCACTGATAGGAGGCTGATAGGTCTGTAGTTCCTGAGATCCTCAATGTCACCTTTTTTATGTAGCAAGATCATTGTAGCGTTGTTCCAATCCTCAGGAATTGTCCCTTCATTAAGGCATCGAGTGAAAATTTGGGCGAGTACTGTTTCGATTTCTCCACTTGCTTCTTGTATGATGTCTACAGTAATTCCATCTTCTCCTGGAGCTTTTCCCCGCTTCTTGTTCTTGATTGCATGTGCAACTTCTGCTGGAAGGACTGGAAGAACTCTGGTACTGGTACCTTTCATGATGTCTGGAGTACATGTATCATCCCTTTCATATAATTTGGAGTAGAAATCTTTCACTCTTGTCAAAATTTCGCCTCTATTTCTTGTTACAGAACCATCTTCTTTTCTCAGTGCCATAATCTGTTTTCTTCCCTTACTGAGATGTCCCTTTGCTATCTTTAGGCTTTGGTTGTTTTCAATTGCTTTCCTTACTAGTTCACAGTTGAATTTCCTTACGTCTTCAGTGATAGTTTTTCGTACTGTCTTGCATAGCTCTATATATTCCACTTTGGAAGTCACATCTTCTTTAGTTGTCCTCATCACTCTTCTTTTTTGCATCAACATTTTGGTTTTTCCTGATAATTTGTTCACATGCAATTTGTTCTTAGACCCAGCTAATTTTGTTACTGTTTCCATAAGAGCTTTGGTTACTTTTCTGTTAACTTCAGAAATATCCACTTCTTCCGATGTTAGGCCTTCTAAAGCAGAGAATCTGTTCTTCAGTTCCAATTTGAAGGTATTATGGTGTTTTTTAAGGTTGGTTATGTCAATACATTTTGTTTGTCTTATGATCTTGCTACGTTCGAGTTTAGTGTTGAGGTGCATCTTACATCTCACCAATCTATGGTCACTGCCTGTGTTGAACTTGTTTAGCACACTGCAGTCTTCTATGACGAATTTTTTGTTACACATAATAAAATCAATTTCACTTGTCGTCCCATTTGGATGTCTCCATGTCCATTTCCTGTGTGGCTTTTTCTTGAAAAAGGAGTTCAAGATGAAAAACCCTTCTGCCTCTGCAAACTCTACGAGAGTATTTCCACGCTGGTTTCTGTTGCCGTGACCGAATTTACCTACTGAAGTTACATTCTGTTGCCGTTGCCCTATTTTTGCATTGAAATCTCAAATAATTATTTTAAAGTGCTGCTTACCTTTATTATTTAGATCACGAATTTCCTCATGAAATTCTTCAATTTCTTCTTCAGGATGACTTGTGGTGGGTGCATAAGTTTGAATAATCTGAGCCTGGCATCTTCTCGAGAGTTGGATAACGAGTCGTGCAGCTCTGTCAGAGGAACGTTCATCTTCTACAACTTTATCCCTCAGTTTCTTGTTTATTATAAATCCAACACCACTAGTTCTGCCAGTATCTGTCCCACGATAGTAGAAGAGATGTCCACTTTTCAGTTCAATGAGATCTTCTCCTTTTCTCCTTACCTCACGATGTCCCACTTGATCCTTGATCCCCACGATGTCTCACTTGATCTTTTGTAGTTCCTCTTCCAATTCAAGAAGCCTTGAATCAGAAGATAGGGAGTGTCCGTTGTACGTAGCCAAGGTCAGCATCAGATGCCAGCCTAGTCCGTTCCTCCGGGGATTCTTAGCACCCTCTGCCTTCATGTCGCACTGGCCGCTGCCTTGGCCAGGTACATTCCAGCTGCCGGAGACTGAGGGCCAAGATTTAAGTTGTGGAGTCATTTTGGAGGGGTTTGGCCATAAATCACCACGCTGGCCAAGCGGGTTGGTGAGTGTGGGATAGCATTTCTTCTAATCCCGATGGTATAGTTATACCGCTATTGGCGGTCGTCAGAGCCCCTTTAGTGGGAACAGGATGTACCACGAGAAAGCGGGGTTGAGATTTGTCAAGGAGAGGCTGTGATGTTACGCATCACCTGACCTTGTACATCCACACACACACATATATATATATATATATACACACACACATACCCAAGAGCAGAGTCAAAGACAAAATTTTACACCTAAGAATTTAAACCCAAATTTGCTTAAAAAACCTGAAGATCATGACTCGCAACGCAGCAGTTGTGAATATTCAGAATTCACATACTATTAGGAAGAGACGGTAGCAAAAAAAATTATTTAACAGGTACTAACACAACAAAGAAAAACTCATAAACTAACAGGTATGAGTAAAAAATAAGATAAAGTAATAGCAATCTGAATGTAGAAAGTGTCGAGAATGCCGAGCTTTGGCTTTATCAAGGACCAGCAAAACTCTGCATGTTCTCACTTCCACAAAGACCTAGTTGGAAATGGGTTTTTGCAAAGCCATAGATGCAAGTTTAAAGCCCATTAAAAAAATTTTTAATTATCATAACTTCCTCAGAGTTGCATGATGAATCACTTAGTTTTGCATGCATCTATAAGTTTCCTGGCCCAACCCACGCTCGTCATCTGCCACAAAAAACAGAAAAACGATTACAAAAACCACAAGTTGTGAGAGTCTGAATAAATCATAAGATATATATATATATATATATATGATCAAATGTAGATGAGAATTTAAACATTCAAAATGCAATTTTACCTTGAAAAAATGTAGGCACAGAGAAAAACTATCACACTTTAGAAACACTCCTGTTTTACTTCCCGTTTGACACTACCATGACTGAAAGTTACAAGAATTAGAAAATAAATTTAATTTAATGAAATAAGTGAATAAATCATACTTTCTTACTCTGTTGTGTAAGGCATCATTATGAAGAAAGAAAAACATTGGTTTATAAAACTTGATTGTTTAAATAAAGGAGGCCCACAATAACATAGCTGATTAATATTTTTTTTTATTATTTTACCTTTTTATACTTTTCAAACATAATTTAAATCTAAAAAGCTTAATAAAAATATCTGAATACAAATACATGTGTGCAATTACTTAGATATTTACCCTTCATGGGGCACGTAAACAAATATTTACAAAGTGAAATAACTGTTCCTTAACTGACATTTTGATCAAGGAAAAAAATGCCACCATTTGCAGTTTCTTATGTACCTTACAGTCTGCTCATTACTTCCTAGTGCTAGGACTGTATTTTTTTTCAACTACTCGGTTGAAAAAATACAGGGTGTTTTGAATAGGGCTATACAACTATGCATATCTGGAATAACTGTGGAATGAGGTGAGCCAGTAGCATGAGGTGGGTAGAGGTGAGCCAGTAGCATGAGGTGGCCATGCTACTGGCTCACCTCTACCAATCCACCCTTCTGGAAAACAGGTGTTTGGGTACGCCATCAAATGACGAATATAACAGCCCGTTTCCACAAAATTATTGTGCCACACACACAGAATGTACCCCCATTCAGAGGTTATTTGCTATATTGTGTGCGAAAATTCCTTTGAACTTTGTGTCGCAGATATTGTTTCCTCAAACCAAAACACACAACATGCTTGCTCTGCACCTTCGAAAGTCGCCATTTCGCAAGCGTTTTGTTGTGGAACAAGTGCTTTAATGCCAGTCCAAAAGATATCTGGCTCCTGGATACAAGAAATTCCCAGAATGCAAATTTCAGCTTTCTCTCGGTTCCTGAAGGTCCTGTCCTTGACATAATTGCTAAAATGCATTAACAGATGGAAATCCGTAGGTGCCAAGTCAGGCGCGTAGGCCGAATGTGGGAAGGGTTTGAACCTCAGTTCGTATCATTTCTGTTTTGTCATATGTGACACATGTGGTCTTGCGTTATCATGGAGGAGAAAAGGACCCTCCCTGTTCACCAAAGATGACTATTTGGAACACAACTTCTGGTGCATTGTCAATTTCTTTACAGTATGTAACTGAGGTAATGCTTTCATCAGCATTCCAGAAACTTTAGTGTATGACACTGAACAATCCACCATACTGTCAAGACCTTTTGCATCAACCTTGGTTTAAGATAATGTTTCGGTGGTTCAACATGGTTCAGCCACTGTCCAGATCGCTTACAGTTGTCACATAGCACCCACTTTTCAACACAAGTTACAATGCGATCAAGTAGGGTCTCCTTTTTGTTGTGAAGCAGAAGGTTACTGCACTTTTCGAACCGTTGTTTCTGATGCTCCATTAGTTTGTGTGGGACCAACTTATCGAGCTTCTTGGCCTTACCAATTTGATGGAAATGATTGGCACCAACACCTTGTACTGTTTGGCGAGTTCACTGACTGATGTTAGGATTTGCCTTCAGAGCGTTGTTATCAGTGTCCGAATGCCGTCCTCACTCCTCAGCCCTCCTTATCTCGTTGGCTAGTGTCACCGGAATGAAACTTTGCAAGCATTGTGGGAAAGTTGAATACGGCATCTCAAAAAATCTGCCATTATTTTCGGAACAACCTGATAATTAGTATTATGAGTGAACTATCAATTAGCATTATTAGTAAACTTCATACTGGACCACCATATTTTGTTAATCAGTGGTACACAAAAATCTTTACTTCCCCACGGGTGGAAAAAAATGGGTTAACCTTCCGAAAGTGGCCCAAAAGTCGTTTCTGAAGCAGCGATAGATGGCGACACGTTATCGCTAAATCGTGAAGCGTAGCGTAACGTTATGAAATAGGCAAAGGAAGTGAATAATATGGATTTTAGGTGGCCCTTATGAATGTACATTCTTGCATATGTGTAAAATATTTATTACGACGGAAGAGTGAGTTTTCCTCATAAATCTGAAACTGTCTACTTAGCAGAATAAAAGCCAGAAAACCTTTATCTGCCGGGGAAAACTGCCTGATCGCACGAATCAGGACTTCAAAGCAATGTTCTGAGGAAATTGGGCAATTCCGTCGGAATTAATATTGCATAATATGGTCTGCCAAGTACATTTTGTGGTTGCTCTATGTTAACTTATGCTTAAGGGGACGCCAATTGCTCTCTACTCTTTGTGTATGCGCCCATGTGATGGGATCAATGAAGTTGAGGGTGTGGTTGACTGTGAAATGTGCGTAGCCAGAGCGCCATCTATCGGAGCGGGCCACTTTCGGAAGGTTAGCCCCCAAAAAAGCTTGTAATTAATGTACTAGCTCTGAAAAAGGGAACCATTTATTCTTGTGTATAATGGGGGGGGGGGGAACCCTATCTGTATTTATACTTAGTGAGCAATCAGACTGTGAAGTTAGAGTTCACTGTAAACTGAGCCCTGTGGCACAGATTGGGGCGAGGGTGGTAGAGGTATGCACGGGCGAGGTCAGGCCTTTTTGTAGTTTAGAGAACAAAGCAACGGGATGGGCCAAGTCGACCAATTCTTTTTATCGCAATGGTAAAGAAGAAAAAAATTCCTGGATTTCCTGGTGTGTTAAACTGTTTCGAAGGTTTTACTTACTTCCATGACAGCCCAGGGCGTCGTAAGAAAAGCAACAAGAGGCATGCACAGTGTTTTCCCCAATGTAAAGTTAAGATGGTAAAACCATTTTGGGGCTTGTTGGCAGCAAAAAGATTTGCCACACTCCGTGAGTGTTGTGTAGAATGGGGGGGGGGCAGAGGGTGTCTGCAGTGGGGTGAGGGTGTTTTTCTATGACGGTGGGAAGACATGGATTTTTTATCCTATCCCTAATCTGATCGTTTGTAGTGTTACAGCTTACTAGTTCAGAGAAATGGATATTCTGAATGCGTTTAGTCTTCCTTTTTCTCTCTTTTTAAAGTTTATGGCTGTCTACTTTCCTTGAAAAAGCCATCTGGTTGATGTGCGAAAGCTTGGAAACTTTCATTTATATTCTAAACCAAGAAATTCGGATCACTAGTACTATTTTAATTGTAATTGATGTACAGTTCCTTGTTATTAATTAGTTATATTTTTTGGTAATTGTTAAAGTTTAGTTGATATTTTTAGGCTTACTACATTCAACTTAAAATTTTCAATAATATCCCATTTCATTACTTATTTTTCATTTTCATAAAATACAATAGAAAAACAAAATAATACCAAATGGCACATCACAAGCCGAGCCAAGCCTAAATAAGAGAGGCAATTGATGGGCCCGGGCTGAATGTCTGATATTTGAAACAGGCTGGGCCTCGAATGCCAGTGCTTGGGACAGGCTCACCAAATTAGGCCCTTGCAGACCTCTAGAGGAGGGGTGTTTTTGTCTACGTCTGGTGGTGCCCTAGGAAAATCAAATCCTATTTCTAGATGAAATTGACCCAGGAACCTCCGGTATGGTATCCTAGTGCCTTAACTATGTTTTATAAAGATTTGACCACGTGCAAATTTGAATAGTTAGAGCAATCTGTTCCTTTTTATAATGTAAACTTAGCATGGGTCGCACTGCCGATTGCCATCTTAGCAATTTTTGCAAAACAAAATCATTTTGGTGATGGAAAAAACCTTTGGCGATTAAATTGGCAAAAACTTTAGAAAAGCCAGTGCAACCCCTGCTTAGTATTAACATAGTTGCTATATATGTATATCCATACTTGACATTTCCTGGGTGCCAGACACTTAGATTTTTGTCCCTGGCAGCAAATATTTTTTATTTCAGACTTTACAATTTCTAGTAAATAATGTAATTTGTGTTGCATAATTTGCAGATTATCTGTTAAGAAGTTATAAATTTAGGTACTGCAAATACTGGTAGAGTAAAATAATTTAAAAAAAATTGGTACAGCATTTAAAACAAAATTGTGAGAGTATTGTCAGGAGCGGTGCGATTTGGAAAAGTACCAAAAATGTAACAGGAAATACGTAACACAAACGGCGCAATAGAGGACCACCAAGAGATGCAAGATTTTTTTTTAAGTTACAAGTATTCTGACATAAAATATGATGCAACGACATCTATATATTTGTGCATGTGGGAGTCTGTGTTGTGAGCAGCATACAGAGCTATTCCATGGCACTTAACCATTTTGCATATCACATTCTCATTTTTTATTTATTTATTTTTTTGTTATTTTGGGACATATATATGAAAAAAAAGGTAAATACTAAAGATTTATTAGGTCTAACTAATGAACTACAGTAATGCTGCAAAACCCAGGAATATGAGTTACTTTGTTTATTTAAAAGCAACTCAAAAGTACTTAAAAATTAGTTACTTTTTTATAAGCTGATAGTTTTTTTCTTCATCTTTGGACTTCTGAGTCAGTCATCCTGTGAATCGTGGCTTTTCTGCCGGAAATTATGGTTCATGATTAACACGACAGATGGTGGCATATTTTCTATGGATTATATGTCACATTTTTTTTCACAGCCTTGTGTATTATACACCACCGTGGATCTTAGAAAGAAACTTTTTTGTGTGAATTTTGTGGTCTGCAGGTTACACAAATGTAAAAGTACAGTACTTTGAATTAATATGTACAAAATATGACTTCTGCAAATAGTTTTTTAATAAAATCAAAATCTAAAATTTTAATTTTTTTGAGATCAGCAATGGATGAGTGGGAAAACAAAATTATGAAGCAAATTGGAACTTTGTTTTGCAACAAGTGCTTTGGGTTAAAAAAAAAGGAAATTGACAACAGATGTAGTTATTATTTTTTGGCCCAGCATCATCAACAGACATCATGCATTATTTTTTTAAATTTGACTTCATTCATCTTTCTTCTAGATCTGGAACATACTTGTCAAGTGCTGTATGTATATATTATATATATATATATATCTCAATTCTAGTTCAAAATATTCTATACATACCTCAGTAAAATACTGGGGTAGGCATTCAAATTTTAGTATATCGAGTAGTCTACATTTGCATTAGACTTCTACACACCCACAATCACGGGCCACGGAAATTAGCTCCACTGTTACACTTCGTGCAGTGCATTTGTTAGAATGATATAATTAAGGTGCTTTTATGTGTTTTTTAAACAAACAAAAAAAAAGCTGTTCTTTTTTCAAATAACAGCATGCCCCCAAAACATCATGTTAAATTGGAGAGCTCTAAAGCAAGCATTGGGGAATTGGGGACATTTGCACATCAAAACATTTGGCACACACAGCCTGATGCTTCCTCATGCCTCAGGTTTTTTTCCATTTTATGTATTTGTTTGTAATAGTTTTTTTTTTAAATAAAAATAAAAACAATTTCGAATTGCGTTTGGCCATATTTTTTGACATTCTTTAGCTGCAAAGTAGTTTGTTTTCCCTTTAATAGTAACTGATATAGATTTGTGAACTATCAGTTATATCCTCAGTGCACCCTACCTCTGCCGGCCATCAATAACACCTGGAACAGGTGGAAAGCTCTTGAAATAAAATTATTGGTGAATAACATAGTTCAGTAACCTTTTTTTTAAGTGTGTAGCAGAAGATAAGCAGCAGGCTGATGGCTGAAACCAAACTGTTCTATTATCATTCGGTATTTCCTTTGTGTAAAAGAACTTGCATTTCTGTTTATAAAAAAACGGTAGCTGTTAGTTTCCTTTAACAGCTTTGTGTAATTTACCCGAATTTCTTTATAAAACCCATGTTTTCCCATTATTTGTGGCCATATAATAGCACATGTTTCTGCAGAGCCCACACTTTTGGTGTTTAAATTGGTCAAAATGAAATTTGGAAATTGGTACCTACCCGCAGCGGTGCTGTGGCAACCATCATTTGCTATATAGCACATCAAGTTGTTTTCACTGCATAGGTTCTTCTGCTGCATGGAACTTCCGGTTACCAACTGATAAGCAGTGTATGGGTAAAACTCGAAGCTCCATGTTATTGAAGCAATTTACACGAACAACGTTGGCAAGATGGCATAATGAAGCAGAATTTCGGAAAGCTCAAAACAAAATGTAGCTGAATATACAGCCCACAAAATACGAAGCTTTTGGTGGGAAGCGAGAATCGCCCAGTCAAACTGCGCCACATAATATCGCAAATCAAAAGACTTGAAGATGATCTTTTGCACAGCAAGAATTCCCAAAGCAACCAGAACTTCCAGTATTTCATTACAGTCCCACGCCCTTTCTGCAGTCGAAAGGAAATATTTACTGATTTTTAAAAGCATTGATCCTATCTTACTTAAACTTCGCAAGTACTATTCGTAAAGTAGAGCAGTCACGCGTGGCAAAAAGATGAATATATAGATTAATATTAAGCTGGGAGAAACAATCCATTTTCCTGTGACCTTTGGTAGTTGAATGCTCTTTCGCTGCCCTGGTGGCGCAGTGGTCTAAGCAATGGTTTCTGATCATTCGTCCGACTTGGGTCAGAGTTCAAATCCTGATTAGGCATGGATGTTGAGTTTCTTATGGCACTGGCTCTCTCCCTTCCCTGGAACCAGTGGTCCTAAATTAAGGAAGTGCGACTGTATATAGCCCATTGAGTTGCTCACAGTGGTTGTTAAACCTCCAATCAAAATAAAATTAAAGAAAAAAAAAAAAAGCTCTTTCTGCTCAGCTATAATATGACAGCGTGCGGCTCAGAGGTTTACGCATCCACAGCTGATCGGTTGGCAACCAGCAATTGAATTGCCAATAATTACCTGTGCTGTGAAAACAACTTTACGTGCTATTGCAAATGGTGGTTGCCGAAGCATCGCAGTGGGTAAGTACCGATTTTCTTTCATTTTGCAACCAAATTTAAACTCCAAAAGTGCATGCTCTGCAGAAACATAGTATCATGAGATCACAAATAATGGGAAAACATGAGTTTTATAAAGAAACTAGCAATACCCGGCCACGCGTAGCTTTGGCACATTGTGGTTGCATGGATGAGAAATGAGGAACAAAACAAAGCATACGTTTCATAGAAGTTTAATTTTGCAATACTTGTGGGTATACAATATTTTTTGTTTTTCCATTCTCTGCGTAGATATAAAGGCTATCTGGTTTGCCGACACGGGAACACGCAACATACAGTTGTCCATGTGATAAGCAATCCGCATCGAAATCTAAACCACACAATTCTAAAGATTGACCTTGAGCTTTATTGATTGTGATTGAGAAAGCCAATCGAATTGGGAATTGCAATCTTTTAAATTGAAATGGTGTATCGGTCGGGATCATGGGAATTCGAGGGATGAGGACATCTTCACCTTCGAAAGGCCCCGTTAAAATCGTTGCTTCCACTACATTTTTCATCAGTTTTTTAACTGCAAGTCGCGTGCCGTTGCAGAGTTTTGGCTGATTAATGTTCCGCAACATGATAATTGGCACACCTATTTTCAATTTTAATATGTGTGGTGGCATCCCTGGCAGATCAAGTGAGTTCAAAAATTCCGTTGGATAACTAACTACTTCATCTGCTTCCACAACTGTACCTATCGACTTGTATGTAATTTCCTCACTTTGAATGCTGGATTGAATAACATTATTAATTTGATAGACATCTTTATTATTCGCGGCATAGATAGCTCGTTCACTGAGCCAATCGTGATTTTTATAATTAATTTGAATATTAAGAAATACTTTTTCGATCAGTTCTTCTTTCGATGTTACTAAATTACAAAAATTATCAGGAAATGATATTCGTCTTGACGTCTCATCGACTGGCAGTTGTCCGTTCCCAATGTCCAGTAACTGTCGTGAGAATACCTCGGCTGATTGATCGTTCTACACGCATATTCGTAGTCAACTGCAATGTACGTACGTGTCGCCACAATGTTGAATATTTCAGGCAAGCATTTATTTCGTCCGCTGGTGTCGATCGAGAAATTACAGGCAATGTTTGCCTAAAATCCCCTGCGAGCAATATCAATGCATTCCCGAATGGTTGAACGTTTCCACGCAAATCTCGCAACGATCGATCAAGAGCTTCAAGCGATTTTTTATGTGCCATCGTGCATTCATCCCAAACAATGAGTTTACATTTTTGTAATACTTTTCCCATACCGGATGCTTTGGAAATATTGCACGTGGGAGTCTCGATGATTCGCATGTTTAATGGCAACTTCAGAGCTGAATGAGCAGTCCTTCCACTTGGTAACAATGTCGCAGCTATTCCAGACGAAGCGAGAGCTAAGGCTATGTCATTTTTTGATCGAACCGTTGCCAGAATCAATCTGATAAGAAATGTTTTCCCAGTTCCTCCGGGCGCATCCAAGATGAAGCCCCCCCAACTCCGTCATTTATCATTTGCATTATGCGATCATAAATGCCCTTCTGTTCACACGTTAATTTGGGAATGTTTGATTGGACATATGACTGGAGATCACCGGTGTTGTAACTCTGTTCACGGCGCAAATCCACATCAAATGAAGCAGTCGTACTTCGGTTGGGTGCTGGCATTCCCAATTGACTAAGAACTTTATTTGCAATAGCTAAGCACTTGTCTTCAATATTTATCAATGTTTCTTTGTAAATGCCTTCTGTAAATTCCATGGTCATATTGGCATTTCCTAGGCGTACTCTATGCAAAATATCCTCAGCCATATGCGATCGATATCTTTCCCATAACTCTGTGGGAGATGAAGGGAAGCAAGCGGTCAATATAATTGCGAATAGTGCTCGAATTTGGTTTGGATGTGCAGTGTTGCACGCGTCACTAATACATATATCCCACTGTTGGTCTTTATCTAATAAATTAAGAGCTTGACACGCACTGCGGAAAGTGGCATATGTGACGCCGTCAACAATTTTCAATTGCTGGAAAGATCTAGGACCAGGCACATTTACCAACAGCATGCGAAGGAAAAAACATTCATCTTGATTAGGATGCACTGTACAAAGTCTACCAATTGTATTTTCTCTGAAAATGCCAGGTTGACCGTCGACTGGCTCCCCTCGTCTGCGTCGCACGAATGCTTTTTTAGTTACATTCCACGTGTAATAAGAGGGCACTTCTGTGTACATCAGTGTTCTAGCGAAAGCGTCTTCCTGACATAAGGTGAAGAAAGCAGTCAGATTTGTACCAGGTGGATTTAGGGCTCGTTGTTGCACATTTGCATCTGTGAAATAAACACGCTGTCCATTCTCTAAATGTACTGCTAAGTGAACCACAGCTGGATTGCGTTCTTGCATGGGAAATGAAGAAATTCGCCGTACAGCCTCATTGCTGCTTATGTATCTTCCAGCCTGGTACTGTGCAATTTCATCGATAACTCGTACTGCATTTCTGTCACTATTTTCTGGTTGCATACCAAAAACTGCCATATCGCTGCCTTTATTCACATACTTAGAGATGTATTTAATCGATTTGACCGAATTGCAATATTCTACGTTTATGTGCTCTTTGTATGTATTTGACAACAGAGGCGAATATGGGACCACCCAACGGTTGTCTACATCAATATCACAATTTCGCATGTGTATAGTTGCCGAATTCCCGCCATCTTTAGTTGATCGTCTCCTATACTGAGGATATCCATCGTCTCCTGTTACTGTGTTGGCTGCGAATGCTCGAGGATATTGCTTAGAACATTTCCCGTCTACCATGCATGGTGAATTCGGATTTAGTGTACCGCATGGTCCATGTATCATGTTTTTGACAACAACTGCATGCAAATCCTTATCGACGTCGGCCCGTGGTATCTCAGCGCATATCACATCGTCGATTTCGTCTGAAGTTATTTTATCGTATAGCCAGATTAATATATGCGCATGTGGCAATCCTCTCTTTTGCCATTCTACTGAATACATCCAGCAGCGCACAGATACAAACACTTCATGTTTCACAATGATTTCCATCAGCGACTTAAGCTTTTGTCTGAAAACACGTGCTGTGATGTCATGCCTATTTACGGGTGATTGCCCAGGAAGTAACAGCTGCTGTATCTTGTCCCAAGCTGGATTGCACGTGAAGGTGCTAAATAAGTCTGGACGCCCGTAATGACGAACTTATGCCATTGAATCTTGAGCATATTCCTGTATGTGACGTGTACTGCCTATGTATGAAGATGGCAAAATAGTAAGCTTTCCAACGTTGGTTGTATTACCGTCATTCACAACTGCATCTCGCAAATGAATGTATTCTTCGGAGCGGAGTTTGGTCTGATTCAAACGAAGAAATAGCAAACGTTCCGTTTCAATTTTTGCATACATATCCACAATGTACTGATGAAACAACTGACGGCATTTCAAAATATGATTGTCCTCGTTCCTCCGAATCATTAAGCGGTAGGCGTAAAAGTTCATTGCGCTGCACTTTTTATTAATTTCTGCACCATTCACTGGGTTTATCATCTTCACATTGAAATGATATCCATCGGCACCATCCCAGAAGATAACTGGATATTGCAAAGCATCGTAACAACGGTGAGTTTCTGCGACGTAGATCAATTGATCGTTTCTTCGATGGAGAACAATATCTCTAGGTTGGAACTGATCTCCGACTATGACAATTGCTACTTCGTCTATAGTAGGAGCATTATATCTTCGGACATGTTCTCCAGCGGGCGTTTTGTCGGTGTGAATGACAATCTTGTGGGTATCTGATGGCATCATATCCATTACCGTTTTGAACAAACGCACCAAATTGTTCTTTTCGTGAAGGAGCTCCTGTAGTTGCGAAATGATGGATCTTCTTAGCGAGGTATGTATTCCACAACGTGCATCGACTTCATTTCTATCATCACCGATGAAGTACATTTGAAGAAATTTATGGTCACTATCTCGGAACGGGAGCAAGGAGCCAGCTTTGTGATATATTTGTCCTTTGATTTTAAAAGTTGGCATGAATTGAGAAGTCACAATTTTCGCACCAAATGACGTCATTTGGAAGCAAGAGTTATATTCCCTGGTGTTCGATAGGAAATGCTTCGATTCAGCGGTAGACCCAGCAAGTAGAGTTTTCAACGGCTCTGGTGGTTCTTCAAGTTGAGGCAATTTAATTTTTCCGCCAGCGCAACACATCCCATTCGTTTCATTATTGAACTTTAGAGTCTGGCAGTAGGTACAGACATGACTCATCTGGCCAATGACAACATGCGGACTTGAACTATAATCTACAGCTGGATTGTACCGGAATGCAAGACAATTGTATTGCAGAATCAGATCTGCTGTTCTTTGGGTACGTGTTTCAGCTATCCTCGACGCCTCGCGTTCATTCCGTTGAGAACGAACCAAATCTGTTGCTGCAGAATGCGACTGCCGGGCTCGCAATCGTGCATCCTCAAGCCTGGCTGCTCGTCTTTCTGATGGTTCTGTGTTACACATCTGGATAATGCTTAGTCTGTTCCTCTCTCGTACGTATGCCCGCTCTTCCTCAGTCATATTCAAAAGCCGTCTTCTCGATCCTTCTGTGTGGCGAGTGCGACGACCCAAATTCGTTTTTTTGCGAGGCATTATTTCGGTTTTCACTGGAACAGAAGGAAGGGATAAGATTATAACCTCTTATGGCTCTCACAGCTCTAGGTTGAAAACCATTAGAGATAAGAGACAAAACATAACCTCTGTTTACGATTTGGCGAACGGCGCAGCTCAATCACGACACGATCACCTAGTATGGAGAGTGTTCCCCTCGCTTCTAGCAGATGGCGCGTTTGCTGGTACACAGCTGACCGTTGAAAAAGCTGTTTTCTCGCGGTCGCGGGTATGTACCTGACGCGAAAAGAAGATAAAAACAACACGATCAGCTTGTATGGAGAGTGTTCCCCTCGCTTCCGGCAGATGGTGCGTTTGCTGGTACACAGCTGACCGTTGAAAAAGCTGTTTTCTCGCGGTCGCGGATATGTTACTGACGCAAAAAATAGATAAAAACAACACGACCACCTAGTATGGAGAGTGTTCCCCTCGCTTCTGGCAGATGGCGCGTTTTGCGGGTACACAGCTGACCGTTGAAAAAGCCTTCGACCATATATACTGATAGACTGCGCATGGCATCAAAATTTCTGTCTCCAACATCGCAAGCCACGAAATCACGTGACTTCGGGCAAAAAGATGGTTAACTCGTGCTGTGCTCATCATGAATTTTAGGAGTTTCTTTTTTAGAATTCCATTACGACTTTTCATTCGTGAATACATTTATTACGCTCTGATGCAGCTATTGCCAGTGCGCAGTCCATTAGTATATATGGTCGAAGGAAAAAGCTGTTTTCTCGCGATCGTGGGTATGTTACTGACGCGAAAAATAGATAAAAACAATCTTTGAAGCGGGTTGTATATCGTGTCAAAATTTGAGCTCAATCGGTGCAGAACGTTTTGAGTTTTTGAAGCGTACACAAACCAACTTAACATTTATATATATATATAGATTCAGATAAGTTATATGGAGCCGCTAAAGGAAGCTAGCACTAAAAAATGTTATGACAGCATTGAAATTTTTTTCTAAGTACATAGCATAAAATTTACAGCCGTCCCAGTGACGCAGTAGGCTTAGTGCTGGCATCTGACCATTTGTCCACAATGGGTGCAAGTTCAAATCCCGGTATGGCATGGATGTTGTGTTTATTTTACAGTACTGGCTTCCTTTCCTGGAACCAGTGGCCCGAAATTATGTAGCTTATAGCTCATTAAGTTGCTCATGGAAAAGTTGCTCACATTTACTGCTTATTCAACTTTCTCATGGTAGTTGTTAAACCTCCAAACAAACAAAATTCTTATGAAGCATGCATGCAAGAATTGATACATGAAATTACATGTTACATTGAGATTCAGAAGTCCAGCCAAAAACTGCTACCTAATTTCTGGATGAGAAGAAAGTTATAGTTTTACATAAATAAACAACTCTCCAACAGGACCAGTAAAATAAGTAGTTTAGTGGTACTGTGCAGTATTTATTTACTAATGCCAACAACAGATCATTAGCAAATCCAAAGTTCAAACCTCTGATAGCCTCATGCATATGTAACTGAATATGTATAAATTTCTTTCTATCAAAAAGTGTCAAAATTATTTAAAATAATCAATTTTTGTGTCAAAATTATTGTAAATGGTGCTTTAAAATAAGTTCCATGGTGGAAGCTTTATTTTTAAAGCACCATTTACAATAGATATTTCTCTCTTTCTTGTGAGATGTATCTAATGCATAAAAAGCTAAGATAAAGAACACTAAGTAAAATACCTTGTAGGATATTTTTGTCAACTTCTAACAGCTTTTTAATTCTTATGTTTAAGATTCTTGTTTTAATCCATTTCAGAAGAAACTTGTACTCTCACCCAACACTCATGCTCAGCATTGATAAAAAAATAATAGACGGAATTTCAAGTTCTGAAAGGGAATTTGCTATGCTGCTGCCAACTTGGAATTCATTTAGAGGTGAGGCTTCAACTTAGTTTTGAATTGTAGTTTTGTGTGCATGGCTAGTTTAGTGCTCATCTTATTATAGAATGAATAGTTCATTGCCAACTTCATATGAAATTGTTTTCGGAACTTTTGTTTAAATAAAATATGTTCAAGGTCGTTTGGAAAATTAAGTCTAAAAAATCTGGTATCCTTCTTGCAAAATTGCAAAAACTAAAACTAAAATAGCTCTGACGTTTAAAAAAAAAAAGCGAAGATCATTCAGCATTTTTTCAAAAAACGGTATCTCTTGTTCCTGTAGAGAAAGCCAAGACGAGCAAAGGTTTTGGTGTGGAAATAAAATTCCATTATAATGTAAACACTAAGTTGGCTTCAAACTCGTGTAGTGAGCAAACAGCATTTTTATCTAGGTTGGCAATCAGATTGCAGAAATATATGCTCTATGCACACTGATGTGTACATCAGTTGTGGAACCGGTACTAAAATTTCTCGTAGTTTTATACAGTGAAGCTGCTAGCAACTTTATTTTTCAAGTAATGTGTGTGTGTGTGTGTGTGTGTGTGTGTGTGAGAGGGGGGAAGGCTTGAGTTTTAAAAATGTTCTAAAATTCCATTTAGTGAAAAGGTTTGTTTTCTGTGTTCAAGTTCTGCCCATTTTATTTTTATTTCTTATACTCAAAATTGGTAATAGATTTTACTAATGAAAACATTTTACAGTGTGTTCAGAAAAGTTTTTATTTCTGATGAGTCTGAAAAACATTTTGTGCTTCAAGGCCCCCTCCCCCCAAAAAAATTCTTCAAAATCTTATCTGTGAAATTCTCTTAGGTAATATTGTTGTATTTTATATAGGTTTGAAGTCTTAGAAATGTACGTTATCTATGTTTTCTAACAGTGCTGTTATACAAAGATATTAAATTACTTAAATTGAGAATGGTCTCAATGAAATTGACTGAAGATTTCAATAAATGTTAATAAGACTAACTCTGTAACTGTTGAAGTTAAAATCTTTAATAAAGGCTGGCTTTATAGTATTAAAAATTTTCACATGTTTAAAATAGTTTAAAAATCAGCTGTTTGATAGTATCGACAAAGCTTGTTCTGTATTGCCAGTGTGTGTGTGTGTGGGGGGGGGGAGACATTCCACGTTGGGATTTTTCTGCACAGCAATATTTTGTAATATTACAAATACCGTGCAACTTTTTCACTAACAAGAGCTTTCATTGTGTTAAATATACTCTCAGTAGACAAAACATTAGAGATAAGGGTGATGGGCAGTTGACGTAGGCATCAATCACGCGAAGTGGAGCGGTTCCAAACCAAACACAGGCAATAAATAGGTGGTCAGCGGGGCTTCTCAACAGTGCGTTGGAATTCATGAACGTGGGTAAATGCGTAGGTCTAAGCGCTGGCTTATGATCATTCGTCCGTGAAGGGTCCGGGTTCAAATCCCGGTGAGGCATGGATGTTGTGTTTGTCTTACGGCACTGGCTCTCTCCCTTCCCTGGAACCAGTGACCCTAAATTAGAGACGTGCGACTGCTTATAGCCCATTGAGTTGCTCACGGTGGTCGTTAAACTTTCAATCAAAAAAAAAAAAAAAAAAACGTGGGTAAATGAGGTGATGTTTGGCTCATACATACTGACCGCTTAATGATTTAAAAGCAAATCACATCCAGGTTAAATATCGAAGGCCCAAGCATCCTCAGCAAGCAAATGATACGGCGCATGCCCTGGGCTACAGCAGGAAGGCCAAGCAATGGTCTAAAACAGGAACTCCAGCTAAAGAAACACAAGGGCCTTAGATGTGCGGTACTAGCAATGAGCTTTTGTTGTGATGGAAACTGTCTGGATGTCAATCCTAATGATCGACAAAAATGTAAATTCCTAAACTGGAAATTAAAGTCGGCAGTGAAATGTGTAAGAGCTGCTCCGGTGGTGCAGTGGTCTAAGCGATGGCCTCTGATCATTCGTCGAAAAGGGGTCCGGGTTCGAATCCCGGTGAGGCATGGATGTTGTGTTTATCTTAAGGCACTGGTTCTCTCCCTATCCTGGAACCAGTGACCCTAAATTATTGACGGACGACAGTTTACAGCCCATTGAGTTGCTCATGATGGTCGTTAAACCTCCAATAAAAAAAGGTATAAAATGCAATCTGCATTTTTATTTAAATAAGCACAGTAATTATTTTTTTGAATTTCATACATCATAAGACTGGTAATTTACAATTCATGTTATTTGCTCAAACAATGATTATTGATTGACTTTTATGACAATATAAGTGATTTATTGATTGCTTTGCATTGGAAAATATCGTCAATGCATACATACCTTAATAATAAAATGATATTAAAAACATGTTGTAAAAATATTTTCATGAAAAACGACGTTAATTTTCTATTACAGTATATTGGATGGAGACCCTAGTCGTGCAAAGTGCCAAATTTGACACCAACCTATATTTCATAATCTATCGACTCAATAATGATTTTCAGAATTTCATGTGATTTGTGTAAGCATTATACTGTATATACACATTTTGGTTAAACAAATGGGGGGACTAAAGTATGCAATATAGGGTTAAAAACCTTTTAACAGATGCTCTGTGGATCATATGACAAAAATCATGGTATTTAGTGCAAATTACGGAACTTTTAAAAAAACAAATGTGAGTGCCAGTTTTCTAAGCACCTGGGATTTGTCAAGCCCTGGGACCTAGAGAGGGGATTATTTCAGGTGAAATATCCAAGAAAATTTTCAACGATGACTGCAAAGTAATCTGGAAAAAAGTGTTCCTTGCACACTGGAAGGTCAGGTTTAACTCACTGGGTCTTTGTGGGGCCGTGATGACATTGTACTTGTGTAATAGTGAATTCAATTCTATGTTTTAGAATTTTTATTTTGAAATGTTAAAAAATACACCGCCTGGACCATTCTGACCATATCGTCTGACTGTGATGGGAGCAGTGAACACGTGACTGCACTGTCACACGGCAGAGTGGCTCCGGGCGGACCAGGGGGACCACTGGTAGAGAGGATCGACGGATCATGCGCCAGGCACAAATAGATTCCACGGGGACCCGGTCTGCTATACAGCCAAAGGTAGCTGCTCCTGTGTGCCCCCCCCCACACACACACATACATTTCTTGAAAAAATTTCTGGTGGTATCGGCAATTTTGGGATGGTTTTGGCAAGCAGTGCACCTCATAATAGTCTTGTCATAATTTGACTTTAGCCAATTAAATGTTTTTATCCAAGATTCCTGAACTGTCCAACGGTGTTTTTTTGCGTACAATTTATCATAGTCCGCTTGCGTAAGTTTCAATTCTGCCAACGACACAGATTCAGATTCTCAAATTACATCACTCAACAATGCAGAAGACGAATTTGTAACAACCGCTGACAGATCGGAAATTCCACATAATAGCTTACTATGAGATATGTTCTCATTGCTGGATTCCCCCTCCCCCAAAAAATCATATCCATTTCTAAATACAACTTATATCCGCAGCTAACACAAACTACTGTTCTCTTAGACAAACTAGGTAAGTTATCGGTGTCGGTAATTTTCGGTCTTCTACCGGCTAAATGTACAGGCTCATTCTTAAATCTTAAACGAAACTTAGGCTTTGTTTCAGTAGTACCGCTGTTCTTTGTGTGTGTGTGGAAGAGGGGCTTCCATTATTTCTCCTCCCTCACTCGCGCAAGTTGTATCAGAGACCCCACCCCACCCGGGGCTGTGCAATAAATATTCTGTTGTCACTTCCTCCTCATAAAGCACGGCTTTTTTGCCCATCAGTCTGCGTCCTCCAGTTTGAGGGCAGTTTACGCATTTTGTCACTAAACACGGGAGGCTAGTTTCCACCCTGGCATGCATCCCATCGTTAACTGTAAACGACATCTGGAGCAAAACTACGTATGGCCCCAATTTCTGGATGTAGAGCATAATATAATTGAAGCGCTTCCTCCCGTAATAATAAAACAAATTCTGGTGATTTTTGCAGTAAAATGAAAAACGCGCGACGACAGTCTTTTCTTTTTTCTTTCTAGAGTAGAAAATTCTCCATTCCAAACTTTTTGTTTCTTTAAACCTAGTTGACCGACCGGGCTACTAGATTTCATTTTTACTTACCCAGGCCAATAATTTACATGCCTCGGGCATCTCTGGCTTGGTATTTTTCAAGCCCTGCTAGTATATGGATCATTGACGTGCCAGCGGTGTGTGGATGAGATCCTACCACCCCATGTGCTCCCATTCCTGGCGGGGATTCCAGGTCGGACTGCGTGCCACAGATCCCTCTATAATTGTCCTGCAGCTCTGTTTTTGCCATTTGTATCCATCTGTATCATTAAGTCCATAAAATTTCAGTTCAATCCGATGTTTTCTTCTACGTGCACAAATTTCATTGTCCGTGAGTGTAGTTGCAAGGGTATTGATTCCTGAGATTTTCATATTTTTTTCTTTCTTTAGTATATAATTGGGCATAAACATTTAAATATTTGTTAATTGACCTTGATAAACAAATCCATTTTGTTATCAAGTGTGCAGCTCAGATTGCAATGCTTATACATTTGCTAATGTTTTATGTGCTATATTTCCTAGATGTAAGCATTTAGATATAAAAAATATATATATATATCCTAAACTTGATACTTTTTTTGTATAGGTGCCTTTTCAACATCAACCCTGAGTATGGAATCAAAATTGAGAGATAAAATGACCCATACAGTCCAAACATTCTTTTGTTAATGAATGACTGACTTTGAGTGGACACAACAATATTGTTAAATGAGCACTAAAACAAATATTTCAACTATGTACCACAATTTCCTTACCACAACACTTAATAAAAACAGTCTTTGTAAAATATAGTCTATTTCATGTTTATTATCTAGTCTGCTTAGTTACTGATGTTATACGACTTCTCTAAAAGAGAAACTATTTTGAATCTGTAGTCTAAATCTTTACTGCGGGAATAAAAACATACCTTTGACAGCAATAAAAAGCAATTATCTTTGCTGATTTCTTGCGCCTTTCAGCATTGTCACCTTTTTAAAATTGTAACCAATTAATATAAAAGTAATTTTTAATGCATAATCCTTTGAACAAGCTGTACTGATGACAGGTTGAAATTCTGGAATTCTACTGCGCCTCATGGTTATAATGGTTTGGATGGTAATCACAAACTTTATGATTTGGTGATGAAAATTCAAAAGTATTTCTAAGTAAAGAGCCATTTTATTTTTTTTTTAATAAAGTAGCCCTTTTATTGCTCTTTATGAATGACAGTATATAAATAAGAAAACACAGCTAAAAATGTTATTTTGTTAAGAGGGAAACCATTGGGACAATTTCTTAAAATATTTTCTTTAACTTTATGTGGCAGTAAAATATGTATGAGGCTCTTATAGCCATGACTATGTGGCTTTCTTGAAAAGCTCTTTATCTTTGAAACATCCTGAAAGGTAAGTTGTGGCAAGGTCTGGAGAATAGAAAGGATGAAGTCCCTATTACCATAAAGCAGCCTGTATTATGTTGTCGAGGGCCAACAATTCCCTATCATTCCTGTGTTATTTTGTGAAGAGGGAAACCATGTTCAGGCTGCCAAATTGTAATACAATACTGACAAGATATGTCTATTATCTTGTGTAATTGCATCATGCTGTGACTGTGGTCTATGTAGCAAGTGAGATACTTCTAACATTTCAGATGTAATCAATGATCATCCTTTGGCAGCTCAATATTCGTTTGTGCTTTCCCTCCATGTTGTCTGAAAATCTGAGCATCAGCTGCTTTTTCAACCTTTGTATTTTTCCACACCTCGCCACACTGACTGCAGTTCTCAGAGAACATATTTTTATTGCTTTTATATCACACATATCCTACTTATAAGACCACTTTCACTGAATCATGTTCAGAACTGACTGATGATGCTGAATTTGCCAGCACACAAAACAAGTAAGCTTATAAGTAGCATATGTTTAATATAAGCACAAAAAAACAAGTGTACATTCAATGTTATACATTATCATTAAAGTTTTTTGTGAGCACACTGTTTACTTCACCTGTTTCACAAGTGTTTGTATTAAAATAACACACTATATAAAGCAAGTTTTACTATTCATTCAGCTGAAGATGCGTTCTTCCCTTATTATGTGGAACAAGGTCACAGGATTATTAACCCAGCTATCAGATATGCCTGAATTGCATGTTTTTTACTGTTAAATATGCAATATCACGTAAGAAAACTTAGAAATTATGTCCCCCTGGAGTGAGATGAAATATTTAAGTTTTCTGATGTGATATTACATATTGAACAGTAAAAATCACACGATCCAGGCATATTAGATTGCTTGGTCAATAATCTTAAAACTAAGATTTACTGTTCGACTGTTTCTTCTCTCTGTTAATAACAGTATAAAACCGTAAGAATTACTGTTTGTAATTCTTCCTTCACATTCTTTTCTGTAAATAATACAGTACAAAACAAAACTGTAAAAATAACGGTTCCTGACTGTTCCTTCCCATAAAAAATACGGTACAAAACTGTAAATATTACGGTTCCTGACAGTTCCTTCACAGTTGTTTCCGTAAATAATACAGTACAAAACTGTAAAAATAACGGTTTCTGACTGTTACTTCACAGTTGTTTTCCGTAAATAATACAGTACAAAACTGTAAAAATAACGTTTCTAACTGTTCCTTCACAGTTGTTTTCCGTAAATAATACAGTACAAAACTGTAAAAATAACGGTTCCTGACTGTTCTTTCACAGTTGCTTCCGTAAATAATACGGTACAAAACTGTCAAAATAACGGTTCCTGACTGTTCTTTCGCAGTTGTTTTCCGTACTTAATACAGTACAAAACTGTTTTTTTACAGTCAAAGGTTGGCAACCTTGTTGACGGTTCAAAACTGTGAAATTAACAGTCAATTTTTTTCAGTGTGGTGCGGTGATTTTATGCCTCCGTTTTACAATCCATGAAGGGTTTCACCAATCTGTATCTGACAACCTCGTTTGTGTTCCACAGTTTGTACGTTCAGAAGCAACGCCATGTTTCTTTGGATAGAGAGCTGTCGTTTTCGGTACAGCTCCTTGAGTTACACTTACTCTTTCTTCCGTTCTAGTTACTGAAGCTCCTGCAGGATGCGCACAAACGATCGGGAATTTTTTCAGGACAGCGAGATCTGCCATAATTGGCAATTATCCCAAAACAGCTGTTTCTATTTTTGAAAGTAGGGGAGGGTAGTTAACGTAAACAATGAGTGACTCATTGGGCTCTAAGCAGTCAAACGCCCGTGCTTAATTTAGAGCCACTGGTTCCAGAGGAGAGAGAGAGTGTAAGAGAAAGCCAATGCAGTAAGACATAGACAGCATCCATGCTTCACTGGGCATGGATATGGACGAATCTCGGACGTATGATCAGAATCCGTCGCTCCGACGACTGTGCCATATTGTCCCCGAACAGCTGCTTCAAATATGACTGTTGTAATGCTGCTTTATAACACATATCCTGCTGCACCCTTTAATATAACTCATATTAGGGGATACGTCGTCCGTGTGACTTGCATACCATGAACTGGGTTTAGTCCAGTCGCAGTGCCTCTCTTAGTGTATTTTACAAAGATTCGATTTTGGAAGTCTCAGACGTGCACGAACAATTTAGTTTGTTTAAACGGTGCCTTTGTCTTCATAATTGTACGAACCCCCAAAAGATTTCGCCTCTACGTGCGGATATCAAAACACTTAAATATCAGCTTTGTTGACAATTTACATTTACCTTGTAATAAGTCGTTTTATATAAAAAAGCACTGACAAGGAAGAAGTCAACCGCACTGCACAAAAAGTCCCAAAAAAGCCAACATGTGCTTTGTTGGGTGGGGAGCGGAAGTTTTGTTTTTATCAATAACTTAATGTGTGCCCAGCACCAGTTGGGGGATTTCAATGTGTGACTAGGCCACGAAGAACCCAAGCAGTCGGGATTTATGACGCGAGCAGTACAGGAGTCCTAGAAAAACGGTCTCACACTGTCCATTTTTGAGAAAAGTGTGAAGTAAGGGAGGAAACTTATCTTATTGTCATTCAATGTACCCACGGCGAATGACAGCTTGCCAACGGCGAAGTAGGTCCTGTACGACACGTGTTACACAATCTTTGTTCATGTGTCGTCTTACTTGGGTCAGGTCCAATAACAATTGGTCAAACGACTCGTAGCTGAAGCCACGGAGCCGATATTTCCATTTTCGGGAAAAGATCAAAGTAGAGTAGTCTCATATCAGGGCTGTATATTAGGTGGAATGAAGTTTTCTCGTCATATTTCGACAAAAGTCCCCTTACCGACGTTGCACCATGACACGACGCGTTATCTTGCAGCAAGATCGCACCATCTTCCAACAAGTTGGCCCGGTTTTGACGAGTTTTCGGCCTCAACTTTGTCCCCAAAAAGTCACGAAAATATTGTGCATTGGCATTTTGCACTACCGACATTCGATCAGAAACAAACCACCCTGAGCGTGTCGTTCACAAAAATCATCATTTGTTTTACTTTGGATTGTTGTCGAAGACACTTTGAGGAACGTGTTAAACTTGGATGCCTCCATTCCGCTGATTGTGACTTCAGTTCCCACCAAAAATCACGGGTCCATGTTTCATTAAATGCGACAATTCTCTTCAGGAGCGTGCCTCCCTCCCTTTCGAAACTGGGGAGTTGATCCTGTAAGATGATTATTCTGGCTTCCTTCTGCTCGGTATTGATTTGATGGGGCAGCCAGCGTGCGGCGATTTTTCCTTTCCCCAGTTAGACGGTCAAAATACCGTGAACAGATATGGTGAACAAATTTTCCTGATGAGCAATCTCTTCAACTGTCAAACGGCGATTCTCTTCGAGAAGCGTTGCGACAATGGTTACAGATGTTTTGTTTGTCACCGTATAAGGACGACCAGTGCGATTATCATCATGTAGGTTGCTACGGCCCTCCCGAAATCGAGATGCGCAGCGAGAAATTGTGCTTCGACTAAGAGTTTCTACCTCACAAACTTCTTGCGCAGCATTGTGCATATGTGTCAGGGTTTTTTTCCCGCAGATATTCTATTTTCTATTTTCAGGTAGGAGATCTGGTCTAACGCATGACTCGACCTGAGCTGCTGCAAGCTTCCATTTCCAATCACTCTAGGTCAACAAACAGATGGAGCGTCATTCTGACACTATTTCGTTGCTGAGAATCTGACCTTCACATGAAGCAATCATTTTCCCGATTTGCATCATCCATTTTCATATTAGAATAACATGTGCATAACTTTTGTTATGACTCTCGCATGAAGTGCATTTGTACCTTGGTGAATTAATTTGTTAATCTCATATACGTGAATGAGGCAAAAGATAAGTGAATGAGGCAGAAGCTTTACATGCCTCAGAGCGATCTACAAAAGATATTTTGCACGTAAACATTGCAGCGTTTCCGTTATTTTGTTCAAAGAAGAGAGGAAAGAGGGCCATTGATAAAGAAACCACAATTCTATAAAGAAACACAACTGCAACTGCTGCAGTTTGAGACAGAATTCCAAGATTTGTTTATCAAAAAAAAAATATGTGTGAGTGCAAAGAATTAACGAAAACTGAAGAGCAGCTGCTTTTGGTACCTCACAGCTGTTCCATATTTCAAATACGCTGCTTGACATAATAATGCTGCAGCAGAAAAAATATTTATCGGAGCGCTATGCATAGTAGTCGGGATGTGTGTATTGTCGGATTATATAAATTCAGCGTGAGTACTGACTCGTGACGTATTCTCATCTCGAGAGAACCAAGATCCAGCAAATGTCACAAAGACTTCAGACAAAGTGATTACTTGGGTTGCCGGTCTAAACTGGCGAAAAGACCCGCACCTCTTTTGGAATCGCTCCGCTACTACTCAGAAAGAGAGAGTCGAGATCCTGGCACCTATACATCGGGCTCTTTCGGAGAGCCTAAGGTCCAAGCTTTATTCTAACGGCCGATAATACCCAACTTCATCAACCTCATTTTATTAACGATATTGTCGTAGAGGAAGGTATTGGCCGAATGTAGAGTTCACACAGTTTCCCTTTTTGCAATTCTGCCGAACATATATGGGATATTATAAGAAAATTCATTGGAGCTTGCCTGACCTATGCCAGATCACCTCAAGAACTCCCAACTTCACTTGTTTGGCAGTGGTCAGTAATCCTACAAGACCTCATCAGTTTCGTCATAAACAGCACAAGGAGACATTGTTTCTTCTGCATGGATCACAGGGGTGATCGAACTAATGTTAAAGTACCACCTGTCTCAAAAAAAGTCTTTAAATATTGTTCCATGTAAATTAAAAGATTTTGATATTGACACGTGCAAATTGTAAGATTAGGATTTCCTTCTGCTTGAGTTAGAAAAGTAATATAAAAATAAATATATATGGCAATTTATAACTTATCCTGTATATTTGACAACATGTGTAGTTGCTTAAACCGCATGAAACGTCACAGTATTGAGAACTACGGCTCTCAAGCTCGGTTATTTGAAAAACATACTTAGACCTTAGGGGTTAGAGAAGTGCTTCTGATACTGGCCTTCTGCGTCTTTCTCCTCTATTATCCTCTCATTTCATTCACCTTATTGCGGCTTTCCACTCTTTGAGGTTTCGTGAAAAACGAACTATAGTCCCCATTGCTTGAATTACCTTTTCTTTGATTTGTCTCTTCGAATTAAATTTAGGATTTGCTTATACAAGTGTCATAGTATTTATCGATTTGTGGGAAGGTTCGTGTGCGCAAAAAATAAAGAAAACTACAAGCTAAGTTTCAACTTATTGATTCCTTCCAAATTTATAACAAAAGTCAGTATCTACGAGTATAGGTATTCTTCACAAGGCACGCGTGTGTGATTTGGGTCGTCACTCTTTTGTCGATGACCGTACGCATGCGCACGTAATGCGCAGTGACAAATTCACCCATGACGCCAATAATCCATTAAACAAAAAAAAAAACATTGTGTTACTGAAATAAAAATCCAGTCGTATTTTTATGAGTTTCAAGCACAAATTCTACCATAAACCAGTGTATAAAACTTTGGGATAAACGGAAAGATTTAAATAACGGCGCAAATAGCAACTGTACCCAAACTCACTTTTCATTAACGACCGTATCTGGGAATAGCAGCAACAATGCATGCGTATTAATGGACGTGGTTGCCGTGCCTTCTGACCAAATAGCGCTCACGCAGTCCAACATCTTCAATTAAGGGGAAGCAACCGGACGGCGTGCATAAAGGTAACATAGGTTCGACGAAGTTTGTTGCGTGTTAGGAACGAAAAAAAAACCCATCGCCCGCCCTGGTGGCGCAGTCGTCTAAACTCTGGCTCATGAGCATTCGTCCGAGATCGGTCGGTGTTCCAATCGCGGTGAGGCATGAATGTTGTTTTTCTCTTACGGCACTGGCCTTTCTTCTTGTCCAGGAACCAAAGACACCAAATTAGTGGCAGCGTCGCTTACGGCACAAGGATTTCCTCATGATTGTCGTTAAACTACCAACCAAAAACATATAGCCAGTCGAGAACACCTTGATTATTTCCCTCGTGCTCAAATAATTGAGTGGTTCGAAATCAGAGAAAACCTGGTGAGTACGTTTCAAGACTTCGGTGCCGCACATAGCATGGTATTGCATGCGTAGTTGTTTTTTAGAATTATTGTCCTGGGTGACAGACTGTGGTATTTTTCTACCAAACACCATTCCAGCGAGGACTGTTATTTGACCTCACAGGCCGGAAGGGATTGGCACCAATCAGCAAGTAACATTGCAAAACAACTGAAAATGGGCACAGGTTGAACAGTATCGAGGTTCATAGTGACAGGTAAGTACAAAAATGTTGATGGTTTGTTCGATGAGCAGTACGCTGTGTTTCATTAACACCTGGAACCTCAGGTAAAGTGGCGTGGGGTAGGCACTCCTAATCCTTCGCCATGTTCGTCTGTTACCAGGTGCAATTGGCCTAGAATTCTTGTCAATGGACGAAAAGGCGACACCGCATCGTACGGTTTCTGTTCATGAGATGATAAAACGTAAAGATATTCAGTGAATGGATTGGAAGACATTCAAATAGCAACGGTACCATAAGAATATAAAGCAACTGTACCAAACCTGAATCCCATAGTACACTGGTGTCAGTTCTGGCCAGATGTGTTTCTTCACGGTAACACACAGAGGAAAATGTTCAATAACTGCAACTTCTGTGCCATCTTTAATTTTTCTTCTTGAAAGTTTCGGAGGATGAATTTGGTGTTTCCCATGATCATGATAAGGAAAGTAAATATTACCGGTGGCGCATTATATTTTCACTGTTGAGCTTTAAACCATGCTATTACCCATTAAGTGTAAGGAAAATTCTTCATAAATAGTTTTATAAAAACGGGGAACAAAGAATGGAAATAACAACAACAACAAAAAAAATAGTTGACGGACACTTTGTCCCTCCTTTTGCTGTCTCAGTTTCAAAGAATTTAAATTTGACATGTGTTCTCCGATTTTGTTTTTAGTTACTATGACTTACATATCCGCTCTGTGAGAAAATGTTAAAGATGCACCAACCTTCTATTAAGAATACCTAGGTACTGTGGGAGGTAGTATTGTTTTTGGTATTTGAAATATTCCTCCTAATGCATATACATAACTGTACGGGCTCATTATGTTCCTGTAGAACTGTAATGGGCTGGTCAGATGAAATTCCTGGGGCGTAATGTTTTTAAAAATGTGTTTGCATGTTCTTTTTCCTTTAATTACCTTTCTTTTGTATTTTCAGGAAAGCGGGATTAGGGGTGTGAAAGACGCTCGTTATACGCTCTGCGTCGTTTGCTGTCTTATGTTGGAAAAGCGTCATCGCTATCTTTAGCTGCCTTTCATTCTTTAAATTACTAATTATGAATTTCTGGCGAAACGTTTCAGTACACTGTTTACAATAGTATAATTGTAAAACCTAACATCTCGTTTTCTGCTCTACATTCGATAAAAATGTTGAAACCACATCAACATTTCTATTTCACATCTCTTATAGCAGCGTCTATTTGAGTGAGTGCTGTTTTGTTTCATTTTATTATTATTTTTAAATGTTTGCATTAATTAGCTAAACAAGCTATTTTGTGATGTTCTTTATGGTCTTGATATTGTTTAAATACACGTTTGAGTTAAGAGTTAAAAACCCAAACATACGGTATTTTTGTAATAATAATGAATCTCTGGAATAACAGCGAAATTTCAAATATGACATTTCAGTAATTCGATTTTTACTACTACAGATAATTAATTGTATACAGTACCTGCCAAATGCGTTATATTTTCTTCATCAACCTTATAATTAGCAACAAGTATCGTTCTTCCAAATGTAGATGAAGGTCCCCCAAAGCTCAACCGCAATTATTTGCTTTAAGAAACTTCTCTTCGTGACACTACGGCATACGTTCGAAGTTCACCCAGGAAACCCCATTTCCTAAGTCTCCTACTGTGGTTTTCTCAGTCTGTTGGCATCCATCAAGTATTTTAGATTTCCTGCAGTAATAAGTTGCTGGAGCATTATGTCCATCCTTTGTCAACTGAAGGCCTTCACTTTGAACTTGATGTCCTAATCTTCGCTCTTGAGCTAGTTTTCACCTTTCCTGTTTTCACAAAAAGCATGGATCTCTTCATGTTTTTCTATCGTGTTTGAGTCCTTGGAATGTATGTCTCTTTTAACCAAGATCCACGTTTCTGATCCATCCGTATCAACTGGGAGAATTCATTAACTAAACACTTCCCTTTCAAGATACAACGGTGAGTTGACCTTGATAATTTTGTTTCTTCCACATAGTCTTTGACAAATCCTCATTCGCATTAACAGCTTCTTTCCTTCTGTCGCCCTCACTTTCATACCTCTTGTCCAAACTTGATGAACGCATCAGTTTCTTGTTGGTTTACCCCATCTGCCACAAAATATTTAGCAATTGTAAAAATATTACACAGCAATTTTATTTCCGGCAAGTTTATTTTGAATCCCTCCTCTTCATCCTTTTCGTCAACTCACAGAATTATGTAATGCAGTACTGATTGGGCATCAGTAGGAATTACTTTGTCTCAAATTTAGTGGAGATCATCTAAAAACTTTTCATTAAACATCAAACCCTTGCATCCCCAGTTTATTGTTTGAAAGACATTTCGCAAAGTAGCTTCGAACAGCTGGGCTGATAAGCTGTACCTTGCCTTTCTCCTTTTCCAATTTTTATGCGTTCTGAGTCCTCGAACAGTGGGCGTTTTACAATTGATTTTTATAGATGTAATCAATTACACCGACGTATGCATCTTAATATTCAATTCATTTCAAAGAATGTGTAAATGCTAATGGTTTCGGTGAATCAAAAGAGTTTTCCTCATCAGTAAAAGCAAATCGTAGGAGTTCCCATTTGTTTGATCTTTCAATATGTCTCTCTGTACATGCATATGATTTAGTGCGCTATCTCCAATTCAGCTTGATATCTTGGTTTATTCATATCCACGGTTTTCTTCAAGCGATGTGGCCGCACCTTAGTAGAGATTTCGTAGGCAACACAGAGATATGTTACCTAAGAGTTATCGCGTCAACATTTCTAGTTTAATTTATGAGTTGTTTTCTGAATTTTTATTTTTCATTTCGTTGTATTTTTCATTACATTCATATTGTTTCGTATTAATGTGCGTCTTGAATCTAACCATCCGCTGGTCACTTTCTGTTTTGAATGTGTTCATCACACACTAAAGCTTTCTTCGACGAAAATACTGAATTTTTATTATGCATGATATGAATATCACGTTTTAGCCCATTTTAGAGACTGCTGTGTTTTTTCTAAGCGTGTTCTTGGAAACGGAGTTCGTGTTCAGAGTGGCTTTCGTCCCTACGATTTCAACGAGAATGCTTTAAAGTTCGCTTTTGGTTCCAGAACCGCATTTACCTGCAGACGTGTCATTTTGCTGTTACTTCTTTATTTTTGCATTGATTTCCTCTATCATTATCAAGCACTGCATACGCTTATCACTTAAATTACGAATTTCCTTGTAAAACTCTCAGACTTTCTCATCAATATGAAATTTGTTTGGCGTTTAGGATGGAATATTATGAATCTGATTTCCTTTTCAGATTTGGACGAGTCTAGCCGGTTTGTATGATCAACTTTCGACCGAAAGGATTTTTCCTTTCTTTTTGTGCTTTATACATATAGAACTCAGCTGTTCCACCGCAGGTGAAGTGTCCAATTTTTAATTCTAGGAAGCCATTCCCCTTCCTTTTTTGATTCAGTTAGTCCTACCCGGTTCAACTTGTTCCCATATAGTGCATCTAATTCAAAAAGCTATGATTTCATCCACTGAGCGAATAAACGAAGCAATGTGAGCATCAGACGGCATCTCGTTACATGTATAGACATTCAAAATTATATCCATTTAAAATGGTGCGAATTGAGTGAGAAGATTCATAACTTAGTAAATATTACGTTCTTAGTCCGTGAATAAATTAAACTGTCGAAATCTCACCTGCAATATATTCCAAACTGTGAATTCTGCTTTAAGGCATGGCCATAAGCAACAATAAATGTTATTTAAAAATCTCAAAAGTGTGGTAACGTAAACAATAACGAAATCGTTTTTCGCTGAATCTTCAGCTGAAATCCTTTTGTCTGAGATTATATTCAGTCTCTTAATATTTAATACCATCTACAAAAGGAAGGGCTAAATCAATGTTGGCTACATATTTGAAATTGAGACTTTCTTTAAAATAGTAGATGTCCTGATTAAAAAAAACACCTTAACTTAACGCACGAAGCATAAACTGATAAAGAACTCTAACTTCCAGGCCTGGAACATACATCTGTAGTACAAAATTCATTGTCATTTAAAGAATGCCTGGTTTATAAAAATATTTATAACTTACCTGTATATCTATCACTAACAAAACCGAAAAACTTCTTTAGCATTTATTTTACCGAGATTCTTAGAATAAAGACCGTACCAAGAAGAGAGACCCCTCTAAACGTAATCTTAAAAGATTTAACGTAGACAGGAAGAAAGGTCGAAAAACACTCCTGCGTGAACGACCCAAGCTGAATAATTTTTTTCTAGCAAACAAGCTGCAATGAGAACTGCCTGTGTTCCGGACTGTGGCTATTACATAGCCACTAATGTGCTATGTAATCGCGCGTTCCATAGCTATGTTATCTTCTTCTGATGCAGAGACATAACGGCCAGTTCTGCTGCAGACCCAACCGAGTTCTCTCCACGGGAACCAGGAAGAGACGATTCCCTCATGTGATGGACGGCGCATGAGGGATCCGAATACAGGCCCTAGAACTACTGGCAAACTCACCAGGGAGGTTAAAATAACACATACTTACATTGCATTCCACTAGGTCAAAAAATACAACATCACGGTGTTAGACGACCTAAAAAAACGAAAAAGGAACGGTAAACATTACAGCGCGCATTGTGTAGAAGACCTAATAGAAAGTGACTGTGAAACTCAATCGAGTAGCATAAACAGAAAACAAGAAATAAGAGGAAAGGCGAGGAACTGTAGAATAGTCTCATCAGTAAAAGTGCTTTCGTCATCGTAGGTTTCACCCTTTCACTTGAAAACCTACTCTGCAAAGTGGACAAATTGTATGGTTCATGCAATGAAAGAAGATAAAATGAAATCCTCAAAACAAACGGGTTAAGAACAATAAAATGTATTGAGTAGATCTCAATAATATCACCTAATTGAAAATCTTCTGGGACATCCTAGTCAGTTCTCTTAGTGAATATTTTATCTAACTTTCGAACAGTGGGCGTTTTACGTACAATTGATTTTTATAGATGAAATCAATCACCCCGACGTATGCATCTTAATATTCAATTCATTTCAAAAAATTTGTAAATGCTGATGGTTTCGGTGAATCAAAAGCGTTTTCCTAATCAGTAATGCAAATCGTAAGAGTTCATATTTGTTTGATCTTTCAATATGTCTCTCTGTACATGCATATGATTTAGTGCGCTAATATTTTTCATTTAATTTATGAGTTGTTTTCTGAATTTTTTTCATTTCGTTGTATTATTCATTATATTCATAATGTTTCGTATTAATGTGCGTCTTGAATCTAACCATTCGCTTGTCACTTTCCGGTTTGCATGTGTTCATCACACACTAAAGCTGTCTTCGACGAAAATACTGAATTTTTATTATGCATGATATACATTTCACACTGTAGCCCATTCTAGAGACTGCATGTGTTTTTTCTATGCGTGTTCTTGGAAACGGAGTTCATGTTCATAGTGGTTTTCGTCCCTAAGATTTCAACGAGAATGTTTTAAAGTTCGCTTTTGGTTCCAGAACCGCATTTACCTGCAGACGTGTCATTTTGCTGTTACTTCTTTATTTTTGCATTGGTTTCCTCTATCATTATCAAGCACTGCATACGCTTGTCACCTAAATTACGAATTTCCTTGTAAAACTCTCCGATTTTCTCATCAATATGAAATGTGTTTGGCGTGTAGGATGGAATATTATGAATCTGATTTTCCTTTTCAGATTTGGACAAGACTTGTTGCTTTGTATGATCAACTTTCGACCGAAAGGAATTTTCCTTTCTTTTTGTGCTGAATAAATATTCACCTCAGCTGTTCCACCGTAGTTGAAGTGTCCAATTTTTAATTCTAAAAAGTTATTCCCCTTCCTTTTTTGATTCAGTTAGTCCTACCCAGTTCAACATGTTCCCGTATAGTGTATCTAATTCAAAAAGCTATACGATTTCTTCCACTGAGCGAATAAACGAAGCAATGTGAGCATCAGACGGCATCTCGTTACATGTATAGACATTCAAAATTATATCCATTTAAAATGGTCCGAATTGAGTGAGAAGATTCATAACTTAGTAAGTATTACGTTCTTAATCCGTGAATAAATTAAACTGTCGAAATCTCACCTGCAATGTATTCCAAATTTTTAATTCTGCTTAAAGGCATGGCCATAAGCAACAATAAATGTTATTTAAAAATCTCAAAAATGTGGTAACGTAAACAATAACGAAATCGTTTTTTGCTGAATCTTCAGCTGAAATCCTTTTGTCTGAGATTATATTCAGTCTCTTAATATTTAATACCATCTACAAAAGGAAGGGCTAAAGCAATGTTGGCTACATATTTGAAATTGAAACTTTCTTTAAAAGAGTAGTAAAAGAATGTCCTAATTAAAAAAAACACCTTAACTTAACGCACGAAGCATAAACTGATAAAGAACTCTAACTTCCAGGCCTAGAACATACATCTGTAGTACAAAATTCATTTTCATTTAAAGAAGGCCCTGGTTATAAAAATATTTATAACTTACCTGTATAACTATCACTAACGAAACCGAAAAACTTCTTTAGCATTTATTTTACTGAGATTCGTAGAATAAAGACCGTATAATGAAGAGAGACCCCTCTAAACGTAATCTTAAAAGGACTAACTTAGACCGAAAAAAAGGTCGAAAAACACTCCTGCGTGAACGACCCAAGGTAAATAATTTTTTTCTAGCAAACGAGCTGAAATGAGAACTGCCTGTGTTCCGGGCTGTGGCTGTTACATAGCCACTAATGTGCTATGTAATCGCGCGTTCCATAGCTATGTTATCTTCTTCTGATGCAGAGACATAACGGCCAGTTCTGCTGCAGACCCAACCGAGTTCTCTCCACGGGAACCAGGAAGAGACGATTCCCTCATGTGATGGACGGCGCATGAGGGATCCGAATACAGGCCCTAGAACTACTGGCAAACTCACCAGGGAGGTTAAAATAACACATACTTACATTGCATTCCACTAGGTCAAAAAATACAACATCACGGTGTTAGACGACCTAAAAAAACGAAAAAAGAACGATAAACATTACAGAGCGCATTGTGTAGAAGACCTAATAGAAAGTGACTGTGAAACTCGGTGCAGTAGCATAAACAGAAAACAAGAAATGAGAGGAAAGGTGAGGAACTATAGAATAGTCTCATCAGTAAAAGTGCTTTCGTCCTCGTAGGTTTCACCCTTTGACTTGAAAACCTACTCTGCAAAGTGGACAAAGTGTATGGTTCATGCAATGAAAGAAAATGAAATGAAATCCTCAAAACAAACAGGTTAAGAACAATAAAATTTATTAAGTAGATCTCAATAAAATCACCTAATTGAAAATCTTCTGTGACATCCTAGTCAGTTCTCTTAGTGAATATTTTGTCTAACTTCATTTTGGAGCACCATCATTAACTACACCTCTATCACAACAACTGCTAAACGGAATGCTCGTATACACATATTTAATGCGTATATAAGAAGATATATCAGACACAGAATGGTTTCGACATACCCTAATCTTTTCACTTCAACTACTCAAACAATTTTGTTTGTTAAGTTTCGTTATGGATACTGAAATCGAACTAATCTTTCATTAAATATCTCGTTATTCGCGTACATATTTTGCCTTTCCACACTGGTACGTATATGCAGCAACTTTCCATTGAAACATCAAATCTGCTGGTTCTTAAAATAAACTCTTTGGAAACTGCAGGCAAACTGAACTCAAAGAATTTCCCTTTTGTTTTTATACTGATATCGAGCATTGTTAGCAAGAGATTGTTACTACGCAACAATATTACAATAGTGAATTATAACGTTTGTGCATTTTTCCGGTGTTACAAAATTTTTATTGTTATTTATACATTGTAAGAAATGTAAGCTGAAAATAAACCATCATGGCTGATGAGTGGACACAAGCGCAGTTAATCTGCATCCATTTGCACGAAGCCGGAGCGAGATTTCGACTTTCCCCACAAACGGGACAACTCACGCTTTTCTGCAACAAAGCACGTGCAGTTTCCTCGTTAGATGAGATCCTCGTCTCGTGATACGTGTCGCAGCGGTGAAGTTCATTTCAAAGTGTGTATCGAACAAAATCTATCTAAATTTGACATGCATTTGCTGTTTCTTTTGATCTCTTGTTCGCTCCCAATTCCCTCCCAAAGAGTATTACGATGAGTGAGAGGTGTTTTGCGTTCGGTGACCCCAATATGTAAAGACTAGGATACTTAGTGAGTTAGATGCTCTCATTCGAATGATCGTCCTTTGGGAAAAACGGATGGACTTGTGCTTTAAAGTGAGGGCAGAAATGACGTCTCCACTGCATTAAACTGCCTTGGACACGAACACCAATATCTCGGACAAAAGAATTCGCTCGAATATTCTACATTTTTTAATAAATACCTTTTATAACAATTGGCATGAGTACACTTCATTAACTTTGGTATAGGATCAGACCGACATCGGACATTTGAGGTAGGATATCGTTCATGGAATAAGAACTAAGAAACATTTCTTGATAGAACGGAAAAGAAAATAACTTACCAATATTACCTTTTTGAATCACTACGTATATGTGACCCAAATGTTAGTAGCCATCGTAATCTTTGTAGTATCCGTATTGTACTGTAGAAAATAAAATTGCACGGCACAGTTCTTTATTTATTACTCAACACCTTTTCCCCCATATTTGAAGAACCTCAGGTCTAAAACGCCGGTCCTTTAGAGAGTATTTGACGGGCTTGAAACACTGGTCACATTGCGTACTAATCTTCTCTATTGCTAGTATTTCTGCCAAACGAATGACCGGAGACCGTCTCTTCCTGCGTGTTTGCATTCTTGCACATCATAGGCGAGAGCTCTTCAGATATCCAATGGTTCCCTAATTCTGGATAATTACACTGATGTTCAAAATTAAAAGTATTTGCACATTTTGTCGAATTTCTTAAAAACTAATGGACACATTTTAGTAAAATTTGGTATGGGTACACTGCTATATAAGATAAATAATTATAAAGCACAACAGTCATGGTACGCACTCATGATCGTCAGTAAGGCTCATCAGCGCAGGAATGTCCAAAATCCACGGTGCAAGATTGAATATAAAATGACTCTAATAGGGGTTATGATCCCCTCTCACAATCATACACCCTTCACAACATGACATCATATTGGAAACGAGGCAGTTGATGATTCCATGTGGCAGTCGGTTCCACCGATGCAGCAACGCAGTTTTCAGCTCCTGGATAGTTCTCGGAGGGGAGGGGGAGCTGCAATTGCCCTGCCAAGAGCGCCCCGGACATGTTCGATAGGGTTTTGGTCTGGCGATCGGGGAGGCCAATCCATCCGGCGAATATCCTCATTTTCAAAGTAATCGTCGACCAGGTGAGCGCTATGTGGACGAGCGTTGTCGTCCATGAAAAGGAACCGAGAGTCATCTGTGCCCCTGAAAAGCCGAACATAGGGCTGTAAGATCTCCTCCCTATACCTCTCAGCAGTCAGGGAGCCACTGTGAAACACATGGAGAGGTGTGCGGCTGTCCAACATGATGTCTGCCCAGACCATGACACCTCCGCTGCCATGGCGGTTCTTTTCTCGGATGTTGGAGAAAAGGTATCTGGTCCCAGGCTCTCTCCAGATGAAGGTACGTGAAGAATCAGTGTCCAGGCGAATCGCGACTCGTCTGTTAAGAGAACGATGCCACACTGAAGTCTGGTCCAAGGCTGATGTTTTCTGCACGATGCTAAACGCGCTCCCTTGTGTGTTTAAATGAGCGGGAGGCAAACAGTGGGTCATCTGAAATTAGGATTTCGGGAAACCGTTACCTTGAAACTCTGATGAAGCCTTCGGGAAATCGGAACCTTTGAAACTCGTGTTCCAGTGGCGGCATGCAGCTCACGAGATAACTGTGTAGCTGCAGCAGTCCTGAGGCACCTCGCTGAAAATGCTAAATTACGATATTCATTGGCTGTCTTGGCTCTTGGGTGACCTTTCCCAGGTCTTCTCGATATGGTTCCGGTGTCCTTAACCCTTTAACGACCATAAAGCTCAAAACGCCCGTACGTACAAACGGCCATAGCGTTCCAAACCGCCTATCTAGTGTGAGGCAGATTTCCTACCTTAATGGTTCTTCAACATTTTTCAACCTATAGGGGATCAGCAGAAGTCACCCTCGGTGACTATTGTTATTATTAAACAAAGAAGTCAAACAACAGACAGTTTTGGACGTTATGGTATTTAAAGTGATACAAGGATTCAGGGTCATGGTCGTTAAAGGGTTAAACTATTTCCACAAATTGCAAACGAACACTGAGCGTTACATTGAGCTCTGTAGCAACTTGCATTTGCGATTGCCCTGCCTCCAATCTACTGACGATTCTCCACTTCATTTCGTCATCAATACTTTCGTGGCAACTCATGTTAAATGATTGCTTATGCAATTGAACCTACTCCTGCTGGAATCACAAGGAATGCCGCCGAGAATAACGAGTGAAATAATCGTGGAAAATGCCAAGTGTGATTTTCTCGTCCTCCGCTGTCACAGCTCCAGCCCACACTTACGTGTACACTTACGTATTCGACACTGCAAATTTGCATTCTTATTCGGCGGCATAATTTTTACCCTTTGGTTCCGTACTTTTTGTGAAAATCGACAAAATAAGCAAATGCTCTTAATTTTGCACACCAGTGTACCAATTATACTGAAGCTCAAATAATTTTAAACACCACTGTATCAATTATACTGTAACGTCGATTATAAATCATTTCGCGATACGATTTAGTCCCTTACAGGGATTTAGTATTTCGACAGATGTATAATTATGCACGCTCTTAACTTTTTTTGTGCACTTTTTAAAGCTATACATGGTTGAATAATAGACTTCTCAAAGGCATTTAATCGATATGACAGTGTATTCCAATTGCGTGTCCATAAAGTTTGATTGTTTTTAAGATGTTTTAGGATTTTTTCTGTTGCAGTAACATTAATATTAAGCACACACTCACAGGTCTTCATGAAAATAATGGGAACACTTATTGCTTGTAGATACCGTTTTATTACTAAACAGCAGGCCGAAGTCGTGTCTTCGTGACAGCAGCATTTCGACTAGGATTAAGCACAAGTGATGCACACAAGATCTTTCGTTCCAGGTATCCCCACAAGTGGCTAATAATATCTAATTCCTGAGATTAATGTGGCCACCGTAGCTGTTACATTAGTTAAAATGAAACCCTATTCGTCATAACAGTTCGCCAGGACCACAAATTGATATGTTCGCAAAATGCACGGCTACGTTATGTTCCTGAAAGCAGGGACGATCATTGGAGAACAATCCTACATCATTCGCAACAGGTGGCCAGCAAAAATGGATTCGTACGTTGTAGATATAATATGGCCATGTAGAATAAGCAATGGCCTTCAAGAATGCCATGATATACCATCCAACAATATCAGAGACACACCACAATGCTTTACGGTAAAACTAAGAAGTAGGGTGGTAAAGCTTCTTCAAGTTTTTTTACGAACGTTTACTCTGCTGAACTAATTAACACTTGCTGTCTTAAAGCATGATAAAACCACAAAAAGCCCCTAACACACTGAAAAAAATCACATTTATTAAGAAATCTAAATGCCCATTTACGTTTACCCCGAAGAGCGCTTTCGAGGTCTCAAGACCTCATTATCAAGTCACTGAATAAATCCCCGAATCACTCGGAAGCAGCAAGAATATATAGACACAGGTTCGTTATCTCAATTACACGTCACAAGTTTATACATAGGTTGCTAATCTGAAAAAGAAAATTAAAGTCCGATATCCAGGTAGCAACAAGAACAAAACACAAAATTGATTAAAGATGGTCAAGTGGTCCCAGCTTCTTGTTGATCCAGAGCGGAACCCATGATTCGCTTCCAAGGGGTTGGGATGAAGTTTGGAAAATCCGTATTACAACAAGTGTCCCAAAATTTTTGGATCTAGAGACTTTCCCCTGGAATATGTTATATTTGTTTATTGAGGAGTTCAAAATTTTTGCATTTGTCCTGTCTGGTACGAAGCCGTTATTATTATCTGCATCGGTTAAAGCCGTGGAGATGTTCCCAGATCGCAGCGCATACTGATCGTCTTTAGGAAGCATCTTCAAAATCCTCAGGTTCGAGCCAATGTAGACCCTAGGACGACGGTATCCCGAAGTCGACGGTATCTTGGTCGTGGCGAACCAAGCAGAAAACATTACAAGTGTTTATGCCAAATGAGAGAAAGTGTTTATGGCATATCCCTTTCGATGTATTGAACAGAGGAGGAAGGTAGACCAGTTTCGCTTTTTATTTAGTCGTAGGTATAGTAGATAGTAATGACAAAGAGCGGATTCTAGAATGCTCTCGAAGTAAACGATGAAAGTGAAATGAGGATTAACCGAAAAGCCTGTAGAAGAGATTGAATGTACTTGAGTTCTTAAACACGGAGCTTTCGACTGGAAGAATGGGTGAACGCCCTTTTTTTCTTTATCAGAAACCAAATAGCAGAGGATTTTTGTTCAGGTGGATGAATACGAAATTTGGTTGTTGACTAGGTTTCGGGTTATCTGAATGTCAAGGAAAGGTAAAACACCCCCAACCTCTTGTTCTTGAGTAAACTGAATAGCAGGATACTGTGAAGTTATCCTTCTATTAATGAGTTAGAGTATCAAGCAGGGATATTTAATGTGGGCAAAAAATCAACATGTCATCCACATACCTTAATACTAGTAGTGGTTGTACTGAAAAAGAAGATAGAACAGCTTCTTCAATGGACTGCAAGAGAATTTCAGCCAACACAGGGGATAGTGGTGACCCCATTAGTGCACCCTCTGTTTGATGAAAAATCTGATGATTAAACTTAAAATAGGACCTTTTTGCAATAAATCTAAAAGATTACAAAACAGCTTCAATTTCAACAGGTGAAATAGAGTGGTCAAGAACAAGTTTTGAAAAAATAATAGAACGAACAGATGACAACGGGACACTAGGAAACAGAGAAACAACGTCAAGTGGCGCCAATATAAAATTATTTCCTGTGTGGGAAAATGGCGCAATACGATCGATTGCCTGAATTGTAGTGTTGATTAAAATAGAAAGATTCTGATTGAGTGGTTTGAGGTACGAGGCCAGCGCCGTTTCAAATGGGCGAATAGGGCTAGCATAGCCGGAAACCAATAACCTCATGGGCTGTTCCACGTTGTGAGTTTTAAATTTTCCAAAGGCCTCGGGGACCCTCGGTCCCACCGATGCTTTCATCGTGCTAGAAACAGAAAGTGGAAGACAGCCGCGATTTTTTATTTTGCTGAGATCAGCTATAGTGGCGGTAGTTGGGTCTGTCTTGACCACACGATGAGGCACCAGGACAATAATTTGTTCCCATTTTGGTTGATAGTCTACACTATTTATAATGATGAGTTGCTGGGTCTTATCAGCACCAAGAAAAGGCAGAGTGGGGTTGCAAGAGAGTTCTAACAGTTGGTTGCTATTGTACCTCAGCCTTGGTGAAGTGGTTTATGGTTGAGAACAAATCTTGGCAAGGTTATAACGAATGGGTTCACTTTCCGTCTCGGAGAGGGTCTTGACAATCTGTTCCAGTTGAGGAATAAAACGAGTTGGATTAATGTGAGATAGAGGATAACTGAATTTAAACCCTTGATTTAGTGCTTAGGTTTGAGGGGCATAAGTTGTACGGAACTAAGTTTAATAAATGAAGCAGGACTAGTATTTAATCCATTAATTACAGGCAAAAAATTTGTGTGATAATACCTGTTAGGGTTAAAGGCAACTAAATAGAAAAGTTTTTTAATTTGCCGCTTTTCGATGGCAGACCTCTATGTTTGGAGAGATGTAAAGAATTTCGTAAATTTGATACCAAAAGTTAGTTGGTGTGCGACACCAGAAAGGTGATTATAAGATCGGTAAGTTTTCCGGCTTAGAAGGTCAGAATAACTATTTTTCCTTCGAATTTCAGCACTTTGTCTCCCTTCTTCGGCGTTGGAAACGAATAATTGGTCCCTATGTGAGATAATATAACACTTTACCAAGTGGAACCTAGGAATTACATGCAGCGAGCGACAGTTAATCAAAAAATATAAATGAGTTTCATTTATTATCAACTTACGACGTATCGAGAAGAAGGTTCTTGCTGCTCTCTCCATGGTTCGGCAAAATCAATGTACAACCACTGTGAAGATTTATATCATATTAAGAATCTCGCAGCTAGATGAATACACCAAAATTTAATATAATGTGCTGATTGTTGAACTAATGTAGGCTTGCTGTCTTAAAGCACGATAAAACCACAATAGGCCCCCTAAAATAATAAAATCACATTTATTAAAAATTTTAATAGCTCATTTACGTTTACACTGACGAGCGCTTTCGAGGTCTGAAGACGTCATTGTCACAGTCACTGAATAAAGCCCCGAATCACTCGGAAGCAGCAAGAATATTTAGATATGGGTTCTTTATCTCAATTACACGTCACAAGTTTATACATAGGTTGCCAATCTGAAAAAGAAAATTAAAGTCCAATATCCAGGTAGCAGCAAGAGAAAACCACAATTTTTATTAAAGATGGTCAAGTGGTCTCAGTTTATTGTTAATCCAGAGTATTAACACAACTAGTATGAAGGTATGTGGATGATATTTTGATATTTTGGCCAAATTCAATATCCCTGCTTGATCAAATAACTCATAGGTTGTCTTCACAGTGTCCTTCTCTTCAGTATGCTCAAGAACAAGAGGTTGGGGGTGTTTTACCCTTCCTTGATATTCAATTAAACCAGAACCTAGTCGACAAACAAATTTCTTATTCTGTCTATCGAAAACCCACTTTTATACCCTGCATCATTCCTTTTGAATCGGCTCATCCACCTGAACATACAACCTCTCTATCCGGTTTCTGATAAAAATGGCGTTCACCCATTCTTCCTCTCGAAACCTCCGTGTTCAAGAACTCAAGTATACATTCAATCTCTTGTACAGACTTTAGGTTTTTCCTCATCTCACTTTCATCGTTTACTTCGAGAGCATTATATACTCCGCTTTTCGCCATTAATATCTACCAGACGTCCGACTAAATATGTAGAGAAACTGGACTACCTTCCCCCTCTGGTCAGTATATTGAAAGGGATATGCCATAAACACTATCTCTCATTTGGCATAAACACTCCTAATGTCTTCTCGTTGGCTCGCTACGACCGAGGTACCATCGACGTCGGAATAAGCCGGGAGTGTATTCCATACCTCATCTTCACCAGGATCCTGCTTGCGAACCTAGGGTCTACCATGGCTCGACCCTGAGGACTTTGAAGATCCGTTTTAAAGAACATCAGTATGCAATGCGATCAGGGAACATCTCCACGGCTGTAACCGATGCAGTTATTAATGACGGCTTCGTACCAGACTGGACAAATGCAAACTTTTTGAACTACTCAATAAACAAATATAAGCCGCCTCGGTGGCGCAGTGTTCTAAGGCGCTGGCCTCTGATCATTCGTCCGTAAGTGGTCCGGTTTCGAATCCCGGGCAGGCATGGATGTTGTGTTTGTCTTACGGCACTGGCTCTCTCCCTTTCCTGGAACCAGAGACCCTAAATTAGGGAAGGGCGACTGCTTATAGCCCATTGAGTTGCTCACGGTGGTCGTTAAACCTCCAATCAAAAAAAGAAAAAAAATATATAACATATTTCTGGCGGAATGTCTCTACATCCAAACATTTTGGGACACCTGTTGTAATACGGATTTTCCAGCCTTCATCCCAACCCCTTGGTGGCGACTCATGGGTCCCGCTCTGGATTAACAATAAGCTGAGACCACTTGACGATCTTTTCTCAATTTGTGCTTTGTTCTTGATGCTCCCTGGATATTGGACTTTTTCTTTTTCAGATTGGCAACCTATGTACAAACTTGTGACCTGTAATTGAAATAACGAACACATGCCTATATATTCTTGCTGCTTCCCAGTAATTCGGGGCTTTATTCGGTAACTTTATAATGAGGTCATAAGACCTCGAAAGCGCTCGTCGGTATAAACGTAAATGGGTTTTAGAATTTTTAATAAATGTGATTTTATTGAGTGTTTTATGGGGCCTATTGTGGTTTTATCGTGCTTAAAGACAGCAAGCGTATATTAGTTCAACAATCAGCACGTTATTTAATTTGGGTTCACTCTGCTAGTGGTAGAAAATTATCTGAAACATGATTCATCAGACGATAAGGTACTTTAGTAGTCTTTAGTATCCCAATTTTTATACGCTTTGTACGACTTCGGTCGTCTTGTTGCTTTGATGCTGGTAATGACATGTTTGTGGGTTGCACGAGGACCATAAATACCGGCACGATGAAGTTCCCGGGTAACTGTTATGACGGAAACGGAATAATTCGGGCGGGTGATGCTGTTTGCTGCACTGTAAAAAAGTTTTTTTTACAGAAAATTACTGTAAATCCCTACAGAAAAATGCCGTAACCACATTTTACAGTTTAAAACTGTAAAATCTACAGTTTTGGGGATGGCAACGCGCCGAGCTACTGAACTGCCTAACGCGCATGCTCAAACACTTAGCCTCGCGTTTAGAAGTAGTTTGGTAGAACTTTACAAATCCCGTTTGCTCGTTATTTTGCTACCTGAGCATTACAAGACATATTAATCATTCTCAGTTCCACTAAATTATTACGAGGTTAGAATTTCCGTGTTCCACTTCCGAGATTTATCATTCTTTATCTTTCTTTCAATTTCAGTTAATTTTATTTGGCGTTGAGCATTTCCCCGGATTGTTTGTATGTTAGGCTTAATATCTACGTTATGTTCGCTGCATATCACTTCACTTTATTCCTATTCAATATCTTTCACTAACGTTTTGTATCTGTTTGTCTAAAGTTTTTCTGTACAGTAGGAGACTAGTGCTTATTTTCATTTGGAAACTTTTTGATTACAGTTTAACAGGAAAGTTTATGTGGACATATGCTAACTATTCGGTTACACGTTGGTCTAGGTATGAGTTAAGACTGGGCACTTATCTGCTTTTAGCGTATGTTTGCCGCTAACAGATATAAAGTACTTTTAACGACTACCTGTACTATTAATGGTACTATCTTGTAAATGGTGGAATTTTACGATAAATTCATAACTTTTAGACTTGTGACATTTTGGATTGTATGTGAGAAACAAATGAATTCTGCTACGTAACTTTGCAGGACGCTAAAGTACACATTTACCCATACTTTTGTTGCTTGGTTAATTCTCCAGGATGCAGTGCATTTGTTTATGGGATGCATGATCATCATCTGACAAATTGCTTCATCCAGGCAACTGGCTTATTCAAGGAAAATTGAAAAGAACAACTTGTGGATCATTTGTATTTACTTCTCATAATCTTTTTACATACCACCCAGTAAAGAAGGAAATTTACTTTTGCTCTGTCCGAATTTTAAATTAGTCTCAAATATCAGCTTTGTGTAATAACATGGCAATGTAGTTTTGCTTTCTACGTGACTCATTAGTTGAATGTGAAAATTATTAGAAGAAGAAGAAGAGCATGGAATTCAAACTTCGAAAAAAGTCAAAGCCTGGAATAATGATACAGGTAAGCATAGTTTTTGCTGCTAAACTTTTGAAATGTTGTACAGAATGTAGTTACATGCCTAAAGTTTTGCTGAATGAAAGTTTCTGAAGAAAGTACTTTATTCATGCCTTAAAACAATTCTAAATTTTAGTATGCTTGTCTGGTAACCATTTAAAAATATACCCTTATTAAAATAGTTTCTCTTAGTGTTTTTTTTTTCAATATCAAAATTATATGTTCAGTTCCAAACCAAGAAAAACCTACTTAACAAAATACAAAAGGGTTTTAATTCAAATTGAATAACACTCACCATCTGAAGAATGGTTTTACTCAGGTGATAAATTTATTGTGAGAACAATATTTCTAGATATTGTGACCACGATACCAGATGCATACACAATTTGTACTACTTGACTCTATTTCTGTTTTCACTGCACCTGTGACGCAGTGGTCTAAGCAATGGCTTCTGATCATTCGTTCGACAGGGGTCCGGGTTCAAATCCTGGTGAGGTATGGATGTTGTGTTTGTCTTACGGCACTGGCTCTCTCTCTCCTTCCCTGGAACCAGTGATCCTAAATTAGGGACGGCGATTGCTTATAGCCCATTGAGTTGCTCACGGTGGTCATTAAACCTCCAATCATAAAATATATGTATAAAATTATAAAAGTTAAAAAAAAATTACTGTCTTGGGGCTGAGCCTCGGGATCCATGTGGCTCAGCTATGCTGACATTTTGCTTGTGCTTTTTTTTTAAACTTTTAGGTGTACAGGGACTCAGTAATGATTTGCTGCATATAGCACAATCAAGTGAGGACCCGGAATTTATACTACACATTACATTTTTTCATTCCTCATTTTTCACAGTTCAATGATTTTCAGTTTCTTGTATATATATATAGCGGTATAACTATACCATCGGGATTAGAGGAAATTCTATATCACACTCACCAACCCGCTTGGCCAGCGTGGTGAGTTATGGCCAACCCCTCCAAAATGATTCCACAACTTAAATCTTGGCCCTCAGTCTCCGGCAGCTGGAATGTACCTGGCCAAGGCAGCGGCCAGTGCGACATGAAGGCAGAGGGTGCTAAGAATCCCCGGAGGACCGGACTAGGCTGCCATCTGATGCTGGCCTTGGCTACTTACAATGGACGCTCCCTATCTTCTGATTCAAGGCTTCTTGAATTGGAAGAGGAACTACAAAGGATCAAGTGGGACATCGTGGGGCTAAGTGAGGTAAGGAGAAAAGGAGAAGATCTCATCGAACTGAAAAGTGGACATCTCTTCTACTATCGTGGGACAGATACTGGCAGAACTAGTGGTGTTGGATTTATAATAAACAAGAAACTGAAGGATAAAGTTGTAGAAGTTGAAAGTTCCTCTGACAGAGCTGCACGACTTGTTATCCAACTCTCGAAAAGATACCAGGCTCAGATTATTCAAACTTATGCACCCACCACAAGTCATCCTGAAGAAGAAATTGAAGAATTTTATGAGGAAATTTGTCGTCTAAATAATAAAGGTAAGCAGCACTTGAAAATAATTATGGGAGATTTCAATGCAAAAATAGGGCAACGGCAAAAGAATGAAACTTCAGTAGTTAAATTCGGTCATGGCAACAGAAACCAGCGTGGAAATACTCTCGTTGAGTTTGCAGAGGCAGAAGGGTTTTTCATCTTGAACTCCTTCTTCAAGAAAAAGCCACACAGGAAATGGACATGGAGACATCCAAATGGGACGACAAGTGAAATTGATTTTATTATGTGTAACAAAAAATTCGTCATAGAAGACTGCAGTGTGCTAAACAAGTTCAACACAGGTAGTGACCATAGATTGGTGAGATGTAAGATGCACCTCAACACTAAACTTGAACGTGGCAAGCTCATAAGACAAACAAAATCTATTGACATAACCAACCTTAAAAAACACCATAATACCTTCAAGTTAGAACTGAAGAACAGGTTCTCTGCTTTAGAAGGCCTAACATCGGAAGAAGTGGACATCTCTGAAGTTAACAGAAAAGTAACCAAAGCTCTTATGGAAACAGCAACAAAATTAGCTGGGTCTAAGAACAAGTTGCATGTGAACAAATTATCAGGAAAAACCAAAATGTTGATGCAGAAAAGAAGAGAGATGAGGACAACTAAAGAAGATGTGACTTCCAAAGTGGAATATATAGAGCTATGCAAGACAGTAAGAAAAAGTATCACTGAAGACGTTAGGAAATTCAACTGTGAACTAGTGAGGAAAGCAATTGAAAACAACCAAAGCCTAAAATTGGCAAAGGGACATCTCAGTAAGGGAAGAAAACAGATTATGGCACTGAGAAAAGAAGATGGTTCTGTAACAAGAAATAGAGGCGAAATTTTGACAAGAGTGAAAGATTTCTACTCCAAATTATATGAAAGGGATGATACATGCACTCCAGACATCATGAAAGATACCAGTACCAGAGTTCCTCCAGTCCTTCCAGCAGAAGTTGCACATGCAATCAAGAACATGAAGCGAGGAAAAGCTCCAGGAGAAGATGGAATTACTGTAGACATCATACAAGAAGCAAGTGGAGAAATCGAAACAGTACTCGCCCAAATTTTCACTCGATGCCTTAATGAAGGAAAGATTCCTGAGGATTGGAACACCGCTACAATGATCCTGCTACATAAGAAAGGTGACATTGAGGATCTCGGAAACTACAGACCTATCAGCCTCCTATCAGTAGTTTATAAAATCTTCACTAAAGTTCTTTCACACCGCTTGAAGGTAACACTGGACATGGCTCAACCGAGAGAACAAGCTGGATTCAGGAGTGGCTACAGCACAATAGATCATATCCACGTACTGAGAGAACTAATTGAAAGAGCGAGGGAATATAAACTTCTATTGTGCATGGCTTTTATCGATTATGAAAAAGCCTTTGATTCGGTGAAACCATCAGCAGTTACAATGGCTCTGAAAACCTGCGGTATTGAAGATGCATACATTAATATTATTAATAACATCTATGAAAATGCAAGTGCAAAGATTCGGCTGTTTGAAAATACAACACACGTACAAATTGGAAAGGGAGTGAGACAAGGTGACACCATATCTCCGAAGCTCTTTAATGCCACATTGGAGGGTGTTTTTCAGTCGCTGAGCTGGGAAAGCAAGGGGATAAAGATTAATGGAGATTATCTAACCCACCTTCGTTTTGCTGATGACGTAGTCATTTTTGCAACTACCCCATCAGAGCTGCAGAGTATGATCCAGGAACTTGCTGACAAGAGTAAAGAAGTGGGATTAAAAATGAACTTTCAGAAGACAAAAGTGATGTTCAATGCTTTTACAAGAAATGAAGATTTATAGATTGATGGAGAAAAGCTGGAGATAACAGACACATACGTTTATCTTGGACAGCAGATATCAAGTGAGGGTCACATTGATGAAGAAATTAATCGGCGTACAAAACTTGCCTGGAGAGCTTTTGGAAGAAACAGCATAATTTTCAAGAGCAATATGCCATTATGTCTTAAAAGAAAAGTGTTTGATCAATGCATCCTTCCAGTGCTTACGTATGGTGCAGAGACGTGGACCTTAACTAAAAGAGACATACAAAGGCTGCAGACAACTCAAAGCAGCATGGAGAGGTGCATGCTTGGTGTAACCAGGAGAGATAAGAAGAGGAACTCGTGGATCCGAAAAATGACAAGAGTGGAAGACATCATGATCAGAGTTAAATCCCTGAAATGGCAATGGGCTGGACATACTGCCAGAAGAACAGACCATCGATGGACAGCTGAAATTTTAGATTGGATTCCAAGGGACAGGAAAAGACCCAGAAGAAGACCACATGGGAGATGGGTGGATGAAATTCGAAAGTATGCAGGGGTGACATGGAGGAGACTGGCACAAGACAGACCGTTGTGGAGGAAACTTGGGGAGACCTTCGTCCAGCAGTGGATTGATAATGGTTGACAATGATGATGATGATGATATATATCATAATCATCATTGTCAACCATTATCAATCCACTGCTGGACGAAGGTCTGTCTTATGCCAGTCTCCTCCATGTCACTCCTGCATACTTTCGAATTTCATCCACCCATCTTCCATGTGGTCTTCTTCTGTCTCTTGGAATCCAATCTAAAATTTCGGCTGTCCATCGATGGTCTGTTCTTCTGGCAGTATGTCCAGCCCATTGCCATTTCAGGGATTTAACTCTGATCATGATGTCTTCCACTCTTGTCATTTTTCGGATCCACGTGTTCCTCTTCTTATCTCTCCTGGTTACACCAAGCATGCACCTCTCCATGCTGCTTTGAGTTGTCTGCAGCCTTTGTATGTCTCTTTTAGCTAAGGTCCACGTCTCTGCACCATACGTAAGCACTGGAAGGATGCATTGATCAAACACTTTTCTTTTAAGACATAATGGCATATTGCTCTTGAAAATTATGCTGTTTGTTCCAAAAGCTCTCCAGGCAAGTTTTGTACGCCGATTAATTTCTTCCTCAATGTGATCCTCACTTGATATCTGCTGTCCAAGATAAACGTACGTGTCTGTTATCTCCAGCTTTTCTCCATCAATCGATAAATCTTCATTTCTTGTAAAAGCATTGTACATCACTTTTGTCTTCTGAAAGTTCATTTTTAATCCCACTTCTTTACTCTTGTCAGCAAGTTCCTAGATCATACTCTGTATCTCTGATGGGGTAGTTGCAAAAATAACTATGTCATCAGCAAAACGAAGGTGGGTTAGATAATCTCCATTAATCTTTATCCCTTTGTTTTCCCAGCTCAGTGATTGAAAGACATTTTCCAATGTGGCATTAAAGAGCTTCGGAGATATGGTGTCACCTTGTCTCACTCCTTTTCCAATTTTTATGTGTGTTGTATTTTCAAACAGCCGAATCTTTGCACTTGCATTTTCATAGATGTTATTAAAAATATTAATGTATGCATCTTCAATACCGCAGGATTTCAGAGCCATTGCAACTGCTGATGGTTTCACCGAATCAAACGCTTTTTCATAATCGATAAAAGCCATGCACAATGGAAGCTCATATTCCCTCGTTCTTTCAATTAGTTCTCTCAGTACGTGGATATGATCCATTGTGCTGTAGCCACTCCTGAATCCAGCTTGTTCTCTCGGTTGAGCCATGTCCAGTGTCACCTTCAAGCGGTGTGAAAGAACTTTAGTGAAGATTTTATAAACCACTGATAGGAGGCTGATAGGTCTGTAGTTCCTGAGACCCTCAATGTCACCTTTTTTATGTAGCAGGATCATTGTAGCGTTGTTCCGATCCTCAGGAAATGTCCCTTCATTAAGGCATCGAGTGAAAATTTGGGCGAGTACTGTTTCGATTTCTCCATTTGCTTCTTGTATGATGTCTACAGTAATTCCATCTTCTCCTGGAGCTTTTCCCCGCTTCATGTTCTTGATTACATGTGCAACTTCTGCTGGAAGGACTGGAAGAACTCTGGTACTGGTACCTTTCATGATGTCTGGAGTACATGTATCATCCCTTTCATATAATTTGAAGTAGAAATCTTTCACTCTTGTCAAAAATTCGCCTCTATTTCTTGTTACAGAACCATCTTCTTTTCTCAGTGCCATAATCTGTTTTTTCCCTTACTGAGATGTCGCTTTGCTATCTTTAGGCTTTGGTTGTTTTCAATTGCTTTCCTTACTAGTTCACAGTTGAATTTCCTTACGTCTTCAGTGATACTTTTTCGTACTGTCTTGCATAGCTCTATATATTCCACTTTGGAAGTCACATCTTCTTTAGTTGTCCTCATCACTCTTCTTTTTTGCATCAACATTTTGGTTTTTCCTGATAATTTGTTCACATGCAATTTGTTCTTAGACCCAGCTAATTTTGTTGCTGTTTCCATAAGAGCTTTGGTTACTTTTCTGTTAACTTCAGAAATATCCACTTCTTCCGATGTTAGGCCTTCTAAAGCATAGAATCTGTTCTTCAGTTCCAATTTGAAGGTATTATGGTGTTTTTTAAGGTTGGTTATGTCAATACATTTTGTTTGTCTTATGAGCTTGCTACGTTCGAGTTTAGTGTTGAGGTGCATCTTACATCTCACCAATCTATGGTCACTGCCTGTGTTGAACTTGTTTAGCACACTGCAGTCTTCTATGACGAATTTTTTGTTACACATAATAAAATCAATTTCTTTTGTCGTCCCATTTGGATGTCTCCATGTCCATTTCCTGTGTGGCTTTTTCTTGAAAAAGGAGTTCAAGATGAAAAACCCTTCTGCCTCTGCAAACTCTACGAGAGTATTTCCACGCTGGTTTCTGTTGCCGTGACCGAATTTACCTAATTAAGTTTCATTCTGTTGCCGTTGCCCTATTTTTGCATTGAAATCTCCCATAATTATCTTCAAGTGCTGCTTACCTATATTATGTAGATCACGAATTTCCTCATAAAATTCTTCAATTTCTTCTTCAGCATGAATTGTGGTGGGTGCATAAGTTTGAATAATCTGAGCCTGGTATCTTCTCGAGAGTTGGATAACGAGTCGTGCAGCTCTGTCAGAGGAACTTTCAACTTCTACAACTTTATCCCTCAGTTTCTTGTTTATTATAAATCCAACACCACTAGTTCTGCCAGTATCTGTCCCACGATAGTAGAAGAGATGTCCACTTTTCAGTTCAATGAGATCTTCTCCTTTTCTCCTTACCTCACTTAGCCCGACGATGTCCCACTTGATCCTTTGTAGTTCCTCTTCCAATTCAAGAAGCCTTGAATCAGAAGATAGGGAGCGTCCGTTGTATGTAGCCAAGGTCAGCATCAGATGGCAGCCTAGTCCGTTCCTCCGGGGATTCTTAGCACCCTCTGCCTTCATGTCGCACTGGCCGCTGCCTTGGCCAGGTACATTCCAGCTGCCGGAGACTGAGGGCCAAGATTTAAGTTGTGGAGTCATTTTGGAGGGGTTTGGCCATAACTCACCACGCTGGCCAAGCGGGTTGATGAGTGTGGGATAGCATTTCTTCTAATCCCGATGGTATAGTTATACCGCTATTGGCGGTCGTCAGAGCCCCTTTAGTGGGAATAGGATGTACCACGAGAAGGCGGGGTTGACATTTGTCAAGGAGAGGCTGTGATGTTACGCATCACCTGACCTTAAATCCACATATATATATATATATATATATATATATATATATACACACACACACATACCCAAGAGCAGAGTCAAAGACAAAATTTTACACCTAAGAATTTAAAACCAAATTTGCCTTAAAAAACCCGAAGATCATGACTCGCAACGCAGCAGTTGTGAATATTCAGAATTCACATACTATTAAGAAGAGACAGTAGCAAAAAAAAATTATTTAACAGGTACTAAAACAACAAAGAAAAACTCATAAACTACTAGGTATGAGTAAAAAATAAGATAAAGTAATAGCAATCTGAATGTAGAAAGTGTCGAGAATGCCGAGCTTTGGCTTTATCAAGGACCAGCAAAACTCTGCATGTTCTCACTTCCACAAAGACCTAGTTGGAAATGGGTTTCTGCAAAGCCATAGATGCAAGTTTAAAGCCCACCAAAAAAATTTTTAATTATCATAACTTCCTCAGAGTTGCATGATGAATCACTTAGTTTTGCATGCATCTATAAGTTTCCTGGCCCAACCCACGCTCGTCATCTGCCACAAAAAACAGAAAAACGATTACAAAAACCACAAGTTGTGAGAGTCTGAATAAATCATAAGATATATATATATATATATGATCAAATGTAGATGAGAATTTAAACATTCAAAATGCAATTTTACCTTGAAAAAATGTAGGCACAGAGAAAAACTATCACACTTTAGAAACACTCCTGTTTTACTTCCCGTTTGACACTACCATGACTGAAAGTTGCAAGAATTAGAAAATAAATTTAATTTAATGAAATAAGTGAATAAATCATACTTTCTTACTCTGTTGTGTAAGGCATCATTATGAAGAAAGAAAAACATTGGTTTATAAAACTTGATTGTTTAAATAAAGGAGGCCCACAATAACATAGCTGATTAATATTTTTTTTTATTATTTTACCTTGTTATACTTTTCAAACATAATTTAAATCTAAAAAGCTTAATAAAAACATCTGAATACAAATACATGTGTGCAATTACTTAGATATTTACCCTTCATGGGGCACGTAAACAAATATTTACAAAGTGAAATAACTGTTCCTTAACTGACATTTTGATCAAGGAAAAAAATGCCACCATTTGCAGTTTCTTATGTACCTTACAGTCTGCTACTTCCTAGTGCTAGGACTGTATTTTTTTCAACTACTCGGTTGAAAAAATACAGGGTGTTTTGAATAGGGCTATACAACTATGCATATTTGGAATAACTGTGGAATGAGGTGGCCATGCTACTAGCTCACCTCTACCAATCCACCCTTCTGGAAAACAGGTGTTTGGGTACGCCATCAAATGACGAATATAACAGCCCGTTTCCACAAAATTATTGTGCCACACACACAGAATGTACCTCCATTCAGAGGTTATTTGCTATATTGTGTGCGAAAATTCCTTTGAACTTTGTGTCGCAGATATTGTTTCCTCAAACCAAAACACACAACATGCTTGCTCTGCACCTTCGAAAGTCGCCATTTCGCAAGCGTTTGTTGTGGAACAAGTGCTTTAATGCCAGTCCAAAAGATATCTGGCTCCTGGATACAAGAAATTCCCAGAATGCAATTTCAGCTTCCTCTCGGTTCCTGAAGGTCCTGTCCTTGACATAATTGCTAAAATGCATTAACAGATGGAAATCCTTTGGTGCCAAGTCAGGCGCGTAGGCCGAATGTGGGAAGGGTATGAACCTCAGTTCGTATCATTTCTGTTTTGTCATATGTGACACATGTGGTCTTGCGTTATCATGGAGGAGAAAAGGACCCTCCCTGTTCACCAAAGATGACTATTTGGAACACAACTTCTGGTGCATTGTCAGTTTATTTACAGTATGTAACTGAGGCAATGCTTTCATCAGCATTCCAGAAACTTTAGTGTATGACACTGAACAATCCACCATACTGTCAAGACCTTTTGCATCAACCTTGGTTTAAGATAATGTTTCGGTGGTTCAACATGGTTCAGCCACTGTCCAGATCGCTAACAGTTGTCACATAGCACCCACTTTTCAACACAAGTTACAATGCGATCAAGTAGGGTCTCCTTTTTGTTGTGAAGCAGAAGGTTACTGCACTTTTTGAACCGTTGTTTCTGATGCTCCATTAGTTTGTGTGGGACCAACTTATCGAGCTTCTTGGCCTTACCAATTTGATGGAAATGATTGGCACCAACACCTTGTACTGTTTGGCGAGTTCACTGACTGATGTTGGGATTTGCCTTCAGAGCGTTGTTATCAGTGTCCGAATGCCGTCCTCACTCCTCAGCCCTCCTTATCTCGTTGGCTAGTGTCACCGGAATGAAACTTTGCAAGCATTGTGGGAAAGTTGAATACGGCATCTCAAAAAATCTGCCATTATTTTCGGAACAACCTGATAATTAGTATTATGAGTGAACTATCAATTAGCATTATTAGTAAACTTCATACTGGACCACCATATTTTGTTAATCAGTGGTACACAAAAATCTTTACTTCCCCACGGGTGGAAAAAAATGGGTTAACCTTCCGAAAGTGGCCCAAAAGTAGTTTCTGAAGCGGCGATAGATGGCGACACGTTATCGCTAAATCGTGAAGCGTAGCGTAACGTTATGAAATAGGCAAAGGAAGTGAATAATATGGATTTTAGGTGGCCCTTTAAAATGGCCTTTATGAATGTACATTATTGCATATGTGTAAAATATTTATTACGACGGAAGAGTGAGTTTTCCTCATAAATCTGAAACTGTCTACTTAGCAGAATAAAAGCCAGAAAACCTTTATCTGCCGGGGAAGACTGCCTGATCGCACGAATCAGGACTTCAAAGCAATGTTCTGAGGAAATTGGGCAATTCCGTCGGGATTAATATTGCATAATATGGTCTGCCAAGTACATTTTGTGGTTGCCCTGTGTTAACTTATGCTTAAGGGGACGCCAATTGCTCTCTACTCCTTGTGTATGCGCCCATGTGATGGGATCAATGAAGTTGAGGGTGTGGTTGACTGTGAAATGTGCGTAGCCTGAGCGCCATCTATCGGAGCGGGCCACTTTCGGAAGGTTAGCCCCAAAAAGCTTGTCCTTAATGTACTAGCTCTGAAAAAGGGAACCATTTATTTTTGTGTATAATGGGGGGGGGCCCTATCTGTATTTATACTTAGTGAGCAATCAGACTGTGAAGTTAGAGTTCACTGTAAACTGAGCCCTGTGGCACAGATTGGGGCGAGGAGGGTAGAAGTCTGCACGGGCGGGGTCAGGCCTTTTTGTAGTTTAGAGAACAAAGCAACGGGCTGGGCCAAGTCGACCCATTCTTTTTATCACAATGGTAAAGAAGAAAAAAATTCCTGGATTTCCTGGTGTGTTAAACTGTTTCGAAGGTTTTACTTACTTCCATGACAGCCCAGGGCGTCGTAAGAAAAGCAACAAGAGGCATGCACAGTGTTTTCACCAATGTAAAGTTAAGATGGTAAAACCATTTTGGGGCTTGTTGGCAGCAAAAAGATTTGCCACACTCCGTGAGTGTTGTGTAGAATGGGGGAGGGGCAGAGGGTGTCTGCAGTGGGGTGAGGGTGTTTTTCTATGACGGTGGGAAGACATGGATTTTTTATCCTATCCCTAATCTGATCTTTTGTAGTGTTACAGCTTACTAGTTCAGAGAAATGGATATTCTGAATGCGTTTAGTCTTCCTTTTTCTCTCTTTTTAAAGTTTATGGCTGTCTACTTTCCTTGAAAAAGCCATCTGGTTGATGTGCGAAAGCTTGGAAGCTTTCATTTATATTCTAAACCAAGAAATTCGGATCACTAGTACTATTTTAATTGTAATTGATGTACAGTTCCTTGTTATTAATTAGTTATACTTTTTGGTAATTGTTAAAGTTTAGTTGATATTTTTAGGCTTACTACATTCAACTTAAAATTTTCAATAATATCCCATTTCATTACTTAATTTTCATTTTCATAAAATACAATAGAAAAACAAAATAATACCAAATGGCACATCACAAGCCAAGCCAAGCCTAAATAAGAGAGGCAATTGATGGGCTCGGGCTGAATGTCTGATATTTGAAACGGGCTGGGCCTTGAATGCCAGTGCTTGGGCCAGGCTCACCAAATTAGGCCCTTGCAGACCTCTAGAGGAGGGGTGTTTTTGTCTACGTCTGGTGGTGCCCTAGGAAAATCAAATCCTATTTCTAGATGAAATTGACCCAGGAACCTCCAGTATGGTATCCTAGTGCCTTAACTATGTTTTATAAAGATTTGACCACGTGCAAATTTGAATAGTTAGAGCAATCTGTTCCTTTTTATAATGTAAACTTAGCAGGGGTCGCACTGCCGATTGCCATCTTAGCAATTTTCGCAAAACAAAATCATTTTGGTGATGGAAAAAACCTTTGGCGATTAAATTGGCAAAAACTTTAGAAAAGCCAGTGCAACCCCTGCTTAGTATTAACATAGTTGCTATATATGTATATCCATACTTGACATTTCCTGGGTGCCAGACACTTAGATTTTTGTCCCTGGCAGCAAATATTTTTTATTTCAGACTTTACAATTTCTAGTAAATAATGTAATTTGTGTTGCATAATTTGCAGATTATCTGTTAAGAAGTTATAAATTTAGGTACTGCAAATACTGGTAGAGTAAAATAATTTGAAAAAATTGGTACAGCATTTAAAAAAAATTGTGAGAATATTGTCAGGAGCGGTGCGATTGGAAAAGTACCAAAAATGTAACAGGAAATACGTAACACAAACGGCGCAATAGAGGACCACCAAGAGATGCAAGATTTTTTTTTAAGTTACAAGCATTCTGACATAAAATATGATGCAACGACATCTATATATTTGTGCATGTGGGAGTCTGTGTTGTGAGCAGCATACAGAGCTATTCCATAGCACTTAACCATTTTGCATATTACATTCTCATTTATTTATTTATTTATTTATTTATTTGTTATTTTGGGATATATATATGAAAAAAAGGTAAATACTAAAGATTTATTAGGTCTAACTAATAAACTACAGTAATGCTGCAAAACCCAGGGATATGGGTTACTTTGTTTATTTAAAAGCAACTCAAAAGTACTTAAAAATTAGTTACTTTTTTATAAGCTGATAGTTTTTTTCTTCATCTTTGGACTTCTGAGTCAGTCATCCTGTGAATCGTGGCTTTTCTGCCGGAAATTATGGTTCATGATTAACACGACAGATGGTGGCATATTTTCTATGGATTATATGTCACATTTTTTTTCACAGCCTTGTGTATTATACACCACCGTGGATCTGAGAAAGAAACTTTTTGTGTGAATTTTGTGGTCTGCAGGTTACACAAATGTAAAAGTAAAGTACTTTGAATTAATATGTACAAAATATGACTTCTGCAAATAGTTTTTTAATAAAATCAAAATCTAAAATTTTAATTTTTTTGAGATCAGCAATGGATGAGTGGGAAAACAAAATTATGAAGCAAATTGGAACTTTGTTTTGCAACAAGTGCTTTGGGTTAAAAAAAAGGAAATTGACAACAGATGTAGTTATTTTTTTTTGGCCCAGCATCATCAACAGACATCATGCATTATTTTTTTAAATTTGACTTCATTCATCTGGCTTCTAGATCTGGAACATACTTGTCAAGTGCTGTATGTATATATATATATATATATATATATATATATATATATATCTCAATTCTAGTTAAAAATATTCTATACATACCTCAGTAAAATACTGGGGTAGGCATTCAAATTTTAGTATATCGAGTAGTCTACATTTGCATTAGACTTCTACACACCCACAATCACGGGCCACAGAAATTAGCTCCACTGTTACACTTTTTGCAGTGCATTTGTTAGAATGATATAATTAAGGTGCTGTTATGTGTTTTTTAAACAAACAGAAAAAAAGCTGTTCTTTTTTCAAATAACAGCATGCCCCCAAAACATCATGTTAAATTGGAGAGCTCTAAAGCAAGCATTGGGGACATTTGCACATCAAAACATTTGGCACACATAGCCTGATGCTTCCTCATGCCTCAGGTTTTTTTCCATTTTATGTATTTGTTTGTAATAGTTCTATTTAAAAAATAAAAATAAAAACAATTACCAATTGCGTTTGGCCATATTTTTTGACATTCTTTAGCTGCAAAGTAGTTTGTTTTCCCTTTAATATTAACTGATATAGATTTGTGAACTATCAGTTATATCCTCAGTGCACCCTACCTCTGCCAGCCATCAATAACACCTGGAACAGGTGGAAAGCTCTTGAAATAAAATTATTGGTGAATAACATAGTTCAGTAACCTTTTTTTTAAAATGTGTAGCAGAAGATAAGCAGCAGGCTGATGGCTGAAACCAAACTGTTCTATTATCATTCGGTATTTCCTTTGTGTAAAAGAACTTGCATTTCTGTTTGTAAAAAAAGGGTAGCTGTTAGTTTCCTTTAACAGCTTTGTGTAATTTACCCGAATTTCTTTATAAAACCCATGTTTTCCCATTATTTGTGGCCATATAATAGCACATGTTCCTGCAGAGCGCGCACTTTTGGTGTTTAAATTGGTCAAAATGAAATTTGAAAATTGGTACCTACCCGCAGCGGTGCTGTGGCAATTATCATTTGCTATATAGCACATCAAGTTGTTTTCACTGCATAGGTGTCTTCTGCTGCATGGAACTTCCGGTTACCAACTGATAAGCAGTGTATGGGTAAAACTCGAAGCTCCATGTTATTGAAGCAATTTCCACGAACAACCTTGGCAAGATGGCATAATGAAGCAGAATTTCGGAAAGCTCAAAACAAAATGTAGCTGAATATACAGCCCACAAAATACGAAGCTTTTGGTGGGAAGCGAGAATCGCCCAGTCAAACTGCGCCACATAATATCGCAAATCAAAAGACTTGAAGATGATCTTTTGCACAGCAAGAATTCCCAAAGCAACCAGAACTTCCAGTATTTCATTACAGTCCCACGCCCTTTCTGCAGTCGAAAGGAAATATTTACTGATTTTCAAAAGCATTGATCCTATCTTACTTAAACTTCGCAAGATCTATTCGTAAAGTAGAGCAGACACGCGTGGCAAAAAGATGAATATATAGATTAATATTAAGCTGGGAGAAACAATCCATTTTCCTGTGACCTTTGGTAGTTGAATGCTCTTTCGCTGCCCTGGTGGCGCAGTGGTCTGAGCAATGGTTTCTGATCATTCGTCCGACTTGGGTCAGAGTTCAAATCCTGATTAGGCATGGATGTTGAGTTTCTTATGGCACTGGCTCTCTCCCTTCCCTGGAACCAGTGGTCCTAAATTAAGGAAGTGCGACTGCATATAGCCCATTGAGTTGCTCACAGTGGTTGTTAAACCTCCAATCAAAATAAAATTAAAAAAAAAAAAAAAAGCTCTTTCTGCTCAGCTGTAATATGACAGCGTGCGGCTCAGAGGTTTACGCATCCACAGCTGATCGGTTGGCAACCAGCGATTGAATTGCCAATAATTACCTGTGCTGTGAAAACAACTTTACGTGCTATTGCAAATGGTGGTTGCCGAAGCATCGCAGTGGGTAAGTACCGATTTTCTTTCATTTTGCAACCAAATTTAAACTCCAAAAGTGCATGCTCTGCAGAAACATAGTATCATGAGATCACAAATAATGGGAAAACATGAGTTTTATAAAGAAACTAGCAATACCCGGCCACGCGTAGCTGTGGCACATTGTGGTTGCATGGATGAGAAATGAGGAACAAAACAAAGCATACGTTTCATAGAAGTTTAATTTTGCAATACTTGTGGGTATACAATATTTTTTGTTTTTCCATTCTCTGCGTAGATATAAAGGCTATCTGGTTTGCCGACACGGGAACACGCAACATACAGTTGTCCATGTGATAAGCAATCCGCATCGAAATCTAAACCACACAATTCTAAAGATTGACCTTGAGCTTTATTGATTGTGATTGAGAAAGCCAATCGAATTGGGAATTGCAATCTTTTAAATTGAAATGGTGTATCGGTCGGGATCATGGGAATTCGAGGGATGAGGACATCTTCACCTTCGAAAGGCCCCGTTAAAATCGTTGCTTCCACTACATTTTTCATCAGTTTTTTAACTGCAAGTCGCGTGCTGTTGCAGAGTTTTGGCTGATTAATGTTCCGCAACATGATAATTGGCACACCTATTTTCAATTTTAATATGTGTGGTGGCATCCCTGGCAGATCAAGTGAGTTCAAAAATTCCGTTGGATAACTAACTACTTCATCTGCTTCCACAACTGTATCTATCGACTTGTATGTAATTTCCTCACTTTGAATGCTGGATTGAATAACATTATTAATTTGATAGACATCTTTATTATTCGCGGCATAGATAGCTCGTTCACTGAGCCAATCGTGATTTTTATAATTAATTTGAATATTAAGAAATACTTTTTCGATCAGTTCTTCTTTCGATGTTACTAAATTACAAAAATTATCAGGAAATGATATTCGTCTTGACGTCTCATCGACTGGCAGTTGTCCGTTCCCAATGTCCAGTAACTGTCGTGAGAATACCTCGGCTGATTGATCGTTCTGCAGCTGGACACGCATATTCGTAGTCAACTGCAATGTACGTACGTGTCGCCACAATGTTGAATATTTCAGGCAAGCATTTATTTCGTCCGCTGGTGTCGATCGAGAAATTACAGGCAATGTTTGCCTAAAATCCCCTGCGAGCAATATCAATGCATTCCCGAATGGTTGAACGTTTCCACGCAAATCTCGCAACGATCGATCAAGAGCTTCAAGCGATTTTTTATGTGCCATCGTGCATTCATCCCAAACAATGAGTTTACATTTTTGTAATACTTTTCCCATACCGGATGCTTTGGAAATATTGCACGTGGGAGTCTCGATGATTTCGCATGTTTAATGGCAACTTCAGAGCTGAATGAGCAGTCCTTCCACTTGGTAACAATGTCGCAGCTATTCCAGACGAAGCGAGAGCTAAGGCTATGTCATTTTTTGATCGAACCGTTGCCAGAATCAATCTGATAAGAAATGTTTTCCCAGTTCCTCCGGGCGCATCCAAGATGAAGCTCCCCCCCCAACTCCGTCATTTATCATTTGCATTATGCGATCATAAATGCCCTTCTGTTCACACGTTAATTTGGGAATGTTTGATTGGACATATGACTGGAGATCACCGGTGTTGTAACTCTGTTCACGGCGCAAATCCACATCAAATGAAGCAGTCGTAGTTCGGTTGGGTGCTGGCGTTCCCAATTGACTAAGAACTTTATTTGCAATAGCTAAGCACTTGTCTTCAATATTTATCAATGTTTCTTTGTAAATGCCTTCTGTAAATTCCATGGTCATATTGGCATTTCCTAGGCGTACTCTATGCAAAATATCCTCAGCCATATGCGATCGATATCTTTCCCATAACTCTGTGGGAGATGAAGGGAAGCAAGCGGTCAATATAATTGCGAATAGTGCTCGAATTTGGTTTGGATGTGCAGTGTTGCACGCGTCACTAATACATATATCCCACTGTTGGTCTTTTTCTAATAAATTAAGAGCTTGACACGCACTGCGGAAAGTGGCATATGTGACGCCGTCAACAATTTTCAGTTGCTGGAAAGATCTAGGACCAGGCACATTTACCAACAGCATGCGAAGGAAAAAACATTCATCTTGATTAGGATGCACTGTATAAAGTCTACCAATTGTATTTTCTCTGAAAATGCCAGGTTGACCGTCGACTGGCTCCACTCGTCTGCGTCGTACGAATGCTTTTTTAGTTACATTCCACGTGTAATAAGAGGGCACTTCTGTGTACATCAGTGTTCTAGCGAAAGCGTCTTCCTGACATAAGGTGAAGAAAGCAGTCAGATTTGTACCAGGTGGATTTAGGGCTCGTTGTTGCACATTTGCATCTGTGAAATAAACACGCTGTCCATTCTCTAAATGTACTGCTAGTGAACCACAGCTGGATTGCGTTCATGCATGGGAAATGAAAAAATTCGCCATACAGCCTCATTGCTGCTTATGTATCTTCCAGCCTGGTATTGTGCAATTTCATCGATAACTCGTACTGCATTTCTGTCACTATTTTCTGGTTGCACACCAAAAACTGCCATATCGCTGCCTTTATTCACATACTTAGAGATGTATTTAATCGATTTGACCGAATTGCAATATTCTACGTTTATGTGCTCTTTGTATGTTTTTGACAACAGAGGCGAATATGGGACCACCCAACGGTTGTCTGCATCAATATCACCATTTCGCATGTGTATAGTTGCCGAATTCCCGCCATCTTCAGTTGATCGTCTCCTATACTGAGGATATCCATCGTCTCCTGTTACTGTGTTGGCTGCGAATGCTCGAGGATATTGCTTAGAACATTTCCCGTCTACCATGCATGGTGAATTCGGATTTAGTGTACCGCATGGTCCATGTATCATGTTTTTGACAACAACTGCATGCAAATCCTTATCGACGTCGGCCCGTGGTATCTCAGCGCATATCACATCGTCGATTTCGTCTGAAGTTATTTTATCGTATAGCCAGATTAATATATGCGCATGTGGCAATCCTCTCTTTTGCCATTCTACTGAATACATCCAGCAGCGCACAGATACAAACACTTCATGTTTCACAATGAAATCCATCAGCGACTTAAGCTTTTGTCTGAAAACACGTGCTGTAATGTCATGCCTATCCACGGGTGATTGCCCAGGAAGTAACAGCTGCTGTTACTCGTCCCAAGCTGGATTGCACGTGAAGGTAATAAATAAGTCTGGACGCCCGTAATGACGAACATATGCCATTGAATCTTGAGCATATTCCTGCATGTGACGTGTACTGCCTATGTATGAAGATGGCAAAATAGTAAGCTTTCCAACGTTGGTTGTATTACCGTCATTCACAACTGCATCTCGCAAATGAATGTTTTCTTCGGAGCGGAGTTTGGTCTGATTCAAACGAAGAAATAGCAAACGTTCCGTTTCAATTTTTGCATACATATCCACAATGTACTGATGAAACAACTGACGGCATTTCAAAATATGATTGTCCTCGTTCCTCCGAATCATTAAGCGGTAGGCGTAAAAGTTCATTGCGCTGCACTTTTTATTAATTTCTGCACCATTCACTGGGTTTATCATCTTCACATTGAAATGATATCCATCGGCACCATCCCAGAAGATAACTGGATATTGCAAAGCATCGTAACAACGGTGAGTTTCTGCGACGTAGATCAATTGATCGTTTCTTCGATGGAGAACAATATCTCTAGGTTGGAACTGATCTCCGACTATGACAATTGCTACTTCGTCTATAGTAGGAGCATTATATCTTCGGACATGTTCTCCAGCGGGCGTTTTGTCGGTGTGAATGACAATCTTGTGGGTATCTGATGGCATCATATCCATTACCGTTTTGAACAAACGCACCAAATTGTTCTTTTCGTGAAGGAGCTCCTGTAGTTGCGAAATGATGGATCTTCTTAGCGAGGTATGTATTCCACAACGTGCATCGACTTCATCTCTATCATCACCGATGAAGTACATTTGAAGGAATTTATGGTCACTATCTCGGAACGGGAGCAGGGAGCCAGCTTTGTGATATATTTGTCCTTTGATTTTAAAAGTTGGCATGAATTGAGAAGTCACAATTTCCGCACCAAATGACGTCATTTGGAAGCAAGAGTTATATTACCTGGTGTTCGATAGGAAATGTTTCGATTCAGCGGTAGACCCAGCAAGTAGAGTTTTCAACGGCTCTGGTGGTGCTTCAAGTTGAGGCAATTTTAATTTTTCCGCCAGCGCAACACATCCCATTCGTTTCATTATTGAACTTTAGAGTCTGGCAGTAGGTACAGACATGACTCATCTGGCCAATGACAACATGCGGACTTGAACTATAATCAACAGCTGGATTGTACCGGAATGCAAGACGATTGTATTGCAGAATCAGATCTGCTGTTCTTTGGGTACGTGTTTCAGCTATCCTCGACGCCTCGCGTTCATTCCGTTGAGAACGAACCAAATCTGTTGCTGCAGAACGCGACTGCCGGGCTCGCAATCGTGCATCCTCAAGCCTGGCTGCTCGTCTTTCTGATGGTTCCGTGTTACGCATCTGGATGGTGCTTAGTCTGTTCCTCTCTCGTACGTATGCCCGCTCTTCCTCAGTCATATTCGAAAGCCGTCTTCTCGATCCTTCTGTGTGGCGAGTGCGACGACCCAAATTCGTTTTTTTGCGAGGCATTATTTCGGTTTTCACTGGAACAGAAGGAAGGGATAAGATTATAACCTCTTATGGCTCTCACAGCTCTAGGCTGAAAACCATGAGAGATAAGAGACAAAACATAACCTCTACTTACGATTTGGCGAACGGCGCAGCTCAATCACGACACGATCACCTAGTATGGAGAGTGTTCCCCTCGCTTCCAGCAGATGGCGCGTTTGCTGGTACACAGCTGACCGTTGAAAAAGCTGTTTTCTCGCGGTCGCGGGTATGTACCTGACGCGAAAAATAGATAAAAACAACACGATCACCTAGTATGGAGAGTGTTCCCCTCGCTTCCGGCAGATGGCGCGTTTGCTGGTACACAGCTGACCGTTGAAAAAGCTGTTTTCTCGCGGTCGCGGGTATGTTACTGACGCAAAAAATAGATAAAAACAACACGACCACCTAGTATGGAGAGTGTTCCCATCGCTTCTGCAAGATGGCGCGTTTGCTGGTACACAGCTGACCGTTGAAAAAGCCTTCGACCATATATACTGATAGACTGCGCATGGCATCAAAATTTCTGGCTCAAACATCGCAAGCCACGAAATCACGTGACTTCGGGCAAAAAGATGGTTAACTCGTGCTGTGCTCATCATGAATTTTAGGAGTTTCTGTTTTAGAATTCCATTACGACTTTTCATTCGTGAATACATTTATTACGCTCTGATGCAGCTATTGCCAGTGCGCAGTCCATTAGTATATATGGTCAAAGGAAGAAGCTGTTTTCTCGCGATCGCGGGTATGTTACTGAAGCGAAAAATAGATAAAAACAATCTTTGAAGCGGGTTGTATATCGTGTCAAAATTTGAGCTCAATCGGTGCAGAACGTTTTGAGTTTTTGAAGCGTACACAAACCAACTTAACATTTATATATATATATAGATTCAGATAAGTTATATGGAGCCGCTAAAGGAAGCTAGCACTAAAAAATGTTATGACAGCATTGAAATTTTTTTCTAAGTACATAGCATAAAATTTACAGCCGTCCCAGTGACGCAGTAGGCTTAGTGCTGGCATCTGACCATTTGTCCACAATGGGTGCAAGTTCAAATCCCGGTATGGCATGGATGTTGTGTTTATTTTACAGTACTGGCTTCCTTTCCTGGAACCAGTGGCCCGAAATTATGTAGCTCATAGCCCATTAAGTTGCTCATGGAAAAGTTGCTCACATTTACTGCTTATTCAACTTTCTCATGGTAGTTGTTAAACCTCCAAACAAACAAAATTCTTATGAAGCATGCATGCAAGAATTGATACATGAAATTACATGTTACATTGAGATTCAGAAGTCCAGCCAAAAACTGCTACCTAATTTCTGGATGAGAAGAAAGTTATAGTTTTACATAAATAAACAACTCTCCAACAGGACCAGTAAAATAAGTAGTTTAGTGGTCCTGTGCAGTATTTATTTACTAATGCCAACAACAGATCATTAGCAAATCCAAAGTTCAAACCTATGATAGCCTCATGCATATGTAACTGAATATGTATAAATTTCTTTCTATCAAAAAGTGTCAAAATTATTTAAAATAATCAATTTTTGTGTCAAAATTGTTGTAAATGGTGCTTTAAAATAAGTTCCATGGTGGAAGCTTTATTTTTAAAGCACCATTTACAATAGATATTTCTCTCTTTCTTGTGAGATGTATCTAATGCATAAAAAGCTAAGATAAAGAACACTAAGAAAAATACCTTGTAGGATATTTTTGTCAACTTTTAACAGCTTTTTAATTCTTATGTTTAAGATTCTTGTTTTAATCCATTTCAGAAGAAACTTGTACTCTCACTCAACACTCATGCTCAGCATTGATAAAAAAATAATAGACGGAATTTCAAGTTCTGAAAGGGAATTTGCTATGCTGCTGCCAACTTGGAATTCATTTAGAGGTGAGGCTTCAACTTAGTTTTGAATTGTAGTTTTGTGTGCATGGCTAGTTTAGTGCTCATCTTATTATAGAATGAATAGTTCATTGCCAACCTCATATGAAATTGTTTTCGGAACTTTTGTTTAAATAAAATATGTTCAAGGTCGTTTGGAAAATTAAGTCTAAAAAAATCTGGTATCCTTCTTGCAAAATTGCAAAAACTAAAACTAAAATAGCTCTGACGTTTAAAAAAAAAGCGAAGATCATTCAGCATTTTTTCAAAAAACGGTATCTCTTGTTCCTGTAGAGAAAGCCAAGACGAGCAAAGGTTTTGGTGTGGAAATAAAATTCCATTATAATGTAAACACTAAGTTGGCTTCAAACTTGTGTAGTGAGCAAACAGCATTTTCATCTAGGTTGGCAATCAGATTGCAGAAATATATGCTCTATGCACACTGATGTGTACATCAGTTGTGGAACCGGTACTAAAATTTCTCGTAGTTTTATACAGTGAAGCTGCTAGCAAATTTATTTTGCAAGTAATGTGTGTGTGTGAGAGGGGGGGGGCTTGAGTTTTAAAAATGTTCTAAAATTCCATTTAGTGAACAGGTTTGTTTTCTGTGTTCAAGTTCTGCCCATTTTATTTTTATTTCTTATACTCAAAATTGGTAATAGATTTTACTAATGAAAACATTTTACAGTGTGTTCAGAAAAGTTGTTATTTCTGATGAGTCTGAAAAACATTTTGTGCTTCAAGGCCCCCCCCAACCCAAAAAAAAATTCTTCAAAATCTTATCTGTGAAATTCTCTTAGGTAATATTGTTGTATTTTATATAGGTTTGAAGTCTTAGAAATGTACGTTATCTATGTTTTCTAACAGTGCTGTTATACAAAGATATTAAATTACTTAAATTGAGAATGGTCTCAATGAAATTGACTGAAGATTTCAATGAATGTTAATAAGACTAACTCTGTAACTGTTGAAGTTAAAATCTTTAATAAAGGCTGGCTTTATAGTATTAAAAATTTTCACATGTTTAAAATAGTTTAAAAATCAGCTGTTTGATAGTATCGACAAAGCTTGTTCTGTATTGCCAGTGTGTGTGTGTGTGGGGGGGGGGAGACATTCCACGTTGGGATTTTTCTGCACAGCAATATTTTGTAATATTACAAATACCGTGCAACTTTTTCACTAACAAGAGCTTTCATTGTGTTAAATATACTCTCAGTAGACAAAACATTAGAGATAAGGGTGATGGGCAGTTGACGTAGGCATCAATCACGCGAAGTGGAGCGGTTCCAAACCAAACACAGGCAATAAATAGGTGGTCAGCGGGGCTTCTCAACAGTGCGTTGGAATTCATGAACGTGGGTAAATGCGTAGGTCTAAGCGCTGGCTTATGATCATTCGTCCGTGAAGGGTCCGGGTTCAGATCCCGGTGAGGCATGGATGTTGTGTTTGTCTTACGGCACTGGCTCTCTCCCTTCCCTGGAACCAGTGACCCTAAATTAGGGACGGGCGACTGCTTATAGCCCATTGAGTTGCTCACGGTGGTCGTTAAACTTTCAATAAAAAAAAAAAAAAACGTGGGTAAATGAGGTGATGTTTGGCTCATACATACTGACCGCTTAATGATTTAAAAGCAAATCACATCCAGGTTAAATATCGAAGGCCCAAGCATCCTCAGCAAGCAAATGATACGGCGCATGCCCTGGGCTACAGCAGGAAGGCCAAGCAATGGTCTAAAACAGGATCTCCAGCTAAAGAAACACAAGGGCCTTAGATGTGCGGTACTAGCAATGAGCTTTTGTTGTGATGGAAACTGTCTAGATGTCAATCCCAATGATCGACAAAAATGTAAATTCCTAAACTGGAAATTAAAGTCGGCAGTGAAATGTGTAAGAGCTGCCCCGGTGGTGCAGTGGTCTAAGCGATGGCCTCTGATCATTCGTCCAAAAGGGGTCCGGGTTCGAATCCCGGTGAGGCATGGATGTTGTGTTTATCTTAAGGCACTGGTTCTCCCCCTTTCCTGGAACCAGTGACCCTAAATTATTGACGGACGACTGTTTATAGCCCATTGAGTTGCTCATGATGGTCGTTAAACCTCCAATAAAAAAAAATGTATAAAATGCAATCTGCGTTTTTATTTAAATAAGCACAGTAATTATTTTGTTGAATTTCATACATCATAAGACTGGTAATATACAATTCATGTTATTTGCTCAAACAATGATTATTGATTGAATTTTATGACAATATAAGTGATTTATTGATTGCTTTGCATTGGAAAATATCGTCAATGCATACATACCTTAATAATAAAATGATATTAAAAACATGTTGTAAAAATATTTTCTTGAAAAACGACGTTAATTTTCTATTACAGTATATTGGATTGAGACCCTAGTCGTGCAAAGTGCCAAATTTGTCACCAACCTATTTTTCATAATCTATCGACTCAATAATGATTTTCAGAATTTCATGTGATTTGTGTAAGCATTATACTGTATATACACATTTTGGTTAAAAAAATGGGGGGGACTAAAGTATGCAATATAGGGTTAAAAACCTTTTAACAGATGCTCTGTGGATCATATGACAAAAATCATGGTATTTAGTGCAAATTACGGAACTTTTAAAAAAACAAATGTGAGTGCCAGTTTTCTAAGCACCTGGGATTTGTCAAGCCCTGGGACCTAGAGAGGGGATTATTTTAGGTGAAATTTCCAAGAAAATTTTCAACGATGACTGCAAAGTAATCTGGAAAAAAGTGTTCCTTGCACACTGGAAGGTCAGGTTTAACTCACTGGGTCTTTGTGGGGCCGTGATGACATTGTACTTGTGTAATAGTGAATTCAATTCTATGTTTTGGAATTTTTATTTTGAAATGTTAAAAAATACACCGCCTGGACCTTCTGACCATATCGTCTGACTGTGTTGGGAGCAGTGAACACGTGACTGCACTGCCACACGGTAGAGTGGCTCCGGGCGGACCAGGGGGACCACTGGTAGAGAGGATCGACGGATCATGCGCCAGGCACAAATAGATTCCACGGGGACCCGGTCCGCTATACAGCCAAATGTAGCTGCTCCTGTGTGCCCCCCCCCCCACACACACACATACATTTCTTGAAAAAAATTCTGGTGGTATCGGCAATTTTGGGATGGTTTTGGCAAGCAGTGCACCTCATAATAGTCTTGTCATAATTTGACTTTAGCCAATTAAATGTTTTTATCCAAGATTCCTGAACTGTCCAACGGTGTTTTTATGCGTACAATTTATCATAGTCCGCTTGCGTAAGTTTCAATTCTGCCAACGACACAGATTCAGATTCTCAAATTACATCACTCAACAATGCAGAAGACGAATTTGTAACAACCGCTGACAGATCGGAAATTCCACATAATAGCTTACTATGAGATATGTTCTCATTGCTGGATTCCCCCTCCCAAAAAAAAAATCATATCCATTTCTAAATACACTGCCGGACAATTGCTAAGGACGGATGACAATAGCAACGATAGCAACCATAAAATGGAAGGCAGGAAAATGTGGTAATTAGCATAAGTGCGGGATACAGTAAGACGTGTTGTGCGTATGCAAATTTTGGATTGCCGAACTTGTTCGTGACGTCATAGCGCTGATAAGTGATATAAAGGATTTGACGCGTATTGACCGTTGTTGTTCAAACGCAAAGTTGAAAGGAAAAGAATCAATTGACGAACTTGCAAGTTTCAGTATGTCTTCCCGACATCACCTAGATGATTTTACGCGTGGCCGTATTATTGGCAAGATTGAAGAAGGGCGAAAAATAAAAGATGTTGCCAGGGAGTTCGACGTCAGCCACAGTGTTGTTTCAAGGCTTTGGAAATCATTTCAAACAAATGGAGAGTGTAGCAAACGTCACGGGGAGGTCGTGTTCGCAGTACGACACCTGCAGAAGATCGGTACATAGTGCTATCAACAAAAAGACACCGGCGCAGCATAGCTAGTGAGGTAGCAAATCAGTTTATGGCTGCTACTGGCAAGCGGATCTCCCGAAAAACTGTCGCCAGACGTTTGCATGAAGGAGGACTATACGCCCGCCGTCCTGTTGTGTGCATCCCATTGTCCAGACGTCACCGTACCGCCCGTTTGCAATGGTGCCATCAACATCGCAATTGGACTGATAACGACTGGTCTGCTGTCCTCTTCTCAGATGAGAGTAGATACAGTCTATAGTCTGATTGTCGACGACAACTGATCTGGCGTGATAGTGGTACTGTATATTGTCCAGCAAACATACAGGAAAAGGACCGATATCCGACATGTAGTGTCATGGTATGGGCTGGCATCATGATCAATGGCCGTACGTCCCTCTATGTGCTTCCAACTGGGACTATGACTTGCCAACGATACATTAATGATGTTCTGCTACCTCATGTTCGCATGTTCTGTGGTGCTGTCGGTGATAGATTCATTTTCATGGACGACAACGCAACATGTCATCGAACAGTCGCTGTCCAGGAGTGTCTTGAGAGCGAGGTTATTCAACGCCTCGTATGGCCAGCACGTTCTCCAGATCTGAATCAAATTGAAAATGTGTGGGATGCTTTGGGGAGGAGTCTTGCTGGTCGCCAATGCGCTCCAATAAACAAGGACACCCTCATCCGTGCACTGACAGAGTAATGGGATAAATTACCCCAACAGCTGCTTGATAATGTTGTGCAAAGCATGACACGACGTGTGGAATCTTGCATCGCCCTCCATGGTGGCCATATCCCGTATTGACATCTTACGCCGGAACGCCTGCGGACGGTAATTGCATTTTTTTCACGCTTACGTATTCTGCACAAAATGGCCTGTTTGTCCCTTGAACACGTTCCAAAGCCTTCTGGATTTCAGAGCACAATAAATTGTTTTTCTTGTAATGTCCTGGCATTCAGACATTATTTAATTTCACTTGGTATCCAACCACACTTACTTTTTTATGCGCTATATAGCCGTTTATGATCCGTCCTTAGCAATTGTCCATCAGTGTACAACTTATATCCGCAGCTAACACAAACTACTGTTCTCTCAGACAAACTAGGTAAGTTATCTGTGTCGGTAATTTACGATCTTCTCCCGGCTAAATGTACAGGCTCATTCTTAAATCTTAAACGAAACTTAGGCTTTGTTTCAGTAGTACCGCTGTTCTTTGTGTGTGTGTGGAAGGGAGGCTTCCATTATTTCTCCTCCCTCACTCGCGCAAGTTGTATCATAGACCCCACCCCACCCGGGGCTGTGCAATAAATATTCTGTTGTCACTTCCTCCTCATAAAGCACGACTTTTTTGCCCATCAGTCTGCGTCCTCCAATTTCAGGGCAGTTTACGCATTTTGTCACTAAACACGGGAAGCTAGTTTCAACCCAGGCATGCATCCCATCGTTAACTGTAAACGACATCTGGAGCAAAACTACGTATGGCCCCAATTTCTGGATGTAGAGCATAATATAATTGAAGCGCTTCCTCCCGTAATAATAAAACAAATTCTGGTGATTTTTGCAGTAAAATGAAAAACGCGCGACGACAGTCTTTTCTTTTTTCTTTCTAGAGTAGAAAATTCTCCATTCCAAACTTTTTTGTTTCTTTAAACCTAATTGCCCGACCGGGCTACTAGATTTCATTTTTACTTACCCAGGCCAATAATTAACATGCCTCGGGCATCTCTGGCATGGTATTTTTCAAGCCCTGCTAGTATATGGATCATTGACGTGCAAGCGGTGTGTGGATGAGATCCTACCACCCCATGTGCTCCCATTCCTGGCGGGGATTCCAGGTCGGACTGCGTGCCACAGATCCCTCTGTAATTGTCCTGCAGCTCTGTTTTTGCCATTTGTATCCATCTGTATCATTAAGTCCATAAAATTTCAGTTCAATCCGATGTTTTCTTCTATGTGCACAAATTTCATTGTCCGTGAGTGTAGTTGCAAGGGTATTGATTCCTGAGATTTTCATATTTTTTTCTTTCTTTAGTATATAATTGGGCATAAACATTTAAATATTTGTTAATTGACCTTGATAAACAAATTAATTTTGTTATCAAGTGTGCAGCTCAGATTGCAATGCTTATACATTTGCTAATGTTTTATGTGCTATATTTCCTAGATGTAAGCATTTAGATATAAAATATATATCATCATCATCATCATCATTGTCAACCATTATCAATCCACTGCTGGACGAAGGTCTCCCCAAGTTTCCTCCACAACGGTCTGCCTTGTGCCAGTCTCCTCCATGTCACCCCTGCATACTTTCGAATTTCATCCACCCATCTCCCATGTGGTCTTCTTCTGGGTCTTTTCCTGTCCCTTGCAATCCAATCTAAATTTTCGGCTATCCATCGATGATCTGTCCTTCTGGCAGTATGTCCAGCCCATTGCCATTTCAGGGATTTAACTCTGATCATGATGTCTTCCACTCTTGTCATTTTTCGGATCCACGAGTTCCTCTTCTTATCTCTCCTGGTTACACCAAGCGTGCACCTCTCCATACCTCTTTGAGTTGTCTGCAGCCTTTGTATGTCTCTTTTAGTTAAGGTCCACGTCTCCGCACCATACGTAAGCACTGGAAGGATGCATTGATCAAACACTTTTCTTTTAAGACACAATGGCATATTGCTCTTGAAAATTATGCTGTTTCTTCCAAAAGCTCTCCAGGCAAGTTTTGTACGCCGATTAATTTCTTCATCAATGTGACCCTCACTTGATATCTGCTGTCCAAGATAAACGTACGTGTCTGTTATCTCCAGCTTTTCTCCATCAATCGATAAATCTTCATTTCTTGTAAAAGCATTGAACATCACTTTTGTCTTCTGAAAGTTCATTTTTAATCCCACTTCTTTACTCTTGTCAGCAAGTTCCTGGATCATACTCTGCAGCTCTGATGGGGTAGTTGCAAAAATGACTACGTCATCAGCAAAACGAAGGTGGGTTAGATAATCTCCATTAATCTTTATCCCCTTGTTTTCCCAGCTCAGCGACTGAAAAACACCCTCCAATGTGGCATTAAAGAGCTTCGGAGATATGGTGTCACCTTGTCTCACTCCCTTTCCAATTTTTACGTGTGTTGTATTTTCAAACAGCCGAATCTTTGCACTTGCATTTTCATAGATGTTATTAATGTATGCATCTTCAATACCGCAGGTTTTCAGAGCCATTGTAACTGCTGATGGTTTCACCGAATCAAAGGCTTTTTCATAATCGATAAAAGCCATGCACAGTGGAAGTTTATATTCCCTCGCTCTTTCAATTAGTTCTCTCAGTACGTGGATATGATCTATTGTGCTGTAGCCACTCCTGAATCCAGCTTGTTCTCTCGGTTGAGCCATGTCCAGTGTTACCTTCAAGCGGTGTGAAAGAACTTTAGTGAAGATTTTATAAACTACTGATAGGAGGCTGATAGGTCTGTAGTTTCCGAGATCCTCAATGTCACCTTTCTTATGTAGCAGGATCCTTGTAGCGGTGTTCCAATCCTCAGGAATCTTCCCTTCATTAAGGCATCGAGTGAAAATTTGGGCGAGTACTGTTTCGATTTCTCCACTTGCTTCTTGTATGATGTCTACAGTAATTCCATCTTCTCCTGGAGCTTTTCCCCGCTTCATGTTCTTGATTGCATGTGCAACTTCTGCTGGAAGGACTGGAGGAACTCTGGTACTGGTATCTTTCATGATGTCTGGAGTGCATGTATCATCCCTTTCATATAATTTGGAGTAGAAATCTTTCACTCTTGTCAAAATTTCGCCTCTATTTCTTGTTACAGAACCATCTTCTTTTCTCAGTGCCATAATCTGTTTTCTTCCCTTACTGAGATGTCACTTTGCTATCTTTAGGCTTTGGTTGTTTTCAATTGCTTTCCTCACTAGTTCACAGTTGAATTTCTTACGTCTTCAGTGATACTTTTTCTTACTGTCTTGCATAGCTCTATATATTCCACTTTGGAAGTCACATCTTCTTTAGTTGTCCTAATCTCTCTTCTTTTTTGCATCAACATTTTCGTTTTTCCTGATAATTTGATTACATGCAACTTGTTCTTAGACCCAGGTAATTTTGTTGCTGTTTCCATAAGAGCTTTGGTTACTTTTCTGTTAACTTCAGAGATGTCCACTTCTTCCGATGTTAGGCCTTCTAAAGCAGAGAACCTGTTCTTCAGTTCCAACTTGAAGGTATTATGGTGTTTTTTAAGGTTGGTTATGTCAATAGATTTTGTTTTTCTTATGAGCTTGCCACGTTCAAGTTTAGTGTTGAGGTGCATCTTACATCTCACCAATCTATGGTCACTACCTGTGTTGAACTTGTTTAGCACCCTGCAGTCTTCTATGACGAATTTTTTGTTACACATAATAAAATCAATTTCACTTGTCGTCCCATTTGGATGTCTCCATGTCCATTTCCTGTGTGGCTTTTTCTTGAAGAATGAGTTCAAGATGAAAAACCCTTCTGCCTCTGCAAACTCAACGAGAGTATTTCCACGCTGGTTTCTGTTGCCGTGACCGAATTTACCTACTGAAGTTACATTCTGTTGCCGTTGCCCTATTTTTGCATTGAAATCTCCCATAATTATTTTCAAGTGCTGCTTACCTTTATTATTTAGATGACAAATTTCCTCATGAAATTCTTCAATTTCTTCTTCAGGATGACTTGTGGTGGGTGCATAAGTTTGAATAATCTGAGCCTGGTATCTTTTCGAGAGTTGGATAACAAGTCGTGCAGCTCTGTCAGAGAAACTTTCAACTTCTACAACTTTATCCTTCAGTTTCTTGTTTATTATAAATCCAACACCACTAGTTCTGCCAGTATCTGTCCCACGATAGTAGAAGAGATGTCCACTTTTTAGTTCGATGAGATCTTCTCCTTTTCTCCTTACCTCACTTAGCCCCACGATGTCCCACTTGATCCTTTGTAGTTCCTCTTCCAATTCAAGAAGCCTTGAATCAGAAGATAGGGAGCGTCCATTATACGTAGCCAAGGTCAGCATCAGATGGCAGCCTAGTCCGGTCCTCCGGTGATTCTTAGCACCCTCTGCCTTCATGTCGCACTGGCCGCTGCCTTGGCCAGGTACATTCCAGCTGCCGGAGACTGAGGGCCAAGATTTAAGTTGTGGAATCATTTTGGAGGGGTTTGGCCATAACTCACCACGCTGGCCAAGCGGGTTGGTGAGTGTGGGATAGAATTTCCTCTAATCCCGATGGTATAGTTATACCGCTATTGGCGGTCGTCAGAGCCCCTTTAGTGGGAACAGGATGCACCACGAGAAGGCGGGGTTGACATTTGTCAAGGAGAGGCTGTGATGTTACGCATCACCTGACCTTACATCCCAAAATATATATATTTATATATATATATATATCCTAAACTTGATACTTTTTTGTATAGGTGCCTTTTCAACATCAACCCTGAGTATGGAATCAAAATTGAGAGATAAAATGACCCATACAGTCCAAACATTCTTTTGTTAATGAATGACTGACTTTGAGTGGACACAACAATATTGTTAAATGAGCACTAAAACAAATATTTCAACTATGTACCACAATTTCTTTACCACTTATTTAATAAAAACATTCTTTGTAAAATATAGTCTATTTCATGTTTAATATCTAGTCTGCTTAGTTACTGATGTTATACGACTTCTCTAAAAGAGAAACTATTTTGAATCTGTAGTCTACATCTTTATTGTGGGAATAAAAACATACCTTTGACAGCAATAAAAAGCAATTATCTTTGCTGATTTCTTGCGCCTTTCAGCATTGTCACCTTTTTTAAAATTGTAACCAATCAATATAAAAGTAATTCTTAATGCATAATCCTTTGAACAAGCTGTACTGATGACAGGTTGAAATTCTGGAATTCTATTGTGCCTCATGGTTATAATGGTTTGGATGGTAATCACAAACTTTATGATTTGGTGAGGAAAATTCAAGAGTATTTCTCAGTAAAGAGCCATTTTATTTTATGTTTTTAATAAAGTAGCCCTTTTATTGCTCTTTATGAATAACAGTACATAAATAAGAAAACACAGCTTAAAATGTTATTTTGTAAAGAGGGAAACCATTGGGACAATTTCTAAAAATATTTTCTTTAACTTTATGTGGCAGTAAAATATGTATGAGGCTCTTATAGCCATGCCTATGTGGCTTTCTTGAAAAGCTCTTTATCTTTGAAACATTCTGAAAGGTAAGTTGTGGCAAGGTCTGGAGAAGAGAAAGGATGAAGTCCCTATTACCATAAAGCAGCCTGTATTATGTTGTCGAGGGCCAACAATTCCCTATCATTCCTGTGTTATTTTGTGAAGAGGGAAACCATGTTCAGGCTGCCAAATTGTAATGCAATACTGACAAGATATGTCTATTATCTTGTGTTATTGCATCATGCTGTGACTGTGGTCTATGTAGCAAGTGAGATACTTCTAACATTTCAGATGTAATCAATGATCATCCTTTGGCAGCTCAATATTCGTTTGTGCTTTCCCTTCATGTTGTCTGAAAATCTGAGCTTTTCAACCTTTGTATTTTTCCACACCTCGCCACACTGACTGCAGTTCTCAGAGAACACATTTTTATTGCTTTTATATCACACATATCCTACTTATAAGACCACTTTCACTGAATCATGTTCAGAACTGACTGATGATGCTGAATTTGCCAGCACACAAAACAAGTAAGCTTATAAGTAGCATATGTTTAATATAAGCACAAAAAAACAAGTGTGCATTCAATGTTATACATTATCATTAAAGTTTTTTGTGAGCACACTGTTTACTTCACCTGTTTCACAAGTGTTTGTATTAAAATAACACACTATATAAAGCAAGTTTTACTATTCATTCAGCTGAAGATGCGCTCTTCCCTTATTATGTGGAACAAGGTCACAGGATTATTAACCCAGCTATCAGACATGCCTGTTTTTTACTGTTAAATATGCAATATCACGTAAGAAAACTTGGAAATTATGTCCCCCTGGAGTGAGATGAAATATTTAAGTTTTCTGATGTGATATTACATATTAAACAGTAAAAATCACACGATCCAGGCATATTCGATTGCTTGGTTAATAATCTTAAAACTAAGATTTACGGTTCGACTGTTTCTTCTCTCTGTTAATAACAGTATAAAACTGTAAGAATTACTGTTTGTAATTCTTCCTTCACATTCTTTTCTGTAAATAATACAGTACAAAACAAAACTGTAAAAATAACAGTTCCTGACTGTTCCTTCCCATAAAAAATACGGTACAAAACTGTAAAAATTACGGTTCCTGACAGTTCCTTCACAGTTGTTTCCGTAAATAATACAGTACAAAACTGTAAAAATAACGGTTTCTGACTGTTCCTTCACAGTTGTTTTCCGTAAATAATACAGTACAAAACTGTAAAAATAACGGTTTCTAACTGTTCCTTCACAGTTGTTTTCCGTAAATAATACAGTACAAAACTCTAAAAATAACGGTTCCTGACTGTTCTTTCACAGTTGCTTCCGTAAATAATACGGTACAAAACTTTCAAAATAACGGTTCCTGACTGTTCTTTCGCAGTTGTTTTCCGTACTTAATACAGTACAAAACTGTTTTTTTTTACAGTCAAAGGTTGGCAACCTTGTTAACGGTTCAAAACTGTGAAATTAACAGTCAACACTGTTAATTTCACAGTGTTGACTGTTAATTTCAAATTTCAGTTTTTTTTTTAATTTTAAAACTGTGAAATTAACCACACTGCGGTGATTTTATGCCTCCGTTTTACAATCCATGAAGGGTTTCACCAATATGTATCTGACAACCTCGTTTGTGTTCCAGAGTTTGTACGTTCAGAAGCAACGCCATGTTTCTTTGGATAGAGAGCTGTCGTTTTCGGTACAGCTCCTTGAGTTACACTTACTCTTTCTTCCGTTCTAGTTACTGAAGCTCCTGCAGGATGCGCACAAACGATCGGGAATTTTTTGAGGACAGTGAGATCTGCCATAATTGGCAATTATCCCAAAACAGCTGTTTCAATTTTTGAAAGTAGGGGAGGGTAGTTAACGAAAACAATGAGTGACTCATTGGGCTCTAAACAGTCAAACGCCCGTGCTTAATTTAGAGCCACTGGTTCCAGAGGAGAGAGAGAGAGTGTAAGAGAAAGCCAATGCAGTAAGACATAGACAGCATCCATGCTTCACTGGGCATGGATATGGACGAATCTCGGACGTATGATCAGAATCCGTCGCTCCGACGACTGTGCCATATTGTTCCCGAACATCTGCTTCAAATATGACTGTTGCAATGCTACTTTATAACACACATCCTGCTGCACCCTTTAATATAATTCATATTAGGGGATACGTCGTCCGTGTGAATTGCATACCATGAACTGGGTTTAGTCCAGTCGCAGTGCCTCTGTTAGTGTATTTTACAAAGATTCGATTTTGGAAGTCTCAGACGTACACGAACAATTTAGTTTGTTTAAACGGTGCCTTTGTCTTCATAATTGTACGAACCCCCCAATGATTTCGCCTCTACGTGCGGATATCAAGACACTTAAATATCAGCTTTGTTGACAATTTACATTTACCTTGTAATAAGTCGTTATATATAAAAAAGCACTGACAAGGAAGAAGTCAACCGCACTGCACAAAACGTCCCAAAAAAGCCAACATGTGCTTTGTTGGGTGGGGAGCGGAAGTTTTGTTTTTATCAATAACTTAATGTGTGTCCAGCACCAGTCGGGGGATTTCAATGTGTGACTAGGCCACGAAGAACCCAAGCAGTCGGGACTTATGACGCGATCAGTACAGGAGTCCTAGAAAAACGGTCTCACACTGTCTATTTTTGAGAAAAGTGTGAAGTAAGGGAGGAAACTTATCTTATTGTCATTCAATGTACCCACGGCGAATGACAGCTTGCCAACGGCGAGGTAGGTCCTGTACGACCCGTGTTACACAATCTTTGTTCATGTGTCGTCTTACTTGGGTCAGGTCCAATAACAATTGGTCAAACGACTCGTAGCTGAAGCCATGGAGCCGATATTTCCATTTTCGGGAAAAGATCAAAGTAGAGTAGTCTCATATCAGGAGCTGTATATTAGGTGGAATGAAGTTTTCTCGTCATATTTCGACAAAAGTCCCCGTACCGACGTTGCACCATGACACGACGCGTTATCTTGCAGCAAGATCGCACCATCTTCCAACAAGTTGGCCCGGTTTTGACGAGTTTTCGGCCTCAACTTTGTCCCCAAAAAGTCACGAAAATATTGTGCATTGGCATTTTGCACTACCGACATTCGATCAGAAAAAAACCACCCTGAGCGTGTCGTTCACAAAAATCATCATTTGTTTTACTTTGGATTGTTGTCGAAGACACTTTGAGGAACGTGTTAAACTCGGATGCCTCCATTCCGCTGATTGTGACTTCAGTTCCCACCAAAAATTACGGGTCCATGTTTCATTAAATGCGACAATTCTCTTCAGGAGCGTGCTTCCCTCCCTTTCGAAACTGGGGAGTTGATCCTGTAAGATGATTATTCTGGCTGCCTTCTGCTCGGTATTGAGTTGATGGGGCAGCCAGCGTGCGGCGATTTTTCCTTTCCCCAGTTAGACGGTCAAAATACCGTGAACAGATATGGTGAACAAATTTTCCTGATGAGCAATCTCTTCAACTGTCAAACGGCGATTCTCTTCGAGAAGCGTTTGCGACAATGGTGACAGATGTTTTTTTTGTCACCGTATGAGGACGACCAGTGCGATTATCATCATGTAGGTTGCTTCGGCCCCCCGAAATCGTGATGCGCAGCGAGAAATTGTGCTTCGACTAAGAGTTTCTACCTCACAAATTTCTTGCGCAGCATTGTGCATATGTGTCACGGTTTTTTTCCCGCAGATATTCTATTTTCTATTTTCAGGTAGGAGATCTGGTCTAACGCATGACTCGACCTGAGCTGCTGCAAGCTTCCATTTTTCAATCAGTCTAGGTCAACAAACTGATGGAGCGTCATTCTGACACTATTTCGTTGCTGAGAATCTGACCTTCACATGAAGCAATCATTTTCCCGATTTGCATCATCCATTTTCATATTAGATTAACATGTGCATAACTTTTGTTATGACTCTCGCATGAAGTGCATTTGTACCTTGGTGAATTAATTTGTTAATCTCAGATAAGTGAATGAGGCAAAAGATAAGTGAATGAGGCAGAAGCTTCACATGCCTCAGAGCGATCTACAAAAGATATTTTGCACGTAAACATGGCAGCGTTTCCGTTATTTTGTTCAAAGAAGAGAGGAAAGAGGGCCATTGATAAAGAAACCACAATTCTATAAAGAAACACAACTGCAACTGCTGCAGTTTGAGACAGAATTCCAAGATTTGTTTATGAAAAAAAAAAATATGTGTGAGTGCAAAGAATTAACGAAAACTGAAGAGCAGCTGCTTTTGGTACCTCACAGCTGCTCCATATTTCAAATACGCTGCTTGACATAATAATGCTGCAGCAGAAAAAATATTTATCGGAGCGCTATGCATAGTAGTCGGGATGTGTGTATTGTCGGATTATATAAATTCAGCGTGAGTACTGACTCGTGACGTATTCTCATCTCGAGAGAACCAAGATCCAGCAAATGTCACAAAGACTTCAGACAAAGTGATTACTTGGGTTACCGGTCTAAACTGGCGAACAGACCCGCACCTCTTTTGGAATCGCTCTGCTACTACTCAGAAAGACAGAGTCGAGATCCTGGCACCTATACATCGGGCTCTTTCGGAGAGCCTAAGGTCCAAGCTTTATTCTAACGGCCGATAATACCCAACTTCATCAACCTCATTTTATTAGCGATATTGTCGTAGAGGAAGGTATTGGCCGAATGTAGAGTCCACACAGTTTCCCTTTTTCCAATTCTGTCGAACATATATGGGATATTATAAGAAAATTCATTGGAGCGTGCCTGACCTATGCCAGATCACCTCAAGACCTCCCAACTTCACTTGTTTGGCAGTGGTCAGTAATCCTACAAGACCTCATCAGTTTTGTCATAAACAGCACAAGGAGACATTGTTTCTTCTGCATGGATCACAGGGGTGATCGAACTAATGTTAAAGTACCACCTGTCTGAAAACAAGTCTTTAAATATTGTTCCATGTAAATTAAAAGATTTTGATATTGACACGTGCAAATTGTAAGATTAGGATTTCCTTCTGCTTGAGTTAGAAAAGTAATATAAAAATAAATATATATGGCAATTCATAACTTATCCTGTATATTTGACAACATGTGTAGTTGCTTAAACCGCATGAAACGTCACAGTATTGAGAACTACGGCTCTCAAGCTCGGTTATTTGATAAACATACTTAGCCCTTAGGGGTTAGAGAAGTGCTTCTGATACTGGCCTTCTGCGTCTTTCTCCTCTATTATCCTCTCATTTCATTCACCTTATTGCGGCTTTCCACTCTTTGAGGTTTCGTGAAAAACGATCTAAAGTCCCCATTGCTTGAATTACCTTTTCTTTGATTTGTCTCTTCGAATTAAATTTAGGGATTTGCTTATACAAGTGTCATAGTATTTATCGATTTGTGGAAAGGTTCGTGTGCGCAAAAAATAAAGAAAACTACAAGCTAAGTTTCAACTAAATGATTCCTTCCAAATTTATAACAAAAGTCAGTATCTACGAGTGTAGGTATTCTTCACAAGGCACGCGTGTGTGATTTGGGTCGTCACTCCTTTGTCGATGACCGTACGCATGCGCACGTAATGCGCAGTGACAAATTCACCCATGACGCCAATAATCCACCAAGCAAAAAAAACATTGTGTTACTGAAATAGAAATCCAGTCGTATTTTTATGAGTTTCAAGCACAAATTCTACCATAAACCAGTGTATAAAACTTTGGGATAAACGGAAAGATTTAAATAACGGCGCAAATAGCAACTGTACCCAAACACACTTTTCATTAAGGACCGTATCTGGGAATAGCAGCAACAATGCATGCGTATTAATGGACGTGGTTGCCGTGCCTTCTGACCAAATAGCGCTCACGCAGTCCAACATCTTCAATTAAGGGGAAGCAACCGGACGGCGTGCATAAGGGTAACATAGGTTCGACGAAGTTTGTTGTGTGTTAGGGACGAAAAAAAACCCATCGCCCGCCCTGGTGGCGCAGTCGTCTAAACTCTGGCTCATGAGCATTCGTCCGAGATCGGTCGGTGTTCCAATCGCGGTGAGTCATGAATGTTGTTTTTCTCTTACGGCACTGGCCTTTCTTCTTTCCCAGGAACCAAAGACACCAAATTAGTGGCAGCGTCGCTTACGGCACAAGGATTTCCTCATGATTGTCGTTAAACTACCAACCAAAAACATATAGCCAGTCGAGAACACCTTGATTATTTCCCTCGTGCTCAAATAATTGAGAGGTTCGAAATCAGAGAAAACCTGGTGCGTGGGTTTCAAGACTTCGGTACCGCACATAGCATGGTATTGCATGCGTAGTCGTTTTTTAGAATTATTGTCCTGGGTGACAGACTGTGGTATTTTTCTAATAAACACCATTCCAGCGAGGACTGTTATTTGACCTCACAGGCTGGAAGGGATTGGCACCAATCAGCAAGTAACATTGCAAAACAACTGAAAATGGGCACAGGTTAAACAGTATCGAGGTTCATAGTGACAGGTAAGTACAAAAATGTGGATGGTTTGTTCGATGAGCAGTACGCTGTGTTTCATTAACATCTGGAACCTCAGGTAAAGTGGCGTGGGGTAGGCACTCCTAATCCTTCGCCATGTTCGTCTGTTACCAGGTGCAATTGGCCTAGAATTCTTGTCAATAGACGAAAAGGCGACACCGCATCGTACGGTTTCTGTTCATGAGATGATAAAACGTAAAGACACTCAGTGAATCAATTGGAAGACATTCAAATAGCAACGGTACCATAAGAGGATAAAACAACTGTACCAAACCTGAATCCCATAGTACACTGGTGTCAGTTCTGGCCAGATGTGTTTCTTCACGGTAACACACAGAGGAAAATGTTCAATAACTGCAACTTCTGTGCCATCTTTAATTTTTTTTCTTGAAAGTTTCGGAGGATGAATTTGGTGTTTCCCATGATCATGATCAGGAAAGTAAATATTACCGGTGGCGCATTATATTTTCACTGTTGAGCTTTAAACCATGCTATTACCCATTAAGTGTAAGGAAAATTCTTCATAAATAGTTTTATAAAAACGATGAACAAAGAATGGAAACAACAACAACAACAAACAAAAAATAGTTGACGGACTATTTGTCCTTCCTTTTGCTGTCTCAGTTTCAAAGAATTTAAATTTGGCATGTGTTCTCCGATTTTGTTTTTAGTTACTATGACTTACATATCCGCTCTGTGAGAAAATGTTAAAGATGCACCAACTTTCTATTAAGAATACCTAGGTACTCTGGGAGGTAGTATTGTTTTTGGTATTTGAAATATTCCTCCTAATGCATATACATAACTGTACGGGCTCATTATGTTCCTGTAGAACTGTAATGGGCTGGTCAGATGAAATTCCTGGGGCGTAATGTTTTTAAAAATGTGTTTGCATGTTCTTTTTCCTTTAATTACCTTTCTTTTGCATTTTCAGGAAAGCGGGATTAGGGGTGTGAAAGACGCTCGTTATACGCTCTGCGTCGTTTGCTGTCTTATGTTGGAAAAGCGTCATCGCTATCTTTAGCTGCCTTTCATTCTTTAAATTACTAATTATGAATTTCTGGCGAAACGTTTCAGTACACTGTTTACAACAGTATAATTGTAAAACCTAACATCTCGTTTTCTGCTCTACATTCGATAAAAATGTTGAAACCACATCAACATTTCTATTTCACATCTCTTATAGCAGCGTCTATTTGAGTGAGTGCTGTTTTGTTTCATTTTATTATTATTTTTAAATGTTTGCATTAGGTAAACAAGCTATTTTGTGGTGTTCTTTATGGTCTTGATATTGTTTAAATACACGTTTGAGTTAAGAGTTAAAAACCCAAACATACGGTATTTTTGTAATAATAATAAATCTCTGGAATAACAGCGAAATTTCAAATATGACATTTCAGTAATTCGATTTTTACTACTACAGATAATTAATTGTATACAGTACCTGCCAAATGCGTTATATTTTCTTCACCATCCTTATAATTAGCAACAAGTATCGTTCTTCCAAAGGTAGATGAAGGTCCCCCAAAGCTCATCCGCAATTCTTTGCTTTAAGAAACTTCTCTCCGTGACACTACGGCATACGTTCGAAGTTCACCCAGGAAACCCCATTTCCTAAGTCTCCTACTGTGGATTTCTCAGTCTGTTGGCATCCATCAAGTATTTTAGATTTCCTGCAGTAATCAGCTGCTGGAGCATTATGTCCATCCTTTGTCAACTGAAGGCCTTCACTTTGAACTTGGTGTCCTAATCTTCGCTCTTGAGCTAGTATTCACCTTTCCTGTTTTCACAAAAAGCATGGATCTCTTCATGTTTTTCTATCGTGTTTGAGTCCTTGGAATGTATGTCTCTTTTAACCAAGATCCACGTTTCTGATCCATCCGTATCAACTGGGAGAATTCATTAACTAAACACTTCCCTTTCAAGATACAACGGTGAGTTGACCTTGATAATTTTGTTTCTTCCACATAGTCTTTGACAAATCCTCATTCGCAATAACAGTTTCTTTCCTTCTGTCGCCCTCACTTCATACCTCTTGTCCAAACTTGATGAACGCATCAGTTTCTTGTTGGTTTACCCCATCTGCCACAAAATATTTAGCAATTGTAAAAATATTACACAGCAATTTTATTTCCGGCAAGTTTTTTTGAATCCCTCCTCTTCATCCTTTTCGTCAACTCACAGAATTATGTAATGCAGTACTGATTGGGCATCTGTAGGAATTACTTTGTCTCAAATTTAGTGGAGATCAGCTAAAAACTTTTCATTAAACTTCAAACCCTTGCATCCCCAGTTTATTGTTTGAAAGACATTTCGCAAAGTAGCTTCGAACAGCTGGGTTGATAAGCTGTACCTTGTCTTTCTCCTTTTCCAATTTTTTATGCGTTCTGTGTCCTCGAACAGTGGGCGTTTTACAATTGATTTTTATAGATGTAATCAATTACACCGACGTATGCATCTTAATATTCAATTCATTTCATAGAATTTGTAAATGCTAATGGTTTCGGTGAATCAAAAGAGTTTTCCTAATCAGTAAAAGCAAAACGTAGGAGTTCACATTTGTTTGATCTTTCAATATGTCTCTCTGTACATGCATATGATTTAGTGCGCTATCTCCAATTCAGCTTGATATCTTGGTTTATTCATATCCACGGTTTTCTTCAAGCGATGTGGCCGCACCTTAGTAGAGATTTCGTAGGCAACACATAGATATGTTACCTAAGAGTTTTCGCGTCAACATTTCTAGTTTAATTTATGAGTTGTTTTCTGAATTTTTATTTTTCATTTCGTTGTATTTTTCATTACATTCATATTGTTTCGTATTAATGTGCGTCTTGAATCTAACCATCCGCTGGTCACTTTCTGTTTTGAATGTGTTCATCACACACTAAAGCTTTCTTCGACGAAAATACTGAATTTTTATTATGCATGATATGAATATCACACTTTAGCCCATTTTAGAGACTGCATGAGTTTTTTCTAAGCGTGTTCTTGGAAACGGAGTTCGTGTTCAGAGTGGCTTTCGTCCCTACGATTTCAACGAGAATGTTTTAAAGTTCGCTTTTGGTTCCAGAACCGCATTTACCTGCAGACGTGTCATTTTGCTGTTACTTCTTTATTTTTGCATTGATTTCCTCTATCATTAATCAAGCACTGCATACGCTTGTCACTTAAATTACGAATTTCCTTGTAAAACTCTCAGACTTTCTCATCAATATCAAATTTGTTTGGCGTATAGGATGGAATATTATGAATCTGATTTCCTTTTAAGATTTGGACGAGTCTTGCCGCTTTGTATGATCAACTTTCGACCGAAAGGAATTTTCCTTTCTTTTTGTGCTGAATACATATACACCTCAGCTGTTCCAGCGTAGTTGAAGTGTCCAATTTTTAATTCTAGGAAGTCATTCCCCTTCCTTTTTTGATTCAGTTAGTCCTACCGGTTTCAACTTGTTCCCATATAGTGCATCTAATTCAAAAAGCTATGATTTCATCCACTGAGCGAATAAACGAAGCAATGTGAGCATCAGACGGCATCTCGTTACATGTATAGACATTCAAAATTATATCCATTTAAAATGATGCGAATTGAGTGAGAAGATTCATAACTTAGTAAATATTACGTTCTTAATCCGTGAATAAATTAAACTGTCGAAATCTCACCTGCAATATATTCCAAACTTTGAATTCTGCTTTAAGGCATGGCCATAAGCAACAATAAATGTTATTTAATAATCTCAAAAGTGTGGTAACGTAAACAATAACGAAATCGTTTTTCGCTGAATCTTCAGCTGAAATCCTTTTGTCTGAGATTATATTCAGTCTCTTAATATTTAATACCATCTACAAAAGGAAGGGCTAAAGCAATGTTGGCTACATATTTGAAATTGAGGTTTTCTTTAAAATAGTAGATGTCCTGATTAAAAAAAACACCTTAACTTAACGCACGAAGCATAAACTGATAAAGAACTCTAACTTCCAGGCCTGGAACATACATCTGTAGTACAAAATTCATTGTCATTTAAAGAATGCCCTGGTTATAAAAATATTTATAACTTACCTGTATATCTATCACTAACGAAACCGAAAAACTTCTTTAGCATTTATTTTACCGAGATTCTTAGAATAAAGACTGTACCAAGAAGAGAGACCCCTCTAAACGTAATTTTAAAAGAATTAACGTAGACCGAAAAAAAGGTCGAAAAACACTCCTGCGTGAACGACCCAAGCTGAATAATTTTTTTCTAGCAAACAAGCTGCAATGAGAACTGCCTGTGTTCCGGGCTGTGGCTGTTACATAGCCACTAATGTGCTATGTAATCGCGCGTTCCATAGCTATGTTATCTTCTTCTGATGCAGAGACATAACGGCCAGTTCTGCTGCAGACCCAACCGAGTTCTCTCCACGGGAACCAGGAAGAGACGATTCCCTCATGTGATGGACGGCGCATGAGGGATCCGAATACAGGCCCTAGAACTACTGGCAAACTCACCAGGGAGGTTAAAATAACACATACTTACATTGCATTCCACTAGGTCAAAAAATACAACATCACGGTGTTAGACGACCTAAAAAAACGAAAAAGGAACGGTAAACATTACAGCGCGCATTGTGTAGAAGACCTAATAGAAAGTGACTGTGAAACTCAATCGAGTAGCATAAACAGAAAACAAGAAATAAGAGGAAAGGCGAGGAACTGTAGAATAGTCTCATCAGTAAAAGTGCTTTCGTCATCGTAGGTTTCACCCTTTGACTTGAAAACCTACTCTGCAATGTGGACAAATTGTATGGTTCATGCAATGAAAGAAGATAAAATGAAATCCTCAAAACAAACGGGTTAAGAACAATAAAATGTATTGAGTAGATCTCAATAATATCACCTAATTGAAAATCTTCTGGGACATCCTAGTCAGTTCTCTTAGTGAATATTTTATCTAACTTTCGAACAGTGGGCGTTTTACGTACAATTGATTTTTATAGATGAAATCAATCACCCCGACGTATGCATCTTAATATTCAATTCATTTCAAAAAATTTGTAAATGCTGATGGTTTCGGTGAATCAAAAGCGTTTTCCTAATCAGTAATGCAAATCGTAAGAGTTCATATTTGTTTGATCTTTCAATATGTCTCTCTGTACATGCATATGATTTAGTGCGCTAATATTTTTCATTTAATTTATGAGTTGTTTTCTGAATTTTTTTCATTTCGTTGTATTATTCATTATATTCATAATGTTTCGTATTAATGTGCGTCTTAAATCTAACCATTCGCTTATCACTTTCCGGTTTGCATGTGTTCATCACACACTAAAGCTGTCTTCGACGAAAATACTGAATTTTTATTATGCATGATATGCATTTCACACTGTAGCCCATTCTAGAGACTGCATGTGTTTTTTCTATGCGTGTTCTTGGAAACGGAGTTCATGTTCATAGTGGCTTTCGTCCCTAAGATTTCAACGAGAATGTTTTAAAGTTCGCTTTTTGGTTCCAGAACCGCATTTACCTGCAGACGTGTCATTTTGCTGTCACTTTTTTATTTTTGCATTGGTTTCCTCTATCATTAATCAAGCACTGCATACGCTTGTCACTTAAATTACTCTCCGATTTTCTCATCACGCTTGTCACCTTAGAAACTCTCCGATTTTCTCATCAATATGAAATGTGTTTGGCGTGTAGGATGGAATATTATGAATCTGATTTCCTTTTCAGATTTGGACAAGACTTGTTGCTTTGTATGATCAACTTTCGACCGAAAGGAATTTTCCTTTCTTTTTGTGCTGAATAAATATACACCTCAGCTGTTCCACCGTAGTTGAAGTGTCCAATTTTTAATTCTAAAAAGTTATTCCCCTTCCTTTTTTGATTCAGTTAGTCCTACCCAGTTCAACATGTTCCCGTATAGTGCATCTAATTCAAAAAGCTATGATTTCTTCCACTGAGCAAATAAACGAAGCAATGTGAGCATCAGACGGCATCTCGTTACATGTATAGACATTCAAAATTATATCCATTTAAAATGGTCCGAATTGAGTGAGAAGATTCATAACTTAGTAAGTATTACGTTCTTAATCCGTGAATAAATTAAACTGTCGAAATCTCACCTGCAATATATTCCAAATTTTGAATTCTGCTTAAAGGCATGGCCATAAGCAACAATAAATGTTATTTAAAAATCTCAAAAATGTGATAACGTAAACAATAACGAAATCGTTTTTCGCTGAATCTTCAGCTGAAATCCTTTTGTCTGAGATTATATTCAGTCTCTTAATATTTAATACCATCTACAAAAGGAAGGGCTAAAGCAATGTTGGCTACATATTTGAAATTGAAACTTTCTTTAAAAGAGTAGTAAAAGAATGTCCTAATTAAAAACAAACACCTTAACTTAACGCACGAAGCATAAACTGATAAAGAACTCTAACTTCCAGGCCTAGAACATACATCTGTAGTACAAAATTCATTTTCATTTAAAGAAGGCCCTGGTTATAAAAATATTTTATAACTTACCTGTATAACTATCACTAACGAAACCGAAAAACTTCTTTAGCATTTATTTTACTGAGATTCTTAGAATAAAGACCGTATAATGAAGAGAGACCCCTCTAAACGTAATCTTAAAAGGACTAACTTAGACCGAAAAAAAGGTCGAAAAACACTCCTGCGTGAACGACCCAAGGTAAATAATTTTTTTCTAGCAAACGAGCTGAAATGAGAACTGCCTGTGTTCCGGGCTGTGGCTGTTACATAGCCACTAATGTGCTATGTAATCGCGCGTTCCATAGCTATGTTATCTTCTTCTGATGCAGAGACATAACGGCCAGTTCTGCTGCAGACCCAACCGAGTTCTCTCCACGGGAACCAGGAAGAGACGATTCCCTCATGTGATGGACGGCGCATGAGGGATCCGAATACAGGCCCTAGAACTACTGGCAAACTCACCAGGGAGGTTAAAATAACACATACTTACATTGCATTCCACTAGGTCAAAAAATACAACATCACGGTGTTAGACGACCTAAAAAAACGAAAAAAGAACGGTAAACATTACAGCGCGCATTGTGTAGAAGACCTAATAGAAAGTGACTGTGAAACTCGGTGCAGTAGCATAAACAGAAAACAAGAAATGAGAGGAAAGGTGAGGAACTATAGAATAGTCTCATCAGTAAAAGTGCTTTCGTCCTCGTAGGTTTCACCCTTTGACTTGAAAACCTACTCTGCAAAGTGGACAAAGTGTATGGTTCATGCAATGAAAGAAAATGAAATGAAATCCTCAAAACAAACGGGTTAAGAACAATAAAATGTATTAAGTAGATCTCAATAAAATCACCTAATTGAAAATCTTCTGGGACATCCTAGTCAGTTCTCTTAGTGAATATTTTGTCTAACTTCATTTTGGAGCACCATCATTAACTACACCTCTATCACAACAACTGCTAAACGGAATGCTCGTATACACATATTTAATGCGTATATAAGAAGATATATCAGATACAGAATGGTTTCGACATACCCTAATCTTTTCACTTCAACTACTCAAACAATTTTGTTTGTTAAGTTTCGTTATGGATACTGAAATCGAACTAATCTTTCATTAAATATCTCGTTATTCGCGTACATATTTTGCCTTTCCACACTGGTACGTATATGCAGCAACTTTCCATTGAAACATCAAATCTGCTGGTTCTTAAAATAAACTCTTTGGAAACTGCAGGCAAACTGAACTCAAAGAATTTCCCTTTTGTTTTTATACTGATATCGAGCATTGTTAGCAAGAGATTGTTACTACGCAACAATATTACAATAGTGAATTATAACGTTTGTGCATTTTTCCGGTGTTACAAAATTTTTATTGTTATTTATACATTGTAAGAAATGTAAGCTGAAAATAAACCATCATGGCTGATGAGTGGACACAAGCGCAGTTAATCTGCATCCATTTGCACGAAGCCGGAGCGAGATTTCGACTTTCCCCACAAACGGGACAACTCACGCTTTTCTGCAACAAAGTTTCCTCGTTAGATGAGATCCTCGTCTCGTGATACGTGTCGCAGCGGTGAAGTTCATTTCAAAGTGTGTATCGAACAAAATCTATCTAAATTTGACATGCATTTGCTGTTTCTTTTGATCTCTTGTTCGCTCCAATTTCCTCCCAAAGAGTATTACGATGAGTGAGAGGTGTTTTGCGTTCGGTGACCCCAATATGTAAAGACTAGGATACTTAGTGAGTTAGATGCTCTCATTCGAATGATCGTCCTTTGGGAAAAACGGATGGACTTGTGCTTTAAAGTGAGAGCAGAAATGACGTCTCCACTGCATTAAACTGCCTTGGACACGAACACTAATATCTCGGACAAAAGAATTCGCTCGAATATTCTACATTTTTTAATAAATACCTTTTATAACAATTGGCATGAGTACACTTCATTAACTTTGGTATAGGATCAGACCGACATCGGACATTTAAGGTAGGATATCGTTCACGGAATAAGAACTAAGAAACATTTCTTGATAGAACGGAAAAGAAAACAACTTACCAATATTACCTTTTTGAATCACTACGTATATGTGACCCATATGTTAGTAGCCATCGTAATCTTTGTAGTATCCGTATTGTACTGTAGAAAATAAAATTGCACGGCACAGTTCTTTATTTATTACTCAACACCTTTTCCCCCAAATATTTGAAGAACCTCAGGTCTAAAACGCCGGTCCTTTAGAGAGTATTTGACGGGCTTGAAACACTGGTCACATTGCGTACTAATCTTCTCTATTGCTAGTATTTCTGCCAAACGAATGACCGGAGACCGTCTCTTCCTGCGTGTTTGCATTCTTGCACATCATAGGCGAGAGCTCTTCAGATATCCAATGGTTCCCTAATTATGGATAATTACACTGATGTTCAAAATTAAAAGTATTTGCACATTTTGTCGAATTTCTTAAAAACTAATGGACACATTTTAGTAAAATTTGGTATGGGTACACTGCTATATAAGATAAATAATTATAAAGCACAACAGTCATGGTACGCACTCATGATCGTCAGTAAGGCTCATCAGCGCAGGAATGTCCAAAATCCACGCTGCAAGATTGAATATAAAATGACTCTAATAGGGGTTATGATCCCCTCTCACAATCATACACCCTTCACAACATGACATCATATTGGAAACGAGGCAGTTGATGATTCCATGTGGCAGTCGGTTCCACCGATGCAGCAACGCAGTTTTCAGCTCCTGGATAGTTCTCGGAGGGGAGGGGGAGCTGCAATTGCCCTGCCAAGAGCGCCCCGGACATGTTCGATAGGGTTTTGGTCTGGCGATCGGGGAGGCCAATCCATCCGGCGAATATCCTCATTTTCAAAGTAATCGTCGACCAGGTGAGCGCTATGTGGACGAGCGTTGTCGTCCATGAAAAGGAACCGAGAGTCATCTGTGCCCCTGAAAAGCCGAACATAGGGCTGTAAGATCTCCTCCCTATACCTCTCAGCAGTCAGGGAGCCACTGTGAAACACATGGAGAGGTGTGCGGCCGTCCAACATGATGTCTGCCCAGACCATGACACCTCCGCTGCCATGGCGGTTCTTTTCTCGGATGTTGGAGAAAAGGTATCTGGTCCCAGGCTCTCTCCAGATGAAGGTACGTGGAGAATCAGTGTCCAGGCAGAATCGCGACTCGTCTGTTAAGAGAACGATGCCACACTGAAGTCTGGTCCAAGGCTGATGTTTTCTGCACGATGCTAAACGCGCTCCCTTGTGTGTTGAAGTGAGCGGGAGGCAAACAGTGGGTCATCTGAAATTAAGATTTCGGGAAACCGTTACCTTGAAACTCTGATGAAGCCTTCGGGAAATCGGAACCTTTGAAACTCGTGTTCCAGTGGCGGCATGCAGCTCACGAGATAACTGTGTAGCTGCAGCAGTCCTGTGGCACCTCGCTGAAAATGCTAAATTACGATATTCATTGGCTGTCTTGGCTCTTGGGTGACCTTTCCCAGGTCTTCTCGATATGGTTCCGGTGTCCTTAACCCTTTAACGACCATAAAGCTCAAAACGCCCGTACGTACAAACGGCCATAGCGTTCCAAACCGCCTATCTAAAGTGAGGCAGATTTCCTACCTTAATGGTTCTTCAACATTTTTCAACCTATAGGGGATCAGCAGAAGTCACCCTCGGTGACTATTGTCATTATTAAACCAAGAAGTCAAACAACAGACAGTTTCGGACGTTATGGTATTTAAAGTGATACAGGGATTCAGGGTCATGGTCGTTAAAGGGTTAAACTATTTCCACAAATTGCAAACGACACTGAGCGTTACATTGAGCTCTGTAGCAACTTGCATTTGCGATTGCCCTGCCTCCAATCTACTGACGATTCTCCACTTCATTTCGTCATCAATACTTTCGTGGCAACTCATGTTAAATGATTGCTTATGCAATTGAACCTACTCCTGCTGGAATCACAAGGAATGCCGCCGAGAATAACGAGTGAAATAATCGTGGAAAATGCCAAGTGTGATTTTCTCGTCCTCCGCTGTCACAGCTCCGCCCACACGTACGTGTACACTTACGTATTCGACACTGCAAATTTGCATTCTTATTAGGCGGCATAATTTTTACCCTTTAGTTCCGTACTTTTTGTGAAAATCGACAAAATAAGCAAATGCTCTTAATTTTGCACACCAGTGTACCAATTATACTGAAGCTCAAATAATTTTAAACACCACTGTATCAATTATACTGTAACGTCGATTATAAATCATTTCGCGATACGATTTAGTCCCTTACAGGGATTTAGTATTTCGACAGATGTATAATTATGCACGCTCTTAACTTTTTTTGTGCACTTTTTAAAGCTATACATGGTTGAATAATAGACTTCTCAAAGGCATTTAATCGATATGACACTGTATTCCAATTGCGTGTCCATAAAGTTTGATTGTTTTTAAGATGTTTTAGGATTTTTTCTGTTGCAGTAACATTAATATTAAGCACACACTCACAGGTCTTCATGAAAATAATGGGAACACTTATTGCTTGTAGATACCGTTTTATTACTAAACAGCAGGCCGAAGTCGTGTCTTCGTGACAGCAGCATTTCGACTAGGATTAAGCACAAGTGATGCACACAAGATCTTTCGTTCCAGGTATCCCCACAAGTGGCTAATAATATCTAATTCCTGAGATTAATGTGGCCACCGTAGCTGTTACATTAGTTAAAATGAAACCCTATTCGTCATAACAGTTCGCCAGGACCACAAATTGATATGTTCGCAAAATGCACGGCTACGTTATGTTCCTGAAAGCAGGGACGATCATTGGAGAACAATCCTACATCATTCGCAACAGGTGGCCAGCAAAAATGGATTCGTACGTTGTAGATATAATATGGCCCTGTAGAATAAGCAATGGCCTTCAAGAATGCCATAATATACCATCCAACAATATCAGAGACACACCACAATGCTTTACGGTAAAACTAAGAAGTAGGGTGGTAAGCTTCTTCAAGTTTCTTTACGAACGTTTACTCTGCTGAACTAATTAACACTTGCTGTCTTAAAGCATGATAAAACCCACAATAAGGCCCCTAACACACTAAATAAAATCACATTTATTAAGAAATTCTAAAAGCCCATTTACGTTTACCCCGAAGAGCGCCTTTCGAGGTCTCAAGACCTCATTATCAAATCACTGAATAAAGACCCGAATCACTCAGAAGCAGCAAGAAAATATAGACACAGGTTCGTTATCTCAATTACATGTCACAAGTTTATACATAGGTTGCCAATCTGAAGAAGAAAATGAAAGTCCAATATCCAGGTAGCAACAAGAACAAAACACAAAATTGATTAAAGATGGTCAAGTGGTTCCAGCTTCTTGTTGATCCAGAGCGGAACCCATGATTCGCTTCCAAGGGGTTGGGATGAAGTTTGGAAAATCCGTATTACAACAAGTGTCCCAAAATTTTTGGATGTAGAGACTTTCTCCCTGGAATATGTTATATTTGTTTATTGAGGAGTTCAAAATTTTTGCATTTGTCCTGTCTGGTACGAAGCCGTTATTATTATCTGCATCGGTTAAAGCCGTGGAGATGTTCCCAGATCGCAGTGCATACTGATCGTCTTTAGGAAGCATCTTCAAAATCCTCAGGTTCGAGCCAATGTAGACCCTAGGACGACGGTATCCCGAAGTCGACGGTATCTTGGTCGTGGCGAACCAAGCAGAAAACATTACAAGTGTTTATGCCAAATGAGAGAAAGTGTTTATGGCATATCCCTTTCGATGTATTGAACAGAGGAGGAAGGTAGACCAGTTTCCCTTTGTATTTAGTCGTAGGTATAGTAGATAGTAATGACAAAGAGCGGATTCTAGAATGCTCTCGAAGTAAACGATGAAAGTGAAATGAGGATTAACCGAAAAGCCTGTAGAAGAGATTGAATGTACTTGAGTTCTTAAACACGGAGCTTTCGACTGGAAGAATGGGTGAACGCCCTTTTTTTTTTTTATCAGAAACCAAATAGCAGAGGATTTTTGTTCAGGTGGATGAATACGAAATTTGGTTGTTGACTAGGTTTCGGGTTATCTGAATGTCAAGGAAAGGTAAAACACCCCCAACCTCTTGTTCTTGAGTAAACTGAATAGCAGGATACTGTGAAGTTATCCTTCTGTTAATGAGTTAGAGTATCAAGCAGGGATATTTAATGTGGGCAAAAAATCAACATGTCATCCACATACCTTAATACTAGTAGTGGTTGTACTAAAAAAGAAGATAGAACAGCTTCTTCAATGGACTGCAAGAGAATTTCAGCCAACACAGGGGATAGTGGTGACCCCATTAGTGCACCCTCTGTTTGATGAAAAATCTGATGATTAAACTTAAAATAGGACCTTTTTGCAATAAATCTAAAAGATTACAAAACAGCTTCAATTTCAACAGGTGAAATAGAGTGGTCAAGAACAAGTTTTGAAAAAATAATAGAACGAACAGATGACAACGGGACACTAGGAAACAGAGAAACAACGTCAAGTGGCGCCAATATAAAATTATTTCCTGTGTGGGAAAATGGCGCAATACGATCGATTGCCTGAATTGTAGTGTTGATTAAAATAGAAAGATTCTGATTGAGTGGTTTGAGGTACGAGGCCAGAATCGTTTCAAATGGGCGAATAGGGCTAGCATAGCCGGAAACCAATAACCTCATGGGCTGTTCCACGTTGTGAGTTTTAAATTTTCCAAAGGCCTCGGGGACCCTCGGTCCCACCGATGCTTTCATCGTGCTAGAAACTGAAAGTGGAAGACAGCCGCGATTTTTTATTTTGCTGAGATCAGCTATAGTGGCGGTAGTTGGGTCTGTCTTGACCACACGATGAGGCACCAGGACAATAATTTGTTCCCATTTTGGTTGATAGTCTACACTATTTATAATGATGAGTTGCTGGGTCTTATCAGCACCAAGAAAAGGCAGAGTGGGGTTGCAAGAGAGTTCTAACAGTTGGTTGCTATTGTACCTCAGCCTTGGTGAAGTGGTTTATGGTTGAGAACAAATCTTGGCAAGGTTATAACGAATGGGTTCACTTTCCGTCTCGGAGAGGGTCTTGACAATCTGTTCCAGTTGAGGAATAAAACGAGTTGGATTAATGTGAGATAGAGGATAACTGAATTTAAACCCTTGATTTAGTGCTTAGGTTTGAGGGGCATAAGTTGTACGGAACTAAGTTAAATAAATGAAGCAGGACTAGTATTTAATCCATTAATTACAGGCAAAAAATTTGTGTGATAATACCTGTTAGGGTTAAAGGCAACTAAATAGAAAAGTTTTTTAATTTGCCGCTTTTCGATGGCAGACCTCTATGTTTGGAGAGATGTAAAGAATTTCGTAAATTTGATACCAAAAGTTAGTTGGTGTGCGACACCAGAAAGGTGATTATAATATCGGTAAGTTTTCCGGCTTAGAAGGTCAGAATAACTATTTTTCCTTCGAATTTCAGCACTTTGTCTCCCTTCTTCGGCGTTGGAAACGAATAATTGGTCCCTATGTGAGATAATATAACACTTGACCAAGTGGAACCTAGGAATTACATGCAGCGAGCGACAGTTAATCAAAAAATATAAATGAGTTTCATTTATTATCAACTTACGACGTATCGAGAAGAAGGTTCTTGCTGCTCTCTCCATGGTTCGGCAAAATCAATGTACAACCACTGTGAAGATTTATATCATATTAAGAATCTCGCAGCTAGATGAATACACCAAAATTTAATATAATGTGCTGATTGTTGAACTAATGTAGGCTTGCTGTCTTAAAGCACGATAAAACCACAATAGGCCCCCTAAAATAATAAAATCACATTTATTAAAAATTTTAATAGCTCATTTACGTTTACACTGAGCAGCGCTTTCGAGGTCTGAAGACGTCATTGTCAAGTCACTGAATAAAGCCCCGAATCACTCGGAAGCAGCAAGAATATTTAGATATGGGTTCGTTATCTCAATTACACGTCACAAGTTCATACATAGGTTGCCAATCTGAAAAAGAAAATTAAAGTCCAATATCCAGGTAGCAGCAAGAGAAAACCACAATTTTTATTAAAGATGGTCAAGTGGTCTCAGTTTATTGTTAATCCAGAGTATTAACACAACTAGTATGAAGGTATGTGGATGATATTTTGATATTTTGGCCAAATTCAATATCCCTGCTTGATCAAATAACTCATAGGTTGTCTTCACAGTGTCCTTCTCTTCAGTATGCTCAAGAACAAGAGGTTGGGGGTGTTTTACCCTTCCTTGATATTCAATTAAACCAGAACCTAGTCGACAAACAAATTTCTTATTCTGTCTATCGAAAACCCACTTTTATACCCTGCATCATTCCTTTTGAATCGGCTCATCCCTCTGAACATACAACCTCTCTATCCGGTTTCTGATAAAAATGGCGTTCACCCATTCTTCCTCTCGAAACCTCCGTGTTCAAGAACTCAAGTATACATTCAATCTCTTGTACAGACTTTAGGTTTTTCCTCATCTCACTTTCATCGTTTACTTCGAGAGCATTATATACTCCGCTTTTCGCCATTAATATCTACCAGACGTCCGACTAAATATGTAGAGAAACTGGACTACCTTCCTCCTCTGGTCAGTATATTGAAAGGGATATGCCATAAACACTCTCTCTCATTTGGCATAAACACTCCTAATGTCTTCTCGTTGACTCGCTACGACCGAGGTACCATCGACGTCGGAATAAGCCGGGAGTGTATTCCATACCTCATCTTCACCAGGATCCTGCTTGCGAACCTAGGGTCTACCATGGCTCGACCCTGAGGACTTTGAAGATCCGTTTTAAAGAACATCAGTATGCAATGCGATCAGGGAACATCACCACGGCTATAACCGATGCAGTTATTAATGACGGCTTCGTACCAGACTGGACAAATGCAAACTTTTTGAACTACTCAATAAACAAATATAAGCCGCCTCGGTGGCGCAGTGTTCTAAGGCGCTGGCCTCTGATCATTCGTCCGTAAGTGGTCCGGTTTCGAATCTCGGGCAGGCATGGATGTTGTGTTTGTCTTACGGCACTGGCTCTCTCCCTTTCCTGGAACCAGAGACCCTAAATTAGGGAAGGGCGACTGCTTATAGCCCATTGAGTTGCTCACGGTGGTCGTTAAACCTCCAATCAAAAAAGAAAAAAAAATATATAACATATTTCTGGCGGAATGTCTCTACATCCAAACATTTTGGGACACCTGTTGTAATACGGATTTTCCAGCCTTCATCCCAACCCCTTGTTGGCGACTCATGGGTCCCGCTCTGGATTAACAATAAGCTGAGACCACTTGACGATCTTTTCTCAATTTGTGCTTTGTTCTTGATGCTCCCTGGATATTGGACTTTTTCTTTTTCAGATTGGCAACCTATGTACAAACTTGTGACCTGTAATTGAAATAACGAGCACATGCCTATATATTCTTGCTGCTTCCGAGTAATTCGGGGCTTTATTCGGTAACTTTATAATGAGGTCATAAGACCTCGAAAGCGCTCGTCGGTATAAACGTAAATGGGTTTTAGAATTTTTAATAAATGTGATTTTATTGAGTGTTTTATGGGGCCTATTGTGGTTTTATCGTGCTTAAAGACAGCAAGCGTATATTAGTTCAACAATCAGCACGTTATTTAATTTGGGTTCACTCTGCTAGTGGTAGAAAATTATCTGAAACATGATTCATCAGACGATAAGGTACTTTAGTAGTCTTTAGTATCCCAATTTTTATACGCTTTGTACGACTTCGGTCGTCTTGTTGCATTGATGCTGGTAATCACATGTTTGTGGGTTGCACGAGGACCATAAATACCGGCACGATGAAGTTCCCGGGTAACTGTTATGACGGAAACGGAATAATTCGGGCGGGTGATGCTGTTTGCTGCACTGTAAAAAAGTTTTTTTTTACAGAAAATTACTGTAAATCCCTACAGAAAAATGCCGTAACCACATTTTACAGTTTAAAACTGTAAAATCTATAGTTTTGGGGATGGCAACGCGCCGAGCTACTGAACTGCCTAACGCGCATGCTCAAACACTTAGCCTCGCGTTTAGAAGTAGTTTGGTAGAACTTTACAAATCCCGTTTGCTCGTTATTTTGCTACCTGAGCATTACAAGACATATTAATCATTCTCAGTTCCACTAAATTATTACGAGGTTAGAATTTCCGTGTTCCATTTCCGAGATTTATCATTCTTTATCTTTCTTTCAATTTCAGTTAATTTTATTTGGCGTTGAGCATTTCCCCGGATTGTTTGTATGTTAGGCTTAATATCTACGTTATGTTCGCTGCATATCACTTCACTTTATTCCTATTCAATATCTTTTACTAACGTTTTGTATCTGTTTGTCTAAAGTTTTTCTGTACAGTAGGAGACTAGTGCTTATTTTCATTTGGAAACGTTTTGATTACAGTTTAACAGGAAAGTTTATGTGGACATATGCTAACTATTCGGTTACACGTTGGTCTAGGTATGAGTTAAGACTGGGCACTTATCTGCTTTTAGCGTATGTTTGCCGCTAACAGATATAAAGTAACTTTAACGACTACCTGTACTATTAATGGTACTATCTTGTAAATGGTGGAATTTTACGATAAATTCATAACTTTTAGACTTGTGACATTTTGGATTGTATGTGAGAAACAAATGAATTCTGCTACGTAACTTTGCAGGACGCTAAAGTACACATTTACCCATACTTTTGTTACTTGGTTAATTCTCCAGGATGCAGTGCATTTGTTTATGGGATGCATGATCATCATCTGACAAATTGCTTCATCCAGGCAACTGGCTTATTCAAGGAAAATTGAAAAGAACAACTTGTGGATCATTTGTATTTACTTCTCATAATCTTTTTACATACCACCCAGTAAAGAAGGAAATTTACTTTTGCTCTGTTTGAATTTTAAATTAGTCTCAAATATCAGCTTTGTGTAATAACATGGCAATGTAGTTTTGCTTTCTACGTGACTCATTAGTTGAATGTGAAAATTATTAGAAGAAGAAGAAGAGCATGGAATTCAAACTTCGAAAAAAGTCAAAGCCTGGAATAATGATACAGGTAAGCATAGTTTTTGCTGCTAAACTTTTGAAATGTTGTACAGAATGTAGTTACATGCCTAAAGTTTTGCTGAATGAAAGTTTCTGAAGAAAGTACTTTATTCATGCCTTAAAACAACTCTAAATTTTAGTATGCTTGTCTAGTAACCATTTAAAAATATACCCTTATTAAAATAGTTTCTCTTAGTGTTTTCTTTTTCAATATCAAAATTATATGTTCAGTTCCAAACCAAGAAAAACCTACTTAACAAAATACAAAAGGGTTTTAATTCAAATTGAATAACACGCACCATCTGAAGAATGGTTTTACTCAGGTGATAAATTTATTGTGAGAACAATATTTCTAGATATTGTGACCACGATAGCAGATGCATACACAATTTGTACTACTTGACTCTATTTCTGTTTTCATCGCCCCTGTGACGCAGTGGTCTAAGAAATGGCTTCTGATCATTCGTTCGACAGGGGTCCGGGTTCAAATCCTGGTGAGGTATGGATGTTGTGTTTGTCTTACGGCACTGGCTCTCTCTCCCTTCCCTGCAACCAGTGATCCTAAATTAGGGACGGCGATTGCTTATAGCCCATTGAGTTGCTCACGGTGGTCATTAAACCTAAAATCATAAAATATATGTATATAATTATAAAAGTTAAAAAAAAAATTACTGTCTTGGTTCTGAGCCTCGGGATCCATGTGGCTCAGCTATGCTGACATTTTGCTTGTGCTTTTTTTTTAAACTTTTAGGTGTATAGGGACTCAGTAATGATTTGCTGCATATAGCACAATCAAGTGAGGACCCGGAATTCATACTACACATTACATTTTTTCATTCCTCATTTTTCACAGTTCAATGATTTTCAGTTTCTTGTATATATATATATTTATATATATATATCATAATCATCATTGTCAACCATTATCAATCCACTGCTGGACGAAGGTCTGTCTTGTGCCAGTCTCTTCCATGTCACTCCCGCATACTTTCGAATTTCATCCACCCATCTTTAATGTGGTCTTCTTCTGTCCCTTGGAATCCAATCTAAAATTTCGGCTGTCCATCGATGGTCTGTTCTTCTGGCAGTATGTCCAGCCCATTGCCATTTCAGGGATTTAACTCTGATCATGATGTCTTCCACTCTTGTCATTTTTCGGATCCACGTGTTCCTCTTCTTATCTCTCCTGGTTATACCAAGCATGCACCTCTCCATGCTTTTTTGAGTTGTCTGCAGCCTTTGTATGTCTCTTTTAGCTAAGGTCCACGTCTCTGCACCATACGTAAGCACTGGAAGGATGCATTGATCAAACACTTTTCTTTTAAGACATAATGGCATATTGCTCTTGAAAATTATGCTGTTTCTTCCAGAAGCTCTCCAGGCAAGTTTTGTACGCCGATTAATTTCTTCACCAATGTGACCCTCACTTGATATCTGCTGTCCAAGATAAACGTGCGTGTCTGTTATCTCCAGCTTTTCTCCATCAATCGATAAATCTTTATTTCTTGTAAAAGCATTGTACATCACTTTTGTCTTCTGATAGTTCATTTTTAATCCCACTTCTTTACTCTTGTCAGCAAGTTCCTGGATCATACTCTGTAGCTCTGATGGGGTAGTTGCAAAAATGACATTGTCATCAGCAAAACGAAGGTGGGTTAGATAATCTCCATTAATCTTTATCCCTTTGTTTTCCCAGTTCAGTGATTGAAAGACATTTTCCAATGTGGCATTAAAGAGCTTCGGAGATATGGTGTCATCTTGTCTCACTCCTTTTCCAATTTTTATGTGTGTTGTATTTTCAAACAGCCGAATCTTTGCACTTGCATTTTCATAGATGTTATTAATAATATTAATGTATGCATCTTCAATACCGCAGGATTTCAGAGCCATTGCAACTGCTGATGGTTTCACCGAATCAAACGCTTTTTCATAATCGATAAAAGCCATGCACAATGGAAGCTCATATTCCCTCGTTCTTTCAATTAGTTCTCTCAGTACGTGGATATGATCTATTGTCCTGTAGCCACTCCTGAATCCAGCTTGTTCCTCTCGGTTGAGCCATGTCCAGTGTCACCTTCAAGCGGTGTGAAAGAACTTTAGTGAAGATTTTATAAACCACTGATAGGAGGCTGATAGGTCTGTAGTTCCTGAGACCCTCAATGTCACCTTTTTTATGTAGCAGGATCATTGTAGCGTTGTTCCAATAATCAGGAAATGCCCCTTCATTAAGGCATCGAGTGAAAATTTGGGAGAGTACTGTTTCGATTTCTCCACTTGCTTCTTGTATGATGTCTACAGTAATTCCATCTTCTCCTGGAGCTTTTCCCCGCTTCATGTTCTTGATTGCATGTGCAACTTCTGCTGGAAGGACTGGAAGAACTCTGGTACTGGTACCTTTCATGATGTCTGGAGTACATGTATCATCCCTTTCAAATAATTTGGAGTAGAAATCTTTCACTCTTGTCAAAAATTCGCCTCTATTTCTTGTTACAGAACCATCTTCTTTTCTCAGTGCCATAATCTGTTTTTTCCCCTTACTGAGATGTCCCTTTGCTATCTTTAGGCTTTGGTTGTTTTCAATTGCTTTCCTTACTAGTTCACAGTTGAATTTCCTTACGTCTTCAGTGATACTTTTTCGTACTGTCTTGCATAGCTCTATATATTCCACTTTGGAAGTCACATCTTCTTTAGTTGTCCTCATCACTCTTCTTTTTTGCATCAACATTTTGGTTTTTCCTGATAATTTGTTCACATGCAATTTGTTCTTAGACCCAGCTAATTTTGTTGCTGTTTCCATAAGAGCTTTGGTTACTTTTCTGTTAACTTCAGAAATATCCACTTCTTCCGATCTTAGGCCTTCTAAAGCAGAGAATCTGTTCTTCAGTTCCAATTTGAAGGTATTATGGTGTTTTTTAAGGTTGGTTATGTCAATACATTTTGTTTCTCTTATGAGCTTGCTACGTTCGAGTTTAGTGTTGAGGTGCATCTTACATCTCACCAATCTATGGTCACTGCCTGTGTTGAACTTGTTTAGCACACTGCAGTCTTCTATGACGAATTTTTTGTTACCCATAATAAAATCAATTTCACTTGTCGTCCCTTTTGGATGTCTCCATGTCCATTTCCTGTGTGGCTTTTTCTTGAAAAAGGAGTTCAAGATGAAAAACCCTTCTGCCTCTGCAAACTCTACGAGAGTATTTCCACGCTGGTTTCTGTTGCCGTGACCGAATTTACCTACTGAAGTTTCATTCTGTTGCCGTTGCCCTATTTTTGCATTGAAATCTCCCATAATTATCTTCAAGTGCTGCTTACCTTTATTATTTAGATCACGAATTTCCTCATAATATTTTTCAATTTCTTCTTCAGCATGACTTGTGGTGGGTGCATAAGTTTGAATAATCTGAGCCTGGTATCTTCTCGAGAGTTGGATAACGAGTCGTGCAGCTCTGTCAGAGGAACTTTCAACTTCTACAACTTTATCCCTCAGTTTTCTTGTTTATTATAAATCCAACACCACTAGTTCTGCCAGTATCTGTCCCACGATAGTAGAAGAGATGTCCACTTTTCAGTTCAATGAGATCTTCTCCTTTTCTCCTTACCTCACTTAGCCCGACGATGTCCCACTTGATCATTTGTAGTTCCTCTTCCAATTAAAGAAGCCTTGAATCAGAAGATAGGGAGCGTCCGTTGTACGTAGCCAAGGTCAGCATCAGGTGGCAGCCTAGTCCGTTCCTCCGGGGATTCTTAGCACCCTCTGCCTTCATGTCGCACTGGCCGCTGCCTTGGCCAGGTACATTCCAGCTGCCGGAGACTGAGGGCCAAAATTTAAGTTGTGGAGTTATTTTGGAGGGGTTTGGCCATAACTCACCACGCTGGCCAAGCGGGTTGATGAGTGTGGGATAGCATTTCTTCTAATCCCGATGGTATAGTTATACCGCTATTGGCGGTCGTCAGAGCCCCTTTAGTGGGAATAGGATGTACCACGAGAAGGCGGGGTTGACATTTGTCAAGGAGAGGCTGTGATGTTACGCATCACCTGACCTTAAATCCATATATATATATATATATATACACACACACATACCCAAGAGCAGAGTCAAAGACAAAATTTTACACCTTAGAATTTAAAACCAAATTTGCTTAAAAAACCTGAAGATCATGACTCGGAACGCAGCAGTTGTGAATATTCAGAATTCACATATTATTAAGAAGAGACAGTAGCAAAAAAAAAATTATTTAACAGGTACTAAAACAACAAAGAAAAACTCATAAACTACTAGGTATGAGTAAAAAATAAGATAAAGTAATAGCAATCTGAATGTAGAAAGTGTCGAGAATGCCGAGCTTTGGCTTTATCAAGGACCAGCAAAACTCTGCATGTTCTCACTTCCACAAAGACCTAGTTGGAAATGGGTTTCTGCAAAGCCATAGATGCAAGTTTAAAGCCCACCAAAAAAAATTTTAATTATCATAACTTCCTCAGAGTTGCATGATGAATCACTTAGTTTTGCATGCATCTATAAGTTTCCTGGCCCAACCCACGCTCGTCATCTGCCACAAAAAACAGAAAAACGATTACAAAAACCACAAGTTGTGAGAGTCTGAACAAATCATAAGATATATATATATATGATCAAATGTAGATGAGAATTTAAACATTCAAAATGCAATTTTACCTTGAAAAAATGTAGGCACAGAGAAAAACTATCACACTTTAGAAACACTCCTATTTTACTTCCCGTTTGACACTACCATGACTGAAAGTTACAAGAATTAGAAAATAAATTTAATTTAATGAAATAAGTGAATAAATCATACTTTCTTACTCTGTTGTGTAAGGCATCATTATGAAGAAAGAAAAACATTGGTTTATAAAACTTGATTGTTTAAATAAAGGAGGCCCACAATAACATAGCTGATTAATATTTTTTTATTATTTTACCTTGTTATACTTTTAAAACATAATTTAAATCTAAAAAGCTTAATAAAAATATCTGAATAAAAATACATGTGTGCAATTACTTAGATATTTACCCTTCATGGAGCACGTAAACAAATATTTACAAAGTGAAATAACTGTTCCTTAACTGACATTTTGATCAAGGAAAAAAATGCCACCATTTGCAGTTTCTTATGTACCTTACAGTTTGCTACTTCCTAGTGCTAGGACTGTATTTTTTTTCAACTACTCGGTTGAAAAAATACAGGGTGTTTTGAATAGGGCTATACAACTATGCATATCTGGAATAACTGTATAATGAGGTGGCCATGCTACTGGCTCACCTCTACCAATCCACCCTTCTGGAAAACAGGTGTTTGCGTACGCCATCAAATGACGAATATAACAGCCCGTTTCCACAAAATTATTGTGCCACACACACAGAATGTACCTCCATTCAGAGGTTATTTGCTATATTGTGTGCGAAAATTCCTTTGAACTTTGTGCCGCAGATATTGTTTCCTCAAACCAAAACACACAACATGCTTGCTCTGCACCTTCGAAAGTCGCCATTTCGCAAGCGTTTGTTGTGGAATAAGTGCTTTAATGCCAGTCCAAAAGATATCTGGCTCCTAAATACAAGAAATTCCCAGAATGCAATTTCAGCTTCCTCTCGGTTCCTGAAGGTCCTGTCCTTGACATAATTGCTAAAATGCATTAACAGATGGAAATCCGTAGGTGCCAAGTCAGGCGCGTAAGCCGAATGTGGGAAGGGTATGAACCTCAGTTCGTATCATTTCTGTTTTGTCATATGTGACACATGTGGTCTTGCGTTATCATGGAGGAGAAAAGGACCCTCCCTGTTCACCAAAGATGACTATTTGGAACACAACTTCTGGTGCATTGTCAATTTCTTTACAGTATGTAACTGAGGTAATGCTTTCATCAGCATTCCAGAAACTTTAGTGTATGACACTGAACAATCCACCATACTGTCAAGACCTTTTGCATCAACCTTGGTTTAAGATAATGTTTCGGTGGTTCAACATGGTTCAGCCACTGTCCAGATCGCTTACAGTTGTCACATAGACCCACTTTTCAACACAAGTTACAATGCGATCAAGTAGGGTCTCCTTTTTGTTGTGAAGCAGAAGGTTACTGCACTTTTTGAACCGTTGTTTCTGATGCTCCATTAGTTTGTGTGGGACCAACTTATCGAGCTTCTTGGCCTTACCAATTTGATGGAAATGATTGGCACCAACACCTTGTACTGTTTGGCGAGTTCACTGACTGATGTTGGGATTTACCTTCAGAGCGTTGTTATCAGTGTCCGAATGCCGTCCTCACTCCTCAGCCCTCCTTATCTCGTTGGCTAGTGTCACCGGAATGAAACTTTGCAAGCATTGTGGGAAAGTTGAATACGGCATCTCAAAAAATCTGCCATTATTTTCGGAACAACCTGATAATTAGTATTATGAGTGAACTATCAATTAGCATTATTAGTAAACTTCATACTGGACCACCATATTTTGTTAATCAGTGGTACACAAAAATCTTTACTTCCCCACGGGTGGAAAAAAATGGGTTAACCTTCCGAAAGTGGCCCAAAAGTAGTTTCTGAAGCGGCGATAGATGGCGACACGTTATCGCTAAATCGTGAAGCGTAGCGTAACGTTATGAAATAGGCAAAGGAAGTGAATAATATGGATTTTAGGTGGCCCTTAAAAGGGCCTTTATGAATGTACATTCTTGCATATGTGTAAAATATTTATTTCGACGGAAGAGTGAGTTTTCCTCATAAATCTGAAACTGTCTACTTAGCAGAATAAAAGCCAGAAAACCTATATCTGCAGGGGAAGACTGCCTGATCGCACGAATCAGGACTTCAAAGCAATGTTATGAGGAAATTGGGCAATTCCGTCGGAAATAATATTGCATAATACGATCTGCCAAGTACATTTTGTGGTTGCCCTGTGTTAACTTATGCTTAAGAGAACGCCAATTGCTCTGTACCCTTGTGTATGCGCCCATGTGATGGGATCAATGAAGTTGAGGGTGTGGTTGACTGTGAAATGTGCGTAGCCAGAGCGCCATCTATCGGAGCGGGCCACTTTCGGAAGGTTAGCCCAAAAAAAGCTTGTCCTTAATGTACTAGCTCTTTTTTTTTTTTTTTTTTTTTTTTTTGATTGGAGGTTTAACGACCACCGTGAGCAACTCAATGGGCTATAAGCAGTCGCCCGTCCCTAATTTAGGGTCACTGGTTCCAGGGAAGGGAGAGAGCCAGTGCCGTAAGACAAACACAACATCCATGCCTCACCGGGATTCGAACCCGGACCCCTCACGGACGAATGATCAGAGGCCAGCGCCTTAGACCACTGCGCCACCGGGGCGGCGTACTAGCTCTGAAAAAGGGAACCATTTATTTTTGTGTACAATGGGGGGGGGGATATCTGTATTTATACTTAGTCAGCAATCAGACTGTGAAGTTAGAGTTCACTGTAAACTGAGCCCTGTGGCACAGATTGGGGCGAGGGGGGTAGAGTTATGCACGGGCGGGGTCAGGCCTTTTTGTAGTTTAGAGAACAAAGCAACGGGCTGGGCCAAGTCGACCCATTCTTTTTATCACAATGGTAAAGAAGAAAAAAATTCCTGGATTTCCTGGTGTGTTAAACTGTTTCGAAGGTTTTACTTACTTCCATGACAGCCCAGGGCGTCGTAAGAAAAGCAACAAGAGGCATGCACAGTGTTTTCACCAATGTAAAGTTAAGATGGTAAAACCATTTTGGGGCTTGTTGGCAGCAAAAACATTTGCCACACTCCGTGAGTGTTGTGTAGAATGGGGGGGGGGGGGGGGGCAGAGGTTGTCTGCAGTGGGGTGAGGGTGTTTTTCTATGACGGTGGGAAGACATGGATTTTTTTATCCTATCCCTAATCTGATCTTTTGTAGTGTTACAGCTTACTAGTTCAGAGAAATGGATATTCTGAATGCGTTTAGTCTTCCTTTTTCTCTTTTTTTAAAGTTTATGGCTGTCTACTTTCCTTGAAAAAGCCATCTGGTTGATGTGCGAAAGCTTGGAAGCTTTCATTTATATTCTAAACCAAGAAATTCGGATCACTAGTACTATTTTAATTGTAATTGATGTACAGTTCCTTGTTATTAATTAGTTATACTTTTTGGTAATTGTTAAAGTTTAGTTGATATTTTTAGGCTTACTACATTCAACTTAAAATTTTCAATAATATCCCATTTCATTACTTAATTTTCATTTTCATAAAATACAATAGAAAAACAAAATAATACCAAATGGCACATCACAAGCCGAGCCAAACCTAAATAAGAGAGGCAATTGATTGGCTCGGGCTGAATGTCTGATATTTGAAACGGGCTGGGCCTTGAATGCCAGTGCTTGGGACAGGCTCACCAAATTAGGCCCTTGCAGACCTCTAGAGGAGGGGTGTTTTTGTCTACGTCTGGTGGTGCCCTAGGAAAATCAAATCCTATTTCTAGATGAAATTGACCCAGGAACCGCCGGTATGGTATCCTAGTGCCTTAACTATGTTTTATAAAGATTTGACCACGTGCAAATTGAATAGTTAGAGCAATCTGTTCCTATTTATAATGTAAACTTAGCAGGGGTCGCACTGCCGATTGCCATCTTAGCAATTTTCGTAAAACGAAATCATTTTGGTGATGGAAAAAAACTTTTGCGATTAAATTGGCAAAAACTTTAGAAAAGCCAGTGCAACCCCTGCTTAGTATTAACATAGTTGCTATATATGTATATCCATACTTGACATTTCCTGGGTGCCAGACACTTAGATTTTTGTCCCTGGCAGCAAATATTTTTTATTTCAGACTTTACAATTTCTAGTAAATAATGTAATTTGTGTTGCATAATTTGCAGGTTATCTGTTAAGAAGTTATAAATTTAGGTACTGCAAATACTGGTAGAGTAAAATAATTTAAAAAAAATTGGTACAGCATTTAAAAAAATTTGTGAGAGTATTGTCAGGAGCGGTGCGATTGGAAAAGTACCAAAAATGTAACAGGAAATACGTAACACAAACGGCGCAATAGAGGACCACCAAGAGATGCAAGATTTTTTTTTAAGTTACAAGCATTCTGACATAAAATATGATGCAACGACATCTATATATTTGTGCATGTGGGAGTCTGTGTTGTGAGCAGCATACAGAGCTATTCCATGGCACTTAACCATTTTGCATATCACATTCTCATTTTTTTGTTATTTATTTTTTGTTATTTTGGGACATATATATGAAAAAAAAGGTAAATACTAAAGATGTATTAGGTCTAACTAATGAACCACAGTAATGCTGCAAAACCCAGGGATATGAGTTACTTCGTTTATTTAAAAGCAACTCAAAAGTACTTAAAAATTAGTTACTTTTTTGTAAACTGATAGTTTTTTTTCTTTATCTTTGGACTTCTGAGTTAGTCATCCTGTGAATCGTGGCTTTTCTGCCGGAAATTATGGTTCATGATTAACACGACAGATGGTGGCATATTTTCTATGGATTATATGTCACATTTTTTTTCACAGCCTTGTGTATCATACACCACCGTGGATCTTAGAAAGAAACTTTTTTGTGTGAATTTTGTGGTCTGCAGGTTACACAAATGTAAAAGTACAGTACTTTGAATTAATATGTACAAAATATGACTTTTGCAAATAGTTTTTTAATAAAATCAAAATCTAAAATTTTAATTTTTTTGAGATCAGCAATGGATGAGTGGGAAAACAAAATTATGAAGCAAATTGGAACTTTGTTTTGCAACAAGTGCTTTGGGTTAAAAAAAAAAGGAAATTGACAACAGATGTAGTTATTATTTTTTGGCCCAGCATCATCAACAGACATCATGCATTATTTTTTAAATTTGACTTCGTTCATCTGGCTTCTAGATCTGGAACATACTTGTCAAGTGCTGTATGTATATATATTATATATATATATATATATATATATCTCAATTCTAGTTCAAAATATTCTATACATACCTCAGTAAAATACTGGGGTAGGCATTCAAATTTTAGTATATCGAGTAGTCTACATTTGCATTAGACTTCTACACCCCCACAATCACGGGCCACAGAAATTAGCTCCACTGTTACACTTTGTGCAGTGCATTTGTTAGAATGATATAATTAAGGTGCTGTTATGTGTTTTTTAAACAAAAAGAAAAGCTGTTCTTTTTTCAAATAACAGCATGCCCCCAAAACATCATGTTAAATTGGAGAGCTCTAAAGCAAGCATTGGGGACATTTGCACATCAAAACATTTGGCACACACAGCCTGATGCTTCCTCATGCCTCAGGTTTTTTTCCATTTTATGTATTTTTTTGTATTAGTTCTATTTAAAAAATAAAAATAAAAACAATTTCGAATTGCGTTAGGCCATATTTTTTGACATTCTTTAGCTGCAAAGTAGTTTGTTTTCCCTTTAATAGTAACTGATATCGATTTGTGAACTATCAATTATATCCTCAGGGCGGCACCCTACCTCTGCCAGCCATGAATAACTCCTGGAACAGGTGGAAAGATCTTGAAATAAAATTATTGGTGAATAACATAGTTCAGTAACCTTTTTTTAAATGTGTAGCAGAAGATAAGCAGCAGGCTGATGGCTGAAACCAAACTGTTCTATTATCATTCGGTATTTCCTTTGTGTAAAAGAACTTGCATTTCTGTTTATACAAAAAGGGTAGCTGTTAGTTTCCTTTAACAGCTTTGTGTAATTTACCCGAATTTATTTATAAAACCCATGTTTTCCCATTATTTGTGGCCATATAATAGCACATGTTTCTGCAGATCACACATTTTTGGTGTTTAAATTGGTCAAAATGAAATTTGAAAATTGGTAACTACCCGCAGCGGTGCTGTGGCAACCATCATTTGCTATATAGCACATCAAGTTGTTTTCACTGCATAGGGGTCTTCTGCTGCATGGAACTTCCGGTTACCTACTGATAAGCAGTGTATGGGTAAAACTCGAAGCTCCATGTTATTGCAGCAATTTCCACGAACAACCTTGGCAAGATGGCATAGTGAAGCAGAATTTCGGAAAGCTCAAAACAAAATGTAGCTGAATATACAGCCCACAAAATACGAAGCTTTTGGTGGGAAGCGAGAATCGCCCAGTCAAACTGCGCCACATAATATCGCAAATCAAAAGACTTGAAGATGATCTTTTGCACAGCAAGAATTCCCAAAGCAACCAGAACTTTCAGTATTTCATTACAGTCCCACGTCCTTTCTACAGTCGAAAGGAAATATTTACTGATTTTTAAAAGCATTGATCCTATCTTACTTAAACTTTCGCAAGATCTATTCGTAAAGTAGAGCAGACACGCGTGGCAAAAAGATGAATATATAGATTAATATTAAGCTGGGAGAAACAATCCATTTTCCTGTGATCTTTGGTAGTTGAATGCTCTTTCGCTGCCCTGGTGGCGCAGTGGTCTAAGCAATGGTTTCTGATCATTCGTCCGACTTGGGTCAGAGTTCAAATCCTGATTAGGCATGGATGTTGAGTTTCTTATGGGACTGGCTGGCTCTCTCCCTTCCCTGGAACCAGTGGTCCTAAATTAAGGAAGTGCGACTGCATGTAGCCCATTGATTTGCTCACAGTGGTTGTTAAACCTCCAATCAAAATTAAATTAAAGAAAAAAAAAAAAAAAGCTCTTTCTGCTCAGCTGTAATATGACAGTGTGCGGCTCAGAGGTTTACGCATCCACAGCTGATCGTTTGGCAACCAGCGATTGAATTGCCAATAATTACCTGTGCTGTGAAAACAACTTTACGTGCTATTGCAAATGGTGGTTGCCGAAGCATCGCAGTGGGTAAGTACCGATTTTCTTTCATTTTGCAACCAAATTTAAACTCCAAAAGTGCATGCTCTGCAGAAACATAGTATCATGAGATCACAAATAATGGGAAAACATGAGTTTTATAAAGAAACTAGCAATACCCGGCCACGCGTAGCTTTGGCACATTGTGGTTGCATGGATGAGAAATGAGGAACAAAACAAAGCATACGTTTCATAGAAGTTTAATTTTGCAATACTTGTGGGTACACAATATTTTTTGTTTTTCCATTCTCTGCGTAGATATAAAGGCTATCTGGTTTGCCGACACCGAAACACGCAACATACAGTTGTCCATGTGATAAGCAATCCGCATCGAAATCTAAACCACACAATTCTAAAGATTGACCTTGAGCTTTATTGATTGTGATTGCGAACGCCAATCGAATTGGGAATTGCAATCTTTTAAATTGAAATGGTGTATCGGTCGGGATCATGGGAATTCGAGGGATGAGGACATCTTCACCTTCGAAAGGCCCCGTTAAAATCGTTGCTTCCACTACATGTTTCATCAGTTTTTTAACTGCAAGTCGCGTGCCGTTGCAGAGTTTTGGTTGATTAATATTCCGCAACATGATAATTGGCACACCTATTTTCAATTTTAATATGTGTGGTGGCATCCCTGGCAGATCAAGTGAGTTCAAAAATTCCGTTCGATAACTAACTACTTCATCTGCTTCCACAACTGTATCTATCGACTTGTATGTAATTTCCTTACTTTGAATTCTGGATTGAATAACATTATTAATTTGATAGACATCTTTATTCTTCGCGGCATAGATAGCTCGTTCACTGAGCCAATCGTGATTTTTATAATTAATTTGAATATTGAGAAATACTTTTTCGATCAGTTCTTCTTTCGATGTTACTAAATTACAAAAATTATCAGGAAATGATATTCGTCTTGACGTCTCATCGACTGGCAGTTGTCCGTTCCCAATGTCCAGTAACTGTCGTGAGAATACCTCGGCTGATTGATCGTTCTGCAGCTGGACACGCATATTCGTGGTCAACTGCAATGTACGTACGTGTCGCCACAATGTTGAATATTTCAGGCAAGCATTTATTTCGTCCGCTGGTGTCGATCGAGAAATTACAGGCAATGTTTGCCTAAAATCTCCTGTGAGCAATATCAATGCATTCCCGAATGGTTGAACGTTTCCACGCAAATCTCGCAACGATCGATCAAGAGCTTTAAGCGATTTTTTATGTGCCATCGTGCATTCATCCCAAACAATGAGTTTGCATTTTTGTAATACTTTTCCCATACCGGATGCTTTGGAAATATTGCACGTTGGAGTCACGATGATTCGCATGTTTAATGGAAACTTCAGAGCTGAATGAGCAGTCCTTCCACTTGGTAACAATGTTGCAGCTATTCCAGATGAAGCGAGAGCTAAGGCTATGTCATTTTTTGATCGAACCGTTGCCAGAATCAATCTGATAAGAAATGTTTTCCCAGTTCCTCCTGGCGCATCCAAGATGAAGCCCCCTCCCCAACTCCGTCATTTATCATTTGCATTATGCGATCATAAATGCCCTTCTGTTCTCACGTTAATTTGGGAATGTTTGATTGGACATATGACTGGAGATCACCGGTGTTGTAACTCTGTTCACGGCGCAAATCCACATCAAATGAAGCAGTCGTAGTTCGGTTGGGTGCTGGCATTCCCAATTGACTAAGAACTTTATTTGCAATAGCTAAGCACTTGTCTTCAATATTTATCAATGTTTCGTTGTAAATGTCTTCTGTAAATTCCATGGTCATATTGGCATTTTCTAGGCGTACTCTCTGCAAAATATCCTCAGCCATATGCGATCGATATCTTTCCCATAACTCTGTGGGAGATGAAGGGAAGCAAGCGGTCAATATAATTGCGAATAGTGCTCGAATTTGGTTTGGATGTGCAGTGTTGCACGCGTCACTAATACATATATCCCACTGTTGGTCGTTTTCTAATAAATTAAGAGCTTGACACGCACTGCGGAAAGTGGCATATGTGACACCGTCAACAATTTTCAATTGCTGAAAAGATCTAGGACCAGGCACATTTACCAACAGCATGCGAAGGAAAAAACATTCATCTTGATTAGGATGCACTGCATAAAATCTACCAATTGTATTTTCTCTGAAAATGCCAGGTTGACCGTCGACTGGCTCCCCTCGTCTGCGTCGTACAAATGCTTTTTTAGTTACATTCCACGTGTAATAAGAATGCACTTCTGTGTACATCAGTGTTCTAGCGAAAGCGTCTTCCTGACATAAGGTGAAGAAAGCAGTCAGAGTTGTATCAGGTGGGTTTAGGGCTCGTTGTTGCACATTTGCATCTGTGAATTAAACACGCTGTCCATTCTCTAAATGTACTGCTAAGTGAACCACAGCTGGATTGCGTTCATGCATGGGAAATGAAAAAATTCGCCATACAGCCTTATGTATCTTCCAGCCTGGTATTGTTATGTATCTTCCAGGCTGCTTATGTATCTTACAGCCTGGTATTGTGCAATTTCATCGATAACTCGTACTGCATTTCTGTCACTATTTTCTGGTTGCACACCAAAAACTGCCATATCGCTGCCTTTATTCACATACTTAGAGATGTATTTAAACGATTTGACCGAATTGCAATATTCTACGTTTATGTGCGCTTTGTATGTTTTCGACAACAGAGGCGAATATGGGACCACCCAAAGGTTGTCTACATCAATATCACCATTTCGCATGTGTATAGTTGCCGAATTCCCGCCATCTTCAGTGGATCGTCTCCTATACTGAGGATATCCATCGTCTCCTGTTACTGTGTTGGCTACGAATGCTCGAGGATATTGCTTAGAACATTTCCCGTCTACCATGCATGGTGAATTCGGATTTAGTGTACCGCATGGTCCATGTATCATGTTTTTGACAACAACTGCATGCAAATCCTTATCTACGTCGGCCCGTGGAATCTCAGCGCATATCACATCGTCGATTTCGTCTGAAGTTATTTTATCGTATAACCAGATTAATATATGCGCATGTGGCAATCCTCTCTTTTGCCATTCTACTTAATACATCCAGCAGCGCACAGAAAAAAACACTTCATGTTTCACATTGAAATCCATCAGCGACTTAAGCTTTTGTCTGAAAACACGTGCTGTAATGTCATGCCTATCCATGGGTGATTGCCCAGGAAGTAACAGCTGCTGTATCTTGTCCCAAGCTGGATTGCACGTGAAGGTGATAAATAAGTCTGGACGCCCGTAATGACGAACATATGCCATTGAATCTGGAGCATATTCCTGCATGTGACGTGGACTGCCTATGTATGAAGATGGCAAAATAGTAAGCTTTCCAACGTTGGTTGTATTACCGTCATTCACAACTGCATCTCGCAAATGAATGTATTCTTTGGAGCGGAGTTTGGTCTGATTCAAACGAAGAAATAGCAAACGTTCCGTTTCAATTTTTGCATACATATCCACAATGTACTGGTGAAACAACTGACGGCATTTCAAAATATGATTGTCCTCGTTCCTCCGAATCATTAAGCGGTAGGCGTAAAAGTTCATTGCGCTGCACTTTTTATTAATTTCTGCACCATTCACTGGGTTTATCATCTTCACATTGAAATGATATCCATCGGCACCATCCCAGAAGATAACTGGATATTGCAAAGCATCGCAGCAACGGTGAGTTTCTGCGACGTTTATCAATTGATCGTTTCTTCGATGGAGAACAATATCTCTAGGTTGGAACTGATCTCCGACTATGACAATTGCTACTTCGTCTATAGTTGGAGCATTATATCTTCGGATATGTTCTCCAGCGGGCGTTTTGTCGGTGTGAATGACAATCTTGTGGGTATCTGATGGCATCATATCCATTGCCGTTTTGAACAAACGCACCAAATTGTTCTTTTCGTGAAGGAGCTCCTGTAGTTGCGAAATGATGGATCTTCTTAGCGAGGTATGTATTCCACAACGTGCATCGACTTCATCTCTATCATCACCGATGAAGTACATTTGAAGGAATTTATGGTCACTATCTCGGAACGGGAGCAGGGAGCCAGCTTTGTGATATATTTGTCCTTTGATTTTAAAAGTTGGCATGAATTGAGAAGTCACAATTTCCGCACCAAATGACGTCATTTGGAAGCAAGAGTTATATTTCCTGATGTTCGATAGGAAATGCTTCGCTTCAGCGGTAGATCCAGCAAGTAGAGTTTTCAACGGCTCTGGTGGTGCTTCAAGTTGAGGCAATTTAACTTTTCCGCCAGCGAAACACATCCCATTCGTTTCATTGTTGAACTTTAGAGCCTGGCAGTAGGTACAGACATGACTCATCTGGCCAATGACAACATGCGGAGTTGAACTATAATCAACAGCTGGATTGTACCAGAATGCAAGACGATTTTATTGCAGAATCAGATCTGCTGTTCTTTGGGTACGTGTTTCAGCTATCCTCGACGCCTCGCGTTCATTCCGTTGAGAACGAACCAAATCTGTTGCTGCAGAACGCGACTGCCGTGCTCGCAATCGTGCATCCTCATGCCTGGCTGCTCGTCTTTCTGCTGGTTCCGTGTTACGCATCTGGATGGTGCTTAGTCTGTTCCTCTCTCGTACGTATGCCCGCTCTTCCTCAGTCATATTGGAAAGCCGTCTTCTCGATCCTTCTGTGTGGCGAGTGCGACGACCCAAATTCGTTTTTTTGCAAGGCATTATTTCGGTTTTCACTGGAACAGAAGGAAGGGATAAGATTATAACCTCTTATGGCTCTCACAGCTCTAGGTTGAAAACCATGAGAGATAAGAAACAAAACATAACCTCTACTTACGATTTGGCGAACGGCGCAGCTCAATCACGACACGATCACCTAGTATGGAGAGTGTTCCCCTCGCTTCTGGCAGATGGCGCGTTTGCTGGTACACAGCTGACCGTTGAAAAAGCCTTCGACCATATGTACTGATAGACTGCGCATGGCATCAAAATTTCTGGCTCCAACATCGCAAGCCACGAAATCACGTGACTTCGGGCAAAGAGATGGTTAACTCGTGCTGTGCTCATCATGAATTTTAGGAGTTTCTTTTTTAGAATTCCATTACGACTTTTCATTCGTGAATACATTTATTACGCTCTGATGCAGCTATTGCCAGTGCGCAGTCCATTAGTATATATGGTCGAAGGAAAAAGCTGTTTTCTCGCGATCGCGGGTATGTTACTGACGCGAAAGATAGATAAAAACAATCTTTGAAGCGGGTTGTATATCGTGTCAAAATTTGAGCTCAATCGGTGCAGAACGTTTTGAGTTTTTGAAGCGTACACAAACCAACTTAACATTTATATATATATAGATTCCGATAAGTTATATGGAGCCGCTAAAGGAAGCTAGCACTAAAAAATGTTATGACAGCATTGAAATTTTTTTCTAAGTGCATAGCATAAAATTTACAGCCGTCCCAGTGACGCAGTAGGCTTAGTGCTATCTTCTGACCATTTGTCCACAATGGGTGCAAGTTCAAATCCCGGTATGGCATGGATGTTGTGTTTATTTTACAGTACTGGCTTCCTTTCCTGGAACCAGTGGCCCGAAATTATGTAGCTCATAGCCCATTAAGTTGCTCATGGAAAAGTTGCTCACATTTACTACTTATTCAACTTTCTCATGGTAGTTGTTAAACCTCCAAACAAACAAAATTCTTATGAAGCATGCATGCAAGAACTGATACATGAAATTACATGTTACATTGAGATTCAGAAGTCCAGCCAAAAACTGCTACCTAATTTCTGGATGAGAAGAAAGTTATAGTTTTACATAAATAAACAACTCGCCAACAGGACCAGTAAAATAAGTAGTTTAGTGGTCCTGTGCAGTATTTATTTACTAATGCCAACAACAGATCATTAGCAAATCCAAAGTTCAAACCTCTGATAGCCTGCATATATATGCATATGTAACTGAATATGTATAAATTTCTTTCTATCAAAAAGTGTCAAAATTATTTAAAATAATCAATTTTTGTGTCAAAATTATTGTAAATGGTGCTTTAAAATAAGTTCCATGGTGGAAGCTTTATTTTTAAAGCCCCATTTACAATAGATATTTCTCTCTTTCTTGTGAGATGTATCTAATGCATAAAAAGCTAAGATAAAGAACACTAAGAAAAATACCTTGTAGGATATTTTTGTCAACTTTTAACAGCTTTTTAATTCTTATGTTTAAGATTCTTGTTTTAATCCATTTCAGAAGAAACTTGTACTCTCACCCAACACTCATGCTCAGCATTGATAAAAAAATAATAGACGGAATTTCAAGTTCTGAAAGGGAATTTGCTATGCTGCTGCCAACTTGGAATTCATTTAGAGGTGAGGCTTCAACTTAGTTTTGAATTGTAGTTTTGTGTGCATGGCTAGTTTAGTGCTCATTTTATTATAGAATGAATAGTTCATTGCCAACTTCATATGAAATTGTTTTCGGAACTTTTGTTTAAATAAAATATGTTCAAGGTCGTTTGGAAAATTAAGTCTAAAAAAATCTGGTATCCTTCTTGCAAAATTGCAAAAACTAAAACTAAAATAGCTCTGACGTTTAAAAAAAAGCGAAGATCATTCAGCATTTTTTCAAAAAACGGTATCTCTTGTTCCTGTAGAGAAAGCCAAGAGGAGCAAAGGTTTTGGTGTGGAAATAAAATTCCATTATAATGTAAACACTAAGTTGGCTTCAAACTTGTGTAGTGAGCAAACAGCATTTTCATCTAGGTTGGCAATCAGATTGCAGAAATATATGCTCTATGCACACTGATGTGTACATCAGTTGTGGAACCGGTACTAAAATTTCTCGTAGTTTTATACAGTGAAGCTGCTAGCAAATTTATTTTGCAAGTAATGTGTGTGTGTGTGTGTGTGTGTGAGGGGGGGGGGGGGCTTGAGTTTTAAAAATGTTCTAAAATTCAATTTAGTGAACAGGTTTGTTTTCTGTGTTCAAGTTCTGCCCATTTTATTTTTATTTCTTATACTCAAAATTGGTAATAGATTTTACTAATGAAAACATTTTACAGTGTGTTCAGAAAAGTTATTATATCTGATGATCTGATGAGTCTGAAAAACATTTTGTGCTTCAAGGCCGCTCCCCCCTCCCAAAAAATTCTTTAAAATCTTATCTGTGAAATTCTCTTAGGTAATATTGTTGTATTTTATATAGGTTTGAAGTCTTAGAAATGTACGTCATCTATGTTTTCCAACAGTGCTGTTATACAAAGATATTAAATTACTTAAATTGAGAATGGTCTCAATGAAATTGACTGAAGATTTCAATGAATATTAATAAGACTAACTCTGTAACTGTGCAGTGAAAATCTTTAATAAAGGCTGGCTTTATAGTATTAAAAATTTTCACATGTTTAAAATAGTTTGAAAATCAGCTGTTTGATAGTATCGACAAAGCTTGTTCTGTATTGTCAGTGTGTGTGCGGGGGGGGGGGGCGAGACATTCCACGTTGGGATTTTTCTGCACAGCAATATTTTGTAATATTACAAATACCGTGCAACTTTTTCACTAACAAGAGCTTTAATTGTGTTAAATATACTCTCAGTAGACAAAACATTAGAGATAAAGGTGATTGGCAGTTGACGTAGGCATCAATCACGCGAAGTGGAGCGGTTCCAAACCAAACACAGGCAATAAATAGGTGGTCAGCGGGGCTTCTCAACAGTGCGTTGGAATTCATGAACGTGGGTAAATGCGCAGGTCTAAGCGCTGGCTTATGTTCATTCGTCGTGAAGGGTCCGGGTTCAAATCCCGGTGAGGCATGGATGTTGTGTTTGTCTTACGGCACTGGCTCTCTACCTTCCCTAGAACCAGTGACCCTAAATTAGGGACGGGCGACTGCTTATAGCCCATTGAGTTGCTCACGGTGGTCGTTAAACTTTCAATAAAAAAGAATAACGTGGGTAAATGAGGTGATGTTTGGCTCATACATACTGACCGCTTAATGATTTAAAAGCAAATCACATCCAGGTTAAATATCGAAGGCCCAAGCATCCTCCGCAAGCAAATGATACGGCGCATGCCCTGGGCTACAGCAGGAAGGCCAAGCAATGGTCTAAAACAGGAACTCCAGCTAAAGAAACACAAGGGCCTTAGATGTGCGGTACTAGCAATGAGCTTTTATTGTGATGGAAGCTGTCTAGATGTCAATCCTAATGATCGACAAAAATGTAAATTCCTAAACTGGAAAATAATAGTCGGCAGTGAAATGTGTAAGAGCTGCCCCGGTGGTGCAGTGGTCTAAGCGATGGCCTCTGATCATTCGTCCAAAAGGGGTCCGGGTTCGAATCCCGGTGAGGCATGGATGTTGTGTTTATCTTAAGGCACTGGTTCTCTCCCTTTCCTGGAACCAGTGACCCTAAATTATTGACGGACGACTGTTTATAGCCCATTGAGTTGCTCATGATGGTCGTTAAACATCCAATAAAAAAAAAAAAAAAAGGTATAAAATGCAATCTGCGTTTTTATTTAAATAAGCACAGTAATTATTTTGTTGAATTTCATACATCATAAGACTGGTAATTTACAATTCATGTTATTTGCTCAAACAATGATTACTGATTGAATTTTATGACAATATAAGTGATTTATTGATTGCTTTGCATTGGAAAATATCGTCAATGCATACATACCTTAATAATAAAATGATATTAAAAACATGTTGTAAAAATATTTTCATGAAAAACGACGTTAATTTTCTATTACAGTATATTGGATGGAGACCCTAGTCGTGCAAAGTGCCAAATTTGTCACCAACCTATATTTCATAATCTATCGACTCAATAATGATTTTCAGAATTTCATGTGATTTGTGTAAGCATTATACTGTATATACACATTTTGGTTAAAAAAATGGAGGGGGGACTAAAGTATGCAATATAGGGTTAAAAACCTTTTAACAGATGCTCTGTGGATCATATGACAAAAATCATGGTATTTAGTGCAAATTACGGAACTTTTAAAAAAACAAATGTGAGTGCCAGTTTTCTAAGCACCTGTTATTTGTCAAGCCCTGGGACCTAGAGAGGGGATTATTTTAGGTGAAATTTCCAAGAAAATTTTCAACGATGACTGCAAAGTAATCTGGAAAAAGTGTTCCTTGCACACTGGAAGGTCAGGTTTAACTCACTGGGTCTTTGTGGGGCCGTGATGACATTGTACTTGTGTAATAGTGAATTCAATTCTATGTTTTAGAATTTTTATTTTGAAATGTTAAAAAATACACCGCCTGGACCATTCTGACCATATCGTCTGACTGTGTTGGGAGCAGTGAACACATGACTGCACTGCCACACGGCAGAGTGGCTCCGGGCGGACCAGGGGGACCACTGGTAGAGAGGATCGACGGATCATGCGCCATGCACAAATAAATTCCACGGGGACCCGGTCCGCTATATAGCCAAATGTAGCTGCTCCTGTGTGCCCCCCTTACACATACACACATACATTTCTTGAAATAATTTCTGGTGGTATCGGCAATTTTGGGATGGTTTTGGCAAGCAGTGCACCTCATAATAGTCTTGTCATAATTTGACTTTAGCCAATTAAATGTTTTTATCCAAGATTCCTGAACTGTCCAACGGTGTTTTTTTGCTTACAATTTATCATAGTCCGCTTGCGTAAGTTTCAATTCTGCCAACGACACAGATTCAGATTCTCAAATTACATCACTCAACAATGCAGAAGACGAATTTGTAACAACCGCTGACAGATCGGAAATTCCACATAATAGCTTACTATGAGATATGTTCTCATTGCTGGATTCCCCCCCCCCCCGAAAAAAAAATCATATCCATTTCTAAATACAACTTATATCCGCAGCTAACACAAACTACTGTTCTCTCAGACAAACTAGGTAAGTTATCGGTGTCGGTAATTTTCGGTCTTCTCCCGGCTAAATGTACAGGCTCATTCTTAAATCTTAAACGAAACTTAGGCTTTGTTTCAGTAGTACCGCTGTCCTTTGTGTGTGTGTGGAAGGGGGCTTCCATTATTTCTCCTCCCTCACTCGCGCAAGTTGTATCATAGACCCCACCCCACCCGGTGCTGTGCAATAAATATTCTGTTGTCACTTCCTCCTCATAAAGCACGGCTTTTTTGCCCATCAGTCTGCGTCCTCCAGTTTCAGGACAGTTTACGCATTTTGCCACTAAACACGGGAGGCTAGTTTCAACCCAGGCATGCATCCCATCGTTAACTGTAAACGACATCTGGAGCAAAACTACGTATGGCCCCAATTTCTGGATGTAGAGCATAATATAATTGAAGCGCTTCCTCCCGTAATAATAAAACAAATTCTGGTGATTTTTGCAGTAAAATGAAAAACGCGCGACGACAGTCTTTTCTTTTTTCTTTCTAGAGTAGAAAATTCTCCATTCCAAACTTTTTTGTTTCTTTAAACCTAATTGCCCGACCGGGCTACTAGATTTCATTTTTACTTACCAAGGCCAATAATTTACATGCCTCGGGCATCTCTGGCATGGTATTTTTCAAGCCCTGCTAGTATATGGATCATTGACGTGCAAGCGGTGTGTGGATGAGATCCTACCACCCCATGTGCTCCCATTCCTGGCGGGGATTCCAGGTCAGACTGCGTGCCGCAGATCCCTCTGTAATTGTCCTGCAGCTCTGTTTTTGCCATTTGTATCCATCTGTATCATTAAGTCCATAAAATTTCAGTTCAATCCGATGTTTTCTTCTATGTGCACAAATTTCATTGTCCGTGAGTGTAGTTGCAAGGGTATTGTATTCCTGAGATTTTCATATTTTTTTCTTTCTTTAGTATATAATTGGGCATAAACATTTAAATATTTGTTAATTGACCTTGATAAACAAATCAATTTTGTTATCAAGTGTGCAGCTCTGATTGCAATGCTTATACATTTGCTAATGTTTTATGTGCTATATTTCCTAGATGTAAGCATTTAGATATAAAAAATATATATATCCTAAACTTGATACTTTTTTTTGTATAGGTGCCTTTTCAACATCAACCCTGAGTATGGAATCAAAATTGAGAGATAAAATGACCCATACAGTCCAAACATTCTTTTGTTAATGAATGACTGACTTTGAGTGGACACAACAATATTGTTAAATGAGCACTAAAACAAATATTTCAACTATGTACCACAATTTCTTTACCACTTATTTAATAAAAACATTCTTTGTAAAAGATAGTCTATTTCATGTTTAATATCTAGTCTGCTTAGTTACTGATGTTATACGACTTCTCTAAAAGAGAAACTATTTTGAATCTGTAGTCTACATCTTTATTGTGGGAATAAAAACATACCTTTGACAGCAATAAAAAGCAATTATCTTTCCTGATTTCTTGCGCCTTTCAGCATTGTCACCTTTTTAAAATTGTAACCAATTAATATAAAAGTAATTTTTAATGCATAATCCTTTGAACAAGCTGTACTGATGACAGGTTGAAATTCTGGAATTCTAATGCGCCTCATGGTTATAATGGTTTGGATGGTAATCACAAACTTTATGATTTGGTGATGAAAATTCAAAAGTATTTCTCAGTAAAGAGCCATTTTATTTATTTTTTTAATAAAGTAGCCCTTTTATTGCTCTTTATGAATGACAGTATATAAATAAGAAAACACAGCTAAAAATGTTATTTTGTAAAGAGGGAAACCATTGGGACAATTTCTTAAAAAATTTTCTTTAACTTTATGTGGCAGTAAAATATGTATGAGGCTCTTATAGCCATGCCTATGTGGCTTTCTTGAAAAGCTCTTTATCTTTGAAACATTCTGAAAGGTAAGTTGTTTCAAGGTCTGGAGAATAGAAAGGATGAAGTCTTTATTACCATAAAGCAGCCTGTGTTATGTTGTCGAGGGCCAACAATTCCCTATCATTCCTGTGTTATTTTGTGAAGAGGGAAACCATGTTCAGGCTGCCAAATTGTAATGCAATACTGACAAGATATGTCTATTATCTTGTGTTATTGCATCATGCTGTGACTGTGGTCTATGTAGCAAGTTAGATACTTCTAACATTTCAGATGTAATCAATGATCATCCTTTGGCAGCTTAATATTCGTTTGTGCTTTCCCTCCATGTTGTCTGAAAATCTGAGCATCAGCTGCTTTTTCAACCTTTGTATTTTTCCACACCTCGCCACACTGACTGCAGTTCTTCTCAGAGAACACATTTTTATTGCTTTTATATCACACATATCCTACTTATAAGACCACTTTCACTGAATCATGTTCAGAACTGACTGATGATGCTGAATTTGCCAGCACACAAAACAAGTAAGCTTATAAGTAGCATATGTTTAATATAAGCACAATAAAACAAGTGTGCATTCAATGTTATACATTATCATTAAAGTTTTTTGTGAGCACACTGTTTACTTCACCTGTTTCACAAGTGTTTGTATTAAAATAATAAAAGCAAGTTTTACTATTCATTCAGCTGAAGATGCGTTCTACCCTTATTATGTGGAACAAGATCACAGGATTATTAACCTAGCTATCAGACATGACTGTTTTTTACTGTTCAATATGCAATATCACGTAAGAAAACTTAGAAATTATGTCACCCTGGAGTGAGATGTAATATTCAAGTTTTCTGATGTGATATTACATATTGAACAGTAAAAATCACACGATCCAGGCATATCTGATTGCTAGGTTAATAATCTTAAAACTAAGTTTTACGGTTTGACTGTTTCTTCTCTCTGTAAATAACAGTACAAAACTGTAAAAATAACGGTTCCTGACTGTTCCTTCCCATAAAAAATACGGTGCAACACTGTAATAATTACGGTTCCTGACAGTTCCTTCACAGTTGTTTCCGTAAATAATACAGTACAGAACTCTAAAAATTACTGTTCCTGACTGTTCCTTCACAGTGGTTTTCCGTAAATAATACGGTACAAAACTGTCAAAATAACGGTTCCTGACTGTTCTTTCGCAGTTGTTTTCCATAATTAATACAGTACAAAACTGTTTTTTTTTACAGTCAAAGGTTGGCAACCTTGTTAACCTTTCAAAACTGTGAAATTAACGGTCAATTTTTTTAATTTTTTTAATTTTTTTACAGTGTGGTGGGGTGGTTTTATGCCTCCGTTTTACAATCCATGAAGGGTTTCACCAATCTGTATCTAACAACCTCGTTTGTGTTCCACAGTTTGTACGTTCAGAAGCAACGCCATGTTTCTTTGGATAGAGAGCTGTCGTTTTCGGTACAGCTCCTTGAGTTACACTTAATCTTTCTTCCGTTCTAGTTACTGAAGCTCCTGCTTGATGCGCACAAACGACCGGGCACTTTTTGAGGACAGCGAGATCTAGCATAGTTGGCTATTATACCAAAACAGCTGTTTCTATTTTTGAAAGTACGGGAGGGTAGATAACGAAAACAATGAGTGACTCATTGGGCTCTAAGCAGTCAATCGCCCGTGCTCAATTTAGAGCCACTGGTTCCAGAGAAGAGAGAGAGAGTGTGAGAGAAAGCCAATGATGTAAGACATAGACAGCATCCATGCTTCACTGGGCATGGATATGGAAGAATCTCGGAGGTATGATCAGAATCCGTCGCTCCGACGACTGTGCCACAGGGTTCCCGAACAGCTGCTTCAAATATGACTGTTGCAATGCTGCTTTATAACACACATCCTGCTGCACCCTTTAATATAACTCATATTAGGGGATACGTCGTCCGTGTGACTTGTATAATATGAACTGGGTGTAGTCCAGTCGCAGTGCCTCTCTTAGTGTATTTTACAAAGATTCGATTTTAGAAGTCTCAGACGTGCACGAACAATTTAGTTTGTTTTAACGGTGCCTTTGTCTTCATAATTGTACGAACCCCCAATGGTTTCTCCTGTACGTGCGGATATTAAGACACTTAAATATCAGCTTTGTTGACAATTTACATTTACCTTGTAATAAGTCGTTTTATATAGAGAAGCACTAACAAGGAGGAAGTCAACCGCACTGCACAAAAAGTCCCAAAAAAGCCAATACGTGCTTTGTTGGATGGAGACCAGAAGTTTTGTTTTTATCAATAACTAAATGTGTGCCCAGCACCAGTCGGGGAATTTCAATGTGTGACTAGGCCACGAAGAACCCAAGCAGTCGGGACTTATGACGCGAGCAGTACGGGAGTCCTAGAAAAACGGTCTCACACTGTCCATTTTTGAGAAAAGTGTGAAGTAAGGGAGGAAACTTATCTTATTGTCATTCAATGTACCCGCGGCGAATGACAGGTTGCCAACGGCGAGGTAGGTCCTGTACGACCCGTGTTACACAATCTTTGTTAATTTGTCGTATTACTTGGGTCAGGTCCAATAACAATTGGTCAAACGACTCGTAGCTAAAACCACGGAGCCGATTTTTTTACTTTCCGGAAAAGATCAAAGTACAGTAGTCTCATATCAGGGCTGTATGTTAGGTGTAATGAAGTTCCCTCGTCATATTCCGACCAAAGTCCCCGTACCGACGTTGCACCATGACACGACGCGTTATCTTGCAGCAAGATCGCACCATCTTCCAACAAGTTGGCTCGATTTTGACGAGTTTTCGGCCTCAACTTTGTCCCCAAAAAGTCACGAAAATATTGTGCATTGGCATTTTGCGCTACCGACATTCTATTAGAAACGAAAACACCCTGATCGTGTCTTTCGCAAAAATCATCATTTGTTTTCCTTTGGATTGTTGTCGAAGACACTTTGAGGAGCGTGTTAAACTTGTATGTCTCCATTCCGGTGATTCTGACTTCAGTCCACACTAAAAAACACTGGTCCATGTCTCATCATATGCGACAATTCTCTTCAGGACCGTGCCGCCTCCCCTTTCGAACCTGGGGAGTTGATCCTGAGAGATTCTCATTCTGGCTGCCTTCTGCTCGGTATTGAGTTGATGGGGCAGCCAGCGTGCGGCGATTTTTCCTTTTCCCACTTAGACGGTCAAAATCCCGTGAACAGATATGGTGAACAAATTTTCCTGATGAGCAATCTCCTCAACTGTCAAACGGCGATTCTCTTCGAGAAGCGTTGCGACAATGGTGACAGATGTTTTGTTTGTCGCCGTATGAGGACGACCCGAGCGATTATCAACATGTAGGCTACTTCGGCCCTCCGGATATCGAGATGCGCAGCGAGAAACTGTGCTTCGACCAAGAGTTCCTACCTCACAAACTTCTTGCGAAACATTGTGGATATGTGTCAGGGTTTTTGCCCGCAGATATTCTATTTTCTATTTTCACGTAGGATATCTGGTCCAACGCATGACTCGACCTGAGCAGCCGCAAGCTTCCATTTCCAATCACTCCAGGTCAACAAACAGATGGCGCGTCATTCTGACACTATTTCGTTGCTGAGAATCTGACCTTCACATGAAGCAATCATTTTTCTGATTAAGTCATCCATTTCCATATTAGAATAACATGTGCATAACTTTTGTTTTGACTCTCGCATGAAGTGCATTTGTACCTTGGTGAATTAATTTGTTAGTCTCAGATAAGTGAATGAGGCACGCGAAGAAGCTTCACATGCCTCAGAGCGATCTACGAAAGATATTTTGCACGTAAACATGGTAGCGTTTCCGTTATTTTGTTCAAAGAAGAAAGGAAAGAGGGCCGTTGATAAAGAAACCACAATTCTATAGTGAAACACATCTGCAACTACTGCAGTTTGAAACCGAATTGCAAGAACTGTTTATAAAAAAATTAGTGAGTGCAAAGAATTTACGAAAACTAATGAGCAGCTGCTTTTTGTACCTCAGAGCTGCTCCATATTTCAAGTACGCTGTTTGACATAATAATGCTGCAGCAGAAAATATGTATCGGAGCGCTATGCAAAGTGGTCGGGATGTGTGGATTGTCCGATTATATAAATGCAGCGTGAGTACTGACTCGTGACGTATTCTCATCTGGAGAGAACCAAGATCCAGCAAATGTCGCAATGACCTCAGACAAAGTGATTACTCGGGTTGCCGGTCTAAGCGAGCGCACAGACCCGCACCTCCTTTGGATTTGCTCTGCTACTACTCAGAAAGACCGAGTCTGGATCCTTGCTCCAATACATCGGGCTCTTTCGGTGAGCCTAAGGTCCAAGCTTTATTCTAACGGCCGATAATACCCAACTTCATCAACCTCATTTTATTAACGATATTGTTGTAGAGGAAGATATTGGCCGAATGTAGAGTCCACACAATTTCCCTTATCGCAATTCTGTCGAACATATATGGGATATTCTAAGAAAATTCATTGGAGCGTGCCTGACCCATGCCAAAGCACCTCAAGAACTACCAACATCACTTGTTTGGCAGTGTTCAGTAATCCTACAAGACTTCATCAGTTTCGTCATAAGCAGTACAAGGAGTCATTGTTTCTTTTGCATGGATCACAGAGGTGATCGAATTTCATGTTAAAGTACCACCTGTCTCAACAAAAGACTTTAAATATTGTTCCATGTAAATTAACAGATTTTGATATTCACACGTGCAAATCGTAAGATTAGGATTTCCTTCTGCTTGAGTTAGAAAAGTAATATAAAAATAAATATGTATGGCAATTCATAACTTATCCTCTATATTTGACATATGTAGTTGCTTAAACCGCATCAAACGTCGCTGTATTGAGAACTACGGCTCTCACGTTCGGTTACTTGATAAACATACTTAGCCCTTAGGGGTTAAGGAAGTGCTACTGATTATGGCCTTCTGCGTCTTTCTCCTCTATCCTCTCATTTCATTCACCTTATTGCGGCTTTCCACTCTTTGAGGTTTCGTAAAAAACGATCTACAGTCCCCATTGCTTGAATTACTTTTTCTTTGATTTGTCTCTTTGAATTTAATTTAGGATTTGCTTGCACAAGTGTCATAGTATTTATGGATTTGTGCGAACGTTTCCGTGCGCAAAAAGTAAAGAAAACTACAAGCTAAATTTCAACTAAATGATTCTTTCCAAATTTGTAACAAAAGTCAGTATCTATCAGTGTAGTTATTCTTCACAAGGTACACGTGTGTGATTTGGGTCGTCCCTCCTTTGCCGATGACCTTATGCATGCGCACGTAATGCGCAGTGGCAAATTCACCCATGACGCCAATAATCTACCAAGCAAAATAAAAAAAAAAAACATTGTGTTACTGAAATAAAAATCCTGTCGCATTTTTATGAGTTTCAGGCACAAATTCTACCATACAATAGTGTGTAAAACTCAGAGATAAAGGGAAAGATTTAAACAACGGCGCAAATAGCAACTGTACCGAAACACACTTTTGATTAAGGACCGTGTCTGGGAATAGCGCAAACAATGCATGCGTAATAATGGACGTGGTTTGCGTGCTTTCTGGCCACATAGCGCTCACGCGGTTCAACATCATCAATTAGGGGAAACAAACGGACGGCGTGCATAAGTGTAACATAGGTTCGATGAAATTTGTTGTGTGTTAGGGACGACAAAATGGCCCATCGGCCACCTTATTGGCACAGTCGTCTTAACTCTGGCTCATGAGCATTCGTCCGAAATCGGTCGGTGTTCCAATCGCGGTTAGGCATGGATGTTGTGTTCCTCTTACGTCACTGGCCTTTCTCCTTTCCCAGGAACCAAAGACCCCAAATTAGTGTCGGCGTCGCTTACGGCACAAGGATTTGCTCATGATTGTCGTTAAACTACCAATCAAAAACATATAGCCAGTCGAGTACACCTTGATTATTTCCCTCGTGCTCAAATAATTGAGAGGTTCAAAATCAGAGAAAACCTGGTGAGTGGGTTCCAAGACTTTGGTATCGCACATAGCATGGTATTGCATGCTTAGTCGTTTTTCAGAATTATTATCCTGGGTGACAGACTGTGGTATTAATCTACAAAACGCCATTCCAGTGAGGACTCTTATTTGCCCTCACAGGCCGGAAGGGATTGACATTAATCATCAAGTAACATTGCAAAAAAACTGAAAATGGGCACAGGTTGAATAGTATCGAGGTTCATAGTGACCAGGTAAGTACAAAAATGTGGATGGTTTGTTTGATGACCAGTACGATGTGTTTCATTAATACCTGTTTTTCGGAGATACCGTTTATATCAGTCCAGAGAACATAAGGACTGCAAAGCTGTACAGCGAGGTACAGCCAAAATAATTTGTCAGAGCTGATTTAATCTCTCTATGGGTTATGGAACCTCAGGTAAAGTGGCCTGTGGTAGGCACACTTAATCTTTTGCCATGTTCGTCTGATTCCAGGTGCAATTGGCCTAGAATTCTTGTGAATGGACGAAAGGGCGACACCGCATCGTTCGGTGTCTGTTCATGAGATGATAGAAAGTGAAGGCATTGAGTGAATGGATTGGAAGACATTCAAATAGCAACTGTACTATAAGTGGATAAACCAACTGTACCAAACTTGAATCCAATAAAACACTGGTGGTCAGTTCTGGCGAGATACGTTTCTTCACGTTAACACACACAGTGGAAAATGTCCATCCACTGCAACTGCTGTGCCACCTTTAATTTTTTTCTTGAAAGTTTCAGAGGATAAAATTGTTGTTTGCCATACGATCATGATCAGGAGGGGAAATATGACCGGTGGCGCATTATATTTTTACTGTTTATCTTTAAACCTTGCTATTACCCATTAAGTGTAAGTAAAATTCTTCATAAATACAGTTTTATAAAAACGATGAACAAAGAATAGAAATATTAAAAAAAAAAAAAAGAGGGCGGACTCAGGAATTTGTCACTTCTTTTGCTGTGTCAGTTTCAAATAATTTAAGTTTGACATGCCTTCTCCGATTTTGTTTTTAGTTACTATGACTTAAATATCCACTCTGTGAGAAAATGTTAAAGAAGCACTCACTTTCATTTAAGAAAACCTACGTACTCTGAGAGGTAGCATTGTTTTTAGTAATTGAAGAATTCCTCCTAATGCATATACATAACTGTACGGGCACATTATGTTCATATAGAACTGTAATGGGGTCGTCAAATGAAATTCCTTGGTAGTCATTTTTAAAAAACATGTTTGCATGTTCTTTTTCCTTTAATTACCTTTCTTTTGCATTTTTAGGAAAGTGTGGTTGGGGGTGTGAAAGACGCTGGTTATAATTTCGCTCTGCGTTGTTTGCTGGTTATAATTTCGCTCTGCGTTGTTTGCTGTTTTATTTTAATATATTTTTTTAATTTTTTGCCTTAGCTAAACAAGCTATTTTGTGGTGTTCTTTATGGTCTTGATATTGTTTAAATACACGTTCGAGTTAAGCGTTAGAAGCCCAAACATATGTTATCTTTGTAATAATAATGAATCACTTGAATTGCAGCGAAATTTCAAATATAGACATTTCCATTATTCGATGTTTACTATTACAAATCATTAAATGTATACACTGAGTGGCCACTTTATTATGACCACCTCCTCAGTATTAAAGGCATAGGGCCACCTTTTGCCTTTACTACTGCGTCGATACTTCGTGGCATGTACTCCACATGATTTTGATAGGTGGTTTGAAGAATCTGAGACCATGTTTGATGAATAGCACTTTCCAGGAATGTTGGATTGCAGGATTGTGGATCCAGCTCTCTTATGGCTCGTTCAACTTCATCCCACAGATTCTCAATGGGACTGAGATTTGGAGATTGTGGGGGCCACCTAACCAAGTAAACTCACCATCATTTTCCTGAAACCAATCCTGTACAATAGGAGCACTATGGCAGGACGCATTATCTTGTTGAAAGTAGCCATCGCCATTGGGATAAACCATCCACATGAGAGGATGCACTTGGTCCGCAATGATGTTTAGATATGATGTGCCAGTCAGTCGTTGATCAACACGAATTAAAGGGCCCAAAGCATGCCAGGAAAACATTCCCCAAACCATAACGTTGCCTCCACCAGTTTGAAGGTTTGTAGCAATGCATTTGGGGTCCATGCTTTTGTGCTGTTTCCGCCAAATTCTCTCTCGGCCATCGGTATGGTGCAACTGAAAATGTGATTCATCGGACCATATAACTTGTTTCCAAATATCGACTGTCCAATCCTTGTGCTCCTGTAAGAACTGGAGACGTTTCCTCTTGTTAACTATAGACAGCAAAGGTGTTCGAACAGGCCTTCGGCTGTCATATCCAATCCGATGTAGTGTACGGAGAACAGTGCGTGCAGAGCTCATTTGAGGGGATCCTTGATTAAGATGGTCTGTAATTTGCTGCACGGTTGACCTTCTGTTGTCTTTTACCAGTCTGGACACTCTCCGTGTTGAGCCGAGCAGTCACTAGTCGATGACGAGCACACGTTGCACGTACAGACCCAGTTTTTTGGCTGACAGTCCAGTCTTTAAATACTTTAACAACAGCTGCTCTGGAACATTTCACAAATACAGCGGTTTCGGTGATATTCGCTCCATCGCTCCGAGCTCTTAGAATAATTCCACGTTGAAAGTCCGTCAAATCGTAATTTTTACCCATCTCGTCACCCAAAAGTTACTTCTACTACTGTCGTAAGCACTAAGCTTTCTTTTTTATACTAGCCGCGCCCTCTGGTGGCTACAGCGTGCAGCCATAGCTTATTTGCTTAAAACTGTCAGTTGGTCATAATAAAGTGGCCACTCAGTGTATAGTACCTGTCAAATGCCTTATATCTTGTTCATCATCCTAATTATTAGCAACAAGTATCGTTCTTCCAAAGGTAGAACGATTCATGTACCTTGCTTGCTGATATATGACGCTCGTGAACTTTATTCATCGTGAAGCCTTGGGAAGTTCAGCATTAAAGCCCACGTAACGGGCGGTTTGTGTGATTTTAAATTGTAAATTTTTATTAAGTAAATGATTTGTCTTCGCGACTAAGTAAAACACTTTCTGCAAAGCCTTGAATTTTTGAAGAAATCGCTTAACTTTCGTAATATATATCATCATCATGACAAATTTTGAAGATGAGAATCCGATTTTTGGTGTAAATGCGACAAGGATGGTAAGTCAGATAATATCTTGACTTACATCCTTCTCATATTTACATCAAAAATCGGATTGTCATCTTCAAAATTTGTATTGTACGGTGTAATTCCGTATTCCATTCATGATTCATCTTCATTAGTAAACTTCTGCGAAGTTTCACATCACGTAACGTAGCAAATAAATGAATCTGTTCAATTTAAAATCCTGATTGGGATCACGTTTTAGAAACAAAAGTGGCTGATCGTTTCATTTCACTCTCTGCGTACCGCACGCCCCAGAAGAAAGAAAATGAACTACTATGAACTTCGTTTCTCAGTGATAACCAGAAAAGCTTCATGTGTGAAGTTAGTGAGCTTAATGATTTTTCATTGCTTGTTTTCTTGTAGGAGTGGGTAAAGCAATGAAGGGCGATTAATCATAAGCTAGACTCTCATTTCGTGGCCTACCTGATTCGTCTGGTGCAAATAAAAGCAATAATTTAAGTTGCGAACAATTATAAAATATTCAGCATAAATATGAACTAATACATACATGATATCGCACCCTGTCATGTATGTATTCAGTGCAGGAATCGTAGGAAATTTCGTTTGGGCATTTTGTATTAGAAATGTGCTAGCACGACAGCTACCATATTGTGCAAACCCATTTCTAATACAAAATGCACAAACGAAATTTCGTACGGTTTCTGCACTGAATGTTTTGGAGCGTAAATACCGTGGATACCTTTGATATTTTGCTTTCCATTGATTTCCGGCTGCTATCTCTTGCTACCATTATGTTAGTGTTGAAGAACATTTCAGAACAGAAGACATGCTGTTTTCTTTCTTTATTCGTTTAATCGTTTCATCATTATGAACAAATTATCTACTGTCCGCATCTGAAAGGGAAATACATATTTAACAGTTAATTTCGGAATGTATTCCAGTCCTATGCTGCCATCTATTGATATCCTATATCTTAAATGCGTTTTTGGTGAATGTTATTAGACGACACAGAGATACTTGGTGGCACATAGTTTGAGTTTTCTAAAATTGTGCTTTGAATATCACAACCTTGTCCACAACACCACGTTGCATATCTGTGGGTAATAATTACTCGCTATAATAGCAATTCGATGATTTTTCGTACGCCAGAAGTTGTTTAGCGCGAGACGTACCACACCGCACGTTGCATAGATGCTTTTAAACCAGTTAGGATATGCATTACAAGTGCGAATTTTGAGTCACATTTTTTTAAATTCACATTGACTTAGCAACTAGAACCAACTTTCATATCAATAGCTTTGAACTTCAATCTGCAGTTTCTTTACGTATCAGGAAACTACATATCAGTCAATTCAGGCAGTTCACCAACCTTGTATCAAAGAACGTACGCTAAGGCTTTGCTGTACCTCCATTGATCACTAAATATCGATTGATCTCAACGGCAGATAGATGGCACTGCGGGGGTATCTTCTAAAGAAACAAAAGATTCTCCCCTTCGAAATTCGATGCAGTTGAAACATTTTCGCACAGGAGGAGTGCAATGTTAATTGTGTGAACATAACTGAATCCGGAAACCAAAGTTCTTTAGTTTTTTATTTTCTCAATTGTTGTGCACAATTGCGAGGTGAAGGGAGGGATCTAATTATTTTAATATTAATATGGTTTGTAACCATTTATTATCCCTAGTAATAACGCTGATGTTATCATACATATATCCGAAACTCCTGTCTGTATATGCTTGCCGGTATCACAATGAGTCTTTTGAATAAAGTCATCCATATATTTCAGATCGCTGGATATGAATGATTATCGTTGAGTTGTATGACTTGTTATCATCACTTTTACATATTTTTAAAAATGTAAAGATAATATCTTCCACATTTCCTAAACTTCTCTGTGAAAAACGCAATACCCTACATATTAAAATAATTAATACTTACAACCTTTGAAGATCACAATCCGTTATTTGGTGTAAACAGCGCCCCGCTATGCTAACCACCACACTACCTAAAACGACCAAGTCTGAAGTTTCCGATTAATTTGAATATAACCATCACAGGATTCGCTAATCGAAGGAGATGTTGACCTCAACACACCTTGACGAAGTAAGAGATGAAATGCGATATATCCTCAATTTTTATTATATAAGTTCATCCGTTGCTTTCACACAAGTACGGCATACTTACGGTGTGGCTGGGGATACTTCCCACCTATTCTTACTATCCCTAGAAATTATTTATTTCTCTCGGCAACTTTAGTCGATGGTTTTTTAGATATTAGACATTATTGCTGGCTGAATAAAAATTTATAAACCTCTGTAACTGAAGCTGAGGAAGATAATTTTGAAAGTTTAAAAGGCATTTCACATTGTTTCCCCAATAACTTTCCGTTCACTGTATTTTCATTTTTCTTGATTTTTACCGAATCTCCTGCAATCGCCAATATAAATTTTTCTTCTTTACACTTCGCTCTTTACTCGAGACGCGCTTGTTCGGGAAATCTGAACATTAAGCAGTGTCGATCCTATTACGTTCACAGTCGTTTCGGTTGTGCTTTTAAATAATTAATAAAAACGAAGTAAACATTTGTCTGCGAAAAGGATCTTTTACCACCAACTTCCAATTGTGATTCATAAATTCCTACACCGCTCACTTGTGCCATTTCTAGTTCATTGTAAATATTTATTGTAACGGGATATCAGGATACATTAGAAATCGTGCAACAGTAATATCGGATGGACCCTTCTACAAAATAAACGGATTAGAATGAAAACTGGATAACTGCAGTTTTTTGTTGTTCAGAATTTGTCTACCAAAATTCTGCCACAGAGTTCTTTTGACTATGTTAGCTGCGAAACAAAATGTTTGGGAACTTTGCGATCACCGTGGCAAAGGAAGTTGTATTATTTTCCTCATTATTCATACCTGTTTCAGAACACATGACGTTTTTCTGCTAAATGCTGAACCTCGTAAGTAGGGCGATTCCTGTTGCATGTCAGTCGCAGGATATTAGTAAAAATAGGCAACTGATAATTTATCTGACACAATATAGCCCAGAAGATGCTTATTTTCAAGTGTTTAAAACTTTGTGTAACGGTACAGCATTATTTTTCAAAATCAAATTAAACAAATCTTTAACCTCAGGTTAGACTCAAAGACGAGAAATTACGATGCGAATTCGTTCTGAAATTTTGCTGCCATCAAGTGCGGTTTGCAGGAAAATTCCATTCAGATTTACATATTCTTTGCTGGTAACAATTGCTAAACCAGGGAACGAATGATCTGCCAAGGAACCACTGGAAAGAAATGAAAAGGTAATGAGTCGAGTGGATGACCAGCAACTGGTTCGCCTAAGGTCATAAGAAATGCTCTGCAGAAAAAACGTGCCACACGGATGACATAAACAGTGTTATTTAATCTTGTAAAGTCTGAATCTTAGTGGAAGCGTCTATCCATCGTGTTGTGTTTAATGAGCCCGAATTAGACAGTGGAATACTGCTCTTTTGTAATTAGCAGCATTTATCTTGCTGTCTATTAGTAAGGAAGCAGGTCCGCAATTACCTCGTGTGTACGTATCTATTTTCTGGAGCTGAAACATATTTTAAGGAGGGCATCTATTTTAGGGCTAAGTATTATGCTCTTATTGGATACGCGTATGATAGGAAGTGCGACTGCTTTGTGCCCTATAACCCGGTCGCTAAGCCATTCTGCGCTTAAAGCAGAGAACTGCTGATATTATTTCAATAATTATGTTGTGAGTTAACCACATGTGAGAATAACAAGTTAGGCACTAAATAGTTTTATCTTGTGTATTGTGCTCTTGCATTTTGACCCTAGTCTATTTTGTTCCGCTTACTTTTCCCATAACCTTTTTTTCAAGAGATCAAACTGACTCCACGAATCTTGTCATGGAGATATCAGGCCCATGGTAGCTTAAAATATTTTATTTATTAACGGCAATCATACACACAACGGTGCTTCCTGATTAGCGTTTTCAGCAACATCCTCTACTCAGCATCCGTAAATTCGCATAAAGCTGACGTTCGTGACTACTTTTTCACATAAAACGTGAAAAGCAGATGATTGTTTTAAAGTCTTTTCTGCGTAAATTAAAATGAATTAAAAAATTATGAACGTCTATTCTAGAGCACCAGCTATGTGTTTACTGTGGATCGAAACAATAATATATGCTTCTTTCGTGAGGAATTCTGGGAAATTCAAAGGTACTTTTATAAGAAAACCATGTTTCTACTTTCTTGCTTCGTAAATTTATTACTTTCCCTGAGAAACAAATATACGACTTCTAGTCGGAAGCCCATCTGAATTAATTTTTCTATTTAAAATGATGTGATTTGGACCTTAATTGTTTCATTTAGACTAAATATATACCAAGCGCGTTAATGCTTCAATTCTTCCTCAAAAGTAAATTTATGTTCTGGTTAATGAGGCAGACTGAAGTGCAATAGAAATTAAAAAAAGAATCAAATTTCAAGTCACTTGAAATGTAATTGTATGTCCGTATAAAATAAACGTTTTGTACTAAAACGTGATTGCACTAGAGATGGGTCGTTCGCGACTGACCCGTTCCAAGTGACTCGGTCGACAGAGTGAACGAGCAGATCCGTTCAGTAGTTCCAGCAGATCCGTTCACCGTTCGCATCGGTTATCGAGCAGAGGTTCCAAAAGACACAAAAGATCCAAATCCTTCACCGTTCCCTTCGGTCGGAGCTGGTATTCCATTGCCCATTGATTAGTTACTGGATCAAGAATTTGTTCGTGTAACTAGAGCCATCTTACAACCATTTTATCTTAGGGTTTATCTAATAGTTTGTAGTGAAATGAAGACATAAAATATATCGCATTTTTTCGATTCTACTTTTTTTATATTTTGATTTTTTTTCATTAAGGGTTCACTCACGAGATGGGGACACAAGCTTAGAACTCTGACAGAACAGATGTATATTAATAAATACGAAAGGCAGTATTTGTACTGCCTCAGAAGGAAACAACTATAAAAATAGTCACACATCACTTTAGAACGTATTTCCATTTCGTTCGTCGGTCCCCCACTGCGTGATGAGTAATGAGCTGGTGTTCAGAGCGCATCATATTTGTTCGTGTTCGTCCCTCCAGTTCAGAACGTTGGTGAATCAAACGTGAGTTGTGTAATGTTCATGTCTCATGACTATTTTATGTTGCCTTTAGAAGTAATTTTATGAATGTTGATTTTATCCCTACTAGGTGACATTTATTATAATGGAAACGTTTTGATTCCTTATTAATAGAAAGGTGTCTATCTGGCAGAATAAATCAATTGATTATGTGAATTAAAAATCAATTGACTACGTGCCAAGGAAGAACAGACTGATGATGAGAATCAACACCTTAAAACAGTCTTCTGAGTAAAGACATTTACGTTGGAATAAATATTTTATAATTTGGTCTGCCAAATTATTTTTTTACTTCCATATGTTAGGTAGCACTAGCGGAGACGCCAATTGCTCTCCACATCATGAGTGTGACCACCTGTACGGGATCAACAAAACTTAAAGAGTGGCTGACTGTTAGATGTTGAAATCCTAAGCTTGGCAGTTTGCAATAGGCGGCACACTGATCCATCGTGACGGTGCACAGGAAAAAAGAGGCGTCCTAAACAACAACAACAAAAGTTTACAGGCTCCCGTTACAAACCACACGATCAGGAAATACACCGAAACCAGTGGCGCGGCCAGAAATTCCTGAAGGGGGTGTCCATGAATTTGGTTCATCAATATATATATATATATATATATATATATATATATATATATTGTTTTAATTCGTACTCAATACACCCTCAACGGGTGTGTGTGTGTGGGGGGCAGACCCGTGAACTATTCCCTTGGGTACGCCTCTGACATGAGTTAATAGATGCCAAGTAAGAAAGTGCGCGCTATTCAAAGAACTGACGTGCTGCCATCTATCAGACGTTTTATATTTAAACGAACGAAAAGAACGGGCTTTTTGAACGGACCATTTTAGTAACCCGATCTGAAAGATCTGGATAGCGTCAACGACCAAATCTGTCCACCTGTGTTCACCTTTATGAAATCATTAATTATTCACTTGTTAGCTAACTCTGAGCAAGCAGTTTGGTAAAACAGTAGCGGTAGATTTTTCTTCTTTGGGTGCACTGTAATTTACTACTTTAAACCATCACTGAGAAACAAAAGAAACTTAACGAAACACATTTCCACAGCAGACGGTCCTGAAAGAAGGCACCTCACCTTTAAGAATTAAAGGAAAACCAAAGTGATGACTTCCACAGCACGATATTTTAGGATCGTGCTATCGAAGTTATCAATTTTGCTTTCATTGAATTATGTGATCATATGTACAGGAATTTGGGAAGGGAGTGTCTGGCCCCAAGTCTTAAACAACCCTTAGAACTAGGAAATTGACACGGAAGCGAAGTAGAAAGCGGTAGCCAGTACCCGGGGTCAAACACACGGCGGATATTTAGTAAATCGAACCTGAGGTCCTTTCCGTGTCAGTCACGAACGTTGCCTACCAGGTCACTTATAGCCCTCGCTGAATTTCGAATTTAAACTTAATTCGGTATATAAACTTTTATTAATTACATACTGCAAGTCCATATGAAAAATAAGGTTTTCCATGTAACTGCTCTGAATTTCTTTGAAAATAACAGTTATATTTGCATTTGCCATAAAACAAAAGTATTTATTCTTAATTTATTGACTGATAAGATATTATAATTTTTCACTTTTACTGTCCGTGGTTTTACCTGAGTACCATACTTGTATTTTTTGCTAAAAGCTTTACAACTTTAAAATTGTCATATTTTATGTCGCGTCTTCAATAAAACATTTTAAATACGAATTTGAAAAATCTTACTTTTGAACGGGCTTATGTTCTTAACGCGAAAGAGTCATTTTGAGGCTTAACTATGCTTAATGTACTTGAAACCTCGAAATATCAACATGAGCCAAAGTGTCAAGGAATTAGGGATTAACAGATCTTTGCATTTCACATGTCAGAATGTTTGAAATATTAACAGAACTCATCTCCACTTGTTTTTAGAGCGTAGCCTTTTTTCTAAAGTACAGGTTTTTTATGGGTCTGTACATAGCAGTGACTGTGTGCCATACTGGCAGAGCAGTACTTAATGTATATTATTAGCATTTTTTGCTTAATTAGGCCTACATAAATCTTTGCTTTGTAAAATCCGTGAACCTTCCTGGCCAGAAGGTGCTTGCTTGTACAGTACTTTGAATATTATTGAAGGTATGTTTCATAAAATTCTCCAAAACTAAACTGTAGCAATGTGAAGGACAGTCCTGTTGCATAGAACTCATTCGATCGTTTGGTTGGCTCTGGTGAAACTTCCGGCATCTTGCAGTTTCTTGGAAAATGGCCGTCGGTGGGAACTTAGTGGGGAAATCAAAAAGAAGATGTAAAACGTCGATGACCATGTTCTAAAATGTTTTCTGCCTGTTGGACCTGTACTAAATAGAGAATGACGCCAAGTAGACAATTTCCGTAAAGACTCCAAAAAGGTCAATGAGATATATACACTTTGAAAACGAATGCTTGCGTCTTCCGAAGAGTAAGAAGATGAATAGCTTTCCGAAGGAAGTGATTTGTCGTGCAGTGACATTTTTACTGATGCCGCTGTGCACCTCGGAGTGAGCGAGCTGACCGTGGCTTTCTCTCCCTCTCCCCTCTCACTCTCAGAGTCCCTTCAAATTTATGAATAGCCAGCAGTCTGATGGACGTCGTCTGTCATCGTATACTTGGCACGGTGTGCGGCAACGGAACTACAATGTATTCTTACTTGTGAGTGCTCTATAAACTCCCAAAGTCGAATATTTTTCGCATGACAGTTCCTATTAGGTTACAACCTGTAATTTCCATTCGTCAGGTAGGAGAACGTAAAAACACCTTAAGCTGAGCTCATGTTGGAACCAACAACACTTTAAGAGTGTTTGGCGCAAATCTAAAGGCACATCTTCTGTGTAAGTAGATCAGAAAAAAATTAGTATAAGTATATCTGATAAAATAAAAAGTGGTCTTTCGTATATCGTGTCCTATTACATAAAAGGGGTTCTGACCTATATTCTCCTGAGGGAAGTCCGCATAATCTCGATCGTCTCAGCTTCATAAAGAAAAAAATGGTCCTTGTCTTTTCACAATTTCTGAGATCAAATACTTGGTGTTACGGGTCAAGAAGCTGCATTTAGAGGAGCGCTACGAGCCATCAATAATGTAGATACTGCAGCCAGTACAGGGAGTATGCGCAGAGTACTTGACACGTATCCATATTTAGTTCGGGTCCTCTCCGAAAACCGTCAGAATGCAGGGCTTAAAGAACTGCGTCCCTGAGAGTTGCATTCTGTGTTGTGTTGGAAATCCGGCACTTTGCATACAGAAGAAAGCGTTTTACAGGGAAAACAAATTTGTTCAAAAAATAAATGGATTAAAAACTTTGGTGTTCTTTCCAGCTAATATTCATGAGTGAATAAAAAATATTAACTGCTGTGAAATTAATTAATGTGCGTCAGATTAACTGCTGTGAAATTAATTAATGTGCGTCAGATTAACTGCTGTGAAATTAATTAATGTGCGTCAGATTAACTGCTGTGAAATTAATTAATGTGCGTCAGATTAACTGCTCTTGAATTAATTATTCTTTCATGTAATCCAAATAACTTTCGATTTCGCTTCGCAGACAAAAAAAGCAAAGCTGTTTGACAAAATGATTTTACATTTTCTGTCTGGACGAATGCATCTGTACCCTAAAGTTTTATTTCCAGCTTCAAGGTACTTCATGGAAATTCATAACATCATATAACGGGTTGTCAGAATATAAGCTTTTAAGCGAAACATTTTAAAACGGATCATATTTAAAATAGAATCAGAATAGATACGACGAAACAAAATGAATTGAACGATTTGAAATAATAAAAGTAGCTTAGTGAATTGTTCAGTGATAAATATTGAAAAGAATTGAAAACACTTATTTCCTCCGTCATTAAATGTTTCATGCAGTGTCTATTAAGTGCGTTCTTCTTTATATCTTTTCCACACGATAGGCACATGAACAGTTCATTTCAGATTTTAGTAAATTACTGGAAAAACATTAAATCAGGTAAACTCAAACTGCTCTTATGCCAGCCTTTTTTAAATAATTAATTAGTATATATAAATATAAAATGTACAGTGTATCATGTTTGACGTGGCGATCAAAGACCTTGGAGGTAGGAAAAAGGGGAGAAAGTACTCTCCGTTTGCTCAGTGCAGTCGAATTGAAGCCAGCTAAACGTCACACCTGTGACGTCACGGTAGCCATCTTGAGCCTGACATGAGCAGGCTGTGCAATAGTTGTTAGTGCTGAGCGAGACATAAAGTTGGCAATTTGCTTTTAATATTAATAAATTTGCCCTACTTTATTATATTAATCGTTGTTATACTGTTCTCAAGGATATTATTAGTTGATTTATCAATGTTTAGGGCATTACAGCTACTGCCTGGTATTTAGAATTTAGGAAACATTTCGGCTGACTTCTGTGGGATAAGCGTAAGTACAAGTGTTTTTCTCATTCTGTAGCTAAAACCGCCGTGTAATTTCATAGTTTTTAAAGTTGTGTGTATGATAATTTAAGTTTAGTAACGGGTTTTAACCTAATTTTAGTGGCGTTTTACAGAGATCTGCTCTGTTAAAATGAAAAGAATATGATAGTGTACGGAAATTAATGTTAAACTGTAATACCGCAATATACTTTATCATAGATATATTATGATTTTGCCTCTTCACCTGTGAATACGCACATGCCTTGAAAGATTACTTTTCCGAGGAAATTGGTTGGAACATACATCACATTGGTAAGGTTTTTCACCTGCATGGACAAGCATACGCCTTCAAATATAACTTTTCTGAGCAAATGGCTTAGAGCACACCTCACATTGATGAGGCTTTTCACCTGTGTGAAGAACGATGGGTTGTGAATTGTTTGGAGCATACATCACATTGGTGAGGCTTTTCCTTCGTGTGAATAAATGATTCGTCCAACTACTGGAGTTCAGAGGAAACTCTAGAACATTTATTCGTTTATTGTAACTTTCAAAACATATCTGAAATTAGTTACATCAGTATTTAAATCATAAAGATAAATTTTCGACTCACCAAATCTTATATCATCGTCCTCTTTCCTGCTCTGAATCCAAAATTTAATAATACATCATGTAATTGCAATTTCAAAATATAACATTTGAAAAAACAAAAACGCTTCATCTTTTGAGCAAAAATCTAAAAATACAGAGCAGATAAAAATTGCCATAAAATGGGACCTTAGAAGATATTTGGCATTTGAAACCATAAAGAACGGTGCCCAAAAGACCTTAAATAAATGGAAGCCTTTGGCACCAGTTATTTATAAGAAAGAATCGAAAGTTCTTAATATTATTATAGAGTAACATATTTTAATTTTAAATATTTGTAGCTAAGATGTTAAACGATATAAAACTTAAAGATATTCCATTCTTTTAAAAACATAATATTTCGGCTCCCGATATAGTGTCAGTAGTTTGTTCAAAACATTTTAATATAATATTCAAATCAATTTTGACTATATTCTTAACTTTTCAATAATTTACTGACGAATAGTAAAATATACATAGTAATTCATTCCACATACGAGAATATTTTAGATAAAGAATAAAAATAACTGTTGCTAATAATAGTAATCTAAAGGATCCATTGATGTTTTTTCAATCCTATCTTTTATCTTTCCTTTGCTATTGTTTTACATCACTTTACTGCCCTATTATTTTGCTTATTCTACTTTTTGTCAGTTTTTTCCTGAAATGCCTTTGACAGGAACCTCATACGTTTGTAGAGTGTTCTTCAAGGGGATTCCTAGATAAATTGTATACTTCCTGTTGCAGGCTCCCACCTCCTCAGTTGGTTCTCTACTCTGGATGGAAGCATGAGAAAATGTTAGTTATTACAGGATCCATTCTTATAAATATTTTATATTTCAAAATTAAAAAAAAAATAATTAAACACAAAATTTTATTCTTTACCAAAAGTATGCATTAATGTGCGAATAAATGCTAACATAAGGTAAAATATTAATAGTTTCCTAAAACAGTTTTTTAACAGTACCTCATGCGGCGGACTTTTGTAAGTTTTGGACATGAGCTATAAATTAAAGAAACAGAACACTTTTTCGAGCAAATTACTTAGAACATACATCACATGTGTGAGGCTTTCCCCGTGTGAATGAGTAAATACCTTGCAAGAACACTTTTTCAAGCAAATCGTTTGGAGCATACATCACATTGGTGAGTTCCCCAACCCCCCCCCCCCCCGTCTGAATCAGTAAATGCCTCTAAAGATCACTTTTTCAAGCAAATCGTTTGGATCATACATCACATTGGTGAGTTCCCCGCCCCCCCCCCCCCGTCTGAATCAGTAAATGCCTCTAAAGATCACTTTTTCCAGCAAATTATCATTATTTTTTTAATGAATTTTTAACGACTTTCTTGAGCAACTCATTGGGCTATAAGCAGTCGCCCGTCCCCAATTTAGGGCCACTGGTTCCAGAAAAGGGAGATATCCAATGCCGTAAGTCAAACACAGCATTAATGCCTCACCAGGATTCGAACCCAGACGCCTTTCGGACGAATAATCAGAGGCCATAGCTTAGACCACTGCGCCTCCGGGGTGGCCCAAATTATTTGGAGCATTCATCACATTGGCAAGGTTTTTCCCCCGCGTGAAAGAGCAAATGTTTACTTTTTCGAATAAATCGTTTAGAGCATACATTGCATTATTGAAACTTTTCACCCGTCTAAATGAGTTAATGCTTCGAAAGATCACTTTTTCGAGCAGTACCTTGCACCCTTCGATCATAGCCCGTGTATGCGACGTGTTATAGACGGGGCAAACAATTTTTCAATATTTTTCACATCTCGTGGCTAGGAGATCGTCCGCCAACGCCAGTTTTTGGGACTCGTCCTTTATTTGGTATCTAACAAAAACAAGAAAATACATTCACATTGACAATATGAGGGTCTCATGCACCCCTCTCACAAATATTCATCACATAATCCCATTAAACACACACAAAATTTATTACATTGTCCGCAGTAGTAGAGCCAGTGCTGCGGTGACGACTCCGGGCAAGAGTCATCAGAAACACCTGGGTCAAAGAACCAAAAAATTGGTAATTCGAGAGAGACGTACCTCTGGGGGTACCATAATCTGTCAATCATAGTTGACCAGATGTTTTCTTTGCTTAAGTTCCCTAATAAGACTTGGACATGTCTTACTGAAATTAGAGCGAGCATCATCCAGCTTCTGGCGGAACTTAGCATTTGCAGTTGAGCAATTGCTGCACTTCGGTGTGGCTGTACACTGGTGGTGCTGGTGCCCAACTACACCGCAATTTCCACACCTACTTTCGGACTCTGGACAGTTGCTCCGGAAATGACAGAAGCCATTGCACCGGAAGCACCTGACGTCGCGCAAAAACTCGTTTAAGCGGCGCACTGACCAACCCAAGTTCAGTGAATTCCGCCTCATTAAAAGCTTGAAGGCTTTGGGCTCCACATCAACTACCCAGTGGAGGCTAACCCTCCAGCAACATACCATCTTCCCCAATCAAACGGGGACCGAAACGCAGGAGGTGAACGTGCACACCGAAAGCGAATCGGAAGATGAATGAGGGTAGAAGTCTGTGGGAAAGCAGACAAAGAGACCACCAATGTAAATATTCTGTACATAAATTTTGCTATCTCTTGATGTTGTAAGTCCTAAGCATGAGGACAGTGTATACATGTGTGTAGGTGTTTGAAAATGAAAATAAAGGGAAATTATTCCCCAAAAAAAGTTCGAGGGCAAGGAATCTTCCAGTCAGCGAAAAAGTAAGAAACGACCTATCCCGCCAGACAGAGCGGGAACCCAGACAAGGTATTCTAGGTCGCCTGCCAGCACGTCACCACGGGCTGGTCTCTGGGCCATTGGGGTGGCCAGGGTCCGAACCGCGTCTCAAGGCAGGATAATTGTCGCAACATTTCAAAATAACATCCAAGGTGCTCAACAAGTCCCCGTGGAGCCAAGACAGATTGGCGGAACGGGTCAATGAAATCAGTATATTACTCTTGATATGAAAACGAGCTTTGAGCCTATTTCCGAGGTCAGCGTTCTGCTCTCGAACCCCTTCCTCAAACTCCTTGCCGAAGAAATTCCCTTCGACGCCATGGACTATCAACCGGGGTAGTCTCTTCCGTGGGGGTGTGGGGAGCGTGCTACCTTTGGTCAACGGATTGCTTCTCAACTCCTGGGCGAGGCGATCGAGCTCCTTTGGAAGGGAACATTCCACTGCAACCTCACACTTCATAATGTACCGAATGCTCTTGACCTCTAGCTGCAGTTTAGCTTGGTTGACTGCAGTTCACAGGGTCATCTTTATATCCTCTGTGGACGTACTCTCGACAGTGTAATAGACCAGGAGAACGCGTCTCTTGTCCCCTAAACGTTTTCTTTTTCCCACTTGGTGCGGGCGAAGGCTCTTTCCCCGTACTAGGCTTTTTCCTGGCAGCTTTGGTATATGAAACCACTTTGGTGTCGGCCTGGCTGCACGACTCCTGGGATGCGGACAGTCTATTTTCTAGCGCTGCCGACTCACGTGCTTGCAGGATGCAAGCCCTGCGGATCTGATTTAGGGCCGCTTCCATTTGTTCTCGACCTGGGGAAGTGAAACGGGAGTCCCTATTAGCGGACTCTACTTCCTCTAGGAGAGAGAAGATACGGCTTAAGAAGGCCGGTGGTGTTGGCACGTGGGATGTCCCGGGATGCTGGTTGGCCTCCAAAGTGTCTTTTGAAGGGCCAGTTGACAACCTCTTGGAGTCCCGAGAAAAATCGGGTTGGAGCGATGATGTCCCCTTGTTTGCCATGGGTGGAGGTGGCAAAAACGTGCCTTCACCCTGTTTTGACTTAGTTAGCTTTGTCGAGGTGGGGGAGGCCCCTTCGTGGGTTAGGTGGCCGATGGACCCTTCGCACCAAGAATAGTCTTCGAAGAAGTCCGCAATCTTGTGCTGGGCTTTTCCTTCCGGTTGTTCTCAGAAGTGAGGCTAGGCACTTTAGAACTACCGACAGAGCCAGGTAGTTTTTCGGCCACTACCTTCAGTGTCCTGGTTGACCCGGACGGTTTTGGGGCTGACACCTTTTGAATTGCTTTACCCATGTGGGTGGCTGATATCTCTGTGAGAGAGATGAGAACTCATGATAATTTTTCTAAGTGCTGAGTGGGCACACTGAGGTTCTCCCACTTTAGCTAAAACTTAGAATACCGGGTGCTCGGGTTTGGCCTAGCAAAGGGTCCTTAGGCTAGTGGGGACCAGAACGACGACGACGTACCCGAAGTCTGATACTAAAGTCGCTATGTGGGCTGCACGGAACTTCGCGCTCAGAAGGGCGTTTTTTGTAAGTAAGGAAATGCTCTGAATTGAGGCAACGTAAAGGAGAAAAATTCTCAAAAGAAAAACGAAAGAGAGGAATGAATCGCTCTCTCGCGCTCAAGATCGTTAGTTCTCCTAAGGTAGCGTAGCAGTAAAGCTCAGCCAAATCACACACAACTCGCTACCCGGTACGGTATCAGACCGACTGGTCGAAGTGCTTGGTAAGAAAATTAGATGAGGTAAAGTGCTTTGTAATTCTTTCAAATTATACGTAGTAATAGGTTTAAAAATTAGTTTGAATACAGCACTGCAATTAATTATAGATATAAAGAGCTCTGCATGTCTGAGGAAAAGCAGTGATAGTTTTGTAAACATGATATCTGTAGACCCCCTTTTTTGTTTTATGTGATATTCATTTTTCATGAGCACATGCGTTTATTTTTTTTTTACGATAAACCAGTTAGAGGAACAAAATCGGGTGATTAAGGGTAATATGAAGGAACGATAATGCGTTATATTTAAATTCGCATTTCTGCAACTTCTCGTATCAGGGGTCTGTGGTATGTAGCGGCGTATTTTTATTTCATAACTGATTTTCATGGAAATTGAGAACTTGCTAATTACATTTTGATCTAGAAATTTATTGATTCGCATTTGCACCCGAATATTCCTTCTGAGCTATTTATACGATATATTATGCGTTGAATCAAACACTGTATGTACCTTTGCAATAGCTGTGCGTTTCTCACAAACTCCTCGCTGTAACAGATGGTGCTGCTGTCTCAATTGCTGCTCGCTTACACCGAAGGGCTAATATCAGCTTTGCCAGACTATTGTCTCCAAGGTCTTCGGCTGCGATTTCTTTGCAAAGATTGGAATTAAATATTTTCTTAATAACCGTGAAAGTGCAGAAGGGCGGTTTGGGCTTTGTTGAAGCATCCGATGCTTCGTGCGAAGGCCCTAGTCGTTTTCATTACCTGTTATACATGTGTATGTCCGCGATAAGGTACTTATTTTGTTGGCCATTTGCGTTATACCTGAAAAAAGTCCGGGCCTTAATTGACTAACATGTTCGCGTAAAAACTGATTTTCATAAATAATTTCTTATAGAATGATAATAGTATTATTACGATCTGTCCTCCCCCCATTAATTCTGGAAGTAATAGGCGTGGTGGACGGATCGAATAAATTAAGCATTAATTCATTTTGAGGCTTGATCTGGAATGAAAATGAAATGAGCACAGAAGTTTTTGTCATAGAAAGAGGTGGAAACATGAAGGCATCTTGCACGCGGTTTGTGTGATCTGAGATAGTAACGCTATCGGATCGTAAATCACTGTAATACTGGTCGTAGGAGCCGTATAAACTAAACATCTTGCTACGGCTCGAAGTGAGGTATTATAAGCCACGTTCAGGTCCTGATGAAAAATGAAGCACAGGCTAGCGAATAGCCATAAATTTGTCCACAGGTAAAGTGCCCTCTCTGTGTCGTCCGTCTGTGCGCGGAATCACGGATTGACGGATGTCGGAATAGAAGGAATGAAGAAAATTGAGTTGCTTGTTTGAGTCTGAGGAAAGAAGACCTAAGAAAGGGGTCTGCTACACTCTGAAAGAATAGATCGATTCCCTTGCATTGGGATAACTCGCATAACAAGTTGATGAAACGGATGCGGTAAGGTACTGCTGAAAAGAGATACCGACGGCTTGAAAGTACGCTGCAGTATGATCGAGATATCTGCTAAATAGAAATCTTCGGCGAACTGCTAGTAGGAGCCGCCCAGCAAGCTTGAGGAAAAGTCCGTGTCATAGGTACGGAAAGAAGATTAAAGCATTGGTGACGGTCATCCACTCGGCGCAAGGCGACAGAGCAAGAGAGAGGGGCTGTAAAGAGAGCCCAACTCCCACCATCCGTGGGGCTCTTGTGTATGTGTGTGTGAGTACGGGGGAAATTCTCCGGCTAAGAAAACAACCGGCGTAATTCCCGCAGGGGAATATTAACGCACGATTGGTGTGATATATTGGATTAATGCACTAAAGGAAGAACTGTAAGCACAACAGTTATTGTTTATATTTCCAGAGCAGTGCAAAATTAACGAGAAACTGAATCAAAAATATATTCAGAACTATTGAATGCTGAGTCGAACATAACTATTAATTTCAATTATGAAACTCTGAATCAGAAATAAAAACTGATTGCCATATTTAGATGTCAGTCAAAAGCACCCATCGTACTCAAAATGGTAATCTATTACTATTTATAGTTAATAATATTTTTGCCTTTTATCATTTATCGAATTGTTTTGTGTTGTGCAGAAAGAGCAATCTCTTGACCTCTGATTTGTTGATGTTGTCAAACTTATTTGTTTAAGCTTTTCCCCAATCATTCAATCGGCAAGTACAGAACAACTCGTGATGGTGTTTGCAAATATATTTTTGCTGCTCAGATCGCTATGCTACAAAGACTTGCGGGAGAAGTAAAATAGCGAGCGGTCGCTATAAAAATATTTAATGAGCCGTGGAGTTAAATAATAGCTCGGCCTCGGCTTCAACAGTATAAATTCGTGAAAATACACTGCCGGACAATTGCTAAGGACGGATGGCAATAGCAACGATAGCAACCATAAAATGGAAGGCAGGAAAATGTGGAAATTATCATAAGTGCGGGATACAGTAAGACGTGTTGTGCGTATGCAAATTTTGGATTGCCGAACTTGTTCGTGACGTCATAGGGTTGATAAGAGATATAAAGGATTTGACGCGTATTGACCGTTGTTGTTCAAACGCAAAGTTGAAAGGGAAAGAATCAATTGACGAACTTGCAATTTTCAGTATGTCTTCCCGACATCACCTAGATGATTTTAAGCGTGGCCGTATTATTGGCAAGATTGAAGAAGGGTGAAAAATAACAGATGTTGCCAGGGAATTCGACGTCAGCCACAGTGTTGTTTCAAGGCTTTGGAAATCATTTCAAACAAATGAAGAGTGTAGCAAACCTCACGGGGGAGGTCGTGTTCGCAGTACGACACCTGCAGAAGATCGGTACATAGTGCTATCAACAAAACGACACCGGCGCAGCACAGCTAGTGAGGTAGCAAATCAGTTTATGGCTGCTACTGGCAAGCGGATCTCCCGAAAAACTGTCGCCAGACGTTTGCATGAAGGAGGACTATACGCGCGCTGTCCTGTCGTGTGCATCCCATTGTCCAGACGTCACCGTACCGCCCTTTTGCAATGGGGCCATCAACATCGCAACTGGACTGATAACGACTGGTGTGCTGTCCTCTTCTCAGATGAGAGTTGATACAGTCTATCGTCTGATAGTCGACGACAACTGATCTGGCGTGATAGTGGTACTGCATATTGTCCAGCAAACATAGAGGAAAGGGACCGATATCCGACATGTAGTGTCATGGTATGGGCTGGCATTATGATCAATAACCGTACGTCCCGCTATGTGCTTCCAACTGGGACTATGACTGGCCAACAATACATTAATGATGTTCTGCTACCTCGTGTTCGCATGTTCCGTGGTGCTGTCGGTGATAGATTCATTTTCATGGACGACAACGCAACATGTCATCGAACAGCTGCTGTCCAAGAGTGTCTTGAGAGCGAGTATATTCAACGCCTCGTATGGCCAACACGTTCTCCAGATCTGAATCCCATTGAAAATGTGTGGTATGCTTTGGGGAGGAGTCTTGCTGGTCGCTAATGCCCTCCAATAAACAAGGACACCCTCATCCGTGCACTGACAGAGGAATGGGATAAATTACCCCAACAGCTGCTTGATAATGTTGTGCAAAGTATGACACGACGTGTTTAATCTTGTATCGCCCTCCAAGGTGGCCATATCCCGTTTTGACATCTTACGCCGGAACGCCTGCGGACGGTAATTGCATTTTTTCACGTTTATGTATTCTGCACAAAATGGCCTGTATGTCCCTTGAACACGTTCCAAAGCCTTCTGGATTTCAGAGCACAATAAATTGTCTTTCTTGTAATGTCCTGGCATTCTGACATTATTTTATTTCTTTTGGCATCCAACCACACTTACTTTTTTATGCGCTATATAGCCTTTATGATCCGTCTTTAATGTCCAGCAGTGTATTATATGTTCATTCCCACATGGAACTTCCTTGTTCGCGCCATTTTGGGGAAGAACGGACGGAATCAGCATGTTTTAAGGCTGCTCCTGACAGATACACACGATTAGATGCATTAGAGTTGGCTTAGTACATAAGTATTTGAAGTATATTGTACCTGTCGCGTGTGGCAGTATTATTATATGAAGAGCACGTTAATGAAAGAAACGCAAGCTTAACACGTTCGCTGCTTCTCAGCTATTTCAACGGCAAGCACACGTTGTCGGTAAGAAACCCGAGCAAATTTTCAGAGACGCCACAAGGCGTCAGTCACGCTGCATCACGGATGAGCTTCTAGGCATTAGGATCAACCTAGCCGGGTTCAGATCTCATAGCTTCGCATGACTCCGCTATTCTAAAATATGAGAAAATTTATCCAAAATTTATATTTGTAATTATAACCTTCAGCAGTTCCAGGGATATAAACATTTCTACAGCATATGCATTGTTTTATGTATATGCTATAGACGTGCATATCCTGTAGACGGTAACAAGTAATTGTGAAATTCTTCTGTCATGCTAAATATCAGTCCTAGGACTCGGGTGAACAGAATTATTCTCGTGACGTCGGGAACATCATAAAAATGTGCAGCTAAAATCTGTTGAGGCGGAGTATGAGGGAGAAAATCGCATTCTTCATTTCTACTTTCACTGCTGGTCGTACTGCAGCTACTGAAAGAATATGTTTTCCATATGATGACAAAATATCGGGATCACCTATTTCCACGGTCGAATGCACCCGTCAATGAACTTTTGTTTGAGAGGGACCGGAGATAACCTGAAGGTATTCGGTGCTTCTACAAAACTAAGCATTGCAGCCAATATGGGTTTCCTTGAAAACCCTTTAGCGTCCTAAATAGGCAGCCCACTTACATATGAACTCCAAGCAGCAAATGCCTTTTATTGCCACTCAAGTATTTATTTATTGATAGTTTCCTTCACCGCAAAACCAGTGACGTTGAAAGAAAAATAAGCATTGCAGTGAAAAGCACACGCTGTAGAAGTCTATGGGGAGTCAACTTACTTTCCCTTTCCTAAACCATGTAGAAAAAACTTACCTACACCAACACCACGGTCATTTTTAAACAGTTGGATACTCATTCTCACTGCCAGTAACAAAACAGATACGTCTTTTCACGTGCCGAAGGTTTTAGGAAATAAATAACAAGTCACAATTACGACGACATTCGGAGTCATCGGCACCTGGGCTAAGTATTGTATGACGCCGTTCAGCGTCAAGCGGCAGTGAAAGTGTTAAGTGTGTTCGCAGGTGGCCCACGTAGGGGAGATTAACTCGGAAATCCGATTAAGATGGCAGGGGAGATTTTCTGAAAGTACTTAGGAGAAAAGAAACAGTCCCGAAAAACTGGTACTTGGTTTTGAGAGAAACGTAGGGTCGTTAGCTTGCCGTCGCAGCGGCGTCGGTCTACCGTCCATATAGTACCGGATGGAGACCAAGTCAACTGAGCATTCCGTTAACCTGCCGTTCGAGAAGTCTCAAGTCACAGAGTTTTAGCGAAATAAACTGTTTGCTTTTGTTATTGTTATAAAGGTTCCGGATTCCATATTTTTCTTTCAAGCAGTGATTCTTTTGTGAACGTACCAACAAAATTATGTGCAGGCTCTCGCGGGATCGTGGCTATGTTGAGTAACAGCTGTAAAGGAGCGAGGATGTTTACTATAGTAATGAAACAGTTACAAGTTACGATAATTCTAACGGTAAAAATTAAAATAAAATATTTTAAAAATGGACTGCTTTAGAGGTTTAAAATTCATCTTTAAATATTATAATCAATAATTAAAATATGTTTTTGATAGTTTTTCTTTTCTTACATGTCCACTCAACGTACTTTCATGGCAGCAAAGCTTTTAACGACATCTTGAAATTCAGGTTCTTTTACAAGCCGAGCATTCGCAAAAGAGTCTTAAATCCGAGGATAAATTTCTAAGATACCTCTTAAGATTACAAAAGTAACTTTTATCAGATACATTTGAAAGACATCATGCTCAGGATAATTCTTAACGCAAAGTCGAAGTTAAGAAACAGTAATACCACTTGCTTTGCAAGGAGAACTTATAGAAATTCGCGCAGCCCCACATCCCGGCGGCATGAGATTACGCCCTGTGATACTTTGGTCCTTAATCTGACTCTAGAAATTGCCGGCTTTGAAAATGCTGTTAGGTTAACATCAATTTCCGATGAAGTTATATAATATTTAAACATGCTGTCAAAAAGCGAATATTTTTCCGCCGTCGACACCGAAATTTTGGGGAAAAAATTAAAATCGTAAGCGCAGAGCAGAAAAAAATTTAATTCTTAGCTGGAAAAGGAATTTTTATCCCTAAGGAAAATAACCTTTTCACAACGTAGCCTTAAACATTTCAAAATTCGATGTTTTAGAGTTGCTATCAGGATAATAATAAAAATATATATTTGATAGTTACAAAATTGTAATGTTTGCGCTAGTAATGCACCATTCGTGATCGATTCGTTTAGATCGAATTACTCTTCGCCGTGAACGATGAACGATAGCGCCCTCTCTTTCTCTCTCACCGTTATGAATGATCTATGAAGTCGCCATTACTGCGACACACAGAAATCGCAGAGGATTTAATTCTGTTTTGCCGACATGAGCTCGAAAGAAATTCGTATTAATGTGGAGAAAAAATAAGTGTCAACCGTTATGTAGGTGAAAATGAGCCACAAAATATGGTGAAACTTAAGAATGGGAACATCACGAGAATGCATTCATTTGAATCCTGTGACACACTTGTTCGCGACAAGAGAAGATTCATCGTGAATGGTGAATGGCTGCGAAGCACCTGCTGTTTTGGCAGTTTCTTCTGCTATTTCTTCGCAGGTGCTTCCTTTGTGAGTCATTCGGTAGGTCACTCTTTATGTTTTAACATCATTCTTTGTTAATCACACTATCGTGGAGAGCTCTCGTCATATTTGGCAGTTGGCCGACACCCCATGTGACCTTTAAAACCCGTGGATCGCACGGGCAATTCTAATGAATGATTTACTCTGTGAGCTGAGTGAAAACCTGGAGACTGAATGATCATATGTTTGAATGGTCATTCGCGAGCGACTATTCTGCCTGAACGTCGAACGAACTACCAAAAACGAATGATTATGCTATTATTAGTTTGCACTAATTTACATTTAAATAAATGGTAAATGATTTAACATTTACTTCCCCCTAGCTGCAAGATCTCTGTAGCTTTTGATATTTTTGCATCTTCTTTTCTGTCACTTTCTTTTTACTTTGTAAGGCAACAAAATCACATTTTTTGGAGCACAGTGTCCCGGAATCTTGGCGTAAAAGCTTTTGCTCTACGTTTCCCCAAGCCTGGCAAGGATCCTAAGTCTCCCTCTAGTTATCGTCCAATTGCTCTCACTAGCTGACTGTGTAAAGTTCACGAGCGCATGGTTAATTCCCGGTTAATTCATTTTTGGGACAAAATCACGTACTTTCACCATCACGAAGGGGCTTTCGCCGTCATCGTTCACCACACGATCATCTCCTGCAATTTACGACATCTGTGCGCGAGGCGTTCGTGCGTAGGCAGCAATTGGTTTCTGTTTTCTTTGACATCGAGAACGCCTATGATCGTGCTTTGCAGCACGGGATTTTCCGGGACCTCCACGCATGCGGATTGAGAGGAAATCTTCCGACTTTCATTGTAAATTTTTTTCGCAATCGGGTGTTCCAGGTGCGCCTGGGTACGACGCTCTCAGCACCGTTCCATCAAGCACAAGCTGTTTCTCAGGGTTGTATTTTATCTGTAACATTGTTCATCCTCCGCAAAGATTTGTGAAATCAGCAGAAAGATTTCACAAATCTTTCTGCTGCGGTTTCGGCTACTGTGTGTGTCCATGACTTGCACATATTTTGCTCGTCAACAAGCATGAATTTTATGGAAAGGCAGTTGCAGTTTGCGATTAATCAGATCGTTAAAGCGACACACAGTAATGGTTTCGTTCTGTCTCCCGACAAGACAGCGTGTGTCCATTTCTGCCGGGGGGCGTGGCATCCATCCTGACCCACAGCTCTATTTAGACCGTGCAGCCATACCAGTTTTTCCGGAGACAAAGTTGCTTGGACTGACCGTCGACGGTGTGCTTACGTTTCTGTCTATTCTAAAGATCCTTTCGATAGACTTGTGTGGTGCAGACTGGATCTCTTTGTTTCGCATTTGCCATTCTCTAATGCGGCCGATCTGGATTATGGTTGTATATGGCTATGCGCGTCTTTCCGTTCTCCGGGCTTTGGATGCTGTTCACCATCAAGCGCTGCGACTTTGTACGGGAGCATTTCAAACATCTCCGATTCCCATCCTTAAGGTTGACGCGAACGAACCATCTTTTGAATTATGCCGTCTGTAGCTGTCTGTTCAATTTTACTTGAAACTTCGATCTATTTCAGACCATCCTTTGTACGATGCAGTTTTCCATCCCCAGCATGCTCGTTGATTTGAGAACCGGCCCTCGCGCCTTCCAATTTACGGTATTCGTATAGCGGCCGTAGTTCGTAATGCAGGGCTCGACTTGTTGGACAGATCAGCGTCGTTGGGGACCCGCCGTGTCAACCTTTTGAGGTCGTCACTGATATCAACTTTACTTCCTTTGATAAGTCCTCAACCCCTGTTTCCGTGTACCAGCAGCTCTTCGCTAAGCACCGTTCCCTCAATTCAGAACACACTCCCATTTTTACTGACGGCTCCAAGACGCATGGAGTCGTTGGGTCCGCGGCTGTCTGTGTCGATAACGCCTCTGTTGCGCGGATCCCAACTGAGGCCACGGCGTTTTCGGCGGAGATGCATGCTGTGTATCTCGCCCTTCTCCATGTTCAGTCGAGTTCTCATCATCGTACTTATAGTCTGTACGAATTCCTTAAGTGTCTTGCAGTCTTTGTTATCTGAGGATTGCTGTGACCATAATTTTCTCTTGGATGTGACATGGTTGCTTTGTCGTTTGATCGAAGCTGGTTTTCAGGTTCAGTTTCGCTGGATTCCTGGGCATGTTGGAATCACGGGTAACGAGTGTGCTGATGCACTACTAGATCTGCTTCCTCTTTGATCGTCACACTCATGGCGTTGTTTCACTAAGATCTCCGTATTCCTGTTCAGGATCATATCAAGCGAACGTGGCAGGGTCTGTGGGTCCAACAGGTGGAAAACAAACTGCATTGAATTAAATCTATTCTTGGAATCTAGAAATCTTCATTTCGTCGGAACCCTAAGGAGGAAGTTAGTTTTGCGGGTATCCGCATTAAACATTGTCGTTTAACTCGCCGCTTTCTGTTGTGTGACGACACTGCCCCGATATGTGAGACCTGCAATTAGTGACTCACTGTCACTCATCTTCTGTGTAGCTGTGTTCGTTTTCGTGATGTACGTTTTCATTTTTTTCATTCTCATTTATTGACGGATCACGTCACTACTTTGCAACGGCTTCTAGATGATCACTGCGACATTGTCGCTGTCTTTTCGTTTTTAAAACAAATTGACTTTTTTAAACGTATCTACCCTGCTGGCCACCCAAAATGCAACACCAAGAAGGAAGCATCCGATTGGCCTGAAATTCGCAGCATGCGTCGTCCGCGAGAGGACATGCAAACGATTAGCTTTTGCAGGGCATATGCAAATCATGTGCGCCCGGCACGTCACCGAGAAGCACTATAAGAAGGGTGTACAGAAGGCGGGGTGTAAGTAGTGGAAGCGTGTTGTGCAGCCAGACCTGTGGGTGGAAAGCTACCTGATGCCTCGTCGCAGAATACGGCAGTCATTCCAGCACGTTTCGGAGTTCTTCAGAGGACGAATAGTAGCTTATTGGGACAGCGGTTTATCATACCGAGACATCGGCGCCCGTGTGGGACGACATCCAGCCACCGTGAGGCGAGTATAGACTCGATGGGTGCAGGAGGGACGGAAGGACCGACCTGAGCGATTACCGCAGCCGCGGCACACTGCCGAACGAGAGGACTGGCATGTTGTACGGCAGGCATTGACGGCTCGTTAGCGCAGGAATTAGGGTTCGTTGTGCAACAACCTGTGTCAGCATGTAAAGTTTGACGTAGTCTGCAAGAGCCATTGATCGCCGCCCCTGGACTAAGGAATGGCACCACATTGTCTTCTCCGACGAATTCCGCTTCTGCCTGCAACACCGCGATGGTCGGATCCGCGTGTGGCGGCACCGCGGCGAGAGGCTGTATGACGCCAGCATTATGCATCGACATACCAGTCCATCGCCTGGTGTTATGGTTTGGGGCGCAATTGGATATGACACGCGCACCTCTCTGGTATGCATCGCCGGTACACTCAACAGCCACCGCTACATCTCCGACGTTTTGGAGCCTGTAGTCCTCCCTTACCTGCAAGACTGACAGCGGCCACGTTTCAACAGTACAATGCGCGCACGCACATGGTACGCATCGTGCAACAGTTCTTCATGGACAACCAGGTGTCACTTCTGCCGTGACGCGGCTGTTCTCCCGATATGTCGCCCATCGAACACATCTGGGAGCTGATCAGCAACCGAGTGGCCCGGCAAGCACCACTCGCGGCTACGCCTGATGAACTGTGGCAAAGTGTGGAAGCAGCCTGGACCAACATATCCCAAGACCACATCCAAAGCCTCTTTCGTTCTATGCCGTGGCGTGTTGCGGCCGTCATTGCCAGCCATGGGGGCCAAACTAACTATTGATGTCTGCGTGTTCCGCAAGTCGCACGGGCCTGTAAGCTCAATCGTTTCATCTTTGTATCAGTTGTCATGTGTCCAGTAAATCTGGGTTTGCTATCTCTTGTCCTTCTTGGTGTTGCATTTTGTGTTGCCAGCAGTGTTGATTTTAGCCCTTCCATCATTCTCATTTTCACTTTAACTGAATCAGCTAGATTTTAAGCATTATACCACGTTTTTAGTACTGTTTGTTTGATTGTTTTGTGTTTGGCGCTTTTTGGCCACATATGGCCCTTGCGGCATAAAAATTCAACCACCAACCAAGTAACTCAGTCCGTAGATGGCTTTTGGAAGGAGTCGGGGCCCGGAGTCAAAGGTCGCCCATACAAAATTTTCCTAAAATCTGCAGTTTTTAATTTAGTACGACCAAATTTGTTTACTATCTTATTGTGCTCTAACGTAGACCGTAGACGGTTGTTTGAAGGGGTCGAGGTCCGGGGACAGCAGCTCCCATACAGAATTTGCGTGAAATTAAGAGTTTTCAATTTAGAACCACCAAATTTGGTATACTACATCATGGTACTCTAACTTAGTCCGTAGACGGTTTTTGGAAGGGGTAGAGGCCGGGTGTCAAGGGTCCCCTACACAAATTTCTTATCCAAGGCCTCTAACTTAGACCGTAGTTCGGGTATTGGAGCAGCGTAGTTCGAGGCACCGCTGTGGTATTGGGTATTGGTTTCTTTAGAACGCCTTTTGTAAAAAAAGATCCTATCCTGTCAGGGCCCTTGCTCGTTCGTACTCTGCATTCATTTTGTCAGAGGTTCGGGCAAGATGCAGACTTTCCAGCATTATCACTCTTCTTGCAGGAAAGGAAATATTCCAGGTGTGTTTCGCAGATGTAGGTATAATATGAATGCCCCCTCTAAATTCATTTGCAAATATCTTCGCTATTAATCATACAATTTGGACGATATTTAAAATTTAGGGGTATTTCCAAGGGCTAAACAGAATGCGCATAAAATAGCATACTCCTTATACGGAAAATTCGGAGATAGTCAGATATTTAGCATATTAATTAGCTTAATCAGCATTTTTCTTCGCATCACGTGACAGTTCCCTTCAGGTGCTTTCCAACGGTACCTAACTTGCTTATCTACGGCAAATGATTCCAAAGTTAAGAAGGGGTGGCTCGTCTTTTTTTAGGTCTGTACCTATGTGTATGTCGCGTGCATGCGACTTGACATTGGCATTTATCATCCTTTCCTTACCTTTTGGAATTTTGGATATCTGGAAATCTCTATTCACATCACGTTGTATTTCTGCCTGATAAGCTGCCCGTTTGTGGTGTAAACTAGCGTTTATTAATTTCTGTTTTTAATACCCCATTAACCGGATATTTTTGCACTTTATTATCCTCTACGGCCTCTAACTTAGACCGTAGGTCGGGTATTGGAGTGCTGAATTTTGCTGCAGTTCTTAAGTGTAAAAAATGTAACTCTTTACGAAAATTTTGAATGGGGCGGCTTCACCCCGAGCCCCGATCACTTACAAAAACCGTGTATCGTCTAAGTTAGAGTACCATGAGATAGTATATCAAATTTGGTGGTTCTAAACTGAAAACTGTAGATTTTACGAAAATTTTGTATCGGGGCCTCTTTGATCTCGGGCCCCAATCCCATCCAAAAATCGTCTACGGACTAAGTTAGAGTACCATGAGATAGTGTACCAAATTTGGTGGTTCTAAATTGAAAACTGTAGATTTTAAGAAAATTTTGATTGGGAGCTCTTTGACTCCGAGCCCCAACCCCTTCCTAATATCGTCTACGGTCTAAGTTAGAATATCATACGGGCATTTTGTGGACCCTGTCCACATTATGACCGTGTCGACATTTTAATTGCCGACCATTTGACCGTTCACATTATGACCCCCAAAGCACCAAACGCCTATCTTTTTGTTGTACAGAAGAGTCTCCATTGTCCGTCTGGGATTCGTGTCGGTTCAAATCCTGTTGTTTTCCGCATTGACACTCCCGGACAGACGAAACCATGCTTCATGTGTCATGTAACAAAGCGTTGGGTCCATTTCACCGCTGACAATGGTTTCCTGAAACCACTTACAATATTACATCCATTTTTTATAATCAGGAGTTTTAAGTTCTTGGAGCGCCATAACTTTGTACTGTCGAAAACGCAAATCCGCCTTAACTGATTTCACCGGTATTGCACAATGTGGAAATTTTTCTGTGAAGAACTCATTTAAAACCTTGTATGAGTTATTTCTGAAATACTGTTCCACCATAAAAATCCGCTGTTCAGTACTTAAAACCATTTCCGTTGCCTTTGTTATCTCTTCACTTACACTTATGACTGCGTACCTACACTGCTCTGGCTGTGACTAATCACTCCGGAGAATTCCTTTGCAACTGTACACGCAAAAACCGGTTAGAAGTGGAACGAACAAAGCAGTTTTAACTGGAAACCCGCCAAACACCTGTAACCTGCCTAACAACGTCTGGCCACGGGGCCTCTTTTGTATGGCGCACACGGTATATACAGATTTATTTTGTAGGACGTTGAGATTCTCTCTAAGGTTTCCCAAAATACATATTTCTGCATTTGTTATAACATGCACTTTTATTTATTTCGTTCTCTTAATGAACCATTTATGCTCATTTCTTATTCTTAATTTTTGAAGTTGTACGAACAAAGTAAATATAGAAGAAATTCCTGAAATTATTTTGCAACACTTACCCGTTGTTCCACTTACGGATACTTTCTTAATGTTTTTGTTGCGGGCGGGGATCGGGTGGTGGATTAAAAATTACTATGATCCATGGAAGTTAGACAGCCAGAGCTGTAGGTAGAGGTGATATCACTCCGGTTCGTACCAACGGTTTGTTAAAACCCGGGTGGTTTGCGGGAACTGTTTTTCAAATGAAAAGTTTATATATCGGAAATATAAAGGCAATTATTTTTTGGAACATAATGTAGAGCATTTTTCCTTTTCTCAGTTGTTTCCAGTTTTCCCCACGTCAGAAAGCCCGACGTGGATGTGAGGAGACCGGCAAAACGGGGCTCTTACATTTTACAGAAACACATAGAGCATTTCGTTTTTGTTCGAAACAATGCTCTTTGTAGGAATTTGGGGGCTCCCTAAAACAGCGGCCTGTGACGTAAACCGTAATTGAGTTACACCACAGGCTCTTTATTAGAGCTGAAACTAAATTTGAAAAAAAAATTAACATAAGGCCCAACGTGCAAATCTTTAGGAGCTGCAAATAATTTTTATTGTTAATATCACCTATTGTGTCAAACTTTCTTTTCACCAACATTACTCATGTCGCTGCACTTACAAACAAGTTTTTACAATATCATTCCTGGAAATAAGACAGCCACACGACTCATGATCTAGACACTCATACCGGATGCCACTCTCATACAGGAGACTCCCTAAGGAGTCTCCTGTGCATAATTTTGGACTCCCATATAGTCTCGGGACTCGAACAAAACGCTATGCAGTCGCCTTTCCTTAATTTGATATCACAGATTTCAGTGAAGATACAGAGCTACTGCCGTAAGACACGCACACACTAATGTTATACCCGCACTTAAACGGGGGCACAATTTAACAACCGGCAGAAACTAGCAACTCGGCAACTGAAACTTGCTACCTTATTCCACTGGCAATCTCAACCCTATTTACTTTACACAGGTATGCTCTTACGTGGCCAAACAGGAACGCCGGTTGTAATACATTTTGCCGATACCTTTACACATATTTAGCATATCGTCTCAAATGCTAATCCTGTGCGGTATATACAGTTAATGGGCAAAATATTAGAGGTACCTACATACGTAATAGAGTGTTGTTCATCCGCTAGCACAAATAGCTGCCTTACACGCCGATGCATCGACTCCACAGGATGCCAGAGACTTTCCGGAGCTAATATCAGCCATGTCTGTTGCAGCATTATCCGCAATTCCACCCGAGGCGTCGGTCCAGGATCCATGGATCCGATGTTTCACTCCACAGCATCCCAGAGAACTTCCACTGGGTTTAAATCTAGGAATTTGTGGGGCCACTGGATTGTTACAAACTCAGATGAGAGTTCCTCGAGCTATGCATAGGTGGTTGGTGGTTGTTAATGCGGCGCATTATCCTGTTAAACAAGACAATTGTCCAAAGAATGCGGGAAGGCAGTCGAAGCTTTATGTAATTAGCCAGCACATGCTGTTTGCACGCAGCAGCTAAGAACCTCTGAAGACACACTAAAGGACTTAATGTGTTCCACGAGAAGACTTCCCTAACCATCACAAAGTCAGCACCGCTTTGAAGAGAGCCAACCTGTCTGTGTTAAAGGCCAAACCCGCCGCCCCGGTGGCGCAGTGGTCTAAGGCGCTGGCCTCTAATCATTCGTCCGTAAGGGGTCCGGGTTCGAATCCCGGTCAGGCATGGATGTTGTGTTTGTCTTACGGTACTGGCTCTCTCCCTTCCCTGGAACCAGTGACCCTAAATTAGGGACGGGCGACTGCTTATAGCCCATTGAGTTGCTCACGGTGGTCGTTAAAATTCCAATCAAAAAAAAAAAAAAAAAAAAAAAAAAAAAAGGGCCAAACCGTCACACTCCTGTCAGCTCGGTACGGCTAAAAACGGGATTCCTCTGGCTACATCAAGAGAGGCTTCTCTTCAGAGGTCCAGTTTTTATACTCTCGGCGCCAGGCGAGGCTTAATACACCGTGACGAGGCGGTCAACGGCGGTACACGAGTAGGAGGTCGGCTCCTGTATACCAGGGTGTACAGCGTGCGATGTACAGTTCGCTCGCTGACGCTGCTTGAGCTCCGACGTTTAATCTGGATGTGATTTGCTCTGCTGTTGCAATCGGTCGATCTCTACACTCCTCGATAATCGACGTCAACTCCGATCATTAATGGTGTGTGGTCGGCCAACACTTGCTCCCTGGCGCTGGTACATCAACCAATGGTACACTCCTAGTAGTCTTGATACGGTTGCCCTCAAGAACTATAGAACTCTTACTACTTTTGCGACAGATTGACAATGCGTCCACGAACAAAATCGCTCCGGTCACCAGGTTTACCCATGTTTGTTGATTGCGATACACTATTCGGAAACTCTGCTGTCCTCTATTTATCGCCTGTGCTCGTTTTGGAACTGTTTTACTCTGCGCGGGGAAAACTGCGCATTACCCCTTATATCTAATGTTTTGTTTACTAAGTGTGTGGTAGTTACAGTGGCACGGCCTGGAATGGATCCGACCGGTACACACCCATTTCCAAACCAAAAAGAAAAAATTGCTTATCTAATTCAGTTTTAGCTGAAATATGACAACGGGAAAGAATTTTGTTGTTCTGGTTGATTGAGTCTAACGGTCCCATTTCAAGACATACGCACAGCGGCTTCCTGTGAAAACGAAGCGATAAATGAAAAACGAAGAAGAAATTAAATTATCTTCCACGATTTTTCTTTCGTTTTCAATCTTTCCACGTTTGTTTACGCTACTTGATACCAAAGCTGAAAAAAAAAGAATATACCAGATTTTTTTGTCCTCAGTCCACTTACTGAAAGTTTAATGGAATATAAATTTTTGCGAAAGGGCAGTTCTCCATTCTCATCCATGCTTAGATACGGCTCTGATTCCAGTTAAACTGACCCCCGTCCCCGCCCAGCACGTACGAAAGCGTACTAATACTGAAAATTGTGTGATTACGATGTTAAATTATATCAGGTTGCTGAAAAGAAACTGTGCAGAATTATGCAAATTTTATTTTATATTACAGTAAATTAATGGTCTGTGAACTAATATACCGGACTTTTGTTATGTACTGAAATGACAATATCTCGTTTGTTAAAATACTAGTGTTTCTATTTTTTTTGAAAATCTTATTTATTTACACTTATGATTTACATATTGGGTTATTTACAAGTGCCCCTTGGAAAGCATGTTGCCTGTGCAACCCTTGAATCCCCATAATATATAACTTTTTGCAATGTTTTATAAACGTTTTATGATTCCATCTCGAGCAGGGCCGGTTATACGTCAATTCGTCGATTGCGTCATTTCGTCGCGTACAAATTCGTCGACTACGTCAATTCGTCGCGGACCAATTCGTCGCGGGCCAATTCGTTGCGTTTACAGATTTTGGTTACATGCAAAACGAATGCAGGAAAACGTACGATTTCGAACGTCTTTTGCCCTGATCAAATTTATAAGGTTTGGAAACTCAGACAGGATAGGAATATTGAGCTTTTTCTTTGGCGCTAAAAGTATTAGACGATAGACGGTTTTTGGAACGGGTCAGGGCCCAGTTGGTCAGAGACCGCCATATACAAAATTTAATAAAATCAACAGTTTTCAATTCAGAACCACCAAATCTGGTATACTATCTCATGGTACTCTAACTTAGACGGTTGTCAGTTTTTTGGAACGGGTCGGGCCCTGGGGTCAGAGTCCCTCCCCATAAAAAGAATTCGTAAAATCTACAGTTTTCAATTTAGAACCACCAAATTCGGTATGCTATCTCTCGAAACTCTAACTTAGACGCTAGATGGTTTTGAGAAGGGGTTGGAGCCCAGGGGTCAGAGCCCCCTCCTCATAAAAAAATTCGTAAAATCTAAAATTTTCATTTTAGAACCATCAAATTTGGTATACTATCTCATGGTACCCTAACTTAGATGGTAGACCGTTTTTGGAACGGGTCAAGGCCGGGGGGTGAGAGCTCCCCACATACAAAATTTTCTTAAAAACAACAGTTTTCAATTCAGAACCACCAAATTCGGTATACTATCTCACGAAACTCTAACTTAAACGCTAGACGGTTTTGGGAAGGGGTTGGAGCCCGAGGGGTCAGAGCCCCCAAACCTAATAAAAAAACTTGTAAAATCTCCAGTATTCAATTTAGAAACACCACATTTGGTATACTATCTCACGGTGCTCTAAGTTAGACGGTACACCGTTTTTGGAACGGGTCAAGGCCCGGGGGTAAGAGCCCCCCACATAATTTTTTTTTAAACTGCAGTTTTCAATTCAGAACCACCAAATCTGGTATACTATGTCATAGTACTTTAACTTAGATGCTAGATGATTTTTGGAAGGGGTTGCAGCCAGGGTGGTAAGGGCCCCCTTCATAAAAAATCGCAAAATCTACAGTTTTCAATTTAGAAACACCAAATTTGATATGCTATCTCATGGTATTCTAACTTAGACGGCAGACCACATTTGGAACGGGTCAATGCCTGAGGGGTTAGAGCCCCACCCACATACAAAATTTTCTTAAAATCTACGGCTTTCATTTCAGAACCACCAGATCTGGTATAATATCTCATGGTACTCTAACTTAGACGCTAGACGGTTTTTGGAACGGGTCAAGGGCCGGGCGGTCAGAGCCCCCCCCCCATTCAACATTTTCGTAAAATCTACAGTTTTGAATTCAGAACCATCAAATTTGGTATAATGAAAATCTAACTTGACGCTAGACGGTTTCTGGAAGGGGTTTGAGTCCGGGGGGTGAGAGCCCTCCATCCTCATAAAAATTTCGTAAAATCTACAGTTTTCAATTTAGAACCACCAAATTTGGTATACTCTCTCATGGTTATCTAACTTAGACGATAAACATGTTTTGGAAGGGGTCGTAGCCTTGGTTCAAGAGGGCCCCATACAAAATTTTCGTAAAAAGTTCCGTTTTTTACTCTTAAGATGTGCAACACAATTCAGCACTCCAATACCTTATCTATGTTCTAAGGCGCTCTTTGGCCCTTTGAGGGCCTTGCACCATAAACCATCAACCAACTAACCAGCCTACGGTCTAAGTTAGCGACTGTAGATAACTTTAAAGTGCAAAAATATGCGTTTAATGGTGTATTAAAAACACAAATCAATATGGTTTAGCTTTCACTACCAACGAGCGTCTTATCAGGAAGAAATGTAATGTAATGTAAATAGAGAGTTCCAGATATTCAAAATTCAAAACGTTAAGAAAAGATGATCAATGCCAATGTGAAATCGCACGCATGCGACATCACATAGGTACATTGCATTTCTGCGTCGCAGGATTCACAGAAGCACACGCCAGTTGTATGGCAATTCTATAGATGTCTCCTAGAAGGTAAGTATTCCCATTCCTTTTTCTTTCATTTTTGTTTCGCAAAATTAAATTAATTAAATCAAAAAATTTAAAATAAGTTTACTGGAAAATTGCAGGAATATCTTTTTCATTCATTAACTTTCACCCGCTGTACCTGGTGATTCCATAAATAGTGATATGTACCTGGCAAATAACTGGTATCCCTGCTAGTTCAAATTATATTAATGATTTTTTTGCGTCCAGTTCAATCTAGTATGTCCATAAGAGCGTTTGGGACCGTTTGAAAAATACATTTCAAAGTGTGCCGCTACGGCGGCGGAGTGATCTAGGCGCTGTCTCCTGACCACTCGTCGAGAAGGATCCTGGTTCAAATCCTAGTGAGTCATGGACGTTGGATCCCAGGAGCCAGTGGCCCAAAATTAGGAACGTCCGACTGCTTATAACCCACTAAATTGATCACGGTGGTCGTTAAACTATAACTAAAAAAACATTGCGACGTGTCCATTGCTATTTGTTATGGACCGTACAAAAAGTATATTTTTGATATCATCATGTCCACTTCCATGTAGGCTGGCCATAAAATGTTAGGGGACCTTAAAAAATTTCACTTTTGTTTTCACCTTGTCAGCGCCTCGGTATATAGTTGAAGTATACGTATATATAGTTGTGCCCATTTCAGCACGTAGTATGGTTTATATAGAAAATAAAGATAATGTTACATTTTTACTCAGCTACAACACATTAATCCCAAAGTATATTTCTTGAAATCTTTAATCGGCCGTGCTCATATTCACAACGTTAACATAACATGTCAAGTAATTAATGTTGCAGTTTTACTCTGTCACAAAACTTTAGTTACAAGACTTTAGGCGTAACCTTTTTTTAGGAATTTTTAGTCCGACGTATTCATAAGGTTTCAATAACATGCCAAGGTTATGGTACTGCGTTTTGACAGAAGCACAAAAATTAATAAACAGGCCTTAATCCTTTTTCTCAGTTTTTCAATCAACCGTGCTCATATACATAAAATTTTCAGAGAAAGTCAAGCTTCTTGTGGTGCGCTTTTACTCGAGTACAACATTATAAACAACCATTAACTTTCACTCGCTGAACTTGGTGATTCCTCAATTCATCCATTAAATACAAGTCTTTTAAGTGATTGTATGCCATGGGCATATTGATAATGTTTGATGACAAGTCAGGTTAATGATGTTGCACTTATTAAAGACTTAGAAAGGTATAGAGGCTAATAATTATTGTTTAAAGCTCAAGTAAATGCTCATTTTTAACTTGACTTGTCATGAAATCCTTATGAATATGGCATTTATTTTATTTTGTACATTTTAAGTAGCGTGTGCATTTTTTTATGTTTTGGCATTTGTTTTATTTTGTGTTGTACTTGTTACATAGCGTTTCGCATTTTTGTAATGCTTGTAACTTGTGATTGCATTTTGAATTTTTATTTGTTTCACACTTTGCATTACTTTTTGACATTTTATGTTTTTGACATGCTATTTTGAAAATTTTGTCTTTTTTAATTTTGCTTTGTGTTTAACATTCTTGCATCTTCGGCGGATATTACATTCTTGAAAAATTCAAATACAAGTTAGTAAAAGGTATAATTCAATTACTGAAAAATACCAGCACATTTTAGTAAATGGTAGAATTTTAAGAAATTCATCCTAAAAAGTCCAGCACGTTAACATTGTCTCTGTGTGCCAAATAAATTCGAATTCCTTTTTATCTTGCCAGCGTTTCTCTTCTGGGTGGATTTGTTGGAATCTGTGCTATCACTCTTTCGATTTTAGCTATAGTTGTTCTCTGCTCTTTCGCAATTTCACTGATCATTTTGTACAGTCACAGTTTTTTCTCTCGTAGAATTGTATTCCAGCGTCTGTCCAATCCTTCAAGTTTGTTTTGTGTTCTGGGAAAGTCCAGTATATCGTTTTCACTTATTGACCAAATTGTTGGTGTTAAAAGCTGAGGGCTTATGCTCGGATTGTTTCTTCTGCTTCCACGAAATTTTCCAAGAACATAATTTTCCTCAAACCCACTGAGCTACAGAATCTGAATATTCTAGCAAAATTGATTTCACTTCTTCAAAAGCAGCTGGAATTTCATCAGATGAAAAAAATGCGAGTGCTTGCAAATGTCTGACTTTGAGAGCAAACTCACTGTTTTCCCTATATTCCGAGACTATGCCAGAGGATGGATATTCCTCAGCACATTTTTTCCGAGATGACACCAACAACATTTGTGTGTACTGCTTCCAAATTCCTTTTTAGCAGCATTATAACGGTAGCTATTTAAAAATCTATCATTATGCGTATATTGTGGTGCAAGATGTATATCATAGTCTGATGCATAGTCTTTCAAATCCAGCAAAAATACTGTATAATAGTATTATATTCTTTATACTTGCTGGAAAGTAACCCATAAACTAGTGGGACAAGTCTGTGCATCTCTGGATTCGTTTCAACCGTAGTATGAATGGTATGTAATTGCCTAAAAAGGGTTGGACACATTTTAAATGTCCCATCCATAATTCCGAGGGGTGCTTCTTTAAGCTTTCGTAAATTATTATCTGTTAAAAATAAAATATTTCTTTGTCCTCCAAATGTGCTATCACTGCCAAAAAATTTTGCACCATCTCTTTCCTGTAAATTTATTTGGGCATCGATCCCTTCTGAAGTCGTAGGCTCCGCAGGCATGTCTTAATTTCCTATTCGTTTTACAACTTGCCTTAGCGCATCAATACTAGGCATGTAACTTGCATTTATTGTAGCCATTGAAGTTGTCACGGTTTGAATAATTTGTGCAGGGGCTTTGTCCATATTTCTCGCTCGTTCTTTTACTTGCGCCCTCGCAACAGCAACATCACTTTTCTGCGGTCTTGGAGCATGATTATGTGGTTTCTCATTGCGCATCCTGTGTTCATCGTCAATAAGAATAGTACTAGCAAAGCCAGTACAATTTCCATAATTTCTTTCAATACAGTGCCAATACCGTAAATCACCCTGCACTCTGTTATGGCAAAATAAATACCCTTCCCATTTCAGTAAATCATTTTCTTTTGTGAGTTAACTATTTATGTTGCATTCTTCATCTGCAAAGTGTTATCGGAAAACAATGCACTTTCTCTTTCCAAAATATTTAGAATGATATATTTCCACTATTATCACTTGACCACGCACAACAAAGGTTTCAATAAGCACGTTCCCTGTTCGCCAGTCTACTACGAACTGATGAGCAACCATTCAATAAAACACTCAGAATACAGACGATCACGTGAAGCTTTTTCCTCCAGTTAGAAATTAGGCGAAGTTCAAGATTTTTGTACCTGCGGTCACAAGAATAGGTTAAGTTTAAGGATCGGCATCTTATCTGTTGTTTTTCCAAAACGCACAGGTACATGTATATTACAGCAGGGACGCTGAAAGCAGCAGATCAATGGATGCGAAGAACCCGGGCTCCAGGTTCCGGAGGCGGCAGCAGGCGCAGACTGGTCCGCTGAACTCTGGGCCGGTAGGCTTCATGCAAATTCTCAAAAATAAATCCAAATTTTTTTCTGTGCTGCACCATGCGTATGAAAGTGAATTGTTATACTGAAAAGACAATTTGTTTACCCTGTAACTTATTAAAAAAAGAACTACGTCCCTACGTGCCAAATGGTCTGTAAGCCAAACACAGTTTTTCATGCAACACCTTCCCCCGACTTTCTAAGTTCAGATCTGTCTCGTTCGACATATTTCCTGTACCGCCCCTCTCTTTCGCTAATTGCAGTTAATTGCCGCAAAATTGGGGTTTTACGTTGGGATGTATTGCCGTTTGTCCTGAAGACTATACTGAAACCGGTGAACCCCAGGGGAAAAGTATTCCATCAAAAGCAACAAAAATCCAATGCTAGGGCAAAACTTTATTCGTTGGCAGTACATCCAAGCAATTTACGCGAAGTTGGAAGGATGTTTTTATACTACAACACCAGAAGATTGTCGCGAATTCTCAGGCAATTACGATACAGATGTGTCCTTAAGGCTTCTTTTTCAAGACGTCCAAAGGCCGGCACTAGGGGATGGGGAGGGATATAGTGCGGATGATCTTTTTTATTGCAGTTAGAAATTCTTAAGCTCATTCTTCCTTAAAACTTTGCCTGGTTACCAGTAAGCAGTGTCTTATGCCTCAACCATTGCACAGATTTTTTTTTCATTCTTTGAGTTAACAGCGGGAAAATATCTGAACTGCGTTGTTTCAGTTGGAATAATTTTTTTACTTCAGCAACAGGGCTTCACGTATAATTGCAAAATACTTTGATAGAATAGACATACCTTACATAAAGAGTTTGAATGAGAAAATAGATTAATAACAAGGAAAATATTCTAAACCCAAGAAAAGAAATTGCGGAGCCGAAAAAGCTAGGTAAAGGAAACTCTAAGAAAAAGTTCATATTTAAAGAAACCTGTAGTCGTTTGATGAGTAAGTGGTATAAATCAATACAAAATCATGTGCTGTATTTGTAAAAAAAATATAATCAATTAGGCATCGTGACTGTCTACAGTTTCCCCTTTTCATCCTGTTGACATTACAACCACCACAGATAATAAAATAGCCAAAACATAACAAAATAACAAAAATACCCATACAAAGTAAAATGCCCAAAATATAAAAACAAGTAACCACCCAAAATAAAATGCCCAAAACATGGTAAGAAATTCTGTTAAAAGCGTAATGAAGATAAACAATAGGAGAAATATATGTTTTTAAAACTTAATCAAGTGTACAAACTGAAAAAAAAAGAAAGAAAAAAATATTTCAAATTTCATTGTTACTTTGACCTGTTGACATTTCGTAAATTGTACTTGCACTCGGTCAAAAAATATTACTTAGAAGGACTCTTTAGTAACTTTTAATCGCTGTGGTCATATTTATAAGGTTTGCATAACAAATCAAGTTAACAATGTTGCGCTTTCACTTAAGCACCAAATACTAATAATTAGCCGCTAGTCCTAGGCCTTTTAAATAATTTTTAATAAGCGTAACACTCTTAAATTGATTTGTAATGCAAACCTCATATGATCACAGCATTATAAATATTACTAAAAATGCATTTTCCTAGGTCTCGGGTGTATCTATTAATGCTTTGTGCTCGAGTAACATTTTAACAGAATTCATTTTATTTTCTATGAAATCTATATAAATATCAGCTCGGAAGACTGAAAACTATCAAAAAACCCTAGGCCTAGCGTCTGCTTAAAAGTTTCATCCTCAGTAAAGCGCATTGCTAAAATCTTGAACTTCTATGCAAACCTTATGAAGATAGCACGGCGGCCTGAAAATTGCCTGAAAATTTCGAAACAGGTCCAGGCCTAGGGCTTTCTAACTATTTTTGTACCTGACTTAAAGGGTAACATTATCTTTCGTTCTTACTAGCAGGGGTACCCGGTATTTCCCGGGCAAATATTACTCTTTGTAAAATCACCAAGTTCAGCGTGTGAAAATTAATGAATGAAAAATGTATTTCCGTAAATTTCCAGCAAACGTATTTCAAATTTTTTGATTTAGTTAATTTAATTATACGAAACAAAAAAAGAATTCATATTATTTACATTACATTGTATTTCTACCTGATATGGCACCCGGTGGTGGTGAAAGCTAACGTTTAATAATTTGTGTTTTTAATACACCATTAACCGGATATTTTTTCACTTTATTGTTATCTACGGCCTCTAACTTAGACCGTAGGTGGGGTAATGGAGTGCTGTATTGGGATGCAGTTCTTAAGAGTAAAGATGTAATTTTCACGAAAATTTTGAATGGGCCTCCTTCACACCGAGCACCGAACTTTTTCGTCTGCGATCTAAGTTAGAATACAATGAGGTAGTGTACCAAATTTGGTCGTTCTAAATTGGAAACTGTAGATTTTACAAAAATTGGTATGGGGGGGGGGGGGGGGGCTCTGAACCCCTGGCTCCAACCGCTTCCCAAAACCCTCTACAGTCTAAGTTAGAGTTACATGAGATAGTATACCCAATTTGGTGGTTCTAAAGGCTCTGAAAACCCGGGCCCCAACTCCTTCCAAAAAACGTCTAGCGTCTAATTAGAATTACATGATACCAAATTTGGTGGTTTGAATTCAAAACTGTAGATTTTACGAAAATTGTATATGTGGAGGCTATGACCCCCGGACCCCTACCCGTTCCAAAAACCGTCTACCGTCTAAGTTCGAGTACCATGAGAGAGTATATCAAATTTGGTGGTTCTAAATTGAAAACTGTAGATTTTACGAAAATTTTGTATGGGGAGGGTTCTGACCCCGTACCCCGACCCGTTCCAAAACCGTCTACCGTCTACGTTAGAGCACCATGAGATAGTACACCAAATTTGGTGGTTCTGAATTAAAAACTGTAGATTTTACGAAATTTTGGTATGGGGATGGGGGCTATAACCCTCCAGGCCCCGACCCGTTCTGGAAACGGTCTACCGTCTAAGTTAGAGTACCATGATACAGTATACCAAATTTGGAGGCTCTAAATTGAAAACTAAATTTTACGAAATTTTGTATGGGAGAGGGTGCTATGAACCCCGGGCTCCGACCCTTTCCAAAAACCGTTTACAGTCTAAGTTAGAATACCATGAGATAGTATACCAAATTTGGTGATTCTAAATTGAAAACTGTAGATTTTACGAAAATTTTGTACGAGGGGTGGGGTTAGCTTTGACTCCACGGGACCCTACCCGTTCCAAAAACCGTCTCCCGCTAAGTTAGATCTTCATGACACCAAATTTGGTGATTCTGAATTGAAAAATACAGATTTTAAGAAAATTTTGTATGTGGGGACTCTTACCCCCGGGCCTTGACCAGTTCCACAAACCGTCTACCGTCTAAGTTAGAGTACCATGAGATAGTATACCAAATTTGGTGGTTATAAATTGAAAACTGTAGATAGATTTTACTAAAATTTTGTGTGCGGGGAGTGCTCTAGCACCCCGTGCCTCGACACGTTCTGAAAACTGTGTACCGTCTAAGTTAGAGTACCATGACATAGTATACCAAATTTGATGGTTCTAAATTAAAACTGTAGATTTCACGAAATCTTTTTATGGGGGGGCTGCGAACCCCGGGCTCTGACCCTTTCCAAAAAACCGTCTACAGTCTAGGTTAGAATACCATGCGATTTTATATCAAATTTGGTGGTTCTAAATTGAAAATTATATTTTACGAAAATTTTGTAAGGGGGGGGGGTAGGGGGAGTCGACCCGTTCCCAAAACCGTCTCCCGTCTAAGTTAGAGTTTTATGATTCCAAATTTGGTGGTTCTAAATTGAAAACTATAGATTTCACGAAAATTTTGTATGGCGGGGCTCTTACCCCTGGGCCTTGACCAATTCCAAATACCGTCTACCGTCTAAGTTAGAGTACCATGAGGTAGTATACCAAATTTGGTGGTTCTAAATTGAAAACTGTAGATTTTACGAAAGTTTTGTATGGGGGGGGGCTCTGACCCCATTGCCCCAACCACTTCCAAAAACCGTCTACAGTCTAAGTTAGAGCTTCGTGAGATAGTATACCAAATTTGGTGGTTCTAAATTGAAAAGTAGAATTTAAGGCAATTTTGTAAGGAGGAGGTCTATGAACCCCTGGGCTACAACCGCATTGAAAAACCGTCTACAGTCTAAGTTAGAATAACACGAGATAGTGTACCAGATTTGATGGTTCTGAACTGAAAACTGCAGATTTTACGAAAGCCTTGTATGTGGGGGATCTGACAAACCGGGCCCCGACCCGTTCCAAAAACCGTCTCCCGTCTAACATTTTTAGTGCCAAAGGAAAAGCGTAATATTCCTATCCTGTCTGAGTGTCCAAACTTTATAAATTTGATCAGGGAGGAAGACGTTCGAAATCGTACGTTTTCCTGCATTCGTTTGGTATGTAACCAAAATTTGTAAATGCGACGAATTTGTTCGCGACGAATTGACGTAGTCGAGGAATTTGTCCGCGGCGAATTGAAGTAGTAGAATTACCGCTCGGCGAATTGACGTGACACCAGCAGGGCCAGAGCAACGCATTTCTAATCTGCGCGAAGTAAGCGAGGCTTGAAATTATGTCGCTTGCGGTTCAAAATTTCTACTTCCACTACGGATATTTCAGGTTTTCATACTTTTCTTATCAGTATTAAAAACCTTCAAAAATCACATTTCCTGGTTTCGGCGTAATTTTACTAAATATATGAAAACTAGGTAAATAACCAAAAGTAAAGTAAAACCTAAAATTTATAAGAACGTCAACAGCACAGCATTCTGCTGAGACGCAGACTGGAAAGCGAGCTAGCACTTTTTTTAGGTTTTGTTTAGCATTCTATTTTGCCAGATAATTTTAAGATTGGTCATCCTCAAGGTTCTCAAACAGTCGATTTCTTGCCTTCATATTGATTAGCACGTATTCGGTGATGCTGCGTTCCACGCCTAAATCATCAATGAAAAATTTAGTTACCAAGTTGCTCTTCCCTGTGAACGTATAAATATTTTTGTTATTATTTCAAATGTTACCTAATACAAATGTTGATTTCGCAAAAAAATGCTCCAAATAAATAGACTTCTCTGTGCACAATTATTTTTATTGATATTTGGAAAATAAAATACATATAACGTCACCGTTTTTACAAAATACGATGCAAACTGTGAGGCACATAACAGCAAACGATACAGAGGATGTATGTACATAGGAATATGGAAAATATTCTTTCCAGAGTTAACTGAAGATATTCGCTCTGCAGAGCGGACATTTGAGATTTTCCTTCAACCATTTCTCTACGTAGAGACAGTGAATTTGTGAAAACACTGCAGTTGCCTGAAAGAGTGAATGAAAACAGAGTTTACTAGATAGAAGGAAAACCTTCTTTGCATTAAAAAAACCGGTGATGGATTTTAATATAAAAATCTTCAGTTTCATTCACATACATTAAACATAATGGATTAAACATTCACGTAAGTACAAAAATTAAATGGATATGTCAACCATGAAAAATTATACTGAAAATAACTACTATTTTTAATGGAATAAAAACAGAAAAAACGCTGTCGTTCCTTTTAACCTCTTTCAGAACAAGATAAACCAAAATTCTCTTGAAGCCTATGCAGATTAAGTAATAAAATCCTGTGACTAAAGACCGGAAAAAAATCCTAAAAGTTTTCAATTGAGAGATAATCTGAAATTAATACTAGTAATGGCAACATACCAGTTTTACCCATGCATCTCAGAAAAATCCAACTAACTTCGTTATAAGAAATCTGTTGGGCCCCTAGTTAGAGCATATTGGAAAGCATATTTCTTTGGGTTATCAAAGATGGTACTGCCAGCAACAGCCCATTGCTTTATTATGCAATAAACCACACTAAACATAAAAAGACGCACATTTATCGTTTTTGAAAGGAATCAGTTGCTTCCCCAGTTAGTACATATTATAAAGCATATTTCTGTGGATAATCGAATGCAGTACTACCACCGACAGACCTTGTTTCATTATTCAATCAACCATCCTGTGCAGAAAACATCGGTTCAGATGAAAATCAATTATCATCAAACTTCAACATGTTGAATACCTTCTTAATTGCTGAAAACTCCAACAAGGCAATTTATCACTGAATATACTTTTAAGGATGAATTTGAAGAAAAGGAACATCAGCAATCAGCACAATGTAGTCTAAAAAAACTCAAAGGTGTAGCTAACAGATCTAAATGATATTTAAAAGAGTTACTTAAAAACAGTTTGTGCAACACAATTATCATTTGTCATACATCAGATTTCATCCTTACGGATGCTGGTTTTAAAACTGCAAATCTGTAAATAGAACACACGGCAATGAACGACAGGTTTAGAGGTAAACTTCTCTCGAAGGATCGAAAACATCTCTTTTTTTCCTGACGCTGTTTCACGAAATATATTTCAAAGGAAGTCAGATTGACAGTTCTTGAACAGTTAAAAGGAATCTTGACAGAAAATCACTGGATAGCTAAAAATATACTGAGTGGAAAACTGTGAACAGCAGTGTGGAACATGGAGCACGATCGAGTCACACTATTGGGACCAGAGAAACCGCCGTCTACAGCGCAGACAGCAGATAGACGGGCTGCGAGTGTCTCAGTAAGGTTCTGAAAAGTGTTCACAGGTATGTGTAGCCATCATGATTGCAGTGCATCTGACAGCTGCTGGAGGGTGCGTGGTGGAGGATCTATAAAGTGAAAAACACAATCGAGGTGGTCCTATAGATGCTCAATTGGGTTTAAATCTGGGGAATTAAGGGGCCAGGGAAGTACTTTGAAGTCTCTCGGACATTTACAGCTGTGTGACACGTCGCATTGTCGTACTGGAATATCCCATCTGCCCAAGGGAAGACAATCAGGATGTATGGCTGTACGTGGTCTGCAAGGTTGTATTCATAACGAATTATGTACATGGTACTTTGAACAGGTATGAGTGAACCCAGCGAATGTCACGAAAACATTCCACAGACCATAACGCTACCCCCACTTGCTTGTGTTCCTCCAGCAATGGTTGAGGAGTGTTTGCTCTCCGATGTTTCTCGCTTTACACGACAACGTCCATCCGTTCGATGAAGCAGAATACGTGACTCATTGGAGAAGGCAATCCTTTGCCAATCGGCGGAGATCCAATTCCGATACTGCCTTTCTTTCGTTAGCATGGCTACAGTGACCATCCGTCTGCATCGGATCACCATACCCAGTAGTGTTTGCTGAATTTTCGTTTTAGACACACTACCGGTAGCCTCCTGGTTCATTCATCCAGTGAGTTGCCCTACTGTAGCGTGTCGATGTGCCCTCACGAGCCTTCGAAGCCGGCGTTCACCTCTCACATCAATGGCACGTGGTGATCCGCAGTTTCCACGTCGCTTATTCACACTGGTGCCATTTTTCCAATCACGATGCACTTTAACGGTAGCAGCAGGCGAACAGTTCACAAACTGCGCTGTTTCAGAAATACTGCCACCCTTGGTCCGAAAGCCGAAAATCATCCCTTTTTGCAAATCTGATAAAACGCTTTTTTATCCGTGACAGCAACGGGTGATATGTTTTCAGAATGCTTACAGCACACCTTATGAACCCTTCAAGCCATCTTACGAAGCATTCAACGTTTTTCATTGGCCACGCTCTGTTGACGTCAAAAGTAGAACGTGGTCACAATAATGTAGCTTGACTGCGTATTATTGTTATCGCGATTGTCGAATACAGTATGTTTCACTAGATAAAAAAATAAAAAAACACTTATTGTTTATTTCTACTCTACATACTGTAGAAATACGACGTTTGTTTTTTCAAGTGACCATGATCGTTAAGAAATACGCAGGAATGATTTTTCTGATAAGGCGAATATTCACTGTGACGTCACTCCAGCACGTGGCTGAGCACGCTGATTCTGTCCGGAGGCAATCTACTTGTTTTACTGTGTTGTGTGATGTGCCTGCCCCGAAGGACGCACACGAGGTAAAGGCAGATAGCAGTGAGAGCACATGTCCGCGTAGCTCAGTTGGGAGCGCGTCTTACTCCGGAGTGAGGAAACCCGGAATCGATGCCCGGGACGGACAAACTTGTACGATACAGTTGTTGGAAGTCTTTCAGGATGGTTGTGTATGCTGTTGCAGAGCGGGTGTTTATTGTGAAAAGTTATTGCTTAACTAAGTCTGTAATGGTAACACAGGGTGAATTCCTGGTGAAGTTTGGGGGACAAAAAGTACCAGACAAACGTTACATTGCCAGGTTAGCGAAGAAATTCATAATATGCAGCTTCGCATTCGATTGTCTTTGGATGTCGGTGGAGGACATTTCCAACATTTATTCGGAATGGTGCTACATTCCCAAATTTGTAAATCACATGTCATGTTTCTATGTAACGTGTGTTACAAAATATGACTAATACTTTCTAGGGACTACTTTGTGAAACACCCTCTTTCATTACCCGATTCAGTGCTTCAACACAGGATATCACTTAACGAAAGCCGCTGAAGTAAATATTTATGGTAAATCACCACACTCGAAGAATCAAACTCTAATAAATAAAAACCATTCTTCTTTATGTAAAACCTACGGAGGCATATATTTGGTATAACCTTTTCCGTGAAATGACGGAAAGAAATCTGAATTTCAACGTTTTTTCGTGCAACAGGGAAATTTTGAATTTTATGAAACCTTTCCGCAATTCGTTTCCTATACTGACAGAAAATTTGCGTTTTTAAGTTCAGTTAACGGGAAATTCTGAATTTTCAGAAACCTTTCAGCAATTCCTGTATTTAAAAGAAAATCTACGTTCTCACTTTTTTGTATAAATGTGACAAAAACATTCTGATAATAGGAGAGATTTACGGAAATACTTGAGGTTTGATTAAGTGTTACATTTCAGTTGTCTGCCAAAAGAACTGATTTCGAAGTTCTGTAGCGAGATAGGATACTGTGGATAGCATATCGCATGAATTTTGGTTATTGTGGAACAGGGCATTTCTTCTCCTGACCCCCATTTTGTGCACCAGCAAACATATATTGTGCTACTTTAAGAAACCGGATATCTAAATTATTGTACAGGTGAATGTAAGATGTCTATGTATTAGACTGTGGAGTGCTTAAGTACGATGTCTATGTATGAGACTGTGGTGTGCTTAAGTACGATGTCTAAGTAACAAACAGTAGTGTGCTTAAGTACGATGTCTATGTATAAGACTGTGGAGTGCTTAAGTACGATGTCTATATATCAGAACGTGGAGTGCTTAAGCACGATGTCTATGTATCAGACTGTGGAGTGCTTAAGTACGATATATATGTATCAGACTGTGGGGTGCTAAAGTACGATATCAATGAATCAGACTGAGGAGTGCTTAAGTACGATGCCTATGAATCAGACGGTGGTGTGCTTAAGTACGATGTCTAAGTAACAAACAGTGGAGTGCTTAAGTACGATGTCTATGTATAAGACTGTGAAGGGCTTAAGTACGACGTCTATGTATCAGACAGTAGAGTGCTTAAGTACGATGTCTATGTATAGGACTGTGGAGTGCTTAAGTACGATGTCTATATATCAGAACGTGGAGTGCTTAAGCACGATGTCTATGTATCAGAATGTGGAGTGCTTAAGTACCGTGTCTATGTATCAGAACGTGGAGTGCTTAAGTACGATGTCTATGTATCAGACTGTGGAGTGCTTAAGTACGATATATATGTATCAGACTGTGGGGTGCTAAAGTACGATATCTATGAATCAGACTGAGGAGTGCTTAAGTACGATGCCTATGAATCAGACGGTGGAGTACTTAAGTACGATGTCTATGTATCAGACTTTGAAGTGCTTAAGTACGATGTATATGTATCAGAACGTGCAGTGCTTAAGTACGGTGTCTATGTATCAGAACGTGCAGTGCTTAAGTGCGATATCTATGAATCAGACTGAGGAGTGCTTAACTACGATATCTATGTATAAGACTGTGGAGTGTTTAAGTACAATGTCTATGTATCAGACTGTGCAGTGCTTAAGTACGATGTCTATGTATCAGATTTTGGAGTGCTTAAGTACGATGTCCATGTATCAGATTGTGGAGTGCTTAAGTACGATGTCTATGTATCAGACTGTGGACTGCTGAAGTACGAGGTCTATGTATGAGACTGTGGAGTGCTTAAGTACGATGACTATGTATCAGACTGTGGAGTGCCTAAGTACGATGTCTATGTATCACATTGTGGGGTGCTCAAGTACGATGTCTATGTATCAGAGTGCGGAGTGCTTAAGTAAGATGTTTATGTATCAGACTGTGGAGTGCTTAACTACGATGTCTATGAATCAGACTGAGGAGAGCTTCAGTACGATGCCTATGTATCAGATTGTGGAGTGCTTAAGTACGATGTCTATGAATCAGACTGAGGAGTGCTTAAGTACGATGTCTATGTATCAGTCTGTGGAGTGCTTAAGACAAAAGATATTGTAGCTATTAAGAGTAAATTTTGTATTTTGAAGTTTTGTGAAAAAATACTATAAAACAGTACATTTCACAATTTCTTAAAGATACATGAAAACTATTGTCAGTTAAAGAAAAAAAAATCAATTTCTAAAGCATTCTTCTGCTTCGACATATCACGTTGATAAAAAAGTAATTAACTTGTGATAAGTCCTCCTATAGAAGAAATAAACTTATCACAAACGTATGTAAAAAAATAGTAAGATTCAATAAAAAATAAAATTACTAAAGCACCCCATTAATGAAAAAAATGTATATCCTCCAGAGATCTGGTTTACCTTGAACATTAGTACAATTCCTTAGACATCCTGTTTACGTAGTTAAGACGCGCGCTTATATAGACATAACCCAATGGCCCTGTGTTCGATCCCAGTAACCCTTGCGAAAAGATTCTCTGGCGTAAGGGTTGAAGAATTCAGCGTCGTCGACTTTGCGAAATTTCTTAATAAAAGCGAAAATACTTTAAACGGAATTTTCTGAAATAAACGGAATTACTGCTACGGAGAATCTGTGAAAACACGGATGTTTGAAAAAGCTGGCACTTTTAGACACGGAAATTTTGTTACAAGACGGACACTTGCCGGCAACTTTGTTGCGCGTTGTTTTCTGAAATTTTCAGTTAATTATCAATACTTATTTTTCACTCGGTAAGTATCCTAGCACCGACGAATTTTGCTCATTCTTAATAAGAAAGAGGACCTATCGGCTATGCCTATGCAGTTTACAAGGTTCTGATATTTGTTAGTGGCGAAGATCATAATTAGTACTTTAACTAAAATATTATGTTGTCGTGCTTTCAAAGAGGCTTTTGATTGATATGAATAATTACAAGACCTCTGTTTCAAAACAAAGGCATCGTTTAATATGCATCGTCGCAGTAATAATAGTAAACTTTATATGGTTAGATTTATTACTGGGAACAAGAACTATAGTTCTCCGTTCATGAATAAAAGTCGCGAAAGAAAGAGTGAGAACAGTATTAAGTCTGAAATGAAAGGTCAAGGAAAACAAACACAGTAGATTACGGTTAACTGGGCCATCGGTTAAGTGGGAAAGCCATTTAGTTGGGACACTTCTTGAAAAACGTCCCAAACTAGCCCTTTGGAATTAAGTTTGGCATAACTGGGACAGCCTATTATTTGGGACACTTCTTGAAAAACATCCCAAACTAGCACTTTGGAATAAAGCTTTGCATAACTGCGACAGCAGCTTAATTGGACCAAATTGTTCTCTCCCCGATTTGTCTCAATTACCGGAATCTACTTTTAAGCATTGCCTTTAAGTAATCCTTAAGAAAAAGAAAAATGGAAATCAATTGCATTCGTAGCCACAAATAGGATAATTCCCCATCACAATATAAATACCATGGTGAATGCTCCAAGACACATTACGTATGATTCTGTGCTAACAAACTAAGTAGGTCATTATCGCGTATTTCTTCACTTGGACATTTCTATGGAAAGAGATGCAGTTTTTATAAATGATACGTTACCTGTAGCATGATAGTCCATCTGCTGCTGTGAAATACTGCAGCTAATTTAATATTAGAATTTTCTTATGGAACACGACTCTGACATCTCAAACTGAACACAGATGCCAGGTATCGATGTGGCCTTTCTAGTTAGGAACACTGTGAAAACAGAAATTTGTCGGTGAGGGAATCAGATCGCACCTTCTCGCACCACTGGGCCGGGATAATGATGTCGAATGGTTGTCAAAGGATGAAATGTACATAGAAAACACCAGAAACCAGTAAGCTTTCCAACAGATAGAAAAAGGAAAGAAATAAAAACCTAATTAATCTATCTAATCTATTTGAATGATACACTGGTTACCATAAATTAAGGAACAAAATGAAAAATAGTGATAATTTGGCTAATTATCGTTGAATACACATGAAATTTGCATATTCACAAGCGAATTACTACAACATCAGATAATGGGTGCAGATGAGTGCTACTGGCATATTTACGAAAATTAACAACAACATAAAACTGGCTGTTTTTCAGTGAGTCCCCAATTCACGTGCAGAGATTGAAGAAAAGTTTTCGTTATAAAGATTGTGTCGCAATGACTTCGAGACCATTTACCAGTGAAATTACGCTACATAGCTATAGGCAGACTCGAAGCAGGCCAAAGGCAGACGAACGAAACCCTTTGTTCGGCCATATGCAGGTGCAATTGCATCACATTCCTACTGGAAGCCGATAACGCTCTGTCTCTCTCTCTCTCTCTCTCTCTCACACACACTCACACACAGGGCAGCTGGTCGAGCCAAATCTTGAAGATGAGACTGCAGTCCGTATGGAGCGGCCAGCACGCTTCCCTGAACTTAACCTACTCGAGCATTTGTGAGACTCCCTAGGTAGGCGTGTTACGGTCCTCAACCCCCTATACCAACCGTGCAGGGACTTCGAACTGCTTTGTTACAACAATCACCATTGATACCTATGGATCTCATGGACACCAGAATGAACAGCGTATAACATCGCTGTCCGGTCTGTATTGCTGTTCGTATTAACCACACTCCATTTTGAGTCATTTCTTTATTGATTTTAGGAATACTGATGTATGTTTATTTTTTATAGAAATTACAAAATGTAAATGCTTCGTATGCAATTTTCTTGTAATTATCTGTAACGTAAAGTACAATGATGATTTTAACCAAATTTCATTCAATTAGGTTACATATGTTTTGAATTATAACAACGTTTCAATTTGTTCCATAATTTATGGAAATCAGTGTGTATAAATGTATACTTTAAAAGAGGGCACTTTTGGTTCAGGTACTGAGAGTATCAAATTACACACTGGCACATGTTGAATCGAAAGTAAAAGTCCTTAGACATCTTGCATGGAAAAGAATGAAAGTTTTAAATGTAGAAACAATTACAGGGATGGGATAAATACTTGGACTTTTGTAAAAAATATTACATACACGTTGAACAAAGAAAATATGCTCGACTCTTATATAAGTTTTCATGTCCTTTATCTTTTTCGTTACCTCAACAAACGCGGTGACCAAATTAATTGGCTATAAGCAGAACCCGTGTTATAAGAAAACCCCATAAAACAAGATGGGGCCGCCCCGGTGGCGCAGTGGTCTAAGGCGCTGGCCTCTGATCATTCGTCCGTAAGGGGTCCGGGTTCGAATCCCGGTCAGGCATGGATGTTGTGTTTGTCTTTCAGCACTGGCTCTTTCCCTTCCCTGGAACCAGTGACCCTAAATTAGGGACGGGCGACTGCTTATAGCCCATTGAGTTGCTCATTCTTTCATATTTTTAAAATATGAAAGAATGCACGTTTATGGTGGTCGTTAAACCTCCAATAAAAAAAAAAAGAACAAAAAAACAAGATGGGACAGGAATTGACGTCATTGCCATTCTCGGACGAATGAGAAGCCAGCGTTTCCTTCGACTCGGGCAACTGGGCGTCCTCCTGTGTTGCAGTACCGGGAAAATTGTGGTTGAAATTGAATTCCAAAAAGATCAGATATGTGATTGAAATATTCGAAAAGTGGCAGTGTGAAAACTAAATATAGCTGCCTTCATTGTTTCTGCCAGACTATTTCAAAACAATCTTCTTCTTGAATGCTCCATTCATTGATTCCTTTTTTTACGAGGAAAAATTGAAAAGAATTGTCCAGGAAACGCTACATAAATCCTACTGTTATTTTGAGTGTTATCGTATTAATTATTTTACACAGTGTGCATATTTTTTCTTTTGGAAGAGAAAGAGACTGGAATGTGATGTTTACCTCACTTCTGCGACGTCTTCGAGTTTTTACAGGCAAACTATTGAACTAACAGTATCTTCTTCTGCACCCTGCCCTTGAATCTCAAGGTGGAAAAAGGGATAGAAAAATATTAAAGAAAATGAAATGCTCTTCTAAAAATTGAATTATATCATGCTATAATCTCATATAAAATATGAAAGAATGCACGTTTATCATCATCACTGTCAACCATTATGAATTCACTGCTGGACGAAGGTCTCTGAACGTTTCTTCCACAACGGTCTACAGCGCCGAGGTAAGCTTAACTTTAGCGATTACCTACAAGCAAAGGAACCACCTAACAGCAATTAACGGAAAACCCTGACCGTCAGAACGGTGTTCTAATGGAGACCTTGTCTCACAGGATTGTATTTCCCCCATACGGTGCTTTGATGGCGAAGGGGTAAGAAGGAAGCTGACACAGAATGTTGATAAAGGGACTGTGTCTCGGGCACGATGGCTTGCACTACGCCAAACGCAATGACATCCTTAAGTGAAAAACAAGGAGTTAAAATTTAGTTTGATATGTAACTGTAGCAATATTTGAAATATCTGCAGTTTTCTATTGTGTGCAGATCCATTAATACTACAATTGTCAAAGAACAAGTAAGTTTTTACCATTAGATCTTCTGGGTCAACGACATTCAATGATCTTTCATTTGGAGCCCAGATGAAGGGGTTTTAATTTTTCCAAATCCTGGAACTACTCGCAAAGGGCTGGGTCCGGATTAAACATTGGTTTTACGGATTGAATCCAACATCTTTTAACAACTGATCTTGTACTTGCAGGCGCTTTGGCGACAATTAGGCGAACAGAAAGTGTTAGGCATTTAAAACTGAAACGGAAGATGAATTGAGTTATTAAAATTCGGCGAATAAAAATATTTGCTTCTTCAGCATGACAGTCACGATAATAGCTTCGATGACATTTCGCGTGAACTCCTTGACACTCAGTTGTGTTCCTTTGCAGAGTGTTGGTGCATACATATTACATCAAGATAAAATATATAAATGGTCACGGTGCGGTGGAAGAATGTGCAAACGGAGCAGCAATCTTAAGCATTGAAGAAATGAATGCGAGATATTTAAATTTCTTATGTTTTCTATTTTCTACATGAATTTCATAAAAGTATACAATATTTTCACCTCCAAAGGAATCACAGAACTGATTTTAATAGAGGAATTATCAATAACAAAACGCATATGAGCACAGGAAGAGCTTCGGTCTCAAGCATAAAGAAAAAATGTCGGACACTGTGGTGGGAGGGTGTACACATAGTAAATCTAACAGAGTAAACAGCAAAATTGAATTTCAATTGTAAATAGCACGGATTACAACAAATTCAAAACGGTGATTGAAGAAACCTATCCAAAAGCTTCCCGTAGAAAAGCATGGAACTATTTGTAGCGAGTAGTAGCATGCATAGAAGTGTGGTCTTTAACATAAGGTAATGCGCTGGGAACTGCGGCGAGAGGATACATCTAACACTTTGGGACTGCATTCCCAAAGTTCTTCGAAAAATCTATTAATATTGTCGCGTCTGTTCTCCTGCAGGTGTTCCCCGGAATAAGTTGATAGCGCTGTGGACTCTGTTGACAAAAGCCATCCATAAGTTGATAGCGCTGTGGACTCTGTTGACAAAAGCCATCCATAAGTTTATACCGCTAATCTCTCCGGATAAAAGCCATCCATATGTTTATAGCGCTAATATCTCTGGATAAAAGCCATCCACTGGTTTGTAGCACTAATCTCTGTGGATAAAAGCTACCCATAAGTTTACAGCGCTAAGCTCTCTGGATAAAAGCCATCCATATGTTTATAGCGCTAATATCTCTGGATAAAAGCCATCCACTGGTTTGTAGCACTAATCTCTGTGGATAAAAGCTACCCATAAGTTTACAGCGCTAAGCTCTCTGGATAAAAGCCAACCGTGGGTGTGAGAAAGATTAGCACACATAAGTTATTATTACAACAAAAATCGAAATTTTGCAATAATTTCTATCTGGTGCTGCGTGAGGTTCTCTGTAGTTTTTCACGGCGTGAGGTTCTCGTAGTTTTTGCATAATAGTTACTTGTAATATTGTTGCAGTTATGTAAAGTGTAGTGAAATGTTTTGGTACAAGAGCTTAATTGAAATATTATTGCATGAAAGTGAAATGGGATATTGTCGCATGAGCTTACAGCACATATAACACAAGATCAAATTACAACAATAGTTTAAATCTTTTGAAACAGCGTAAATAAATCGAAAATCAAACATTTTCAATATCAGAAATGCGGCTTCCAGGTTCGCACACCCAAACTGTCCTGCATTTTCTGCTAAATTTCAAGTATCCCTAATTTTAGAAGTTTTTTCTATAGGCAGTGGAGGGACAGAAAGACATTATTATTACTTTTTTTTTTTTTTTTTACACATTATGTCTGTGTGGATGACGTGTTACATGTGGGGAAGTTAGGAGTGTCCATTTCTTTAAGAAACGCATATAGCATTAAATCAGTGTATTTTTGTGGTGTAATAAGCACAAAGATACGCCAAGCTTTTGCACTCCTCTGGAAGACTTTGTTAAGGCAATGGTAGACATGAAAATGCAAAAAAATGAACACCACAAAGTGAAACGGATTTAATATGCCATATGCGTTTTTTGAATATTAACGGCCTGGTGTATTTAAAATAACGTCTTCATTTATTTCATATTTGGAAAAAACTGGGATGCGAATGTGGGCGATAACAGATGAAGAACGTTATATGTCTATTTGGTAGGAAATAATATTTTAGTTTGACTTGAGAAAAAAAGGATTCACGAAAAAACACTAGTATTTTCTTAGCTTAGCAAATGGCGCGTGTAATAGTTGTGTTAAATTTGTGCACATTTTATAGCCTTCCAAACGAAATCCTAGATTAGTTGCAAAAAAAGGAAGGTAAGAAAATATCGGAAATTTAAATGCTTTAAATAACAGAATGTTTCTGTTAAGTCCTGCATTGCTAGAGTAATACCATTCGCCAAAAGAAACAATATACACAGGCAGTTCCATAAAAACAGAGAGTAAATATTTTTGAGTTGGCAACATTACGTAGGAGGAAAATAACCATACAGATGGCAAACCTAATTAAGGAAGTATCTATGACAACAGTTATTAGCTATGGCAGACGATTCAGGTTTTGTTATTGCACAGTTGTTTAAGATACGTCTGCATTTCATCATACAGCTATGGAGGTGAGCGATTCAGAGTTAAGAAGTAAAATGCGTTGTGAGATAAAATTTCGCTATCGTTTGGGTAAAACGACTCCAAAAACAACTGAGTTAATTAAAAAAAGGATTGCAATGATAAATGTTTGGGTGAGTCGACGATTTTGAAATGGCACAATGTTTTCAAGAAAACGGCTTTTGTCGACAGAACTCGCTCCTAGTTCTGGCAGACCTGAAAGTGTTGTTACGGAACATATTGTTAACACTATTTGGGCAATTCTGCAAGAAGATCGAAGAATGACGTGTGAAGACATAAAGGCATCAACTAATATTTCAAAAACGTCGGCATTCTGCGTGACAACTTACTGCTGCATTGTGTGTATTGCAGATGGGTATCTCATCGCCTGACGAGAGAACAACTGTTAGCCAGAGTTCAGGTGTGTCTTTAGTGGAAACAAATTATTGCAAAGGACCTAAACTTTCTAAACACAATAATAACTGCCGATGAAACATGGGTCCACTATTTCAACCCCCTTACGAAGCGCGCAACGAGTGTCTGCAAAAACACAGGCTCACCTCCTCCGAAAAAAGTCTGAAAAACCAAATCAGATGAGAAGGTGATGATGAAAATTTTATTTGATCATAAATGCGTAGTCTACCTGCATGACGTTCCTCCACAAATTACTGTCAATGCTGATTATTACACTTCAGTCTTGAAGCGTCTGCGACGACACTATCCATTAAGAGACCGGAACTGGTGGGGAAGTGGACCCTACACCATGATAACGCCAGCCCACACGCGGCTGCTTGTGATCAACAGTTTCTTACGAAATGCAGTATTCCAATCATGCCAGAGCCGGCCTACATTCCTGATCTCGCCCCGTGCGATTTGTGGTTGTTTCCAACAATGAAGGAGAAGTTCCGTGGCGCAACATTCAATACAGACACTGACGTTATTCAAGCTGTACAGCGATCGCTTAACCAGCTTCCACGAAATGACTTCGCCACATGCTTTGAGAAGTGGACTGAACGATGGGACCGTTGCATGTCATCTGATGGAAGATACTTTGAGAAAGAATACCATATGTTTTGCTGTACTTATATTTCTTCATTTTGTGTGATTTTACTCTCAGTTTTTATGGAACGGCCATTGTAATAAATTACACCAAAAGAACATATCAAATCAAGACATCAAAACAACATATAAGATCAAGATATCAAAACAACATATTAGATCAAGATATCAAACATGAAATCGAGATATTCAAACATTCTAATGCATCAATTCTTTCTGCAGACTTACCGTTCTCCATTGGAATCTCGTTGTTTTCAGATCCAGAAATTATTTAAACTCTTCATTCCTTGGTCTTTGATACTACAGAAAAAAAGAGGAATGAAACATTAATTAGCATAGCATTATTAAATTAAACAAAAATAAACAATAATTAAAGATCGATTAAGGAAATCAAAGAAATTCATAGGATAATCAAGTATTGTTTTTCATCAGCATTCTTTTGTCATATCTTGAGATGCGGTTGAAAAAGTTCTTTAAACTAAGTATTTCAAGCCGAATTTGTTCATTCGCAGTACAGAAACATTCCTTTCTATACAGGAATGAAAATATGCAATTGCTTAAATCAAACAAACAATTGATAAGAAACGCATTTAAACATACCAACACTAAAAGATCTTTTAAAAGCAGCTTCTTCATATTGAATTTAGTTAAGAATAACTCTTTTATTTTATTTTCGCATTGAATAACGTCTGATGCCATCTACAGCCCAAAAGTTTGTTTTTCTTCACATGACCAAACCCTTAAAACACCATTAAAATAGTGCACATGAAAAAACTTCATATGCACACAACTTTAACATCTTACACAAGATATTTAGTTAGTCATTTTCTTTTGTTCGTAAATATAGCTCTTATGAGGGAAATGGCGTTTAGACATCGTTATCCTTAAAAGATTAACGTCTTGCTTCCTACATTTTGAATCAAAAGTTTACAAATATCAGAAGGTCTTAGGGAAATAATCCAGTATTGAAAGTAGTTACATTGCCTACATTGATTGCCACAAATAAATGTAAATCTGTGAATTGGTTGTGTTTTGCGGATCTAACTTTTATATTTGATTGTTTGGTCGAGTACCGTTTCTACATGATAACGTATGGAAAAATTATGTTTGATACATGTTACAGAACTTGCTTTCGAATTGTTTTCCTGTTACGAATTTTAGCCACAAGAGAAATTACTTATTTATTCTTCGTAAGCTTGGAAATTAATATGTAAAGTCTCAGAACTGAACGTGAAGAAACTTCCTATATGTTGACTTCTAAGGAACCAAAGCGATTAACAAGGCTTCTAAGGAACTTCATTTAATGCAAAAATTATACTTTACATAAACAATAACATGTTTCAGATATTTATAATGGAGAAGTGGAGGTTCTGTAAACAGGGGAAAAAGAAAAATGGGGAGAAGTAAAATAAAATGATATGTTAAGTGATATTCTGAAGAAACGTGGAAGCAAATCTTTGAAGCAGCAGTAATCAATATCATAACTAGATGAGCTTTAACATAACAGCTGTATAATTCTTTGACATGTGTGTGTTTCCCCTTTCACAAATCACGATTTTTTCCTTTACGATTGAGGGGGACAATTAGTGAAAATGCAAAAATGTGGAGAAAATTACATTTCTTTCCCCTTCTTTTTTGCTTTTTTTTATTTGTCATCGTCGGGTTGCTTTCTCTAACTTATAACACGTACTTACTGAAGGTTTACTAATTTATTTGTGATTGCTTTTACAACTCAGGCTATTTCCTGAATAAATTATCTGAGTCTTAAAATCGCAACAGACTCTAGTTACCCGACGATTCAAACCGTAAAAAATCAAAATTTGCAGGAACGTGGACTTTCGTTTTTAATTTTTAGCAAACTTCTTGCACGAGATTTTTCTTTTATTTCTTTCCTTTTGCCATTTTGCCTGCAATCTTTCTTTAACAACGTCAACAAAAAAGCTGATTTGATGACTTTGTCTTCTTTTTCCATGAGATTTTAAGCTCGAGGGACAACTAAAAAATCCATTATATTGAATTTGCAGTTTTTACTTAAGCCGCGATCAACTCAAATGACACACAGGTGTATTTTAGACACATGAAACTGGTCCAACCACTGATCGACTTTACATTTGTTGCAGTTTCCCAAAATGTGGTGTGCTCGTACTAACACGTTTCCCACATGCTGTGTTTAAATCTAGTTTTTAAAACAAATCTTTATAAATCAAATCCTTAAATTTTGATGTCGAATTTTCTCGGCTCCATGGAGAAAGTACATGAAGACTAGCTCCTTTTTTGTCTTCGTTTTCATGCAAGGATACTTCAATCTGCCTTTATCATTTTCGTGATGTGAGTATGGTAAAGTTTGAGGAAAATTCAGTCGTAACAATTGCTATAGCTCTAGCCACAAAATTAAATACATAAGATCTGATCTTACAGATTTTGTCCATGAGATCTATAAATTCGGATTTCAACTGCAGTTCATGGATAGTGTTTGCACTTCCAGATGAAAACTAAAACAACACTTTCACAAACGCTTCATGTGTAATCCGTTACCAACTGCAATGAAATTATCAACACAAAACAGAGTTGTGAAAAAAATAAGGTGGGAAGTCATTGTATTTGTTGAAAAACTTAGATTCTTCGTCACCAGATATTTCACCAGCACTAGAATAAAAATCCTCAAATGAAGGAAAATTCGTTCACTTTTGCTGCTGCAGACGTAAGAGAAAACTTTCTAAGCCAAAGTTAAAGAACGCATGTCAAAGAACTTTCTCTTTTTACATAGCCCTCTTTTAGAATTTAGACTTAAAGCACCCATTGCAACTTAGACAAAAAATGTTAAACGTTTTCGGCAATAAAATAGTAAGTACACGAAGGAAAAAAGTTGCTAAATGAAGGAATTCCTATTGGGATTAAATAAGTTTAAGGCTGACAAAATTATGAGGCAGGATGACAAATATATGTCGATTCGTAAAACTTCCGAAACGTAAACAGGAAAATAAGGGTGAGGTTATGCAGCGTGTAAGGTTAAAATATGGAAGCAACAGGCGTTAGTCTAAAAGAAAGAGGACTGACGGGAAAGGAAGAAAACAAGAGAGGGAGAAGAAACATGGGAAGGTATAGCAAAACGAACTGAAGTAGGCAGTAGAAAGAGGTGCATTTCACCAGCCCCCCACCACGGAATTTTTTAATTTTTCAGACACCATTCGTTTGTACCACGTATGAACCGGAATGAACTCGGTTTTTTTCGTTTGAACCGCAAAAGTTTTGGAGATATTTAAAAAACAAAGTGGGGGGGCTGGTGAAACGATAGCCCCCCACCATGGAATTTTTAAATTTTTTTTGCACCATTCGTTTGTACCACGTATGAACCGGAATGAACTCAATTTTTTTCGTTTGAACCGCAATAGTTTTTGAGTTATTTAAAAAACAAAGTGGGGGGGCTGGTGAAATGGTACCCCCAAAAAATAGATATTTCAAATTTCAGCATAGCCATTCGTTAATAAATCGTATGAACCGGAATGAACTCCATTTTCATCGTTTGAACCACAATAGTTTTTGAGATATTTAACAAATAATATTGAGAATTTGCATATAATTATAGGAGGCCGACCATTTCACCAGCACCCCCACCATGGAAATTCAAAATTTCGAAATAGCCATTCGTTAGTAAATCGTATGAACCGGAATGAACTCCATTTCTATCGTTTGAACCGCAATAGTTTTTGAGATATTTAACAAATAATATTCAGAATTTGCATATATACAGAAAGACCGACCATTTCACCAGCCCCCCACCATGGAAATTCAAAATTTCAAAATAGGCATTCGTTAGCAAATCGTGTGAACTGAAAAGAACTCCATTTTCATCGTTTGAACCGCAATAGTTTTGGAGATATTTAAAAAATAATGTTACAGGCCTATCATTTCACCCCCCCCTCATCATGGAAATTCAAAATTCCGAAATAGCCATTCGTTAGTAAATCGTATGAACAGGAACGAACTCCATTTTTATCGTTTGAACCGCAATAGTTTTTGAAATATTTAATAAATAATAGAATTTACATATACGCACAGAGACCGACCATTTCACCAGCCCCCACCCCCATGGAAATTCAAAATTTCAAAATAGCCATTCGTTAGCAAATCGTGTGAACCGAAAAGAACTCCATTTTCATCGTTTGAACCGCAATAGTTTTTGAGATATTTAAAAAATAATGTTACAGGCCATTTCATTCCCCTCCCCCCTCATCATAAAAATTTGAAATTCCGAAATAGCCATTCGTTAGTAAATCGTATGAACAGAAATGAACTCCATTTTTATCGTTTGAACCACAATAGTTTTTGAGATATTTAAAATATAATATTACGAATTTGCATATATACAGAAAGACCGACTATTTCACCAGCCCCCACCCCCATGGAAATTCAAAATTTCAAAATAGCCATTCGTTAGCAAATCGTGTGAACCGAAAAGAACTCTATTTTCATCGTTTGAACCGCAATAGTTTTTGAGATATTTAAAAAAGAATGTCACAGGCCTACACCATTTACCCCCCTTCATCATGGAAATTAAAAATTCCGAAATAGCCATTCGTTAGTAAATCGTATGAACAGGAATGAACTCCATTTTTATCGTTTGAACAGCAATAGTTTTTGAGATATTTAAAAAATAACATTATTTACATATACGCACAGAGACCGACCATTTCACCAGCCCCCCACCCCCATGGAAATGGAAAATTTCAAAATAGCCATTCGTTAGCAAATCGTATGAACCGAAAAGAACTCCATTTTCATCGTTTGAACCGCAATAGTTTTTGAGATATTTAAAAAAGAATGTCACAGGCCTACGCCATTTACCCCCCCCTTTCATCATGGAAATTCAAAATTCCGAAATAGCCATTCGTTAGTAAATCGTATGAACAGGAATGAACTCCATTTTTATCGTTTGAACCGCAATAGTTTTTGAAATATTTAAAAAAGAACGTCACAGGCCTACACCATTTACCCCCCCCCTTCATCATGGAAATTAAAAATTCCGAAATAGCCATTCGTTAGTAAATCGTATGAACAGGAATGAACTCCATTTTTATCGTTTGAACCGCAATAGTTTTTGAGATATTTAAAAAATAACATTATTTACATATACGCACAGAGACCGACCATTTCACCAGCCCCCACCCCCATGGAAATTGAAAATTTCAAAATAGCCATTCGTTAGCAAATCGTATGAACCGAAAAGAACTCCATTTTCATCGTTTGAACCGCAATAGTTTTTGAGATATTTAAAAAAGAATGTCACAGGCCTACGCCATTTACCCCCCCCCCTTTCATCATGGAAATTCAAAATTCCGAAATAGCCATTCGTTAGTAAATCGTATGAACAGGAATGAACTCCATTTTTATCGTTTGAACCGCAATAGTTTTTGAGATATTTAACAAATAATGTTACAGGCCTACCATTTCACCCCCCCCTCATCATGGAAATTCAAAATTCCGAAATAGCCATTCGTTAGTAAATCGTATGAACAGGAATGAACTCCATTTTTATCGTTTGAACCGCAATAGTTTTTGAGATATTTAAAAAATAATATTGAGTTTTTGCATATATACAGAGAGACCGACCATTTCACCAGCCCCCACCATGGAAATTCAAAATTTCAAAATAGCCATTCGTTAGCAAATCGTATGAACCGAAAAGAACTCCATATTCATCGTTTGAACCGCAATAGTTTTTGAAATATTTAAAAAAGAACGTCACAGGCCTACACCATTTACCCCCCTTCATCATGGAAATTCAAAATTCCGAAATAGCCATTCGTTAGTAAATCGTATGAACTGAAAAGAACTCCATTTTCATCGTTTAAACCGCAATAATTTTTGAGATATTTAAAAAAGAATGTTACAGGCCATTCCATCCCCCCCCTCATCATGGAAATTCAAAATTCCGAAATAGCCATTCGTTAGCAAATCGTATGAACTGAAAAGAACTCCATTTTCATCGTTTGAACCGCAATAATTTTTGAGATATTTAAAAAAGAATGTTACAGGCCATTTCATCCCCCCTCCCCCCTCATCATGGAAATTTGAAATTCCGAAATAGCCATTCGTTAGTAAATCGTATGAACAGGAATGAACTCCATTTTTATCGTTTGAACCGCAATAGTTTTTGAGATATTTAAAAAATAATATTGAGAATTTGCATATATACAGAGAGACCGACCATTTCACCAGCCCCCCCCCACCATGGAAACTCAAAATTTCAAAATCGTTTTAACCGCAATAGTTATTGAGATATTTAACAAATAATGTTACAGGCCTACCATTTCACCCCCCCCTCATCATGGAAATTTAAAATTCCGAAATAGCCATTCGTTAGTAAATCGTATGAACAGGAATGAACTCCATTTTTATCGTTTGAACCGCAATAGTTTTTGAGATATTTAAAAAATAATATTGAGTTTTTGCATATATACAGAGAGACCGACCATTTCACCAGCCCCCCACCATGGAAATTCAAAATTTCAAAATAGCCATTCGTTAGCAAATCGTATGAACCGAAAAGAACTCCATTTTCATCGTTTGAACCGCAATAGTTTTTGAGATATTTAAAAAAGTATGTCACAGGCCATTTCATCCCGCCTCCCCCCCCCCCTCATCATGGAAATTTAAAATTCCGAAATAGCCATTCGTTAGCAAATCGTATGAACTGAAAAGAACTCCATTTTCATCGTTTAAACCGCAATAATTTTTGAGATATTTAAAAAAGAGTGTTACAGGCCATTTCATCCCCCCTCTCCCCCTCATCATGGAAATTAAAAATTCCGAAATAGCCATTCGTTAGCAAATCGTATGAACTGAAAAGAACTCCATTTTCATCGTTTGAACCGCAATAATTTTTGAGATATTAAAAAAGAATGTTATAGGCCATTTCATCCCCCTCCCCCCTCATCATGGAAATTTAAAATTCCGAAATAGCCATTCGTTAGCAAAGCAAATCGTATGAACTGAAAAGAACTCCATTTTCATCGCTTGAACCGCAATAATTTTTGAGATATTTAACAAATAATGTTACAGGCCTACCATTTCACCCCCCCTCTCATCATGGAAATTCAAAATTCCGAAATAACCATTCGTTAGTAAATCGTATGAACAGGAATGGACTCCATTTTTATCGTTTGAACCGCAATAGTTTTTGAAATATTTAATAAATAATATTGAGAATTTGCATATATACAGAGCCCGACCATTTCACCCCCCCCCCCCATGGAAATTCAAAATTTCAAAATAGCCATTCGTTAGCAAATCGTGTGAACCGAAAAGAACTCCATTTTCTTCGTTTAAACCGCAATAGTTTTTGAGGTATTGAAAAAAGGATGTTACAAGCCTACACCATTAACCCCCCTCACCATGGAATTCGAAATTTCATAGCCATTCGTTAGTAAATCGTATGGCCGCCCCGGTGGCTCAGTGGTCTAAGTCGTTGGCCTCTGATCATTCGTCCGTAAGGGGTCCGGGTTCGAATCCCGGTCAGGCATGGATGTTGTGTTTGTCTTACGGCACTGTCTCTCTCCCTTCCCTGGAACCAGTGACCCTAAATTGGGAACGGGCGACTGCTTATAGCCCATTGAGTTGCTCACGGTGGTCGTTAAACCTCCAATAAAAAAAAAAAATCGTATGAACCGAAAAGAACTCCATTATTATCGTTTGAACCGCAATAGAGTTTGACATACCTACAAAAAAAAAAGGATTCAGAAAATATGGAGCCGACAATTCCCCCCCCCCCCCCATGGAATTTCAAAATTTCAAAATGACCATTCGTTAGTAAATCGTATGAACCGGGAAAACTCTGTAAGAGCGAACGTGTCGTCACGTGACTTAGCGCCGCCTCCTACTTAAGCATCCGAGGAGAACGCGCAGCGGGCTCACAACAAGCAGAGAGTTCGTTTACTCTTCCCGGAAGTACACACTCTCTCTCTCTCACTCTGTTCGAGCGAACAAACGAAACCTCCCCCACTTTACTATATATATATCTGTGAATCGGGGAGGCAGAGCGACAACAGCTGGTTATACCGAAGTTTATCCACTTTCAGACATAATTTGAAAAGAACGCTTGGTTAACACATATACGAAACACTTATTCTTCATCAACTAGAATTTTGATGGCGGCGGATTACTCGCTCTTGAAAGTGACCTCGTTATGACTGGACCTGGCAAAGATCGTGGAACGCGCAAGATAAGGTGATCGAATTCTGTAGAAATCTCACCCTGCGTTGGCGTCCTAACTTAGGGTCTCCTTGACACTAGATATACCTCTATCTTATCGATGCTTCAGGACTAGTCTTCTAGCTATCCTTCTCTAATCGATGCTTCAGTGGACTGTACTAAGTCCGTAATTCAGTAGTATATCATCAGCTACTCTACCGGTATCCCTGACTCTGGTAGATTCCTTCTGTAGCGGCGACCTACTTCATCTAGGTCGGTGCCCGCTCTTTCCCCGTGGACTCCGAGAGCCCACCACACCATCCACGCAAACGCGTTCCTTTCTATCGGAGGACTATCACCTTCGCTCTCCGAAGACAGACTGCTCCAACAGGTCCACTCGGAGCGACCTCTTCGCCCCCCCTTCACGCTGCTCCTTCTTCAAGGGCGACGGCGCTGACCTTCAACATGCTGCTCTCCTCTCGCGCCACGTGTCACCTCTCGCGCCCTTAACCTGCCCCATCCCTAGTCGTTTTCCGGGAATCGGGCTCCTAGACCTTTAAATCTACCTTGCGCATTCCTCGCTTATCCTCAGGCTATACATTATTGAGTGCCTCCTTCCGAGAAAGCAATCCTATCGTCGTAGTACATCCGTAGCAATACAATACACATTGTTATAACTATACAAAAGAGTATGTCTGCATTTCAGACTTGTATGCGCCTAGTGAAAATGAACAATGTATCTGTGAAAGTCACAGCGTCCTTGGCGATACTTTCAGTTCGTAGAACAAGTCCTCGCCCTTTCTAAGGCGTGAGAACCTGAAGTCTTTTGTCATACATCTCGCCTCCCCCCCCAAAAGGATTAAACATATTTACGAATTCTCTGTCGCCATTTTGGGAACTTGCGATGTTTTCTTTGGTCAAAAAAAACCCACATAATGTTTATCATTGAAATGAATTAACATCGTTAATGTGTCCGTTCTTACAAACTCCATGTTTATTTTTTCAACCCCGATAGTTTTTGAGATGTTTAAAAATGTTCCACGATTTCAGCTGCCCCCACCCCCACCCCCGGACATTTCCTGTTTCAGAATAGCTATTCGTTAGCATCGTGTGAACCGGAAGGAGCTACATCTTTATCATTCGAATCTGGATAGTTTCTGAGATATTTGTATAAAGGCCAATGGAGGATGATGAAGAAGTAATTTATTTTCAAAAAGTCTTGTATTCGTTCCTGTCATTATCTTAAAGATCTCTCCGTTTCTAGCTTTGAACCGCAGCAGTTGAAAAGACATTCCAAAAAGAACGTGACGGTTTCAACATTTCTTCAATGTGTCTCAAGGACCAGAACACAAGAGAACCGGAAAATGCATGGCATAGTAAAACAGCCAAAATCTCGGAGCTGAAACAAACGACGCAATCCAGTCTGTAGTAAACATACAGTACAAGGCATCACAGAAAGAAACGGAGCATGGCAGAGGCACAAAGCAGTCCGTTACATTACAATCGTGCGCTGTAGTCGGTGGCAGATACAACACGAGGCAAAGCACGCAGGGAACAGTCACTGAGCAGAGGAACGGCTGAGCCAGCAAATAGAGAAAGCACCATACCTGGAACCAGGGAGCAACATGATGAGTAGAAAACCCAGGAACTATTCCTTCTTCCTTTTAAGGAAAAAACGAAATTATTGGTGCGAAATTATTGCTGTCCATCTGTGGTTATTGGGCGCCATCCTCCGACAAAAAGAGAAATAATGGTACTAATGCCACATTGAAAAGAAAAACATTAAGGAAAAACTATTACTTTCTTTAAAATTGGCATTTTCTGTCTAACAGTGGCATAGCAGTTAGACATACTATACAAAACATAGCAGGGTAGGAAGCAACACATGGCACTCCGGGAAAATCGGGCAGGGGGCATGCTTGAACCACAGAAAAACAGAAGCAGAACGAACGGTGCGAGGCAGTTGGTGATGGTCATGTAAAGCAGATGCAGGCAGGACATCGTAAGACAAAACACACAGAAAAAGGTCACAAAGCAGAATGATGAGGGGAAAAAACGAGGCACGAGGGAAAACACTTCACAAAGAGGAGAACGAAACAACAAGGGCTCAAAGAGACAGGGAGAAACATAGCTAAGAAAACACAACAGAAATCAATCATCAAACAAAACCACACAGGAGCTAATCAGGTGGACACCGAAGAAGGAGACGATGTTGAGCATGACAAATGAAGTGGTCAAGACAACCATAGTAACATTCAACTTCCGGGTAAGAGCCCGAAAGGTGAAAAAATGCAAAGTAAAAAGAGCTAAGATTGTCAACCAGAGATGAGTAAACTGCCGGATCGTTGGAAGCAATAAAGTGATTAAGTGTAGCATCGTGAGAAGAGTCAAAGAACAATGGGAAAGCGGCATCTAGAGAAAGAGTCTGCGTAAACTCGGGAACAACTTGAAGGGGAGCAACAAGATCAGGCACAACAGAGGGACTGTCAAGAACGCGAGCAAAAGTGACGGCAGCAGGATCAGGAGCGGTGCCTTGCGAAGAACGATGAGGAGGAGACATAATCACAGCGGCACGCTTAGCGCGAATCTTGCGATTAGACCGATGACGACGCTTCTTATTAGGACAATACCAGTAGGGAAATGTTGACGAAGAGGACGAGACGACGTAGAAGGAACAACAGGCGGCGTCTCGGGATTCTGGCGAGGTGAATAGGTACAAAGTCGGATGACACATGTAAGGTGGTAGCTGCAGGAACAACAGAAGCCGGGGAGGGTGGGGTTTCAAACGAGACTAGAAGAGGAGCTGTGCGAAAGAGCGGGGACAGACCATGGCGACCAGAAGGTGAAACAAAGACAACGGCACTAGAAGCATCAGAAGAGCCCCGAGAAGGTGAAAAGGGCGGAGAGCACACCGGAGTACTGGAACCAGTGGAGGAAAGATGAGCGTCTGAGGGTGGCGTAGCCGACGTACGCAGCGGCGATGGTGGAGCAGAAAATCCCGGGATCGAGATAGACGAGGTGACTTGCGAAAACAAAGAAGGCAGCACCTGAACAGGCGGAGAAGGTGCAGCAACAGGATGTGACAAAGCGCAAACATCAGACGATGAAAAAGAAAGAAATACAGACGAAGGCACCGAAACAGGAGCAGTAGATCCAGATGTACCCACAACAGACGATGCTGGCGAGGAAGGAAAAGACCAACGGAGGCAGATGATGGAGATGGAGACTAAGAAGGTGTGAACTGATCAGGCGAAAGCGTGGTAACTGGAAGCGAAGAAAGAGGTTCTGTGACGGGAACTTGAGCAGCCGTTGAAGAAGACTAGGAAGAAATGAGGGGGCATTGCGAGAAATGGTGACCAGGCTGTTTACATGAGATGCAATGATAGGCAGTGAATACGTTGAATGCGACGTTGTGATGACAACAAATCACCAGAAAAGTTGTGGGGCAGTAAGAAACAGTCTGTGTCAGGGAAAAAAACTAAGTCTTGGCGGCGGAAGCCAAAATAAGGACGATCACCTTGATCAACATGGGCGGCGGGTATCTTGCGGATATCACCAAGAACGCGGCCACACCGAGAAGGAAAAGCATGTAAAAACTCATCGGAAACGTCCGGAGGTACAGGTTACAAATTAAGAAAAACGGGAGAATGTGCAAGGAGGATAGGGACCAAGCTATGATCTCCAACGGAAAGGCTAGTCGATAGGACTTGAGGAACAAACTCAGGTGAAAAAATATATACAAGAATGGACTTAGGCTTGCTGGCGAAATGTGTAATTGCACCGGAAGGGAGAAACGACAATGCAGACATACACTGTATAGACGTGCAACTTGACATTGGGTAAGGGGTCGAACTTGACACTTAAACTAAGAGTTGAAAGCATTGTACGTGTGCAATAAGCGTGGAACCTTGACATGAAATATAGGAGTCCAAGGCTGTCGCGAGGAAAGTCGGAGACGTTGAACACGGATCTGTAGCAGGATGAGGAGAAGAGCAGTCCTGGGACGCATCCAACACACTTGGAGGACAAGTCATCGAAGCAGCACATAGTGACGTGAGAGGGAAATAGAATTTAGAAGCAGAAGCACAGGCCATGGACAATGTGTAGAAATGCACGGCGAAGGACACACAGATCCACTATAACAAGGTGGGGCACCAGGAAGGCGATCAGCATACCGAAGAAGGCAGCGCAGAGAACCACTGTCAATGGGTGGAACACAAGGAAGGTAATCCACACACCGGTGAAGGCAGCGCAGAGAACCATTAACGATGATTGGAGCGCAAACACGGAAGGCAAACGTAGACACAGCAGCAGGAAGGCTACTACATGCAGCAGACAGTTTTAGAGCAAAAAGTCAAGGCGAGTCACGATGGGCAGATTGTAAACAGGCCCAACGAGATGAATTGTAAACAGGCCCAGCGAAATGAATTGTAAACAGGCCCAACGAGATGAATTGTAAACAGGCCCAGCGAAATGAATTGTAAACAGGCCCAACGAGATGAATTGTAAACAGGCCCAGCGAAATGAATTGTAAACAGGCCCAACGAGATGAATTATAAAGGAATATCGGCAAAATATGCATGTACCAACTCGAAAGAATGACTAGGAAGAGAGCGCAGACATTCATGCACGAGAGAAACACAAATTAATTCGGCGGTGGGCGCTAGATACAGGCGGAGCACAAAATGCAGAGCTCGAAAGGGCGTGGCCAGCAGAGCAACGTGACGGGATGCTGTGTGAGTCAAATATCGTACAAAGACAATTGTTTGCATGGGACCATTTCAAGAATGTTTGTTTTAAATTTAAGGGTGCATCTGCTTTGCACTTCCTTTCGACCGAAGCGTGTTAAAGTGGAAAAGTTTCCTGCACGTTCTTTGAAAACTAAAGGATGTACTTATACCTTCACTATATACATGTATCTGTCTGTATACGTTTATCTGTGTACCTCTAAGTCTGATTTAATATCAGCCTCCTTTTGCTTTGGGAAGCTAGAACAGTGAGAACGATGATCCTGGCATTTTAATCTTTATCTGATCCATAATTTCGCCGCCAAGAGCGAAATGCAAATTCCACCGATTTCAAAATATATTTTGCTTCATATCGTTGCTCAAAAATCAGATTGAAACACTTTCGACGCCTATTGAATGTACCATTTTTACGTACAGCTTATTGTATCTTAATATTACCGAATTTTTCTGTTACGACGAGCAAATGCGTACATTACTGTTTGTGAAAATTGCAACGCCAAAAAGGAATCGCACTATTCAAAAGAAATTTATATCACAGATTCCTCATGTTGCAGGAGATAACTGATTTTATGTTTAGATCTATAGAAGATTTTGTCAATTCAAATCTCAGTACTATTTGTTCAGTTGCTGCCTACCAAAGATGTTAGGCAGCAACTGAACAAATAACTAGTATACGAATGAATAATTAATACACACAATTGACGTAGATTTGGGACATCAAACAGATGGCATGGCTCTTTCCACGGTTTTAAGTGAGTCACGGGAAAAGTATCATCGGCCGCCAACGGAAATCGAACCAAGGGTCTTCCAGTTACTCGCTGGACATGCTACCACTGCACCAATTGCTTCTTACCATCTTTGAGGAATCCCCACCATTGTGCGGGTCTCCAAGAAGCAACCAGCCATGTGGTTTGGCAATTAATCACATGTGAGTCTGGAGAATTCGAGGCCGCTGCGGTGCAGTGGTAGCATGTCCAGCGCGTAACTGGAAGACCCTGAATTCAATTCCCGGTGGCGGCCGATGATAGTTTTTCCGTGACTCACTTAAAAACGTGGAAAGAGAAATGACTTCTGTTTGATGTTCCTAATCCACGTCGATTGTGTGTATTAATGCAGGACAATTACAGAGGCATCTGTGGCACGTAGTCCGGTCATCTTCAATAGCGCGTCGCACCGCTTCGTGCGGTGATACATGTTGCAATATGGTCCAGCATAGAGGCGAACAGACGCCTGATGTCCTGCTGAAGAGAGCCCACACTTGTTGGACGGTGTGCTCCAAATCCCGGATAGTGCGGCACAGAGTCAACCGGCGTTTCAACTGGTCCCACGCATGCTCGATAGAGGACATGTTCGGTGAGCGGGCATGCCATGGAACTGTATGGACATGACGTAGGCAGTCCTAGAAAACCCGAGCAGTGTGCGGGATGGCACTATCCTGCTGGTAAAGCGCACCTAGAATTCCGCCCAGGAGTGGGAGCACATGGGGCCATATGATCTCATCCACATACCGCTGGCCCGACAATGATCCACGTACCACTACTAGAGCTGATCGGCTATCGTAGGCAATAAACCATAAAGGCTCCCTAGACCGTAATGCCTGCAGTGGGGTAGGTGGGACGCTCGATAGCAAGGTTGGAATTGTGCCGTTGACCCCGGGACCTCCACACCCGGACACGATGATCATCTGTCCCCAAAACGAACCGACACCAATCTCTGAACACCACACGTCGCCAGTCTGTGGCGTTCCACGTTGCTCTCGCCTGGCACCATTGCAAACAGAGCCGGCGATGATCCGGTGTTAATGGCAGAACACGTAAGAGGCGCTGGGATCGCAGATTCGCTTCCGCGAGACTTCAGAAAATGGCTCGTTGGCACACAAGAGCCGCTACATTTGCCTGGGGAGAGGACAGGGTTCTCGTGGGATCCATTCGTGCCTGCCGTACGAACTGTCGATCCTCTCTACGGATGGTCCTCCTGGTTCGTTCGGAGACACCCGCCGTGCGGCAGTGCCGTCACGTGTCCACTGCTCCCAACACTGTCGGACGGTATGGTCAGAACGATCCACGTGGTGGGTTATACGGCGCGCCGACCGACCTGCTGTTTTCAGCCCGATGATCAGGCCTCTCTCAAAGCCCGTAAGTTGCGTACATCGACGTCTCTGGTGTCTACCCGGCATTCTTGTCACTCTATACTCTTGCTTGCGCCGGCCGGTGCTTTTCTCTTTCATGGGGCATCGACTACACGCCGGTTTATAAGGCTGCTGGTTCGTGCTAGCAGCGCCGCCACAAGGTGTGCGGTTATGCGCACTCGCACCAAACGCACCCTAGCTATTTGCAAAGTTTCGCGGTTGTAGCATGTTTTCTTCTAGGTGTGCAAATTTTTTGTCCACGAGTGTACAAGAAGCAAGTGGAAGAATTGAAACTTCACTCGCCCAAGTTTTCACCAGCTGTCTCACCGAAGGTAAGATTCCTGAGTATTGGGATAATGGTACAATGATCCTGCTACATAAAAAAGGTGACGTTGAGGATCTCAGGACCTACAGGCTCATCAGCCTCCTATCAGTTATTTATAAAATTTTCAATTAGGTTCTTTTACATCGCATGAAGGTAAAACTGGACATGGCTCAAGCAAGAGAAGAAGCTGAATTCAGGAGTGGCTACAGCACTGAAGATCATGTCCATGTACTTAGAGAACTAACTGAAAGAACAAGAGAGTATGAACTCCCATTATGCAAGGCTTCTATTGATTATAAAAAGGCCTTCGATTCCGTAAAACCATCAGCAGTTACAACTGCTTTGAAAACCTGCGGTATTGCAGATGCATACATTAGCATTATTAATAGTATCTCTGAAAATGCATTTGCAAAAGTTTGGATATTTGAGGATGCAGCACTAATAAAAATTGGAAAGCTAGTGTGACAAAGTAAAATCATATCTCCCAAACTCTTTAATCCCACATAGCAAAATATTTTTTAATTACTGAACTGGGACAAAGAAAAAAATATTTATGCAGATAATTCAAATCACGTTCGTTTTGCTGATGACGTTGTCATTTTTGCAACTACGACTTCTGAACCGCAGAATACGATCCAGGAACTTGCTGACAAGAGTAAAGAAGTGGAATTAAAAATGAACTTTCAGAAGGCAAAAGTGATGTATATTGCTTTTACAAGAAACGAAGATTTATTTATTGATGGTGAAAAGCTTGAGACAACCGATACCTACATTTATCTTGGGCAGCAGATATGAAGTAAGGATCACATTGATGAAGAAATTAATCGGCGTGTAAAACTTGGATGGATAGTTTTTGGAAGAAGTAAAATTTTTACGAAAAGTATGCCATTGTGTCTTAAAAGATAAGGGTTTAATCAGTTCATCCTGCCAGTGCTTACGTATGGAGCAGAGACATGGACCTTTACTAAACAAGTTAGTAAAATAATGCAATGCATTGAATATGATACGCTTTCCAACATACCAGAAATAATTACTCAAGATATGAGAATAATGGCTGTGGAATAAATCTCGGTCCTGTGCCCTGACCTTTGATCCCATTTCGATGATATTCAACAGAACCGGTTCGGTATACCTCCGAAATAACATGATAACGTTTTGTCGCAATCGAAGCATTTTTACGTAAGTTATGATGCATAAGGACTATGGAATAGATCCCGCTCCTGTGTCCTAACCTTTGACCCTATTTTGTCCATTTTCTATAGGGTTTGTCCCCAGGGGGTTCCCTACCACATACTAAAATTTCACCGAAATCGAACCATTTTTACGTGAGTTATCATGCCGACAGACGGACGGACAGACGGACGGAAAACGCTGAAGCATATACGCTTCTTCAACCTACGGTTGGAAAGCGTAAAAAAGACAAACAAAGACTGCAGACAACGCAAAAAGCCCTGGAGAGAATCATGCTTGGTGTAAACAGGAAAGATAAGCAGACGGACTCATGGATAAGGAAAACGACAAGAGTTGACGACATCATGACCACAATGAAGTCACTGAAATGGTGAGGGCATGACATGTTGCTAGAAGAACGACCACCGACGGAAAACCGAAATTTTAGAATGAATTTCGAGGGACAGGAAAAGACCCAGAAGAAGACCCTATGATAGAATGATGCATGAAATTCGAAAGCATAGAGGTGTGTCATCGAGGAGACACGCTCAAGACAGACAATTGTGGGAGAAACTTGGGAGACCTTCATCCAGTAGTGGATTCAAAGATGATGATATATATATATATATCATTGTAAACCATTATCAATCCACTGCTGGACGAAAGTCTCCCCAAATTTTCTCCACAACGGTCTGTCTTGTGCCAGTCTCCTCCATGTCACTCCCGCATACTTTCGAATTTCATCCACCCATCTCCATGTGGTCTTCTTCTGGGTCTTTTCCTGTCCCTTGGAATCCAATATAAAACTTCGGCTGTCCATCGATGGTCTGTCCTGGCAGTATGTCCAGCCCATTGTCATTTCAGGGATTTTCTCTGATCATGGTGTCTTCCACTCTCGTCATTTTTCGGATTCACGAGTTCCTCTTCTTATCTCTCCTGGTTACACCAAGCATGCACCTGTCCATGCTGCTTTGAGTTGTCTGCAGCCTTTGTATGTCTCTTTTAGTTAAGGTCCACGTCTCTGCACCATATGTAAGCACTGGAAGGATGCATTGATCAAACACTTTTCTTTTAAGACATAATGGCATATTGCTCTTGAAAATTATGCTGTTTCTTCCAAAAGCTCTCCAGGCAAGTTTTGTACGCCGATTAATTTCTTCATCAATGTGACCCTCACTTGATATCTGCTGTCCAAGATAAACGTACGTGTCTGTTATCTCCAGCTTATCTCCATCAATCGATAAATCTTCATTTCTTGTAAAAGCATTGAACATCACTTTTCTCTTCTGGAAGTTCATTTTTAATCCCACTTCTTTACTCTTGTCAGCAAGTTCCTGGATCATACTCTGCAGCACTGATGGGGTAGTTGCAAAAATGACTACGTTATCAGCAAAACGAAGGTGGGTTAGATAATCTCCATTAATCTTTATCCCTTTGTTTTCCCAGTTCAGTATTGAAAGACCTTTTCCAATGTGGCAATAAAGAGCTTCGGAGATATGGTGTCACCTTGTCTGACTCCCTTTCCAATTTTTATGTGTGTTGTATTTTCAAACAACCGAAAATTTGCACTTGCATTTTCATAGATGTTATTAATAATATTAATGTATGCATCTTCAATACCGCAGGATTTCAGAGCCATTGTAACTGCTGATGGTTTCACCGAATCAAAGGCTTTTTCATAATCGATAAAAGCCATGCACAATGGAAGTTCATATTCCTTCGCTCTTTCAATTAGTTCTCTCAGTACGTGCATATGATCTATTGTGCTGTAGCCACTCCTGAATCCAGCTTGTTCTCTCGGTTGAGCCATGTTCAGTGTTACCTTTAAGCGGTGTGAAAGAACTTTAGTGAAGATTTTATAAACCACTGATAGGAGGCTGATAGGTCTGTAGTTCCTGAGATCCTCAATGTCACCTTTTTTATGTAGCAGGATCATTGTAGCGTTGTTCCAATCCTCAGGAATCTTCCCTTCATTAAGGCATCGAGTGAAAATTTGGGCGAGTACTGTTTCGATTTCTCCACTTGCTTCTTGTATGGTGTCTACAGTAATTCCATCTTCTCCTGGAGCTTTCCCCCGCTTCATGTTCTTGATTGCATGCGCATCTTCTGCTGGGAGGACTGGAAGAACTCTGGTACTGGTACCTTTCATGATGTCTGGAGAACATGTATCATCTCTTTTATATAATTTGGAGTAGAAATCTTTCACTCTTGTCAAAATTTCGCCTCTATTTCTTGTTACAGAACCATCTTTTCTCAGTGCCATAATCTGTTTTCTTCCCTTACTGAGGGGTCGCTTTGCTATCTTTAGGCTTTGGTTGTTTTCAATTGCTTTCCTCACTAGTTCGCAGTTGAATTTCCTTACGTCTTTAATGATAATTTTTTGTACTGTCTTGCATAGCTCTATATATTCCACTTTGGAAGTCACATCTTCTTTAGTTGTCCTCATCTCTCTTCTTTTTTGCATCAACATTTTGGTTTTTCCTGATAATTTGTTCACATGCAACTTGTTCTTAGACCCAGCTCATTTTGTTGGTGTTTCCATAAGAGTTTTGGTTACTTTTCTGTTAACTTCAGAAATATCCACTTCTTCCGATGTTAGGCGTTCTAAAGCAGAGAATCTGTTCTTCAGTTCCAACTTAAAGGTATTATGGTGCTTTTTAAGGTTGGTTATGTCAATACATTATGTTTGTCTTATGAGCTTGCCACGTTCGAGTTTAGTGTTGAGGTGGATCTTACATCTCACCAATCTATGGTCACTACCTGTGTTGAACTTGTTCAGCACACTGCAGTCTTCGTTGACGAATTTTTTGTTACACATAATAAAATCAATTTCACTTGTTATCCCATTTGGATGTCTCCATGTCCATTTCCCGTGTGGCTTTTTCTTGAAAAAGGAGTTCAAGATGAGAAACCCTTCTGCCTCTGCAAACTCAACGAGAGTATTTTCACGCTGGTTTCTGTTGCCGTGAGCGAATTTACCTCCTGAAGTTTCATTCTGTTGCCATTGCCCTATTTTTGCATTCAAATCTCCCATAATTATCTTCAAGTGGTGCTTACCTTTATTATTTAGATGACAAATTTCCTCATAAAATTCTTCAATTTCTTCTTCAGGATGACTTGTGGTGGGTGCATAAGTTTGAATAATCTGAGCCTTGTATCTTCTCAAGAGTTGGATAACGAGTCGCGCAGTTCTGTCAGAGGCACTTTCAACTTCTACAACTTTATCCTTCAGTTTCTTGTTTATTATAAATCCAACACCACTAGTTCTGCCAGTATGTGTCCAACGATAGTAGAGGAGATGTCCATTTTTCCGTTCAATGAGATCTTCTCCTTTTCTCCTTACCTCACTTAGCCCGACGATGTCCCACTTGATCCTTTGTAGTTCCTCTTCCAATTCAAGAAGCCTTGAATCAGGAGATAGGGAGCATCCATTGTAAGTAGCCAAGGTCAGCATCAGATGGCAGCCTAGTCCGGTCCTCCAAGGATTCTTAGCACCCTCTGCCTTCATGTCGCACTGGCCGCAGCCTTGGCCAGGTACATTCGAGCTGCCGGAGACTGAGGGCCAAGATTTAAGTTGTAGAGTCATTTTGGAGGGGTTTGGCCATAACTCACCACGCTGGCCAAGCGGGTTGGTGAGTGTGGGATAGCATTTCCTCTAATCCCGATGGTATAGTTATACCGCTATTGGCGGTCGTCAGAGCCCCTTTAGTGGGAACAGGATGCACCACGAGAAGGCGATGTTGACATTTGTCAAGGAGAGGCTGTGATGTTACGCATCACCGGACCTTACATTCCACACACATATATATATATATATATATATATAAACGAACGAAGAGTTACATCCGCAGGTGTGGCAGAATTAACACGCATCCCATTGCTTGGAAAGACGACGCATCCCATCGCTGGGAAAGACGACGCATACCGTCTGGAAAAAGGAACTTTAGTTTCTCCTTGAATCATTTGTATATGTCAACATGAAAGTCACATGTTGACAGATCCGGGCTATAGGCTGGGTGGTGCAGAACCTCTCACCCTTTCCGTGCTAACGCATCCTGCATAATGTGTGCAACAGAATCACACCACGCGAAAGCATGCCAGGTCACCCATTCTTGATTGCTTTATGCAGCTTGTCCACTGTGTCGATGTAGTGGTTGGCATTGCTGTTCACGTGAGGCTCTTTAAAGTCCACCAACAAAAGCCCTTCAGCATAACCTCCCCGACGGAGTCCTGTGACTTGAATTTTATGTGTTTTGGTGATCCGGGATGTTTCCATTGCATGCTCGCTGGTTTGCTGGATGGCTCAAAGTGGTGGCACAGCGATTCGTCACCTGCCACTATGCGCGATATAAATGCATCACCCTCTGCTTTGTAACGCAGCAAGTGGTTCAAACTCCAACCCATACATTCTTCCTTATGGTGGTCAGTCAGCATCCGCGGGATTAATTGTAAACATACTTTCCGATATTGCAGTATCTTCGTAACCACAGTTTGAACTGTAACAAATGTCATAGCAAAGTCCTCCGTTTGCGAACGTCAGCCCCGACGACGGTTTTACATGCATTTCTTTCTCGGTGTGGGCGCATTGTTTGTGTTATTCGCACGCTCCCCGCCGATCAAGGTGATCGTCCTTATTTAGGCTTCCGACGCCAAGCCTTAGTTCTCTTCCCTGATATGGACTCCATTACTTCCTGCCCCACTGTTTTCCAGGTGCTTTGTGTTCATCACAACGTCGTTATAAACGTGTTCACTGCGTAGCATTGCTTCTCATGTAAAACACCTGGTCATCATCGCTTGCAGTGTCCGCTCACCTCTTCTTGTTCTTCCTCAACGGCTGCTCAAGTGCCCATCACAGAACCCCCTTCTTCACTTCCGGTCACCACGCCTGCGCTTGTTTCGCTTCCACCTTCTTAGTCTCCATCTCGATTGTCGTTGCCTTCCTCTGCAGGTCTTTTTCCTTCTCCACTAGCGTTGCCTCTTGTGGATACATCTGGATCTACTGCTCCTGCTTCGGTGCCTTCGTCTGTCTTGCTTTCTTCTTCGTCGTCTGTTGTCTGTGCTTTGTCACATCCCGTTGCCAACCTTTCTCCGCCTGTTCAGGTGCTGCCTTCTTTGTTTTCGCACGTCACCTCGTCAATCCCAACCCCGGGATTCTCTGCTCCATCATCTTCGCTGTGTACGTCAGCTTCGCCACCCTCAGACGCTCATCCTTTCTTCAGCCGTTCCAGTACTCCGGTGTGCTCTCCGCCCGTTTCACCTTCTCCGAGCTCTTCTGATGCCTCTAGTATTGTTGCCTTCCTTTCGATTTCTGGTCCCGTGATCGGTCCCCGCTTTCCAGCACAGCTACTCTTCTGGATTTGTGTGAAGCCTTACCTTCACCAGCTCCTGTTGCCCCATCAGTTGCCTCTTTGCTTGCGTTATGCGCACATGATCCAGATCTTCCTTGTCAGACTTCTCACTTGCTGTCGGTTACTCCTTCTTCACCACGTCCCTGTTGGTATTGCTTCTAATAAGAAGTGCCGTCGTCGCTCTAATCGAGAGACTCGTACTAAGCGAACCGCGGTCGCTCAGCCTTCTCTTCATCGTTCTTCAGGTTCCGCTCCTAATTCTACTGTTGCTGCTTACGCCGACCTTATTGGTACTCCCTCCGTTTCCACTGCAATTGTCGCTCGCTTCCAAGCTGTCCCTGGGTATTCGAAGATTCTCTTCCCAGATGCTGCCAACCCTTGTTCTTTGCCTCTTCTTGTGACGCTGGTTTGGATCCCCTTCTTGACTCCCATGATCCAGCTGATTACTCGAATATGATCGAGGATATTCGCTGCTTCCTCCAAGTTTTCGTTGACCTCACGAGATCTTACCCCTGAGATATTTCGTTATTAAAGTTTTCTTAATTGCTACCTTGGTGATACTCAAAATCGCCTCATTGATCTGGTTCTGACCGATTAGTTTCTGTCTGCACTTGCATGATGTTTCGCTTCCTGCCGTCTTTGCCTTGCTGCTGTTCCGTCTTACTCCTTTGCATGTTTCTGGTATGCGTTGTACCCAACCTTTTTCTTTCCGTTGTATCCTATGTACCGCCATGTTTTCTCCACATCTCGGTTCTTTCAAACATCCGCCCGGTGCCTACTTCCGTGAACCCGTCACATCGTTTTGTTCACAGAGCTTCTTCCTGTGTGCATTGTTATGCGCGATTCTTCTCTTATACCTTTCGTCACTGTCCTGGATTGCCCTATGTTGCTGTTCGCACCCAGTTAGTTTTTTCAGGTGTTTTTCCTGTCTCGTCGAGTATTTGTCTTATGTCATGCCATGTGCCTCAGCATACCTTCTACTGTTGTGCTACGTTGCTTGCTCATCCAGTGTGACTCATCTCGTCAGATACTTACCGTTATTGCTTTGCCTCATGCTAATTGATTGTCCCATACTGTAACCTACACAATGCCATCTTTGCAAGTGTTATCTGTTGCACCTCGTTTTCTGCTTTTCATGCTGCGCCCCGGAGCATGAAAAGCAGCCTCCAGTTCGATGTATTCTCCATCTCCATGTCCGTCGTTCCTTCTGCTCAGTGACTGTTCCAGTGTGCTTCGCCTATCACAGATTGCCTTGTGCTGCTCGTTCAGCTTCGTTTATCTTTGTATGTCCTGATTGGCTTTTACAGACTGCTTTATGCTGCTCGTCCAGTACCGTTATTCTTATTGTTTTATCATGCCATTTATTTTCCGTTCTCCTGTGTACTAGTCCTCGATACCTAATAAAGCAACGTCACGTTGTTTTTGGAATGTCTTTTCAACTGCTGGGGTTCAAAGCTAGAAACGGGAGTTCTTTCAGCTAATGTCAGGAACGAATGAAAGACTTTGTGCAAAACAAATTACTTCTTCATTATTCTCCATTACCCTTATTACAAATATCTCAAAAACTATCAAGATTCGAACGATGAAGAAGGAGGTCTTTCTGATTCACACCATGCTAACGAATAGCTATCCTGTAATGGGAAATGTCCAGGTTGGGGTGGGCGGGGGGAAGAGGCAGGTGAAATCGTGGGCTACTAACATTCTTTTTTAAACATCTCCAAAACTATTGCTATTCAAACTATGAAAATGGCGTTTATTCCGGTTCACACCATTTACTAACGAATGACTATCTTGAAATTTTTAATGAATTTACATGGTGAGAGGAAGGGGGGGGGGGTGATGGTCGGTCTCGAATATATATATACATAAGTTCTCAATATTGTTATTTTTTTCTAAAAACTGTTGTGGTTCAAACGATGAAAATGGATTTCCCCTCGGTTCATACGATTTGCTAACGAATGGCTATTTTGAAATTTTGAATTTCCATGGGGGGGGGGGGGGGCTGGTAAAATGGTCGGTCTCTCTGTATATATGCAAATTCTCAATATTATTTTTTAAATATCTCAAAAACTATTGCGGTTCAAACGATGAAAATGGAGTTCTTTTCGGTTCATACGATTTGCTAACGAATGGCTATTTTGAAATTTTGAATTTTTCCATGGGGGTGTGTGCAATGGTCGTCCCCCAATTTTCTCAAACTTTTTTTTTTTTTAAATCTATCAAAAACTGTTGGCCGCTCCGGTGACGCAGTGGTCTAAGCGACGGACTCTGATCATTCGTTCGAACAGGGTCCGGGTTCGAATCCCGGTGAGGCATGAATGTTGTGTTTGTTTAACGGCACTGGCTCTCTCCCTTCCCTGGAACCAGTGACCCTGAATTAGGGACGGGCGACTGGTTATAGCCCATTGAGTTGCTCACGGTGGTCGTTAAATCTCCAATAAAAAAAACTGTTGCGGTTCAAACGATAAAAATTGAGTTCATTCCTGTTCATACGATTTACTAACAAATGGCCATTTCGGAATTTTGAATTTCCATGATGAGGGGGTGAAATGGTAGGCCTGTAACATTATTTGTTAAATATCTCAAAAACTATTGCGGTTCAAACGATGAAAATTGAGTTCTTTTCGGTTTATACGATTAGCTAACGAATGGCTATTTTGAAATTTTGAATTTCCATGGTGGGGGGCTGGTGAAATGGTCGGTCTCTCTGTATGTATGCAAAATCTCAATATTATTTTCTAAATATCTCAAAAACTATTGCGGTTCAAACGATAAAATTGGAGCTCATTCCTGTTCATACGATTTACTAACGAATGGCTATTTCGGAATTTTAAATTTCCATGATGAGGTGGGGGGGGAAGGGGGATAAAATGATCTGTAACATTCTTTTTTAAATATCTCAATAATTATTGCGGTTCAAACGATGAAAATGGAGTTCTTTTCAGATCATACGATTTGCTAACGATAGGCTATTTCGGAATTTTGAATTTCCATGATGAGGGGGGAGTAGGGAATAAAATGGCCTGTAACATTCTTTTTTAAATATCTCAAAAATTATTGCGGTTCTTTTTTTTTTTTTTATTTTGATTGGAGGTTTAACGACCACCGTGAGCAACTCAAATGGGCTATAAGCAGTCGCCCGTCCCTAATTTACGGTCACTGGTTCCAGGGAAGGGAGAGAGCCAGTGCCATAAGACAAACACAACATCCATGCCTGACCGGGATTCGAACCCGCACCCCTTACGGACGAATGATCAGAGGCCAACGCCTTAGACCACTGCGCCACCGGGGCGGCTTATTGCGGTTCAAACGATGAAAATGGAGTTCTTTTCGGTTCATACGATTTGCTAACGAATGGCTATTTTGAAATTTTGAATTTCCATGGTGGGGGGGCTGGTGAAATGGTCGGTCTCTCTGTATATATGCAAATTCGCAATATTATTTTTTAAATATCTCAAAAACTATTGCGGTTCAAACGATAAAAATGAAGTTCATTCCTGTTCATACGATTTACTAACGAATGGCTATTTCGGAATTTCAAATTTCCATGATGAGGGGGGAGGGGGGATGAAATGGCCTGTAACATTCTTTTTTAAATATCTCAAAAATTATTGCGGTTCAAACGATGAAAATGGAGTTCTTTTCGGTTCATACGATTTGCTAACGAATGGCTATTTTGAAATTTTGAATTTCCATGGTGGGGGGGCTGGTGAAATGGTCGGCATCTCTGTATATATGCAAATTCGCAATATTATTTTTTAAATATCTCAAAAACTATTGCGGTTCAAACGATAAAAATGGAGTTCATTCCTGTTCATACGATTTACTAACGAATGACTATTTCGGAATTTCAAATTTCCATGATGAGGGGGGAGGGGGGATGAAATGGCCTGTAACATTCTTTTTTAAATATCTCAAAAATTATTGCGGTTCAAACGATGAAAATGGAGTTCTTTTCAGTTCATACGATTTACTAACGAATGGCTATTTCGGAATTTTAAATTTCCATGATGAGGGGGGAGGGGGATGAAATGGCCTGTAACATTCTTTTTTAAATATCTCAAAAATTATTGCGGTTCAAACGATGAAAATGGAGTCCTTTTCGGTTCATACGATTTGCTAACGAATGGCTATTTTGAAATTTTGAATTTCCATGGTGGGGGGGGGGCTGGTGAAATGGTCGGTCTCTCTGTATATATGCAAATTCGTAATATTATATTTTAAATATCTCAAAAACTATTGTGGTTCAAACGATAAAAATGGAGTTCATTTCTGTTCATACGATTTACTAACGAATGGCTATTTCGGAATTTCAAATTTTTATGATGAGGAGGGAGGGGGATGAAATGGCCTGTAACATTCTTTTTAAATATCTCAAAAATTATTGCGGTTCAAACGATGAAAATTGAGTTCTTTTCGGTTTATACGATTAGCTAACGAATGGCTATTTTGAAATTTTGAATTTCCATGGTGGGGGCTGGTGAAATGGTCGGTCTCTCTGTATGTATGCAAAATCTCAATATTATTTTCTAAATATCTCAAAAACTATTGCGGTTCAAACGATAAAATTGGAGCTCATTCCTGTTCATACGATTTACTAACGAATGGCTATTTCGGAATTTTAAATTTCCTTGATGAGGTGGGGGGAGGGGGGATAAAATGATCTGTAACATTCTTTTTTAAATATCTCAAAAATTATTGCGGTTCAAACGATGAAAATGGAGTTCTTTTCAGATCATACGATTTGCTAACGATAGGCTATTTCGGAATTTTGAATTTCCATGATGAGGGGGAGTAGGGAATGAAATGGCCTGTAACATTCTTTTTTAAATATCTCAAAAATTATTGCGGTTCTTTTTTTTTTATTTTGATTGGAGGTTTAACGACCACCGTGAGCAACTCAAATGGGCTATAAGCAGTCGCCCGTCCCTAATTTAGGGTCACTGGTTCCAGGGAAGGGAGAGAGCCAGTGCCATAAGACAAACACAACATCCATGCCTGACCGGGATTCGAACCCGCACCCCTTACGGACGAATGATCAGAGGCCATCGCCTTAGACCACTGCGCCACCGGGGCGGCTTATTGCGGTTCAAACGATGAAAATGGAGTTCTTTTCGGTTCATACGATTTGCTAACGAATGGCTATTTTGAAATTTTGAATTTCCATGGTGGGGGGGGGGGGGGGGGCTGGTGAAATGGTCGGTCTCTCTGTATATATGCAAATTCGCAATATTATTTTTTAAATATCTCAAAAACTATTGCGGTTCAAACGATAAAAATGAAGTTCATTCCTGTTCATACGATTTACTAACGAATGGCTATTTCGGAATTTCAAATTTCCATGATGAGGGGGGAGGGGGATGAAATGGCCTGTAACATTCTTTTTTAAATATCTCAAAAATTATTGCGGTTCAAACGATGAAAATGGAGTTCTTTTCGGTTCATACGATTTGCTAACGAATGGCTATTTTGAAATTTTGAATTTCCATGGTGGGGGAGCTGGTGAAATGGTCGGCATCTCTGTATATATGCAAATTCGCAATATTATTTTTTAAATATCTCAAAAACTATTGCGGTTCAAACTATGAAAATGGAGTTCTTTTCGGTTCACACGATTTGCTAACGAATGGCTATTTTGAAATTTTGAATTTCCATGGGGGTGGGGGCTGGTGAAATGGTCGGTCTCTGTGCGTATATGTAAATTCTATTATTTATTAAATATTTCAAAAACTATTGCGGTTCAAACGATAAAAATGGAGTTCGTTCCTGTTCATACGATTTACTAACGAATGGCTATTTCGGAATTTTGAATTTCCATGATGAAGGGGGGGGGTTAATGGTGTAGGCCTGTGACATTCTTTTTTAAATATCTCAAAAACTATTGCGGTTCAAACGATTAAAATGGAGTTCTTTTCGGTTCATACGATTTGCTAACGAATGGCTATTTTGAAATTTTGAATTTTTCCATGGGGGTGTGTGCAATGGTCGTCCCCCAATTTTCTCAAACTTTTTTTTTTTTTTTTTTAAATCTATCAAAAACTGTTGGCCGCACCGGTGACGCAGTGGTCTAAGCGACGGACTCTGATCATTCGTTCGAACAGGGTCCGGGTTCGAATCCCGGTGAGGCATGAATGTTGTGTTTGTTTAACGGCACTGGCTCTCTCCCTTCCCTGGAACCAGTGACCCTGAATTAGGGACGGGCGACTGGTTATAGCCCATTGAGTTGCTCACGGTGGTCGTTAAATCTCCAATAAAAAAAACTGTTGCGGTTCAAACGATAAAAATTGAGTTCATTCCTGTTCATACGATTTACTAACAAATGGCCATTTCGGAATTTTGAATTTCCATGATGAGGGGGGGGTGAAATGGTAGGCCTGTAACATTATTTGTTAAATATCTCAAAAACTATTGCGGTTCAAACGATGAAAATTGAGTTCTTTTCGGTTTATACGATTAGCTAACGAATGGCTATTTTGAAATTTTGAATTTCCATGGTGGGGGGCTGGTGAAATGGTCGGTCTCTCTGTATGTATGCAAAATCTCAATATTATTTTCTAAATATCTCAAAAACTATTGCGGTTCAAACGATAAAATTGGAGCTCATTCCTGTTCATACGATTTACTAACGAATGGCTATTTCGGAATTTTGAATTTCCATGATGAAGGGGGGTTAATGGTGTAGGCCTGTGACATTCTTTTTTAAATATCTCAAAAACTATTGCGGTTCAAACGATTAAAATGGAGTTCTTTTCGGTTCATACGATTTGCTAACGAATGGCTATTTTGAAATTTTGAATTTTTCCATGGGGGTGTGTGCAATGGTCGTCCCCCAATTTTCTCAAACTTTTTTTTTTTTTTTTAAATCTATCAAAAACTGTTGGCCGCACCGGTGACGCAGTGGTCTAAGCGACGGACTCTGATCATTCGTTCGAACAGGGTCCGGGTTCGAATCCCGGTGAGGCATGAATGTTGTGTTTGTTTAACGGCACTGGCTCTCTCCCTTCCCTGGAACCAGTGACCCTGAATTAGGGACGGGCGACTGGTTATAGCCCATTGAGTTGCTCACGGTGGTCGTTAAATCTCCAATAAAAAAAACTGTTGCGGTTCAAACGATAAAAATTGAGTTCATTCCTGTTCATACGATTTACTAACAAATGGCCATTTCGGAATTTTGAATTTCCATGATGAGGGGGGTGAAATGGTAGGCCTGTAACATTATTTGTTAAATATCTCAAAAACTATTGCGGTTCAAACGATGAAAATTGAGTTCTTTTTCGGTTTATACGATTAGCTAACGAATGGCTATTTTGAAATTTTGAATTTCCATGGTGGGGGGCTGGTGAAATGGTCGGTCTCTCTGTATGTATGCAAAATTTCAATATTATTTTCTAAATATCTCAAAAACTATTGCGGTTCAAACGATAAAAATGGAGCTCACTCCTGTTCATACGATTTACTAACGAATGGCTATTTCGGAATTTTAAATTTCCATGATGAGGTGGGGGGGGGGGAGGGGGGATAAAATGATCTGTAACATTCTTTTAAATATCTCAAAAATTATTGCGGTTCAAACGATGAAAATGGAGTTCTTTTCAGATCATACGATTTGCTAACGATAGGCTATTTCGGAATTTTGAATTTCCATGATGAGGGGGAGTAGGGAATGAAATGGCCAGTAACATTCTTTTTTAAATATCTCAAAAATTATTGCGGTTCTTTTTTTTTTTTTTTATTTTGATTGGAGGTTTAACGACCACCGTGAGCAACTCAAATGTGCTATAAGCAGTCGCCCGTCCCTAATTTAGGGTCACTGGTTCCAGGGAAGGGAGAGAGCCAGTGCCATAAGACAAACACAACATCCATGCCTGACCGGGATTCGAACCCGGACCCCTTACGGACGAATGATCAGAGGCCAACGCCTTAGACCACTGCGCCACCGGGGCGGCTTATTGCGGTTCAAACGATGAAAATGGAGTTCTTTTCGGTTCATACGATTTGCTAACGAATGGCTATTTTGAAATTTTGAATTTCCATGGTGGGGGGGGGGGGGGGGCTGGTGAAATGGTCGGTCTCTCTGTATATATGCAAATTCGCAATATTATTTTTTAAATATCTCAAAAACTATTGCGGTTCAAACGATAAAAATGAAGTTCATTCCTGTTCATACGATTTACTAACGAATGGCTATTTCGGAATTTCAAATTTCCATGATGAGGGGGGAGGGGGGATGAAATGGCCTGTAACATTCTTTTTTAAATATCTCAAAAATTATTGCGGTTCAAACGATGAAAATGGAGTTCTTTTCGGTTCATACGATTTGCTAACGAATGGCTATTTTGAAATTTTGAATTTCCATGGTGGGGCTGGTGAAATGGTCGGCATCTCTGTATATATGCAAATTCGCAATATTATTTTTTAAATATCTCAAAAACTATTGCGGTTCAAACTATGAAAATGGAGTTCTTTTTCGGTTCACACGATTTGCTAACGAATGGCTATTTTGAAATTTTGAATTTCCATGGGGGTGGGGGCTGGTGAAATGGTCGGTCTCTGTGCGTATATGTAAATTCTATTATTTATTAAATATTTCAAAAACTATTGCGGTTCAAACGATAAAAATGGAGTTCGTTCCTGTTCATACGATTTACTAACGAATGGCTATTTCGGAATTTTGAATTTCCATGATGAAGGGGGGGGTTAATGGTGTAGGCCTGTGACATTCTTTTAAATATCTCAAAAACTATTGCGGTTCAAACGATTAAAATGGAGTTCTTTTCGGTTCATACGATTTGCTAACGAATGGCTATTTTGAAATTTTGAATTTTTCCATGGGGGTGTGTGCAATGGTCGTCCCCCAATTTTCTCAAACTTTTTTTTTTTTTTTTTAAATCTATCAAAAACTGTTGGCCGCACCGGTGACGCAGTGGTCTAAGCGACGGACTCTGATCATTCGTTCGAACAGGGTCCGGGTTCGAATCCCGGTGAGGCATGAATGTTGTGTTTGTTTAACGGCACTGGCTCTCTCCCTTCCCTGGAACCAGTGACCCTGAATTAGGGACGGGCGACTGGTTATAGCCCATTGAGTTGCTCACGGTGGTCGTTAAATCTCCAATAAAAAAAACTGTTGCGGTTCAAACGATAAAAATTGAGTTCATTCCTGTTCATACGATTTACTAACAAATGGCCATTTCGGAATTTTGAATTTCCATGATGAGGGGGTGAAATGGTAGGCCTGTAACATTATTTGTTAAATATCTCAAAAACTATTGCGGTTCAAACGATGAAAATTGAGTTCTTTTCGGTTTATACGATTAGCTAACGAATGGCTATTTTGAAATTTTGAATTTCCATGGTGGGGGGCTGGTGAAATGGTCGGTCTCTCTGTATGTATGCAAAATCTCAATATTATTTTCTAAATATCTCAAAAACTATTGCGGTTCAAACGATAAAATTGGAGCTCATTCCTGTTCATACGATTTACTAACGAATGGCTATTTCGGAATTTTGAATTTCCATGATGAAGGGGGGGGGGTTAATGGTGTAGGCCTGTGACATTCTTTTTTAAATATCTCAAAAACTATTGCGGTTCAAACGATTAAAATGGAGTTCTTTTCGGTTCATACGATTTGCTAACGAATGGCTATTTTGAAATTTTGAATTTTTCCATGGGGGTGTGTGCAATGGTCGTCCCCCAATTTTCTCAAACTTTTTTTTTTTTTTAAATCTATCAAAAACTGTTGGCCGCACCGGTGACGCAGTGGTCTAAGCGACGGACTCTGATCATTCGTTCGAACAGGGTCCGGGTTCGAATCCGGTGAGGCATGAATGTTGTGTTTGTTTAACGGCACTGGCTCTCTCCCTTCCCTGGAACCAGTGACCCTGAATTAGGGACGGGCGACTGGTTATAGCCCATTGAGTTGCTCACGGTGGTCGTTAAATCTCCAATAAAAAAAACTGTTGCGGTTCAAACGATAAAAATTGAGTTCATTCCTGTTCATACGATTTACTAACAAATGGCCATTTCGGAATTTTGAATTTCCATGATGAGGGGGGTGAAATGGTAGGCCTGTAACATTATTTGTTAAATATCTCAAAAACTATTGCGGTTCAAACGATGAAAATTGAGTTCTTTTCGGTTTATACGATTAGCTAACGAATGGCTATTTTGAAATTTTGAATTTCCATGGTGGGGGGCTGGTGAAATGGTCGGTCTCTCTGTATGTATGCAAAATTTCAATATTATTTTCTAAATATCTCAAAAACTATTGCGGTTCAAACGATAAAAATGGAGCTCACTCCTGTTCATACGATTTACTAACGAATGGCTATTTCGGAATTTTAAATTTCCATGATGAGGTGGGGGGGGGGAGGGGGGATAAAATGATCTGTAACATTCTTTTTTAAATATCTCAAAAATTATTGCGGTTCAAACGATGAAAATGGAGTTCTTTTCAGATCATACGATTTGCTAACGATAGGCTATTTCGGAATTTTGAATTTCCATGATGAGGGGGGAGTAGGGAATGAAATGGCCAGTAACATTCTTTTTTAAATATCTCAAAAATTATTGCGGTTCTTTTTTTTTTTTTATTTTGATTGGAGGTTTAACGACCACCGTGAGCAACTCAAATGGGCTATAAGCAGTCGCCCGTCCCTAATTTAGGGTCACTGGTTCCAGGGAAGGGAGAGAGCCAGTGCCATAAGACAAACACAACATCCATGCCTGACCGGGATTCGAACCCGGACCCCTTACGGACGAATGATCAGAGGCCAACGCCTTAGACCACTGCGCCACCGGGGCGGCTTATTGCGGTTCAAACGATGAAAATGGAGTTCTTTTCGGTTCATACGATTTGCTAACGAATGGCTATTTTGAAATTTTGAATTTCCATGGTGGGGGGGGGCTGGTGAAATGGTCGGTCTCTCTGTATATATGCAAATTCGCAATATTATTTTTTAAATATCTCAAAAACTATTGCGGTTCAAACGATAAAAATGAAGTTCATTCCTGTTCATACGATTTACTAACGAATGGCTATTTCGGAATTTCAAATTTCCATGATGAGGGGGAGGGGGATGAAATGGCCTGTAACATTCTTTTTTAAATATCTCAAAAATTATTGCGGTTCAAACGATGAAAATGGAGTTCTTTTCGGTTCATACGATTTGCTAACGAATGGCTATTTTGAAATTTTGAATTTCCATGGTGGGGGCTGGTGAAATGGTCGGCTTCTCTGTATATATGCAAATTCGCAATATTATTTTTTAAATATCTCAAAAACTATTGCGGTTCAAACGATAAAAATGGAGTTCATTCCTGTTCATACGATTTACTAACGAATGACTATTTCGGAATTTCAAATTTCCATGATGAGGGGGAGGGGGATGAAATGGCCTGTAACATTCTTTTTTAAATATCTCAAAAATTATTGCGGTTCAAACGATGAAAATGGAGTTCTTTTCAGTTCATACGATTTACTAACGAATGGCTATTTCGGAATTTTAAATTTCCATGATGAGGGGGGAGGGGGATGAAATGGCCTGTAACATTCTTTTTTAAATATCTCAAAAATTATTGCGGTTCAAACGATGAAAATGGAGTTCTTTTCGGTTCATACGATTTGCTAACGAATGGCTATTTTGAAATTTTGAATTTCCATGGTGGGGGGCTGGTGAAATGGTCGGTCTCTCTGTATATATGCAAATTCGTAATATTATATTTTAAATATCTCAAAAACTATTGTGGTTCAAACGATAAAAATGGAGTTCATTTCTGTTCATACGATTTACTAACGAATGGCTATTTCGGAATTTCAAATTTTTATGATGAGGGGGAGGGGGATGAAATGGCCTGTAACATTCTTTTTTAAATATCTCAAAAATTATTGCGGTTCAAACGATGAAAATGGAGTTCTTTTCGGTTCATACGATTTGCTAACGAATGGCTATTTTGAAATTTTGAATTTCCATGGTGGGGGCTGGTGAAATGGTCGGTCTCTCTGTATATATGCAAATTCGCAATATTATTTTTTAAATATCTCAAAAACTATTGCGGTTCAAACGATAAAAATTGAGTTCATTCCTGTTCATACGATTTACTAACGAATGGCTATTTCGGAATTTCAAATTTTTATGATGAGGGGGAGGGGGATGAAATGGCCTGTAACATTATTTTTTAAATATCTCAAAAACTATTGCGGTTCAAACGATGAAAATGGAGTTCTTTTCGGTTCACACGATTTGCTAACGAATGGCTATTTTGAAATTTTGAATTTCCATGGGGGTGGGGGCTGGTGAAATGGTCGGTCTCTGTGCGTATATGTAAATTCTATTATTTATTAAATATTTCAAAAACTATTGCGGTTCAAACGATAAAAATGGAGTTCGTTCCTGTTCATACGATTTACTAACGAATGGCTATTTCGGAATTTTGAATTTCCATGATGAGGGGGGGGTGAAATGATAGGCCTGTAACATTATTTTTTTAAATATCTCCAAAACTATTGCGGTTCAAACGATGAAAATGGAGTTCTTTTCAGTTCACACGATTTGCTAACGAATGCCTATTTTGAAATTTTGAATTTCCATGGTGGGGGGCTGGTGAAATGGTCGGTCTTTCTGTATATATGCAAATTCTGAATATTATTTGTTAAATATCTCAAAAACTATTGCGGTTCAAACGATAGAAATGGAGTTCATTCCGGTTCATACGATTTACTAACGAATGGCTATTTCGAAATTTTGAATTTCCATGGTGGGGGGCTGGTGAAATGGTCGGCCTCCTATAATTATATGCAAATTCTCAATATTATTTGTTAAATATCTCAAAAACTATTGTGGTTCAAACGATGAAAATGGAGTTCATTCCGGTTCATACGATTTATTAACGAATGGCTATGCTGAAATTTGAAATATCTATTTTTTGGGGGTACCATTTCACCAGCCCCCACTTTGTTTTTTAAATAACTCAAAAACTATTGCGGTTCAAACGAAAAAAATTGAGTTCATTCCGGTTCATACGTGGTACAAACGAATGGTGCAAAAAAAATTTAAAAATTCCATGGTGGGGGGGCTATCGTTTCACCAGCCCCCACTTTGTTTTTTAAATATCTCCAAAAACTTTTGCGGTTCAAACGAAAAAAACCGAGTTCATTCCGGTTCATACGTGGTACAAACGAATGGTGTCTGAAAAATTAAAAAATTCCGTGGTGGGGGCTGGTGAAATGCACCTAGTAGAAAGACAAAAAAAATTGACATAGGAATACGGCGCCTGAAGAAAAATGTTATGAGTTCGAATGTTCAACAACAGAAACCATATCCTGCATCTCCGTACGATAACATCCAATAACATGATGAATAAACTGTACAGGTTTTATATATTTACTTTTGTTGTTGCATACTCTAACAGAATAAAAAAGTGGAAAAAAAAATTTACAAATAATGAATGGTTAACAATGAAGACAAGGGAAAAGGCCATCACGGCCTGACATAGCCCTACACTCCCTGATGAAGAAAAACCAACCAAGCAACAGGTAGGCACAACAAGTCAGCCCATCAGAAGGAATTTTACCAATTTGTTTTTAATTAGTGAAGAAATTTTTTTTAAATAAATTAAAATTATTTAAATTAGTCAGGTTACTAGATAAAGATTTCCAGTATTGAGGATCTCTGTAATTTAAAGTAGACAAAACTCACCTCAGAAACGATTCACAGAAAAAAAATCTGATGTCTTAAAAATTTCCACCAGTTGCCTCTTTTTTTGCCAAATGCATACTTTCTGAAATATTTTTATATCTAGATAACGTGTTAATCTTGTATACACCTAATCGGCAAAACCTTAGGGATAGTGGTGATGGACAGTTGATATGGGCATCTCAGCAGGCAGAGTGGAACAGTAGCAAACCGAACTCTGGCGATAAGTACGCTGACAGAAGATCTTCCTAACGATATATCGCAATCGGAGAACATGGGTAAACGTGGTGATCAGAGTGACTTTAATCTTAGACACATTGTCGGCGCAAGGGAGATGGGTCATTTTATCTCCAAATGGTATCTCCAATTCAGAGCTTCCGATGGCAAACGATGGAGAATGTACCGCGAGATCAACGATCGACGGAAGTACCAACGCTCAGAGAGCAAGCGGTGTCCGACCACACGCCATTTATGACCGTAATCGGCGTAGACTGTTCAACGTCGTACAAACCAACTGCTTGAAAACGGCGGCGCAAATCACATCCAGATTGAAAGTGGAGGCCCAAGAAGCGTTAGCGAATGAACAGCGCCCAGCCCGCTGCTTACTCTGATCTACGAGAACCGATGTCATGTTCGTGTGCCATTGTAGATCGCTCGTCATCTGGCATTACTCATCGGTTTGAACCAAGAATATCAGAACTGGACCTCCTGAGAGTAACGCGCGTCGTGGGGTCAGATGCATTCCGTTTTCAGCTGTAGCGAGTCAACGTGATGATGCGGGTGTAGCGTGGGAAGAATGTGTGCATGGCTCTGTCGTGCCAGATCGGCACATTTGAAGAAGTTCGTAGCTCTATGGTGGTTTGTGGAACCTTCACATGGGACATGTTAGGTACTTCATTGTGTCTGGAAAAGTCCTTAGCCACTGAGAAGCACTAGCATATGCTGGCTGATCACCTGCATGATTCTATGTCCTTCTCGGATCCTAAGTCCGATGGTCGGTTTCAGAAGGATAATGCGCCACCCCGCAGGGTCGCAGCCACCCTGGCATGGCTGGAGAAACACATTTTTGAGTTTGGAACCATCCAATGGTCCTCATGTTCCGCCAATTTAAACTACGAATGTAGGTGCTCTCTAGGTTGCTGTGGAGCAGAACATCAGTTTCGTGTTTCCTGGACCAACGTCTCGGGCGGAGCTGTGGACAATGCTGCAACAGGCATGGCTGAAATTAACTCTGAAGACCCTTCGACATGATGGATCAACAAGCTATTAGGCAGGTATCTCTAAAATATTTGTTCCTTAAGTGCACAAATATTCTCTCCAGAATTTTGTTAAAACCCAGAATATTAGGAAAACATCTGCAATAAAATATTTACCAAAACCTCATACCAGGATTCGCTCTAGTTGTTCCGTTGGAACATAGCTGACCTCATAGAAACCAGATGGAACGGTAATATTTGCTACGTATCCTGGTGGGAGAGTCTCAGTCAGAATTGTGGCACTGCAGCAGTGTCAGGAAGCTAAGAATTAAAAAAAAAGAAGCGACTCCTTTTTGTTTTTTGATTGGAGCTTTAACGACCACCGTGAGCAACTCAATGGGCTACGAGCAGTCGCCCGTCCCTAATTTAGGGTCATTGGTTCCAGGAAAGGAGTGAGCCAGTGCCGTAAGACAAACAGAACATCCAAGCCTCACCGGGATTCGAACCCAGTCCCCTTTCGGACGAATGATTAGAGGCCATCGCTTAGACAGCTGAGGGTTTTCCCAAATCAAGGAATTATTTCATTTGCGTCATCTCAATACCATATGAGGACAGTTCAATGCACTTTTTCTGTCTGATCATGCAAAAGTGTAGCCAGAAGATTCTCCGGTTAATATTTGCTCATGCTCCCAGTTGAGTCAAGAAAAAAAAATGGATCTGTTAATGGTGTTTGTTGCATCGGTTTAAATCCGAAAGGTAAGAAATACGTTTTAATTTGCAAAGTGATTAAAATGGTATGAAAAATAAATAAGGGAGTAAATTTTCTTTTGTCATTTTTTTTTCTTGTGAGCTTGGTTTTCTCAAAACAACCGTTCTCGGATCAGCTGTGTTCTGCTCTAAATACAAGGAGAAAATAATGTTTAATTGGCTACTTACATATTTATTGCAGTTTCTTGGAAAAAAAAGTATTTTGTGGGCGTGGAAAAACGGCAGGTCAGGCGTCGGAGATATTTCTTCAGAGGAATAGCCTACAAGGTTCTTTTATTGGATAACATAGAGTTAAATAAAACTCACGGGGATGCCTTTTTTTTTCTTTTTGTCCTTTTCCTATTTTGTGGAATTTGGTCGTGCCCGCAGTCAGTTAAAAATACATTTTTTTTATGCGCAGGAAATGAGCAACTTGTTCTTTAATCCAGAACATATTCATTCAAGTGTCAGTTAAATGATAGGAATACGTGAAGATTGGAAGGACAGGAATTATTCTTTGTTTGGGAAAAAGTATTTCACGTACATGAGGATTCCTGTGGGTCACGCAATACCGCTTTTTTTGGGATCATTTGTGCCAATCTCGAGATCAATGCAGAACCGAAAAGAATTTTTGAGAGGACTATTGGGGATTAGGGAGTCCTTTTCCGTCCCCCAGACGGGAAAACGATACCTCCATACGTAGTAAGGGATTCTTGCGAAACTGGAAGTTAAATGATGAAGAATTTTCTTTTAATTGTAAGATTTGTTTTTCGTGATGTTTCTTCTTTCCTGTACGGTTGGTAAATAAAATATATATTAAAATATCTGAATGAAATTATTATTCATGGTAAAGAACACCAAGATGTAGAAACAAGATGAAAATTATGAGCTTGAAAATCCAATGGCGGTGAGTAGGGTGGGGTGACAGCACTTCCAAAATTACAAAAATTCAACAACAAAGTTCCTGGCATTTACTTTTTTTTACAATAGAAACAGAGATGCAAATTATACTTTCAGCTGAGAATCTAACAACTTCAACCCTATATAGTCATTGCTTTAAAATCTGTTTGTGATTGAGTGTAGACACAAGTCCAAGAGACTTAACTGGCAGACAAAGTAACAAAAAAACATCAAATAAAACCCAAAACTAAAATGTTGTGCAGTGACTAAGCGCTCGTTTCTTATCTTTAGACCGAAATGGGTCAGGTTTGAATCTCGGTGAGGTATGGATGTTGTGCTTGTCTTACGGCAACGGTTCTATCCCTTCCCTAGAACCAGTAGCTCCAAGTGGTATCTCCAATTCAGAGCTTCCGATGGCAAACGATGAAGAATGTACCGCGAGATCAATGATAGACGGACGTACCAACGCTCAGAGAGCAATCGGTGTCCGACCACACGCCATTTATGACCGTAGTCGGCGTAGACTGTTCAGCTACGTACAATCCAACCGCTTGAAAACGGCGACGCAAATCATATCTAGATTGAAAGTGGAGGCCCAAGAAGCGTTAGCGAATGAACAGCACCCCGCACGCTGCTTACTCTGTTCTACGAGAGCCGATGCCATGTTCGTGTGCCATTGTAGACAGCTCGTCATCAGGCATTACTCTTCGGCTCGAACCAAGAATATCAGAACTGGTCGTCATCGGGCTTTTCTCCTTGGCGTTAAGGACGGATGACTGCTTTTAGCTCATTGTATAGCTCACGGAGATCGTTTAACAGCCCGCCTGCCCCTGAAGAAAGAATCCTTTAAATCAGTGCGTGCTACTGGTGATGGTGGAGGTGAGTTATGTTTGCTGTATAGGTATACATTAACTTCAGATTTCAGTACATTAGGAATGGGCGATTGCTTATAGGACATCGGGCGGCTCACAGTTGTCGCGCGTTAAACACCGAACCACAATCTGAATGAACTTAAATGTAAAAATTATATATATATACGGAAGTGGCAATGGGCTGGCAGTGTAGCCATGTTGCCAGAAGAACGGACCACAAACGGACAACCGAAATTTTAGATTGGAATCCAAGGGACAGGAAAAAACCCAGAAGGTTACGTCAGAGATGGGTAGAGGAAATTCGAAACCCTGCAGCTGGGATATGAAGGAGACTAGCTTAGGATGGACCAATGTGGATGAACCTTGGAGTGGCATTCATCCAGCAGTGGATTGAAAATGGTTAACAATGAATATATATATATATATTTGTCAACCATTTTCAATCCATATAAGGTGTGCTGCAGGTAATCTGAAAACATATCATTCGTTGCAGTCATGAATAAAAGGACCTATTTTCAGATTTGCAAAAAGGGATGATTATTTCTGAAACAGCGCAGTTTGTGAAATGTTCGCGTGTTCCTGTGGTTAAATTGTATCGTGATTGAAGAAACGGCACCATTGCGAATAAGCGACGTGGAAACTGCGAATTAATGTGAGACTTGAACGTCGGCTTCGAAGGTGCGTGAAGGCCGATCGACACGCTACAGTGGAGCAACTCACTGGCCGAATTAACCAGAAGGCTACCGGAAATGTGTCTAAAACGACAGTTCAGCGAACCCTGCTGCCTATGAGGCTGCGATGCAGATGGATGGTCACTGCACCTATACTAAGGATGGTGCATAGGAAGAAAAGGTATACATTTGCATTGAAGTATCGGAATTGGACTTCCACTGATTGCAAAGGTTTGCGTTCTCCGATAAGTCACTCATCGAACTGATGAACTTTGTCGTATAAGGCGAGAAACATCGGAGAACAAACATTCTTCAACCATTGATGGAAGAACAGAAGCTGGTGGGGTCTGCATTATGGTCTGGCTATTTTTTGGTGGTATTCTGCGGCTCAACGAATACCTGTGTAATGCACTATGGACGGAATTTGCTATAAATTCATCCTTGCAGACCACGTACACCCATACATGCTTATTGGCTTACCTGAGGCGGATGTGATCTTCCAGCACGACAATGTGACTTGTCACACAGCTAGAAATGTCCGAGAGTGGTTGGAAGTACACGATGACGACTTCAAAGTACTTCCCTGGCCTTATAATTTCAGAGATTTAATCCCAACTGAGCATCTGTGGGGACCACCTTAATCGCGTTGTTTGCTTTGTGGATCCTCCACAACGCACCCTCCAGCAGCCGAAAGTTGAACTGCAGTCAGAATGGCTCCTCATATTAATGTACACCTTCCAGCACCTTATTGAGTCACTCCCAGCCAGTCCAGCTGCTGTCAGCATGGCACACGCAGATTTCTCTGGATATTAGCTGGTGGTCACTGTAATGTGCAATCTGGGGCGCGGAAAATCTCGATGTGGTCGGAGCACACGAGAGAGACAGCCCGATGGTTAATGTCTAGGCTGGTCCAATGTGAGGCAGAATGATAGGGCCCTTTTTCTCCGCTGAATCAACCGTTCTAGCATAACGTATCTAGATATGTTAGAACAATTCACAATTCCACAACTCCAGGATATGCAAGGCATCATTTTCCAGCAAGATGGAGCACCTCCGCATTGGTTTTTGCATGCACGCATATTTTTAGACCACCAATTTCCAAGACTTTGGATTGGACGTGAGTCTGGCGGCATGATCATCCTGTTCTGATATTATCCAATGCGATGTTTTTCTTAGGGTCTTTATTGAGGACATTGTGTATAAGAAAAACGTTGCATCTATCACTGAACTCAAAGAACGCATTACTGTAGCATTCCTCCTTGTTACACTAGACATTCTGCAGCGTACGTAGGTAAAACTATAGTTTAGACATCCTCCGAACAACCAACGGAGCACACGTGGAGACCACTCATATTTAAAAAAACTTTCACAGTTACCATGTGCTTTGGCATTAAAGGTGTATTGACATTTATTGTATGATGTTTTTAATAACATACTGAAGTTGAATACTTTATTTATGGACACCTTGTATTTTAAATCCATATGAAAATTATTCTTAGGCAAACCAAGTGCAGGGTACAAAATTGTATTTTACGGATGTGAATGGGGATACCCATTAAGTTACCTCTCGGAAATTCAGTTCCCAACCCGTGCCTTCAATGTGGCTCTTCTGATATGCAGATGAGCGATAATTAATGTGATAACGATGAGTAATAATAAATGTGATAACGATGAGTGATAATAACTATGATAACGTAGGTACGAGATCTTCAATTAAGGGTACCAATTAAGATACAAGAAAGCAAAAACGTTTAAATCAACACGTGACGTTTAAGTTGAACTGACAATAAAACTATGAACCGGTTTTTTGTTATTTCCTAAATGTTAAACAGTGATTACGTTCAATAAATGTACATCCCGAACGAGCAATATAACCGATACCTTATGACGCATAACATATACGTAACTTTTCATTTATACTTGTTTTTCTAATGTGTTTTTTATTACAGGTTTCACTCTGAGAACTTAACGTCATGTCAGAACAACAAAGAGTCTTTCTTCCGCAAGGCATCATTTCCAACCAAACAGAGTGAGACAAAAACAAAGTATGAAATGTATAAGGCGATTTATTATAAAGCTGTTTGTACATTGAGACTCTTCTAGGCGACGTTGTTCTGTCTCTTTAAGTGTAATTTTGTTTAGATCACTGCGCCACCGGGGCAGCTAAAAAATAATTAAAAATGCTTTCTTCTGTGATAGATTTAGCAAGAAATAATTGTAAGAATAAGAAAAATGCTCGTTCGTAAAGAAAATACGTTAAAAAATAAGGTCATATATTCAGTGATATCTGGAATGATACAACAAACTCCGAAGGAGAAAAGTTTCATTTTCAAGAAAGTATTTATATCCCAACTAGGCATATCACCCCCCTGAGACACGCAGGCGATCTTGATGACGTAACCGCGATGGCTCTTCAGAACCATAAGAGCCACGGAGAGCTGTTTTCTGAAGGAGCACCGCAGAAACGGCACTTTCAGTCAATGTTATTACCGTATTTACCATATTACAGTGCGTCATCTATTGCAATGCGCACTCATATATTAGAAATTGTCTTTTTCGAAAACTTAAGTTAGGTATTTTTGGTCCTAAAGTCAAGAAACGTTGATGTAATAGTATAAATGCGAACATTTTAAATTAACAATTTCTGTGGTGAATGCTTTTTCTTCGAAAAGTATCTGGCTTACTATACTAACTATATTTTTCGGATGGCAAAAACTCAGCGTATCTTTCCTTTTTTTTTTTTTTTTTAGTAATTACCTAGAAAAGTTTACTGGTTTAAAATCCTTTTCTCTCTGTCACAAATATTAGTTGTTTAAAAAGACATGGGTCATCTGCACTGATCCCAATCTGTAATCCTTATCTCATAGGTCAGCTGCTCTTAGGAAGGTATTAAGAAGGGAGAGGGGAAAACAGAAGACCCACATTTTTGTCCGCCCCCTCTAGGGGAAGAGGGAGCTTCCTGCTTAAGGTGCTCTCTGCTGGACAATGCGCCTTAGATTCTTTCCAAAACAGTGGTGTGATTGCATTACATAATTCTTGCGAAAGCGATTACAGAGTTAACATGCAGTTTATGTACAGCCAAAAAGGAGAAAACTATTGATACATTCATAAATTCTGTAAAGATGTAGAAAGAGAGATAGGGTGGAAGTGACATTGTATTGAACGCAAATGCGTGGCAAAAGTATACCTGGATACTAGTGCCTCGGTCGCAGGCATAGCCAGAAATTTCTTAAAGGGCGGGTCCGTGGATTTGGTTCATTGGTGAAAGCCCCGCATACACGTATTTACCGCTTTAAATTCGTGCTCGGTCTCCCCTCAAGGAAGGGGTATGAACCTCGAACCCTTCCCCACTCCCCTCTGGCTACGCCACTGGCCTTGTTTACTATACAATCCGACTTGTGTCACAACCATGTCACCACCAAAACTGATACTATCAAATAGTGTTAGGCGAAAAGCAATATAGGATTTTACGGAACGGCCATTGAAACCGATCATACAACTGCTGGAAATAACTGTGTCAAACGCGTGTCAAGTAATCAAAAAAATAAGTAGCAACAATGGAATATTAGTGCTGAGAAAAGGAAACGAATTTTAAAAAGAAAACAAAAAAGGTAGGAAAGAATAAAAAAATTAAAACGAGAGATAAAAAAAGAGTAAAAAATTAAAATCAGAGAAAAATAAATAACCTGAAAAGGAAAAAAAATTAAATAGAGATAAAAAAAATTAAAAAGCTAAAAAAAGTAAAAAAAAATGAAATGATTGAAAGAAAACCGTTTTCGGGCATGAAGAGTGGGTTATAAACTCTGTTGATTTTGACGTAGACTGTCATTATTAGAGTTTCTTTGGTAAAATATTTTGTGGGCGTGGCAGAAGGGTAAGTCAGGTTTCGGAGGTATTTCTTTAGAGGAATGGTCTGAAAGGTCCGTTTGTTGGATAATTTAGAGTTATATAAAACTCCGGGAAAATGTTGTTTTCGTTTTTCCAATTTTAGTGAAATTTTGGTAGGTAAGAAAACCCTTTTAGTGCCCTTAGACATGTAAAAATATTGTTTATTTTTATGTGCTGCAAATAAGCAAATTGTTCTTTAATTCATGGCATCTTCGCTCAGGTGTTAGTTAAATGATAGCCGTAAGTGAAGAGCAGAAGGAAAATAATTATTCTTTGTTTGGAAAAAATAGTATTTCAGGTTCATGTGATTCTTCCGCGTAGCGGAATTTCGTTTTTTGGTCATCATTTGGGTCATACTCGAGATCAAACAGAATCGAAAAGAAATTCTTCGGGGATTAGTAGGGAGGAGTCATTTTCCATTTGGGGATGGTATTTCGTCTTTCAAAACTTTAGAAAACGGAAGTTAAACTAAATGAAGAAATATATCTTTCAATTGCACGTTATTTCTTTTCCTCACGATGTTGTTTCTCTCCAGTACTGTTAGTAAATATCATTATACTGCGGAATGAAACTTTTGGCAACAATTTTTAGAAACGGAAGTTAGCAGGGAGCAAAAATATTCATACAATCTCCAGGCATGAGATCTCTCATGAAATCTAGGTATTCCGCATTTTCCCTTATCATTTCAGTCATTTCCGAAACTGAAGAACAACTGTAAAGACTTTTGGGGAGATTGATGGGGATAGGGCCATTTTTCGCGTTTGAGGAAGGAATTCCGTCTTTCGAAATTTTCGGAAACGGAAGTTAGATGGAATGAGGATTTTTCCCGAAACGTATTTTTTCTTGCGATGTATCTACTGTTCGGTATTGCTGTTAAGCAACATTTTATTCTCTAAATATTTATTTGAGCTGAAAACTCAAGAGAAAATTTTCGAAAACGGAGTGAAATTTAACGATAAAAGAATGACTTCGCAGACTACGTCAAATGAAATGAAAACCTCACCGATTTTGTACGATATTTAATAAAATATGAAAGTAATTTAAAATACCCCACTAGCACTTTCGGAGTAACATTTATCTCATCATCAGGTTGAACAGAGGCAATGTAGTACTCCTTTATATAGTAGTGCAACGATGCATTATGGGTACAAGTAATCAAACGTCGCATGGGTCGTGAGCGTTGCCATTGTAACAGTGTAACGGGTATAATTTCACAAGTTATTAGTTTAACATATCGATACAAGGATTCGTTACAAATGCAAAGTTGTGATCAATTTTACATATTGACGGAATTGTAAATATATATTACTATAATTTAAAGTTCCGGTTGCTAATACGCTCTTTCCAAACTCTTGATATGTCCACAGGCAAGTAGTCATTATAGCATTTGTACCCTAAAGCTTCGATGTACATACTTTCAACAAAATGCAGCGAATGTATTTATGCTGGAGTATCCAATAGTCTAATGTTTTCCCAGTTTAGTTGTAGAATTCCGTTTACCATATTCCTTGATAAAGCTGTATTATTGCTGTTGGTTCGGATATCGAATTGTGTTCCCGGACACGGATACCCAAACTTCTTCGTGTCGAGCCTACGTAGTTGTTAACATGTTCTGCTGTTGAGGGGTCCAGCAGTGGAATGTTATACACACCCCATTTGTTCATAATATCTGTTGTTGCTCGATCTTTTTTAACTGATGATAGTAAGTTCTTCGAGCGGGTGCCGAATTGTATGTTATATTTTGAACAGATACGCGATAGTGTGTTAGTGATATGAGGGTGCTGGTCCAATGCTCTCACGAATCGTTTATTAGGCCTTGTATCTGGTTTCAGATTAATAGTTCGTTCACTTGATATTCTAATGTATCATTTATTAACTATCGTCCTGGGGTATCCATGTTTATCCGCTAATTTGAAAATGAACTGTATTTCAGACTGGAAATGATTATCATTTTAAGAATGCGTGAAGGCTCTTCTGAAAAGAAAATTGATAGCAAAACGTTTTTGTGGAGTTGGATAGTAGCAGTTAAACGGGATACGGCTGTTACAATCGGTAGGCTTTCTATAGACACTAAAGTACAGTGAGTTAGTATTTGAATCACAAAATAAACGAAAATCCAAAAATGGCAAAGAGAAATTAGATTCAAGTTCTATCGTGAGCCCGATAGTAGAAAATACTGACGAAAGTGCGTCGGCGAATTGCTTTAGGTCATCCTTTGAGTGAGGCCAGAACACAAGGATGTCGTCGACGTACCTAAGGTACAAACTGGGATTTAAAGGGAATTCATTGAGAACTTTGTTATTAAATTATTGTAGCAGAATTTCTGCTAAAACTGCGGAAAGTGTGGATCCCATTGGGGAGCCCTCGGTTTGTAAGTAGATTCTGTCAAGATATTTTAAATACGAACGCCCTTTAACTAAACGAAGTGCGTTCATAATAGCAGAGATTTCAGTGGTGGGAACATTAATTTCAGTAAGTTTGGCCTCTATGATATGATGAGTGGAGTCCACAGGTACATTAGGGTACAGTGAAACCACATCTAGAGAGCCTAATATGAAAGGGCCAGCATGTGGCTGAATCTTTCTGATCCTTTCTATTGCCCCAGTGGAGCTTTTAATAGAATACGAGGAGCTATCTACTAACTTAGCCAAATATAGGGCAAGAGCTTTTTCAAGCGGTCGGGTAGGGCCAGCGACCAAAGTTCTAATAGGTAGCCCCTTTTTATGTAGTTTGAGACGCCCAAAAATATCGGACACACGACAACCAGGTGGGGGAATAAAGGCTTTAGAAAAACCTTCAGGGAAGTTGTAAGAATTCTTCAATTGGGTTAACGCTGCACATGTTGCTTTTGTTGGTTCACGCTCAACTACTTTGTGCGGAATAGAAGATATGGCTTCAAGCATTTTATCCCTATAGCATGAGCTATCCAATATGACCGTCTCATGCGTCTTGTCCGCGGCCAAAATTGAAATTTCATTATTATTTCTATGCTCGGCTAGCTGCTGTATTTCTTTATTATACATTAATGATAGTTTAGGTTGTTGCTGTGGTTTGTGTCTTCGTAGTAATCGATCAATATGTAAGCGTGCAACATCATGCTCGGCTTCAGGTAAGTTTTTGATAATATGCTCTACTTGTGGGACTGTTTTAAAGACGTTAACTTTGTGCCTCGGATATGCGAATTTGGTTCATCTCTCCAAAGCTCGACGCTCTACTTCATTTAATTCGTAATTACTAAGATTAACAACATTAGATTTTAAGTCCTCATTTTCGCGATGTCTATGGCTGCGAACTTGTCTATTACTGACTTCATGGCCAACTAGAAGACGAAGTTTATGTATATGGGTGTTATCCGATGATTTGACATAGTTTTCAATCAAAGTCGAAGTAATAATGAGTGCACGGTCCAAAATAATTGGATGCTCACAACCCGACAGTTCTTCGTACAAATGTGTAGCACTTTGTACTCAGGAAATCAATAAAAGATCTCTTACTTCTAATGGCACTTATTAGTCGCTTCTTCTCAGCATTTTGAAGTATACATTTGTCAAATTTTCCTACAATCTCCGGGCATGAGATCCTCATGAATTCGAAGAATTCCACCTTTTTCCCTTTTCCTTTCGGTCATTTCCGAAATTGAAGAACAACTGTAAACACTTTTTTGGGAGATTGATTGGGATGGGGCCGTTTTTCGCGTTTGAGGAAGGAATTCCGTCTTTCGAAACTTTCGCAAACGGAAGTTAGATGGAATGAGGATTTTTCCCGAAACGTATTTTTTCTTGCGATGTATCTACTGTTAGGTATTGCTGTTAAGCAACATTTTATCCCATAAATATTTATTTGAGCTTAAAACTCACGAGAAAATTTCCGAAAACGGAGGGAAATGTTCTCCTGTAATAGTAATTTTTCCTTGCCATGTGTTTCCCATTCTGTGTTGTTGTTAAACATCTTTTTTTTTTAACATTTCAGGTTGATAAGGGAGGGATAAAATTCCGAAACCAGAAGTGGAAAATCTGTAATATTTTATACATAGTGTTTATATTTATGAATATTCTGAGAGTTTCATCATTTATTTGAAATAGCAAAAGGTTTTTAGTTATGCATTCATGGTTTAAGGCTGATAGTTCTTTTAGTATGATAGATAACTTATTATTACTGAAAGATTAAAAGTAAGAAAGAAATGATATCATTAGAAAGAAAATTTAAGCACTGGATGCTCTTTAGAGTCAAAGGAAGACAAATCTGGCTGTGGAACGTGCTGTGAGAAATCAAGGCTTGCTTGTAACAGGAAACTTCAGCTGATATTCTTGTGTGCCCAACAACCAACCCAACAAGAATAAAAACTGTGTTTGAAGCAATGTCTTCGAAAGCCATTTCATGTTTGGATTTATGCAATTTCATATTGTGAATACAGTGCTGTGCTCTAGTTTAGTAATTATACAAAAAAAGTACAGTGAACAATTCCATCTTGCTCATGCTACATCATATTTGCACCTTTTCACTCTTTTTTTAATTTTTTCCAGTAAAAATTTCAGTTTTTTTCTTTAACACCGGTTTCATATATAATTTTAGCAGCAGCAGATCTATTTGCAATTAAATGCAAGTAAACAGAGAACTTTATGAATCACCTTATGTAAATCAGAATCGTGCAGTTCAGTATTTTTTTTTCTCAATAGCCAATGCTATAGTTTGTCTAAATGTGCATTCTGATATACACTATATGATCAAAAGTGTTCTGACACCACATTGTTTTTTGGCAAACAGCTTTATTATCGCAATTAATAGTTACTCGGTTGCCATAATGCTCAACTGTTTATTTCTGCTTCTGATGTATTTGCAGTAAAATCTCAGCTTCTGTAGACCCGATTGCAAAATTATTTCTTGGAGCGATACTGCTCAAGTAGGAAAATATTTTGAAAATATTCATCTGAAATGATGCATAGTTTTTCCGCCAGGTGCACAGAAGTATTTCCAATTTTTGGCGATATCGCTGCTTGTAAGAGAGTCCGATCTGAAAATTTATTTCTTTGTTGTCGAGCGTTACTCATACATTTCAAATTTTTCTAACACACACGTTTGCCGCTAATGGGCGTAATCTCACGTTTCTGTTTACAGCAGGAATAGAAAACCCTTAGGAAAATTTCTACCTTCGTCCGATACTTCTAATTATAAAAATTCTTTGCGTGTGTTTTTTTCCCAAAATAAAGCAAAATTTCCCCGCAAAAAGGACGTCAGTATTTAACACATTTTTCACAATGCCTCTGCTTTTCTGCCGTTAGGTGGTGTCCGTATACTTCTCTTTGCTGTATCTTTGCTTTTAAAATCTCTATTAAAATTTTTGTTTACTGTATTCTTTTCACTACTACAGAGATGTTGAGCATTTCCCGCTGAGCCGTTATGGTAAATGCCTTTTTCTCGAAATTTTTGCTTCCGGGAGACCTATTTGGTTCTTTTATCCTTAGTACAGCTTTTTCAATGAAAACATTTTCCCCAATTTTTAACTTTACCATTGCGCAAAATTCTTCCGCTAAAAGGCATAGAGTTATATGATGTCTCCTTCTAAACGCCTAATGGGCATGGATATCATGTTCGTTTTACGGTAGTGACCCTAAATTAGTGACAGGCGATTGATTAGCCCACAGAGTTTCTCACGGTGTTCGTTCAAACCCCGAAGAATGAAAAAATAATCGCTGGCTGAAGTAAGAGGCTATTTATTTTTATACATGTTTTATCAATGGCAGAAACGCGGTTGATTTTTTTCTAATTCGTTCTGTTGACTTTGAATTAATTTTACAAATTTAATTCGGATGAAAAAGGATTTAAGTGGCATGTACATAACCGAAAATTCGGTATCATCTTTCTTGTTTTACTATGCGCTGATGTATGCCACATGTGTAAATTACCTTGAAATCTAATGTGTAAAATGTGATTAGGCAAGTTGTGTCTAAGTATTGAAGACTAATTTTAGTTCAAGAATGAGTAATGGAAAATTAGTAAAAAAATCATGCTGTAATGAAAGATAGCAACTCATTTTGTTGACTGTGATTTTATTCAAATACTTCGCTATATACAATGTTTGCACACTCTCTCTCCAAGAAAAATTAGGCACTTTTCTATGAGCACGACAACCCGGCTACACAATCACAAAATCATAACAAAATGATCATATTACGCATTCATGCCACAGTAGAGTGTTATTGAGAGGTAACAACACAAATACGCACATACAAAAAATAGAAAAATAACTACAACACACGAAACGATTCATAATAAATTATAACCTATTTACAAATATTACTGATTTCAATATAATCCGACCTATTTTCTAAATAATAGTGATTCTGTGCAAAAGATTTTAATGTATCTATATTCATTGAAATCCTGTACGGTGATTAACATCTTACACCTTTCGACATACATATGTACTTTCAATGAACACTGTTAGACAAAAATTCGATACATAAAAACATTTAAACATTATTAAAATAACATGCTGTTATTAGACGTTTTGAACATGGGAATAACTTTCTTACAGCCAGAAATATTCAGTCGACGAGTTCATATAACATAACACTCAAAATTATTCTACCGATAACATCGATTATTTACAATAAATGTTTTTACATATCTGTAATATTTGCTAAAGGAAACTGTTCATACTTCGAGAGATTAGTTGCTTTGGTAGTGTAATACAGCTCAGTATCAAATGCAGATGCAGCTTTAAATTAACACGACTGTGGTTTTAGTGTATTTCATTTATGAGATTCCTTGCTGAGTTATAGAATAATAAAGCATATAACTAGGAAAATAACTGAATGGTGCCATGCTAAGCCCATTATTGTTTTCTGATGTAACAAATGTGTTCTCACGGGCATAAGAATTCTGCTGACTACTTCTTTCTAACTGAACAGCATGTTCTACTAGTTCAACGCAAGATAATGCATCTTCAACACTGTCATGCCCATCTCGTGAGTCCTGGATTCTTTTATGCAAAACCTTAGCAGCTAGCATTTTTAAAGACATTTTTATCAAAGGATTAGACTCATGTGGAAACAGGACACTTGTATCCACTACACATCTGTGTACAATACCAAGTACATGTAGATCATTGTTGAGAGCATGCCCGATAAGGACTGTATTTTTATGTATATACTGTAGAAAAGTCTGCTGCACTTGTTCAAGAGTGACGGTGACACCTTCCAGATCTTCAGCGGTCACTCCACTGTAACGTGTATTAAAATCGATGATCGGGTTTTTGGGCCTGACAAAAGTGTTGAAAACAACTTCTTTACTCAAGGACACTACAGAAACTTTGACAACTTCCAGTCCCTTTGTAGTGTAACACATTTCAGTATCAAGACCATATGCAGTACTGCGATATGCGTATGGCAAAGCAGTCGTTTCAACAAAAGAGGTACTACACACTTTGGTAGCACTTACGTGGTAATTTGCATGTTTACAGCCTTGGCTGTTTAAAAGTCTGTTGCAACACGGATACATCTTATGTCTATTACCTATGTTAATAGGCTTTTCAGAATGATAAACACAGTTAACATCAGTCATAGAAGTTTGGTCATTGACACAATATCGACTCTTACATCTACAACATTTCCTCGCAGCATCATCACTGGGTTGGCCGAATAACTCCGCCTCAAGGGGATATCCATTATCTCTTAGCTGTTCCTCTGTCAAAATTAGCCTGATTATCTCTGATGTTTTAGGAACAGCCATCGCTGCAGTGAAGATTTTCCTTTAAACTTACAGAAGGGAGGAGGAAACAATAGGTCAACAATTACATGCTAAATACAGAGCACTAAATCTTCTTTAAAAATTTAAATGCAATGATTTTAAATGTATATTTAGAAAAATAAAGGCACTATAATGTGATCTTAGTAAAGGAATGAAAATGAGCAAAAAGTAAAGAAAAGTGTAAAAATTATGAGAGGAGCAGACAAACAGAACAACTATTTATTACAGTAAACTCATACAACCATTGGTATAAAATAGTGCTTTAATTCAAAACTCAAATAAATCTAGACAAACAAAAAAAAGTGCTTTTAATTTAACTGAAAATATAATTTGATTCATTTAGGTTAAGTAAATATTCATCAGAGCTCAAAAATATGTACTTTCATTTCTCCCGAGTATGAAGAACTAGCTGACAACAGTACATATGTGGGATTAAAATCAGTTAAACACCTTTGCTCTTGTCAATAAGTTCTTGGTTACTTTTCAGAACTTCAGATTATACAAGAACTTGCTGACAAGAGCAAAAATTTTGGGATTAAAACTAATCTTTCCGTAAACAAAGTTGATGTAAAATGCTTTTACAAGAAAGTAATATTTATCGATTGATGGGGAAGAGATGGAGACCACCGTTACCTGGATTTTTTCTTGGACTGCAGATATGAAGCGACGGTCCCATTGATGAGGAAATTAATTCGCGCAAAAAAAGGCTTGAGGGCTTTCGGAAGAAACAGTAAATTTTCTTAAGAGCGATGTGCCATTGCGTTTTCAAAGGAATGTCTTTAGTCAAAGAGTTCTTCCAGTGCTTACGTACGGAGCAGAGACGTGGACCTTAACTAAAAAAGCATTAAAAAACAGCAGCATGAAGATTTTAACTATGACAACGTTCAAAGGTACAGGATTCTGAGAGAACGGCAAAGAGAGAAAAGCGTTGTACCTAGTTGTTTCATCTGCCGGAAATTTGAAACAACACCTTTCGACCAAGATATGGCACCCTTGCCAAGGACAGAATAAAAGAAGTTTCTCCTTTTGAAATATGTAGAGTGGACTTCGTAGGACCAGAATTTACTAAAAATGAAAATTAGGAGGTTGGCGCCGCCTTATTTACCTGTGCAGTTACTCGTACTGTGCATCTGGAACTGGTATATGATTAAACAGCTTGCAACTTTCTGTTGGCATTTAGAAGATTTTTAGCGAGAAAATGTATTTGTAAGATATGGTATTTAAATAACGAGAAAACATTTAAAACGGTAAAACGAGATTAAACCAAATTATGGAGCATGGTTACCGATACAAAACATTTAAGGTTTTGTGGAGATACCGGAATAAGATGGAATTATGTTTTTGAAAGAACCGTACGATGGGGTAGTTTTTGGGAGATGCTCGTTCTCTCGATCAAAACATACCCAAAACTGATACTAGGAAAGGCCTCTTTAACATATGCAGGATTAGAAACTACTCTTGTTGAAGTAGAAGCGATTCTGAATTTTCTCCCTTTGACATTTGTATATATCGAACCAGGGGAGCCAGAACCACTCTTACCAGGACATTTGTTAGTTACAAGGAGGTTGACGACAATTCCTGATATGAAATAAAATTCTGAGGAATCGAAATGGGTAGACATTACAAGGAAATACAAACACAAAGCAGTAGTTATGGGGAGACCGTGGATAAGATGGCGACAAGAATATCTTCTGGAATTGATGTCAGCCCACTAGTTGAAAATAGTTAAAAGGGGCATAGAAGTGAAAAAGAATTTCATAGTTCATATAAGAGATGAAAAATTGACTAAACTGATGTGATAAACTGGGAAGTTCATGTTGGACTCGATGAAAAGGTATGTTCATGTACTGTAAGACTGCCACACGGAAAATTGATCAAAAGATCTTTACCCTCACCTTCCACGGAGAGGCGATGGTTGTGTACATATTTGGTAGGAAACGTATGATGGTCTGACGAGTGGAGTAAAAACCGCCTGTCGTAAGACACATACATTTTCTTTCCAGTAATCCTGCGTCCAGCTTCCATGATCTTTCCACCAGGCGAGAATTTCTCGCCAATCAGCTGTTGTTAGGAGAGGATATCATCGGTGTTGTCCGTTGTTATATACCATACGTGCGCGGGTTCGACGCAAGGTCACGTCATATGATGTTTCTGGTTGATCTCTGTTGTATTATGTAGTCAGATGTTGAGTAGTGCTCCGTCTATTAATGTCTACTAGTCGTCTGATTCGGAGCTCCCCTATCACATCAGCCTCTCTCTGTCCAATGCAGCTTTGCCTCCAGGTCGTTGTTTGACCCTTTCCACGCAAGCTCTGATGAAGAGCTGGCATGGAAAGGGTCAAACAACGACGGATTTATACAACCCGGCAAAAGTTCTGAAAATAAAAATCTACTCGCCCTCTAGCTACTAAAAATAGTGTTAAGAAAAATAATAAACACTGAAAAAGTTTCTCTTAAAAAAAGGATGATATCATAGATAAATAGATGTCAAATTGAACAGTTAGAAGCTTAGATATACAGTACAAAGTGATATGAGTTTACAGCACCAGCGGAACGATTTTGAACATTCGAATGGTAAAGACTATCCGGAAACTGATCTATATAGCGAAACGTATGCTAAGGAAAAATATATTTTTTAAAAAATATGTCTTCTATAAGCTGCGACAGCGAAAAAAGATTTTCACTTTTAATCACCCTATCGAAAAAACTGCATTGTTTTAACGGATAACTATAGCAAATGGTGTACAGTAAAGTATATTTCAAAATGATTTTCAGAAGCGGATATACTACGGAAAATAAAAGCATACTAATACTTCCTTGCCCCAGAACTGTGAACTACAAAACCCACGTGCAGAATACTTTGCTTGTACCTTGCACGTATACACGTGTGTAAATTTGGTTGGTTGGTGAATTTTTATGCGCAAGGGCCATGTGTGGCCAAAGAGCGCCACTCCGGATTTACTCGACACCTTCAGTAATGAAACGTTCAACACAATCTCATTTAAGAGCATGTAATACACTCTCAGTCGGCGCAATATAATAAATTATATGATTTATTATCATATCAGACAGTTGTCAATAGTATTTACATTAATTCCTCAACTCTACTTCGAAATCGCTTCTACCATAATGCAATATTTTTGTTAATCTGAATTGTTGTATTTGACATCTAAAGTTTCTTTTCAAGTTCTATTGTTTAAATCGTAGGTTTATATTGTGTCATCGTTACGACAAAAGGTATGTACGAATCTCTTTATATTAATCTGCTGCATAATTTGCAGATGTACTTATGAATCACTTCAGCGTTGCAAACGATTTGTGAAAACATCAACATCTACTGCTTCAGCAGTCTATGTTAATAATCAGTTGTTTTTGTCTTGTTTTGGAAAGCATTAAGACATGAAAGATAAAAAATAAATCCAGCGCAAGAACAAATAACAGCACGCAGTTCGGAAAAAAATAACAGTTTTAACCACACTTAGCTATTAAAAAATGAACAGGTCTCATCTTTTTTAACTTTCCCCATATTTAATACCAGATAAAAATTCATAACATGTCACTAAAAAAATTCAGCATTTCAAATATTTTATTAGAGCTAACACGTCCCCCTTTCAATGATTCTTTAACACCCCCAAAACGTTTTCCGACCCTTTCGAAATGTAATTTCAGGATATACCTCTGGCCACTGCTACACTAATATCAGATATTTTTATTCTTCATTATATCCGCGTAAGACGTGTCTAAATGCTGTTCTGTACACTTTATGGTAATGCAAAAAAAAAAAAAAAAAAACACTCTGAAGCGGAAACCACAATTACACATTTCTTTCTTTCTTTTGATTGCACACAATAACTTTTTTCATGGTAGGAAGAAATTGACATTTCAAGACAGATGCATCAGTGCCCACTTCTGTGCTTCTATGGGCACCCGTAAACAGATGGCTCGATGATGGATATAACTCCTACGTTTAACTAAAATGGAGTAAACCAATTGCGACTTTATGAAATTGAATTCAGGTACGAACTTTGATTAACAGACTTCCTTTTAGAAAGTTACTCCCAATTGGCGTTTAACATCTTCATCCAGGATATGGCTCCAAATATTGAAAGTCGTTATCTTTCGAATCGGTAAAACAACCTTTTCTGGAAATATACTGGTATTTTACACATGTAAAAGCAAGTTCAATTTTGTGTCTTATTACCTACGGAGTTCCTATGCAATATATTAGAACAACGTTTTGTTAACATGATACAGTATTGTAGTATAGTATTATACTTGGTAATATATTATATTTAATAATTTTCGCAATGTCCTGATAACTGACTTACATCTTCACTTCTGGACATTACAAAACAATAAGAATAGACTTCATTTTTAAGTTCAAGACATGCAGTATGGGTCGCACATAGTCATTATCTAAATCCCAGAAATTGTGCACACAAAACTTTACTTAATCTAATGTTTTACCCTACTTCAGTAGATATGAGATAGACGAAGTACAAAAATTTTCTTAAAATAAAATTTTAATATATATATAGAATGTGATATGTGGATAAGTTTATCACAGGGAGGCCACTTAATATCTGATTGTAGTGACACATCTTATTGTGGATTTAAGTTAGTTTTTTTTTTAATTTAGATATTGTCTTGGAAAATTTCACTTGCTTTCTTTTAATTTTGTCCAGTTTAGCGTTTCCTAACTTCTCTGATATTATTTTTTTCGCACAACTGTCTAATATTTTGAAGCCTCAACCTACAGCTTATATGATGTATCTCTTTCTTCATAGTCCTATGCAATAAATAAATCAACTATTTGTTTCTCAACTATGAGCAGCTTTTCTATGTCTTATGCCACCAATACGTAAAAGCACTGATAGAAAGTCACGTATAATGTCTGACAAAGATAGTCGGGAGCCCAAGGGCAGAAAATCTACGAAGTCCCCACCGAAACGAAACTCTAACCCAATGCATTAGGATGAAGGCGATACCTTATACAAACAACACAACATGTAAATGAGTAAGTGCACATATTTTTCTATTTAACATTCGCACAAATGAAGGAGTTTCACATTCCTCCTGTATAATCAATTTGATTCTGTAGCCTGGGATCTATCCAGGTTTTTAAACTTAATAACCATTTTGGTGAAGGTGTGCTTATTTTTGAGAATTTTTTCTAGTTTTGTAAAATTTATTTACTTTTCAGGTTGAGAGCAACCTTGGCAAAAAGAACACGTTTCCATGTGAGGGATTATTGTGTTTAAAATGATCCTTCAGAAGTACACAAAGTTTGAAAGTGGCGTGGATTTATAATGAGATTCATCAGTATTTTTCACATGCAGATGCCATTGCCCAGATTCAAGGGTCATCAAAATGTTTGTCGGGAATATACAGAAGAAATCCAGTTACATGGCTAAAAAGGTAAAAACAGAAAGAAAAGAAAAACAGATGCTCTAATTTGCTTTCACACCAAAGAAGACAGTCTGAATCCCTCCTTCCTAACAGAAGTACAAGAGTTAAACACGATAATATCCAAGATTCTTCTTACGCTAAAATATTCTTGTTTAAATAAAATTTGACCTAAAATATTTAGTGAAAACAACACTACTTTTCAAGATATTTTCGTTAAAGTGCTGTTTCAGCTAAAAATATTTTTGTGAAAATACTTCCCAAATATAACACGTGCTGTCTGGTAGTTCAAATGTTGCAGAATTTGATTAATAATCTACGAATTTGTAGTAACATAGAATTATTAATAAAATTGTGAAAATTTAAATTTCTTCATTATTGAAGGCATTACAAATTGACTGAGAAAAGGACACAACAAACCGCTGTTAAAATAATGCCATTACATTATTAATAATAATGAAGAGAAATTCAATTATGATTTGGGCATTTTGAGATAAATTTTGAATTCGAGGCCCTGCTCCCATATTAGAAAAGCTGAATTTTTTGCTTCACGTGAATTTTCACTATTGCCGGTCGCAACTCTTTCGGTTTAACAAACAGTTCAAACTTCAAAAGTAAATTAGTATTCTTCAAAAATTTCTAGTTTCACGGCAAAATAGTAAGAACAAGGCACTTACAAAACATGAAAAAGAAAAATCATAAATGTAAGAAAAACTCCTGTCACTGCGTCTGTATCTAATAAGTGCTAACGGATTACACAATATCTTACTTATGTGGAGCGCATTTGCACTATATTGAAGCAGGTCATTTTGAAGACTATTCTCCTCCTGTTGTTTATTACAAAGATTTTTGCCGACGGCATTTCTGCCGTTTTTAATAAGGAAAACACACTGCAAATATAAATATAACGGTTAATTAACAGATATACGATTACAAAATTTTACTTACTTTGTGATGAATATCTTCTGACGCAAACCAGGCTGAAACACTCCACGTTCGCGGCAATGTTGAGAATAGCGAAAGACCGAAACACCACTTAAAACTTCTGAACTAAAGTAACAGTTACCTCGGCAACAAGTAAGAACTGAGTGAGTGAAGTCCAAACGTGATAATTGGGTATTAAAAATGTACCCTTGATATCCTTACTCTCATTTAATGAATAAAGCTACAATGGCCAATAGCAACAATTGAGGTTGGTATCCTTACTCTGATTGGATGAATAAAGCTACAATGGCAAATAGCAACAATCGCGGTTGATATTGTGATTGTATTACATTGTTCAAACCCCGACCCAACCTTTATCACGGATTAGGTGTGAGCGATTCTTCGAACATTTCCGGTTTAAGACTTGACCTTGAACTTCTTACAATGCAGAATCAAACAAGGCTCATATACGGGGATCAGGTACTTTAATCCCCTTTATGTCCAGTAGGGTGGAGCGAAAAACACTTTTTTAATTTGAAACGTCACCATGTGCAATCGTTGCGATTTTTTTACTGAAATGACCCCCGAAATATGGACGAAATTATTTGATATCTTAGGCGGCCCCAAGAACCTTGAAGTTTGAAAATTATAGAGAAACATGGTTTAAAAAACATCGGCTTTCTCCATTTTGTAAATATAAAAAAAACTGTGTCACCATGTCATTTAATATCCCCTTTGAGTGCATAAACACAGGTAAAAGTTCAGCAGATATGAGTTAATTTCTTAGGCTTCCCCAGATCCCTTACAGTATGTAATTTTTGCCAAACATGGCATGATAATTTGAGTAAGCAGCCTTATTGTTACCGATTTGGGCTTAACATTAACACCCCCACCCCTCTTCTCATAATTTCTGGAAACCTATCACAGCAGAGCTCTGTTTGCGAACTCGCTGGTCATCTCATCACAGTCGCGCAGGTCCGTTTGGGATAGAGTGTTGGCGGGTTTGCGTCATATTGATGCAACAGTTTCTTTCACTCCTAGGGACGTTGATTGGATCTTACCGGCATTTTCGTTTCGTCGTCCAACTACTTAACATGGCTGAAACAAGAAATAAAGCTGATTGCCCTATCCTCGGGAGTTATAAGGAGATGCATGAAAATGTGTTGCCTACGTACGAAGATGTAATGCGCCATTACTACATTGTGAGGAATACTCTTAGGCAGGAAGGTGCAAATTATAAGCCTGCTGCAGCAGAAATAGCAAGTATTATCGCAGACAAAGTGCTAAATATATGGAAGAAAGCATCTCTTCCGACATCGCTCCACAAATCTGTTGCAAAGCGTATTACAGCATACAACACTAAAATCCGAAAGCTGAAAAAACACGCTGCAAGAATGGATGAAACCTACCGAAAAAAGATTGAACAACTTCGTGCAGATTCGCAACGTATCTTAGACATATGCTCATGCAAGTGCAAATGTTTTAGAACCTTCAAATGCAGCTCTGCAGAAAAGGTACCCGTGAACGAGCGAGACTTTCTGATAGACCAGAGAACAAACAGAAGAATGTTAGTAGGTGGGCTTGACGCAAAAACCACCAGTGTACTGAAGAAAAGATCAGCTCGAAAGAGTGATAGGGAAGAGCATGTCCGTAGGAAATTACAGAAACCTGCATCCCTGAAATCGTCCCTGCGAGTCGAGGATGATCCTTCAGAAGAGGATACAAATACTAACTCTGCAGGAAGACAAGACGAACCGGGTCCGAGTCATTTCTTGGCCTCGGAGAAAGATTACGATTTCACTCCAAGTCGATTTTCGAAACCTAGGCGTCAGAGGACACTGTTTGCATTTTCTAGAAAGTGCGATAGGCAAGGCATCGGCGACCAAGCGGCAGCTGATCTTGCTTCGGCGTTGCTTCATGATGTAAGTGAAGCGGTTCATTCGAAAGAATGTAATGTATCTGTTATTGACCGGCATAAAGTAAGACGAGAAAGGAAAAAAGACCCGTCAAACAATTCAAGATGATGTAAACTTGACTGGTCGCAAGATTGTAGCTTTGTTTTTGGACGGAAGAAGGGATGAAACTCTTACGAATACACAGACATATGATGGCAAGTGGCACAAGCGTAAAGAATGGAAGGAGCATTTTACGCTTGTTGTAGAACCGGGTTCAGAGTAGTTGGGACATTTTACACCGAAGAGCAAGAGTGCAAAAGACATTTCCGACGGTATCTTCAGCTTATTGAACCAGAAGTCATTTGACTTGTCGGAGTTAGTCTTTATTGGAAGTGACGGGGAAGTGACCAATACCGGCACAAATGCAGATGTAATTAGGCGCCTACGAGAACCGATGCCATGTTCGTGTGCCATTGTAGACCGCTCGTCATCGGGCATTACTCCTCGGTTTGAACCAAGAATATCAGAACTGGACCTCCTGAGAGTAACGCGCGTCGTGGGGTCAGAAGCATTCCGTTTTCAGTTGCAGCGAGTCAACGTGATGATGCGGGTGTGGTGTGGTAAGAATGTGTGCATGGCTCTGTCGTGCCAGATCGGCACATTTGAAGAATTTGGTAGCTATATGGTGGTTTGTGGAACCTTCACATGGGGCACGTTAGGTACTTCATTGTGTCTGGAAAGGTCCTTAGCCTCTGAGAAGCACTAGCATATGCTGGCTGATCACCTACATGATTCTATGTCCTTCTCGGATCCTAAGTCCGATGGTCGGTTTCAAAAGGACAATGCGCCGCCCCGCTGGACCGCAGCCACTCTGGCATTGCTGGAAAAACACATTTCTGAGTTTGAAACCATCCAATTATCCTCACTTTTGCCAATTTAAACTACGACTGTAGCTTCTCTTTAGGTTGCTGTGGAACAGAACATCAGTTTCGTGTTTCCTGGACCAACGTCTCGGGCACAGCTGCGGACAATGCTGAAACAAGCACGGCTGTAATTGCCTCTGGAGACCCTTTGGCATCATGGATCAACACGCTATTAGGCAGGTATCTCTAAAATGATTTGTTCATTAAGTGCACAAATATTTTCTCCAGAATTTTGTTAAAACCCAGAATATTAGGAAAACATATGTAATAAAATATTTACCAAAACCTCATGCCGGGATTCGCTCTAGTTGTTCCGTTTGAACATAGCTGACCTCATAAAAACCAGATGGAACGGTAATATTTGCTACGTATACTGGTGGGAGAGTCTCAGTCAGAATTGTGGCACTGCAGCAGTGTCAGGAAGCTGAGAATTAAAAAAAAAGAAGCGACTCCTTTTTGTTTTTTGATTGGAGCTTTAACGACCACCGTGAGCAACTCAATGGGCTACGAGCAGTCGCCCGTCCCTAATTTAGGGTCATTGGTTCCAGGAAAAGGAGAGAGAGACAGTGCTGTAAGAAAAACAGAACATCCAAGCCTCACCGGGATTCGAACACAGTCCCCTTTCCGACGAATGATTAGAGGCCATCGCTTAGACCACTGAGATTTTTCCCAAATCAAGGATTCATTTCATTTGCGTCGTCTCAATATCATATGAGGACAGTTCAATGCACTTTTTCTGTCTGATCATGCAAAAGTGTAGCCAGAAGATTCTCCGGTTGTTATTTGCTCATGCTCCCAGTTGAGCCAAGAAAAAAATGGATCTGTTAATGGTGTTTGTTGCATCGGTTTAAATCCGAAAAGTAAGAAATACGTTTTAATTTGCAGAGTGGTTAAAATGGTATGAAAAATAAATAAGGGAGTAAATTTTCTTTTGTCATTTTTTTTTCTTGTGAGCTGGGTTTTCTCAAAACAACCGTTTTCAGATCAGCTGTGTTCTGCTCTAAATGCAGGGAGAAAACAATGTTTAATTGGCTACTTACATATTTACTGCAGTTTCTTGAAAAAAAAATTTATTTTGTGGGCGTGGAAAAACGGCAGGTGAGGCGTCGGAGATATTTCTTCAGAGGAATAGCCTAAAAGGTTCTTTTATTGGATAACATAGAGTTAAATAAAACTCACGGGGATGCCTTTTTTTTCTTTTTGTCCTTTTCTTATTTTGTGAAATTTGGTTGTTGAAAAAAGACCTATGTGCCCGCAGTCAGTTAAAAATATTGTTTTTTTTTATGCGCAGGAAAAAAGCAATTTGTTCTTTAATCCAGAGCATATTCATTCAAGTATCAGTTAAATGATAGGAATACGTGAAGATTGGAAAGACAATAATTATTCTTTGTTTGGGAAAAAGTATTTCACGTACATGAGGATTCCTGTGGGTCGCGCAATACCGTTTTTTTGGGATCATTTGTGTCAATCTCGAGATCAATGCAGAACCGAAAATATTCTTTGAGGGTACTATTGGGGATTAGGGGGTGTCCTTTTCCGTCCCCCAGACGGGAAAACGATACCTCCATACGTAGTAAGGGATCCTTCCGAAACTGGAAGTCAAATGATGAAGAATTTTCTTTTAATTGTAAGATTTGTTTTTCGTGATGTTTCTTCTTTCCTGTACTGTTGGTAAATAAAGTATATATTAAAATATCTGAATGAAATTATCATTCATGGTAAAGAACACCAAGATGTAGAAACAAGATGAAAGTTATGAGCTTGAAAATCCAATGGCGGTGAGTAGGGTGGGGTGACAGCACTTCCTAAATTACAAAAATTCAACAACAAAGTTCCTGGCATTTACTTTTTTTACAATAGAAACAGAGATGCAAATTATACTTTCAGCTGAGAATCTAACAACTTCAACCCTATATAGTCATTGCTTTAAAATCTGTTTGTGATTGAGTGTAGACACAAGTCCAAGAGACTTAACTGGCAGACAAAGTAACAAAAAAACATCAAATAAAACCCAAAACTAAAATGTTGTGCAGTGACTAAGCGCTCGTTTCTTATCTTTAGACCGAAATGGGTCAGGTTTGAATCTCGTTGAGGTATGGATGTTGTGTTTGTCTTACGGCAATGGATCTATCCCTTTCCTAGAACCAGTAGCTGCAAATGGTATCTCCAATTCAGAGCTTCCGATGGCAAACGATGAAGAATGTACCGCGAGATCAATGATAGACGGACGTACCAACGCTCAGAGAGCAAGCGGTGTCCGACCACACGCCACTTATGACCGTAGTCGGCGTAGACTGTTCAGCTATGTACAAACCAACCGCTTGAAAACGGCGACGCAAATCATATCTAGATTGAAAGTGGAGGCCCAAGAAGGGTTAGCGAATGAACAGCACCCCGCACGCCGCTTACTCTGTCCTACGAGAGCCGATGCCATGTTCGTGTGCCATTGTAGACAGCTCGTCATCGGGCATTACTCCTCGGCTCGAACCAAGAATGTCAGAACTGGTAGTCATCGGGAATTGCTCCTTGGCGTTAAGGACGGATGACTAACTTTTAGCTCATTAAATAGCTCACGGAGATCGTTTAACACCCCGCCTGCCCCCGAAGAAAGAATCCTTTAAATCAGTACGTGCTATTGGTGATGGTGGAGGTGAGTTATGTTTGCTGTATAGGTATACATTAACTTCAGATTTAACTACATTAGCGACGGGGGATTGCTTATAGCACATCGGGCTGCTCACAGTTGTCACGCGTTAAACACCGAACCACAATCTGAATGAACTTAAATGTAAAAATTATATATATATTGAAGTGGCAATGGGCTGGCCGTATAGCCATGTCGCCAGAAGAACGGACCACAAACGGACAACCGAAATTTTAGATTGGAATCCAAGGGACAGGAAAAAACCCAGAAGGTTACGTCAGAGATGGGTGGATGAAATTCGAAACCCTGCAGCTGGGATATGGAGACTAGCTTAGGTTGGACCAATGTGGATGAACCTTGGAGTGGCATTTATCCAGCAGTGGATTGAAAATTGTTAACAATGAATATATATATATATATTTGTCAACCATTTTCAATCCATATAAGGTGTGCTGCAGGTAATCTGAAAACATATCATTCGTTGCAGTCATGAATAAAAGGACCTATTTTCAGATGTGCAAAAAGGGATGATTATTTCTGAAACAGCGCAGTTTGTGAAATGTTCGCGTGTTCCTGTGGTTAAATTGTATCGTGATTGAAGAAACGGCACCATTGCGAATAAGCGACGTGGAAACTGCGAATTAATGTGAGAGGTGAACGTCGGCTTCGAAGGTGCGTGAAGGCCGATCGACACGCTACAGTGGAGCAACTCACTGGCCGAATTAACCAGAAGGCTACCGGAAATGTGTCTAAAACGACAGTTCAGCGAACCCTGCTGCCTATGAGGCTCCGATGCAGATGGATGGTCACTGCACCTATACTAAGGATGGTGCATAGGAAGAAAAGGCTTACATTTGCATTGAAGTATCGGAATTGGACTTCCACTGATTGGCAAAGGTTTGCGTTCTCCGATAAGTCACGTTTTCCTTCATCGAACTGATGAACTTTGTCATGTAAGGCAAGAAACATCGGAGAACAAACATTCTTCAACCATTGATGGAAGAAAAGAAGCTGGTGGGGTCTGCATTATGGTCTGGCTATTTTTTAGTGGTATTCTGTGGGTAAACGCATACCTGTGGAATGCACTATGGACGGAATTTGCTATAAATTCATCCTTGCAGACCACGTACACCCATACATGCTTATTGGCTTTCCTGAGGCGGATGTGATCTTCCAGCACGACAATGTGACGTGTCACAAAGCTGGAAATGTGCGAGAGTGGTTGGAAGAGCACGATGACGAATAAAGTACTTTCCTGGCCTCCTAATTTCCGAGATTTAAACCCAACTGAGCATCTGTGGGGACCACCTTAATCGTGTTGTTTGCTTTGTGGATCCTGCACAACGCACCCTCCTGCAGCCGAAAGATGAACTGCAGTCAGAATGGCTCCTCATATCAATGTACACCTTCCAGCACCTTATTGAGTCACTCCCAGCCAGTCCAGCTGCTGTCAGCATGGCACACGCAGATTTCTCTGGATATTAGCTGGTGGTCACTATAATGTGTAATCTGGGGCACGGAAAATCGCGATGTGGTCGGAGCACACGAGAAAGACAGCCCGATGGTTAATGTCTGGGCTGGTCCAATGTAAGGCAAAGTGATAGGGCCCTTTTTCTCCGCTGAATCAACCGTTCTAGCATAACGTATCTGGATATGTTAGAACAATTCACAATTCCACAACTCCTGGATATGCAAGGCATCATTTTCCAGCAAGATGGAGCACCACCGCATTGGTTTTTGCATGCACGCATATTTTTAGACCACCAATTTCCAGGACTTTGGATTGGACGTGAGTCTGGCGGCATGACCATCCTGTTCTGATATTATCCAATGCGATTTTTTTCTTAGGGTCTTTATTGAGGAAATTGTGTATAAGAAAAAGGTTGCATCTATCACTGAACTCAAAGAACGCATTACTGTAGCATTCCTTCTTGTTACACTAGACATTCTGCAGCGTACGTAGGTAAATCTATAGTTTAGACATCCTCCGAACAACCAACGGAGCACACGTGGAGACCACTCATATTTTAAAAAAAACTTTCACAGTTACCATGTGTTTTGACATTAAAGGTGTGTTGTTATTTATTGTATGATTTTTTTAATAACATACTGAAGTTGAATACTTTATTTATGGACACCTTGTACTTTAAATCCATATGAGAATTATTCTTAGGCAAACCAAGTGCAGGGTACAAAATTGTATTTTACGGACGTGAATGGGGATACCCATTAAGTTACCTCTCGGAAATTCAGTTCCCAACCCGTGCCTTCAATGTGGCTCTTCTGATATGCAGATGAGTGATAATAAATGTGATAACGATGAGTAATAATAAATGTGATAACGATGAGTGATAATAACTATGATAACGTAGGTGCGAGATCTTTAATTAACGGTACCAATTTAGATACAAGAAAGCAAAAACGTTTAAATCAACTCGTGACGTTTAAGTTGAACTGACAATAAAACTATGAACCCGTTTTTTATTATTTCCTAAATGTTAAACAGTGATTACGTTCAATAAATGTTCATCCCGAACGAGAAATATAACCGATTGATCACTGGTTTCACTCTGAGAACTTAACGTCATGTCAGAACACCAAAGAGTCTTTTTTCCACAAGGCATCATTTCCAACCAAACAGAGTGAGACAAAAACAAAGTATGAAATGTATAAGGCGATTTATTATAAAGCTGTTTGTACATTGAGACCCTTCTAGGCGACGTTGTTCTGTCTCTTTAAGTGTAATTTTGTTTAGACCACTGCGCCACCGGGGCGGCAAAAAAAATAATTAAAAATGCTTTCTTTTGTGATAGATTTAGCAAGAAATAATTGTAAGAATAAGAAAAATGCTCGTTCGTAAAGAAAATACGTTAAAAAATAAGGTCATATATTCAGTGATATCTGGAATAATACAACAAACTCCGAAGGAGAAAAGTTTCATTTTCAAGAAAGTATTTATATCCCAACTAGGCATATCAGCCCCCTGAGACACGCAGGCGATCTTGATGACGTAACCGCGATGGCTCTTCAGAACCATAAGAGCCACGGAGAGCTGTTTTCTGAAGGAGCACCGCAGAAACGGCACTTTCAGTCAATGTTATTACCGTATTTATTATATTACAGTGCGTCATCTATTGCAATGCGCACTCATATATTAGAAATTGTCTTTTTCGAAAACTTAAGTTAGGTATTTTTGGTCCTAAAGTCAAGAAACGTTGATGTAATAGTATAAATGCGAACATTTTAAATTAACAATTTCTGTGGTGAATCCTTTTTCTTCTAAAAGAATCTGGCTTACTATACTAACTATATTTTTCGGATGGCAAAAACTCAGCGTATCTTTCCTTTTTTTTTTAATCTTTCCTTTATATTTTTCGGATGGCAAAAACTCAGCGTATCTTTCCTTATATTTTTAATTAAGATGCTATCTGCTGGACAATGCGCCACCGATTCATTCCAAAACAGTGGTGTGATTGCATTACATAATTTTTGCGACAGCGATTACAGAGTTAACATGAAGTTTATGTACAGCCAAAAAGGAGAAAATTGACACATTTATAAATTCTATAAAGATGTAGAAAGAGAGATAGGGTGGAAGTGGCGTTGTATTGATTGCAAATGCGTGGCAAAAGTATACCTGGATACTAGTGCCTCGGTCGCAGGCGTAGCCAGAAATTTCTTAAAGGGCGGGTCCGTGGATTTGGTTAATTGATGAACGCCGTATACACGTATTTACCGCTTTAAATTCGTGCTCGGTCTCTCCTCAAGGGAATGGTATAAACCTCGAACCCTTCCCCACTCCCCTCTGCTTACGCCACTGGCCTTGTTTATTATACAATCCGACTTGTGTCACAACCATGTCACCACCAAAACTGATACTATCAAATAGTGTTAAGCGAAAAGCAATATAGGATATTACGGAACGGCCATTGAAACCGATTATACAACTGCTGGAAATAACTGTGTCAAACGCGTGTCAAGTAATTAAAAAAATAAGTAGCAACAATGGAATATTAGTGCTGAGAAAAGGAAACGAATTAGAAAAAGAAAACAAAAAAGCCTTAAAAGAATAAAAAAATTAAAACGAGAGATAAAAAAAGTAAAAAATTAAAATCAGAGAAAAATAAATAACCTGCAAAGGAAACAAAATTAAATTGAGAGAAAAAACATTAAAAAGCTAAAAAAGTAAAAAAAATAAAATGATAGAAAGAAAACCGTTTTCGGGCATGAAGAGTGGGTAATAAACTCTGTTGAGTTTGCCATAGACTGTCATTATTAGAGTTTCTTTGGGAAAATATTTTGTGGGCGTTGCAGAAGGGTGAGTCAGGTTTCGGAGGTATTTCTTTAGAGGAATGGTCTGAAAGGTCTGTTTGTTGAATAATTTAGAGTTATATAAAACTCCGGGAAAATGTTGTTTTTGTTTTCGTTTTTCCAATTTTGTGAAATTTGGTAGGTAAGAAAACCCCTTTAGTGCCCTTAGACATGTAAAAATATTGTTTATTTTTATGTGCAGCAAATAAGCAAATTGTTCTTTAATTCATGGCATCATCGCTCAGGTGTTAGTTAAATGATAGCCGTACGTGAAGAGCAGAAGGAAAATAATTATTCTTTGTTTGGAAAAAATAGTATTTCAGGTACATGGGATTCTTCCGCGTCGCAGAATTTCGTTTTTTTTCTCATCATTTGGGTCATACTCGAGATCAAGCAGAATCGAAAAGAAATTCTTCAGGGATTAGTAGGGAGGAGTCGTTTTATATTTGGGGATGGTATTTCGTCTTTCAAAACTTTCGAAAACGGAAGTTAAACTAAATGAAGAAATATATCTTTCAATTGTACGTTATTTCTTTTCCTCACGATGTTGTTGCTCTGCAGTACTGTTAGTAAATATCATTTTATTGCATTATATTGCGGAATGAAACTTTTGGCAGCAATTTTTAGAAACGGAAGTTAGCAGGGTGCAAAAATATTCCTACAATCTCCATGCATGAGATCTCTCATGAATTCGAGGAATTCCGCCTTTTCCCTTATCATTTCAGTTATTTCCGAAACTGAAGAACAACTGTAAAGACTTTTGGGGAGATTGATGGGGATAGGGCCATTTTTCGCGTTTGAGGAAGGAATTCCGTCTTTCGAAATTTTCGGAAACGGAAGTTAGATGGAATGAGGATTTTTCCCGAAACGTATTTTTTCTTGCGATGTATCTACTGTTCGGTATTGCTGTTAAGCAACATTTTATTCTCTAAATATTTATTTGACCTGAAAACTCAAGAGAAAATTTCCGAAAACGGAGTGAAATTTAACGATAAAAGAATGACTTCGCAGACTACGTCAAATGAAATGAAAACCTCACCGATTTTGTACGATATTTAATAAAATATGAAAGTAATTTAAAATACCCCACTAGCACTTTCGGAGTAACATTTATCTCATCATCAGGTTGAACAGAGGCAATGTAGTACTCCTTTATATAGTAGTGCAACGATGCATTATGGGTATAAGTAATCAAAGGTCGCATGGGTCGTGACCGTTGCCATTGTAACAGTGTAACGGGTATAATTTCACAAGTTATTAGTTTAACATATCAAAACAAGGATTCGTTACAAATGCAAAGTTGTGATCAATTTTACATATTGATGGAATTGTAAATATATATTACTATAATTTAAAGTTCAGGTTGCTAATACGCTCTTTCCAAATTCTTGATATGTCCACAGGCAAGTAGTCATTATAGCATTTGTTCCCTAAAGCTTCGATGTACATACTTTCAACAAAATGCAGCGAATGTATTTATGCTGGAGTGTCCAATAGTCTAATGTGTTCCCAGTTTGGTTGTAGAATTCCGTTTACCATATTCCTTGATAAAGCTGTATTATTGCTGTTGGTTCGGATATCGAATTGTGTTCCTGGACACGGATACCCAAACTTCTTCGTGTCGAGCCTACGTAGTTGTTAACATGTTCTCCTGTTGAGGGGTCCAGCAGCGGAATGTTATACATACCCCATTTGTTCATAATATCTGTTGTTGCTCGATCTTTTTTAACTGATGATAGGAGGTTCTACGAACGGGTGCCGAATTGTATGTTATATTTTGAACAGATACGAGATAGTGTGTTAGTGATATGAGGGTGCTGGTCCAATGCTCTCACGAATCGTTTATTAGCCCTTGTATCTGGTTTCAGATTAATAGTTCGTTCACTTGATATTCTAATGTAACATTTATTAACTATCGTCCTGGGATATCCCTGTTTATCCTCTAATTTGAAAATGAACTGTATTTCAGACTGGAAATGACTATCATTTTAAGAATGCGTGAAGGCTCTTTTGAAAAGAAAATTGATAGCAAAAAGTTTTTGTGTAGTTGGATGTTAGGAGTTAAACGGGATACGGCTGTTACAATCGATAGGCTTTCTATAGACACTAAAGTACAGTGAGCTAGTATTTGAATCACAAAATAAACGAAAATCCAAAAATGGCAAAGAGAAATTAGATTCAAGTTCTATCGTGAGCCCGATAGTAGAAAATACTGACGAAAGTGCGTCGGCGAATTGCTTTAGGTCATCCTTTGAGTGAGGCCAGAACACAAGGATGTCGTCGACGTACCTAAGGTACAAACTGGGAACTAAAGGGAATTCATTGAGAACTTTGTTATCAAATTATTGTAGCAGAACTTCTGCTAAAACTGCGGAAAGTGAGGATCCCATTGGCAGCCCTCGGTTTGTAAGTAGATTCTGTCAAGAAATTTTAAATACGAACGCCCTTTAACTAAACGAAGTGCGTTCATAATAGCAGAGATTTCAGTGGTGGGAACATTAATTTCAGTAAGTTTGGCCTCTATGATATGATGAGTGGCGTCCACAGGTACATTAGGGTACAGTGAAACCACATCTAGAGAGGCTAATATGAAAAGGCCAGCATGTGGCTGAATCTTTCTGATCCTTTCTATTGCCCCAGTGGAGCTTTTAATAGAATACGAGGAGCTATCTACTAACTTAGCCAAATATAGGGCAAGAGCTTTTTCAAGCGGTCTGGTGGGGCTCGAGACCAAAGTTCTAATAGGTAGGCCCTTTTTATGTAGTTTGAGACGCCCAAAAATATCGAACACACGACAACCAGGTGGGGGAATAAAGGCTTTAGAAAAACCTTCAGGGAAGTTGTAAGAATTCTTCAATTGGGTTAACGCTGCACATGTTCCTTTTGTTGGTTCACGCTCAACTACTTTGTGCGGAATAGAAGATATGGCTTCAAGCATTTTATCCCTATAGCATGAGCTATCCAATATGACCGTCTCATGCGTCTTGTCCGCGGCCGAAATTGAAATTTCATTATTATTTCTATGCTCGGCTAGCTGCTGTTTTTCTTTATTATACATTAATGATAGTTTAGGTTGTTGCTGTGGTTTGCCTCTTCGTAGTAATCGATCAATATGTAAGCGTGCAATATCATGTTCGGCTTCAGGTAAGTTTTTGATAATATGCTCTACTTGTGGGACTGTTTTAAAGACGTTAACTTTGTGCCTCGGATATGCGAATTCGGTTCCTCTCTCCAAAGCTCGACGCTCTACTTCATTTAATTCGTAATTACTGAGATTAACAACATTAGATTTTAAGTCCTCATTTTCGCGATGTCTGTGGCTAAGAACTTGTCTATTACTGACTTCATGGCCAACTAGAAGACGAAGTATATGTATATGGGTGTTATCCGATGATTTGACATAGTTTTCAATCAAAGTCGAAGTAATAGTGAGTGCACAGTCCAAAATAATTGGATGCTCACAACCCGACAGTTCTTCGTACGAATGTGTAGCACTTTGTACTCAGGAAATCAATAAAATATATCTTACTTCTAATGACGCTTATTAGTCGCTTCTTCTCAGCATTTTGAAGTATACATTTGTCAAATTTTCCTACAATCTCCGGGCATGAGATCTCTCATGAATTCGAAGAATTCCGCCTTTTTCCCTTTTCCTGGTTTAAAAAACATCGGCTTTCTCCATTTTGTAAATATAAAAAAAACTGTGTCACCATGTTATTTAATATCACCTTTGAGAGCATAAACACAGGTAAAAGTTCAGCAGACATGCGTTAATTTCTTAGGCTTCCCCAGATCTCTTACAGTATGTAATTTTTGCCAAAAATGGCATGATAAGTTGAGTAATCATTAAGTTCGACAGCAGCCTTATTGTTACCAATTTGGGCTTAACATTAACACCCCCCCCCTCTTCTCATACTTTGTGGAAACCTCTTTTGATTTTCAGAAACATAGGTTGCTGTTTTGCGCTCTGCTTTGTTTTTGTTACCTTTTTCATCTCAGCCCACCACCTCTCTCACAGCGGAGCTCTGTTTGCGAACTCGTTGAGTCATCTCATCACAGTCGCGCAGGTCCGTTTAGGATAGAGTGTTGGCGGGTTTGCGTCATAATGATGCAACAGTTTCTGTCACTCCTAGGGACGTTGATTGGATTGTACCGGCATTTTCGTTTTGTCGTCCAACTACTTAACATGGCTGAAACAAGAAATAAAGCTGATTGCCCTATCCTCGGGAGTTATATGGAGATGCATGAAAATGTGTTGCCTACGTACGAAGATGTAATGCGCCATTACTACCTTGTGAGGAATACTCTTAGGCAGGAAGGTGCAAATTATGAGCCTGCTGCAGCAGAAATAGCAAGTATTATCGCGGACAAAGTGCTAAATATATGGAAGAAAGCATCTCTTCAGACATCGCTCCACAAATCTGTTGCAAAGCGTATTACCACATACAACACTGAAATCCGAAAGCTGAAAAAACACGCTGCAAGAATGGATGAAGCCTACCGAAAAAAGATTGAACAACTTCGTGCAGATTCGCAACGTATCTTAGACATATGCTCATGCAAGTGCAAATGTTTTAGAACCTGCAAATGCAGCTCTGCAGAAAAGGTACCCGTGAACGAGCGAGACTTTCTGATAGATCAGAGAACAAACAGAAGAATGTTAGTAGGTGGGCTTGACGCAAAAACCACCAGTGTACTGAAAAAAAGATCAGCTCGAAAGATTGATAGGGAAGAGCATGTCCGTAGGAAATTACAGAAAACTGCATCACTGAAATCGGCCCTGCGAGTCGAGAATGATCCTTCAGAAGAGGATACAAATACTAATTCTGCAGGAAGACTACACAAACCGGGTCCTAGTCATTTCTTGGCCTCGGAGAAAGATTACGATTTCACTCCCAGTCGATTTTCGAAACCTAGGCGTCAGAGGACACTGTTTGCATTTTCTAGAAAGTGCGATAGGCAAGGCATCAGCGACCAAGCGGCAGCTGATCTTGCTTCGGCGTTGCTTTATGATGTAAGTGAAGCGGTTCATTCGAAAGAAGGTAATGTATCTGTTATTGACCGGCATAAAGTACGACGAGAAAGGAAAAAAGACCCGTCAAACAATTCAAGATGATGTAAACTTGACTGGTCGCAAGATTGTAGCTTTGTTTTTGGACGAAAGGAGGGATGAAACTCTTACGAATACACAGACAGATGATGGCAAGTGGCACAAGCGTAAAGAATGGAAGGAGCATATTACGCTTGTTGAAGAACCGGGTTCAGTCCAGTTGGGACATTTTACACCGAAGAGCAAGAGTGCAAGGGACATATCCGGAGGTATCTTCAGCTTATTGAACAAGAAGGCATTTGACTTGTCGGAGTTAGTCTTTATTGGAAGTGACGGGGAAGTGACTAATACCGGCACAAATGCAGGTGTAATTAGGAGCCTTGAAGAGAAGCTCAATTCTCCCGCACATTGTATTATATGTCAACGTCATTTTAATGAAATGCCTTTACGCCACCTCACTGAAGCACTTGGTGGGAAAACATCAGGTCCAAGAGGATTAAGTGGATTGATTTGAAAGCACCCGAAGACGTGCGCAAACCTTCCTATCGTTCATTTCCAGAAAATTGAATATTCGTTTTAGTCCGACATTAACTATGGAGATCTTAGCTCGGATTCACTTTATTTGTGGGAAATTTTTAAGGCAGGCTCTGCAGGTGAATGCCCACAAGATCTGGCAAATCGGGATCCTGGAGCACTTGCACATTCCCTTTGGCTGACCCTCGCAAATCTCATTCTGCGCTTGTATGTTTGAATTAGTGATCCAAGACCACAACTTGTCTCATTAGCCGCCTTCATAATGAAAGTATATGCATCATCGTGATTCACGATCAAATGTAACGGTACCTGTAAAGATAGTTCAAGAAATTTGCAGCTTTTTATATCTAGGTTTCAGTATCTTCCAGATAATTTAAAGGATATTGTAAAAAGAGTCGTCCAAGACAACGTGTATTTTGCCTATGCAGAAAACTTTCTCGATGCAATGTTGTTTGACGACAGAAGGTATGTCCGTGAGCTTTCTGTTCGACGTATCATGAAGGCCAGGAAATCTTCCGAACAAACAACTACCATTAGGAAGTTTCGGATTCCTAAGCTGAATTTCCAGAGCAATGATTACATAGACCTAATCCACTGGCAAGAGTGTAATGTGACTGAGCCTCCCATCACACGGAAATGGAAAGACGATGAGCTTCTGGAATTACTACAGTCGGATAAATATCCAAGTTCTTGCCACGAATTTACAAACATACCCTGCCATTCTCAGGGAGTAGAGAGGATGGTTAAGATTGTAACAGATTCTTCTGCTCATGTGTGCGGCCTTCTTGCAAGAGATAAATTCATCAGAACAAATATTTGGGATAGGAAGCTGATGCCAAGTTTTGAAAAAAAGGTTTGATTTCCAAGTGAAATAAACTCACTCCTCAAGTTTTACTACTAGGTAAGGCTGGTGTATATCATATTTACATAACTTATGCCATTTTTGGAGAAATATGACAAATCTTGAGCTCTTTGGGGAAGCCTAAGAAATGAACTCACGTCTGATGAATTTTTACCCGTGTATATACACTCAAAGGTGCTATTAAATAAAATGGTGACACAGTATTTTTTTACATTTACAAAATGGAGAAAGCGGGTGTTTTTAAACTATTTTTCCCTATAACTTTCAAACTTCGAGGTTCTTGGGGCAGCTTAAGATATCAAATAATGTCATCCATATTTTGGGGGTCATTTCAGTAATAAAATTGCAACTATTGCACATGGTGACGTTTTAAATTTAAACAACCAATGTTTTTCCGCTCCAACCTAATGTCCAGGTCTTATATGTGACGGGTTGGGTCTGGTTCAAGCGAACTGTTTCTCAAAGTCCGGAAAATACCCCGAAACTATTCCTTAAAATAAATTAAACATTCAGATTTGAAGTATGAATGCAAATATTTGTCTTTTATTTCGGGGAGTTCCTTGCCTTTTTTCGCTTTTCATTTTTTTCTGTTCTTCTTTTTTACGTCAAATCCTCTGTACCAATATTGCGCTGTACCAAACGCATGTACACACTTGCACTTCATGAAAGTTCAGAAACCCCTCCTGAGTTCACAGCCAGACAACATAGGGAGAAATATAAACAAATAAGACGCTGAAGAAAAAGGAAGTAAGATGCTTGAAACTTTTTCAGGAAAGAGTGTGGAGTTGCAATTCATTTTATCCTTTGGTGGCGCTTCCGTTCAAAACTGAAGGGAAGCTAATGTAAGGCTAAGTGCCTTATTAAGAGGGCCAACTCTTTGTAGTGTCTGGTGGAAATTTCATTGAAAATTTGCGTTTTGCAGAGGTTTAGCCTGGAATTAATGCTTAACGGCAAGGAGATATACATGAGATATGGCTGCCTACTAGTCCATAACCCCAACATTTTTTTTTATCAGAAATGTATGTGTATTTATTGTTTGCGTGTTTCTGTTTGCAGCTGCGAGATTACTCGTATATTAAAATTTATAGATTGAAAAAAAAAAAAACAATGTCTCTTACACAGCTCCGTTGCTATCAGACGGTTACACATGGTTCATCCTTCTTGAAAAACACCACCCCCCGTACTTCATTAAAATATGCATTACTAAAAATTCCCTGAAATTTTATTTTCTGTAGTTCATGAAAACGTCTTTCGTATTTCATTACAAGCCTAAATACTTTACTTCATTTCTTCGTTCATCGCATGTTTTTCTTTTAAAAAGTGAAGTTGAAACGAAAAAGCAAAAGCACACGCACACACTGAGAAATAGAGATCCGCAGAAGGAAGCGTAATTGCGTTTCCGAATGAGACATTGTTCGCCACTTACTGTAAGAAGAAATTATTAGATGCCTTGCTGCTGTGAAAGAACTTCTTGGGGTTAAATTCGTACAGAAAAGTGTTGTCGTAGTACTGTTTTAACTGAATGCATCCCTTTTGTCTTTTTAAAACAGTGCTGAAGAGAAATATTTGTTCGAGAGGGGGAGAATGAGGGAGAAAGAGAGAGAGAGAGAAAGAGAGAGAGAGAGAAAGAGAGAGAGAGAGAAAGAGCGCGAGCTTTGCAGTGAAATTTTTGTGTTGCATGAATGATTGTAAGTGTTTCTTTGCGAGAATATGACAATTTTCGGTTTTGAGCGGAGAAGGGATTTTTTGCTGCTGACCATGCTAAGAAGAGGTTACCTTCCACAAGCGAACGAAAGTGAGCGATTGAAAACGGAAACGAAATTTGTCATCAGTAACGTCTCGATAGCAGTGTGTGGATCTACTGAGTTGAATCTGAATTGTAAGCTAAAAAATATATTAGCAGTCTTTTCTTCATTAAAGTTAGGGTTTATTTGTCCTGCAATGATAATTTCCCTTGATTTCTTTAGTTGTCGCATCAAGATACATGGCTTATATATTAACATGAAAATTAATTATTGTTGACAGCTTGGAAGAAAGAGGGAAAAGGCCATCAGGCCTGGCATAGCTCTCTTCTCCCTGGAAGAAATAGTTACGAACACTTAGACAAGCCAGCATGAGACAACATTTAATTACATAAAGAAAATTAGTCCACCCATCCCTCTCCATCGTCCGCCTTTTCGCCATTAACCTCCCCCTATATTTCTCAGTGTTAAAACAAGCCCAATGGACCATAGTTTACAAAGTTATAATATGAGAAAGTGAAACACATTCATAAGATCTCCATCTGGTTTGCACTACACCAAGTTGATTCCTGAGTTAATTCGGATTCGAGTTCAAACAGAAGTTCTTTTTTTTACGGGCCCCGCAATACCGCCACAGTCAAAGAAAGGTCTGATAATGCGACTTATTTTTTATATTTCAAGAGAGTTTTGCTTTATTTCTCTCTTCGCCTTTTCATATTTGGAATTTCATTCACTTTCTCTTTTCGATATGGAGAACTCATTCGTTAGTGAAGTAAATTAAGAAAGAGAAGGAAAATGCAAGTCAAGTCTTGTATCGGCATTCGTGGATGACTACAACTGATAGTTGAACACATAGCCCCCAAATGAGTCTCTAACCTCCATAGTTCTGAGACCTTGACCCAATTCCCCCTAGGAATGTACTGTTGTAAAATTTAGTAAAACCTGATCACTGCCTCTCGGTGAAACGCAAGATCAATCTGGTTTGCACTGCATTCCTAATGTTTCCTTTCTGTCAACCAATTACACCAGCACTGAACCTCTCCCTCCCATACCTACCCAGGCAGAACACCGCTGAGCATTGAAATTAATTTAACAACACAAAGATCTGAAGGAGCCTTACAGAGGGATCTCTTTCAAAAGAAGTAGTTAGGATAGAATAGAATGGAGCTTATGTGGGGATTGAACTTCAATGATTTTTTTTACTGCTGCTTAAATACCCTTTCATCCACGACTTATCGTGACAGTCAATTTATTGTTTCTGCGCTGAGGATATTGGAAGAAGCCTTCCATCCCTTTCTTCTTATCAAACTATGGATATTGGATGAAGTTTTTTATCCCTTTCTTCTTCTCAATTACGGCCCAGCTACACAGTCAGCGGCCGAAAGTGCGTAGCTTTATTTTAGTAACTTCTCTTATTAAATTTATTTCTAAAAACGTTCTTGGAGTTTTGAAATTTTTTTTTTTACTTTTATGACTGGTTCCATAGTATAAATGATAATGCTGGCATTTATGCGTTTGTAAAAAAAGGCAATCGTAGTTTCTAATAAACCCAAACTCATCGTTTGAGGTACAAATTGCGATGTTTTAGAAACCCAAATTTCATCGTTTTGTGGTACAAAATACAATGTACGATATTGGTGCTCAATGCATAACACTATGCACGCTGTTAAATACAACTTCGCACCGCAAATGCTTATATGCGTTAATAATTCAGGTTTACAATAATTAATAGTACGGTTTTTTCCTCTGTCATTGTCAGAAAAGGAAGATTAAAACAAAAGTAGAGATTTGTGCAGAGATTTAGGAAGGGTGTGTCTGACCCTGGTCTTAAAAACACTCAGAATTTGTAAGCTAGGAGATTTGGGTTAGAGCGCCAGACAGGAAAATCACACCGGAGAAATGTAGAAAGGGGGAGGAAGACGCCCTTATTTGTAACGGGGGTCAGCACCTGGGATCCAACGGCTTAACGTTTCCATCCGACGCACTGCTGAGATTTTATTTGTTCGAACATTCCAACTAAACCGGGATCGATAAAACAGGAATAATCGGCTATACTTAGTTTTTGAATACAGTGAAGAACAAAGATGCAAACCAAATTGTTTTTTATATTAGTATGTTTATAGCCGGAAAATCCTAGAATCCTAACGTAGTATTACTTTTCCTTTAGAGTTCTTAAACTATTAAACTTTAGTTTTTGTGGACCTACTGATGTTAAACTGCGGCTGACTGCGGCTGATCTGGGACACTATTCACTGTCGGATTTGATTAATTTTTTGCTAAATACTTTATTTTTATAATGTAACAATTGTTCTTTCCTTTTTAGACCGGAAGTAATAATATCTGAGAATAAATGCGATACAATGAGATGCTCTAGTGAATCAGAATTATTTCTTAGAATAGTTTGCTTACTTGAAAATTAGAGCGCGTTGCATTAAAAAGTAGCTGTTATAAATTTATGCTAGGTATTCTTTATAGTTTGTCTGAAACCACAGTGCTCCCGCGAATACCTTTCTGTCTCTTTTCAGCTGGAAGACCGCGTTATTTAAAAAAAGAAGGGGTGGGGGTTGTAAGTTGTACATTACACCGGAATTACATGCGTTAGTCAGAATATCTAACTGTGCAGCAAAACTTGAGCGTACGGGGTCGTTTTCAAAGTACACCAAAATATCTACTGAAGATTATTATGATTTAGGTAGCTTATGTCCACACAAGGCAAGCCGGCGTTTTTTGTTGTTGTTTTTTTTCGTTAGTAAGGTAAAAAAATCCATTATTGGGCCGGGCCTATACCGGGAAGTTTAGGATTTTGCTCCTCAGTTAAAAAATATTTTCGTCTCAGAAAACGACGACTGACTTGCTGAAGATGGCTTGATTAATTTTCAGCTTCAACCAAAAAGTCGGGATGTAAGACGAGAGTCTAAGACGGAAGGTTTATTTCTTTCTAGGTTGAAATCAAATTCTGTTTTTACTGCATTGACTTTAGCGACCAAAATACATGACTTTTTTCTTTTCCGAGAAATCTTTACACGAAGAGCGTTATAAATTCTAGAAACCAAAACGAACTTTTGGCACGATTTGTTGTTACAGCAGAGATGAGGAAATTCGAAGTATTAGTTTACACAGTGGCATAAGTATGGGGAGAGCCGATGGAGCCTGGGCTCCCCCTTTGGCTGACAGAGCGGAAAATTATTACGTCGAAATTTGAAACAAAAGATCCCCCTACGCCATCTACATATACTTCTTAATCATGTAGCGTATAATTTTAACATACAATAATTATAGGGGAGTGGTTCTTTTATATAAAGTTAGAAATATCTCACCAGAGAAAGAATTTCATCTACTGCTTATTATAATCATTTAACCTTTTTGTTCTGTAACATTACTAATAACTGGATAAGAATAAATGTACAAAAGTCAACCTCCTTCGTAACTGTCGTGGCACCTGATTATTTTCAACGGTAACTTTAGGGGGCGTTACCCCAACTTGAGAAAATTCTGTACGCCACGGTCCCCTTCTCCCTTTCCCCTTTGAGAAATTTCTGGGTGCGCTACTGAGTTTACATATCTGGAGATCGAGGACTTCCTCGTTTGTATTTAAGTGTAAAAGAGAAAAAGAATGAACATTTGTATCAGAAGTACGTAGTTGGGTAGAAACCTCAAACGTATCAGGAATTCCCACGAGAAATGACAAGTCTCTGTGTGATATTCCTTTTACAACTGAGATAGGTTTGAAAAAGTACAGAAGATTTTTTCTGTGATGTGGGGTTTTCAAGCTTTTTGTGAATCGCGGACAACATGGCAAAACGGAATAAAATGAATATTATGAATATCGAATATTCCGGACACATGGCAAACGGAATAGAATGTTTATTATGAATATAGGTTATTTAAGACAGGTTTTAAATCCTAAAACGTAACTTTCGGAATAAGAAACATTACGATTAACATGATATCCATGTTATAAATAATTCCGAAACAGGTACCTAATGCGCCTACAATTTTTGCACTCCTTAAAATTTTTGCTCTGTGTGTGTGTGAGAGGGATTATATATTTATGAATATGTGTATTAAGATATTGAGATGTGCATTGATGTGACCAAGAACGAAACATTACAAATATGCGTTGCTGAAAATATATTCTGGGTTTTATAAAAATAATTAGAAAAAAACATTTTAAGTTAGTTTTATAACAAATCCTAACCAACCTAGCTAGGATTCGTAATACAAATAATTAAAAAAAATTATTTCACCTGAACTGAAGAATTGAGAGTCCAAAGTTGAAAATTTTGCATTCTCTCGGTTCACCAATTTTAGCATTAATTCGGTAAACATTATGAAATGCTTTGAAAGTATAAACAGTTAATCTTCAGACAATGTTTGCGTACTATTTGGTATCCCCCCTTTTACCTTCTATTATTTGTTGAATTCTTCAAGTTTTATATAGTTTCATATCAGGCATTTCCTCACTTGGCCGCCCCGGTGGGCAGTGGTCTAAGCGATGGCCTCTGATCATTGAACCGAAAAGGGTCCGGGTTCGAATCCCGGTGAGGCATGGATGTTGTGTTTGTCTTACGGCACTGGCTCTCTCCCTTTTCGGGAACCAGTGACCCTAAATTAGGGACGGGCGACTGCTTATAGACCATTGAGTTGCTCACGGTGGTCGTTAAACCACCAATCAAAAAAAAATCCTCACTTTGTCAATTTGGAATTTATTAACCAGTTATTTACAGTGCTGGACTTTAAATTGCGGTTTGTATAGAGGGGGAGCCAAATGAGCCGAAAATCACCAGAGACAGAACCTAACATGAATAACATATAATATAAGTTCCAAGGCCGTACACCAGTTTGGTATAGTATAAGATAGGATCATGTGACAGCAGTCAGTACCTTCTTTTAACACCATGTTTTTCAATGTAATTAGATTAGAAGTCTGTATGGGTAAGGCCGGAATTGTCCGCAAAAGGGGGATTCCGGCCTGGCCCAATAGAACTCGTGGTGCGACCAGCGGGCCCGGCCCGGTTTTTTGCTTACAGAACAAAACAAAAGGCCGCGCCAGGTTTTCCCCCTGACAATTGCCACTAGGCCCGGATAGGCCAGGCCACGTCGACCTATTCTTTTTATCACAATGATACAGAAAGGGAAATATCTTATTTACCGATTTCGTGGTCTGTTGAACTTTTTCGGGCTTTACGTAGCCCAAAGAGTAATCACAGAGGTTAGGAGTGGCTCTCCCAGTCTGTAGGTATTAAGTTGGTAAAATCATTTTGTAGCTGGTTGAAACCAAAATGATTTGACCCCGAGCGAGTGCGTGTGTTGTGTGCAGTGGGAAACTGGGGTTGCCTGCTGTGCGGGAGGGGCAGGTTTGTATCAGAGAGTGTGACGACATATATTATTTCTCCTATCCCTAATTTGTGTAGGGATTGACTTTTGTAATGATACCGTTTGCTATTTCAGGGAAAGGGAGATTTGAAATGCGCTTAAGTCTTTTTCCTTCTTTCTTTAAAAGTTACATTCTTCGATAGTTGCCAAAGTTTAGTTAATATTTTCCAGCTCACATTCGACAAAATATTTTCAGCAATATCTCGTTCCAATATTTATTTTTCACAATTTATTAAAACACTCGTACCAAAGACAGACAAAAAAAAAAACAAAATTACATACCATGGGTTTAAATAATAGCTACAATTGATGGGCCTGGTCTTAAACCCACGGGCTTGAGCCGGGCCAGGATCACCGAATAAGGCCCGTACAGACCTCTTAATATGATACATAGATTGACACAGCCCTCAAATGCATTGTTGCTCATGATTAAAAAGATGAAGGCATTCTCAAGGATAAAAAGGAAAACAGGCAGCGATGGGAACAGACATGTATGGAGACACAATCATATGGGTAATAAACATTTTATTACAACGGACGAATATGCACATATTTTGTGTATAGATGGGCCACATTCGAAAATGGCGTTAAGGTGAAGTGAAAGAATGTAAACCAAAAATGTTTCAATAAGGAATGAGACCACCTCGTATGTTAAGAAAGCTCTCTCAACGATAATACATATCCATTATTAGGTTGCTGATGAATTAGGCAGCTAAGAATTCCTTCCTAGATGAAGACTGTGCTATAGCCAAGAAAGGGTTCTGGAAGGAAGCTTACGAGTTGCTACGAATCCATATGCGGAATATCTTCTCTCTGGTGAAAATCGTCGACAAGCTGAGTCCCGTACGTGCGAGCATTATCATCCATTAAAAGGAATTAAAGCCAACTGCTTCCAGAAAAATTTTGATATAGGGCTTTAGACCTTTTATATGTTTTTGGTTCCATCAAACGCGGACTAGATTCTGTCAGTTCCTCTTTATTCTGTTCAAACCTCTGACGGAACTGTCTTAGTTCAACAGAAAGAAGCACATACGAGAAAATATGAGTAAAGACCTATGTTTAAAACAGCAAAGGATAAAACTGTTTAAATCAATTTATTCCGTGAATGGAAAATCGACGCTTAATAGGAGCATTATTTGATTCTCTGCCTTCCCGTCTTATGGACCCAAACGTACTTGTAGTTTTTTGTAACCAGTCTAACGACTGCCTGCGCAAAAAATAAAACAAAAAAAGATATGACGCTCTCTAAAATGTCATTTCGGCACCGACACCCAAAAGATGCTTCTCGCTCCCTTCACACCAAAGACCGTCAGCCTGAAAAAACTAGCGGTTCCCTTCTCCTCTCCATTGAATTTCTGCACCCCCCCCCACGAGCCCCAGGAGCCTACTTAAATTTCTGCTTAACACCTGTCTTCAACAGTTAATCCTTGCTTCTTCGCTTAAAGAGACATTTGATGGAAAAAATTAACATATTAAACGCAAAAAACTTGTAAATTTTATCAGGTAAACAAATGGTAATAATACCGTTTTCACACCGTAATCGCTAAAATTTTGAAATTTGGTTTTTTTAGATCTGCTTTCCAGAAAATAATAGACACATGCATTTTCAAATTACAAAATTACAACTCTTTCGGTATTTACGAAACCGCTAAAAGCATTTAAATGATATGTAATTAATAGGTTTAATTTACAACGTTTCCTATCATGTTATTCAATTAACCTCTCCGTTCGATGATGCTCTCAAAGGAAGTTTAGACGAATCACACAGATGAATGCCTGCAGGCCGCAGCGGTCATTTTCGCAGTCCTTAGCTGCGGAGAGGTTTCAAGAGTTGTTTTATTGCTTTCTATGTGTCTCTCATTTAATAGCATGTCAGTTATTCCGCAGCTTCTCCGTTTTCTGATCTTCTAATCGGTAATCAAATAATTGTACCCTAATTGTTCAAATTCTATAGGATTTTGTTGGGTCAACTGACCCTCTCCCTGATTTTCGACGTTTGCTTTGTTACCAGTGTTCCTTGCTGAGATGAATTTAAACTTACAAAATTTAATTCCCTTTTGAAAAATTCTTATAAATGGAAAATGCTAACATTTGAGAATGATCGTAAGGAAATGCATATGTATATATTATTTTCACTGTTGTTTTTATTTATTCCTTTTATTTTGTGGTCCAGGAATTTATTTTCTTTAGTTGGCAGAAAAAAGCAAAATATTGCACAAATTCCTTATTAAAATTACGATAATTGAGGTAATTTTTCAATAAAAAGTTTTTGCAGGTAAATGCACATCCGAGTACAGTACTTTTACAAGCAATAACGATTTCGCGACTGATAAAGCAATTCTAGAAGTAACCGATACCTACATATACATTGAGCAACAGATAACAAGAGACGGCCACATCCAAGATACTCAATAGGGGTGGAAAACTTCATTGATGACCGTGTGAAAAATACACTGCACTTTTCAAATGCAATTTAAGGTTATCTCTGGAAAGAAAATTGTTTAATCAATGCATCCTTTCAGTTCGTACTTACGGATCAAAGACAGAGTCCTTAAAGAAAAAAGAAGGCATTCAGACAACTAACAGATGTGGAGATTTGTATTGATATAACCAGAAAGTTTAAAAAGAGGAAATAGTGAACCATAGGAAAATGACAAGGGTTTAAGGACATCATAATCTAGTTGAAATCCCTGAAATGGCATATTACCAGAAGTACTAACAACTGTTGGACAACTTCAATACAAGACTGCATTCCAATGAAAAGGAAGAGACCAAGAAGGCCATGTAGAAGATGGGTGGACGAAATTCGAAAGCATGCTATGGGGACATGGAAGAGACTGGCTCAAGTGTACTTCATGTCCGCCCAGCATGCTTCAAATTTCGTAACATTTGCTGAAGAAATGTTGGGAGACTTTAATGTAGCAGTGGCTTCCTAATATTGGTTGATGGTCACACACACACACACACACAAACACACACTTACTCACACACACAAACACACACTCACTCACACACATACACAAACACACACAAACACACACTCACTCACACACACAAACACACACTCACTCACACACACAAACACACACTCACTCACACACACAAACACACACTCACTCACACACACACAAACACACACTTACTCACACACACACAAACACTTACTCACACACACACAAACACTTACTCACACACACAAACACACACTCACCCACACACACACAAACACACACTCACTCACACACACACAAACACACACTCACTCACACACACACAAACACACACTCACTCACACACACACACACACACACAAACACACACTCACACGCAAAAACACACACTCACTCACACACACACACACTCACTCACACACACACACACTCACTCACACACACACACAAACACACACTCACACGTACAGACATTTGCTCTCGTGGACGACCACGTGCTGTAGGAAACACGTTTTATAATGTCACATGCTCGTGGGTGTCGCAAGTGTAATTACGGAATACCATACTGTGGTAGCATCATGGCTAACTAGGGAACGGCGGTAATGATGAAAAGAACTCAAAATTTTTGCTCTTTATTCATCTGAATGTAACAAAAAAAACATTGAAGAATGACAGTTCTTTTTAATAAGGATATTCTGTTTTTTCCTTATTTATTATGACTGCAATATCATTCCGAGGAAGTGACGGCTCGGGATCAACATTGCGAGTATTTATTTATTTATTTACCATGTTACGCGCAGTTGAGATCGTAGACTACAAATCCTTGGTAAAACAGAAATAAAATACCCAAACGAAAATCACCACATTATATGCTATTAAGGAACCCATATGTATATATATATATATATATATTGCGATATTTTTTTCCTGAATTTGACGGCCTACGGACTATGCGCCGCCGCAGATTGTAGGAATGATTTCTTTTCCTTGTGCTGAATTTCATAGTTTAAGGAATTCACGTCACTTTGACTTATATGAAGCAGAATACGGTATGTATTTTTATATAGAGATAGATAAATAAATGAATATAGACTACTTCATGCACTTCGCTTACTCATAGTAGCCATCAGCTTCCTTTAACTTTTATGCATCACGACTACGGCCATGGGATATATGCAAGGATGTATATATATATATATATAAAAGGACAGTTTCCTTAAAGGAAAAGCCATAGTGTAACATTTGAAATATCAGATTTTTTACGAAGGCTTCTGTTATACACACAGCTACCGCTTTATTTAGTACATCTTATGTCATAGATATACACTGAAGGGCAATTGAATTAGTGACAGCTGGCGTTATGCAAACGTAGCTGTGTGGGCTGCTCTGTAAACGGAAACGACATGACATATGCAGCGATCCGACAATGTAAGGAGTGAGGCGACAGGAATCAGTAAAATTCAGACGCAGTATGGGTAAAACGAAGGATCTAAGAGCATTTGATCGTGGGCAAATTGTCAGGGCCCAACGAATAGGTCACCCCATCTCGGAAGTCGTGCACGCACTGGGATTTCCACGAGCCACTGTGTCACGAGTGCACCGTGAGTACATCGAATCCGGTAAAACCATCCATGCAAGGGCCAACTGCCGTGGACAATAGCGTGTGGATGACCGGGATCATCTTCGGCTAGCTCGCATTGTAACAGCGGATAGTTGGGCCACAGTGCAAGAAATCAGTCGTCAATTTACCGCTGGTGCAAAAAAACGTGTAAGAAGCCACACCATCCAAAACCATCTCCTCGCTATGGGGTACAGAAGCCATCGTCCCACGAGGGTACCGCTGCTGACCGCACATCACAGGATGCGAAGTTTAGCATGGGCGCGGGAACATCGCCACTGGACCCTAGACATGTGGAAAAATGTTGTCTGGACTGATGAGTCGAGATTCATGTTGGTACATGCGGATGGCAGGATACAAGTACGGCGCAAACCACTTTAAGCGATGGATCCTTCTTCCCAGCAGGGTACTCTTCAAGCTGGTGGGTTTGGCATTCTCGTCTGGGGACTGTTTACGTGGACTGAAATGGGACCCCTGGTAAGTGTGGCATCGTCCCTCACAGGTCAACATTAACGGGATATCCTGGACGGCCATTTTCTCCTGTTTGTGCGTCTTCAACATCCCACTGGGGATAGGTATCACAAATGCTGTCTACGTACGATAAATAAAATCATTAAAGGTTTGCAAAGTAAAACCAAATTAATTTACAAATCAAAATAATTTAAAAGCAAGAAGAGTAAATCATTATAAAGTACAAGTACCCATCGGACTGCCTTTTTTACTGAAAGCCTCTATATTATTTAATTTGGTGACTCTTGTTTTGACTCTGACCTCCCGGCCAATGTTCCGAGCCAGTGGAGACGACTGGTTGCCCCCTCCGGACAACCAGATGTTGAAGAACCAACGTAGTTCCTTTTTTTAATTGTAACTTTAACTTTTGTTACCTGGCATCTCCTTGAAACGAACTGGTGAAATGAATGATGGGTACTTGTACTTTATAATGATTGACTCTGCATTCATACGACACTTAGCCTTATGATGGAGCCATGAGAGCCCCGAAATTTCTTGCTTTTAAATTATTTTAATTTATAAATTAATTTGGTTTTACTTTGCAAGCTTTTAATGATTTCCTTTATCGTACGCAGACAGCATTTGTGATACCTATTACCGTGTCGTACGAATAATTACTTTTTTCTTCAATCCCGCTGGGGACCTCATCCTGCAAGAAGACAATGCACCGTGCCATCGCTCCCGAATTGTATCCGAATGGTTGGATGAACACTCCACCAACGTGACCTCGCTTACTTGGCCAGCTAGGTCACATGACCTTAATCCCATCGAGCACATCTGGGATGCCATCGAGAGAGAAGTTCCAGGCGCTGACCATCCTCCATCAAGTCTTCGGGAACTGTGGGAGCTTGTTCAGGGGTCGTGAATCCGTATGGCTTCCCAGCGTTGCCTGTGTCTTGTCGAGTCCATGCCGAAACGAATCGCCGCCGTCATCAGGAAGAAAAGTGGTGCTACACGTTACTAGACAGGTATCTGTAACTCTATTGCTCTTCAGTGTAAAGTGCTGGCCCTTGCGCCAATAAAACCCATCAACCAACCAACCAGCCAGTGTAAAGTGCAACAATTTTAGTCACTACAATGATTTATGGAAGAGTTCCGATATGATAATTTTTAACTCATTGGGTGTCTACTGTTTTCGTTGCATTATTATGTTATTTCTATAGAAACCGAGTAGGCAGATTTAGTGCAACACTCCGTATAAAATTTTTCCTTCAGTCAATCTAATATAAACTCAGCAGCCACGACATTTTTAACACACATTCATAACTATGTGGAAATGAACACTTCTTGAGAATGCAATTTTTGAAATAACTGTTACATGAAAGAACTGTGCCCCTTAAATGGAGTACCGGGTGAAATCAACGCAATGCGTCCATATTTGTGGTTATGTTTTTCAGTAGCAAATCAAGAAGCTGAGTGTTTTAAATAAGCTACAAAAATTATCAATGGGGGATTTTCAATTTTTAGGTCCCTAGGCCAGCCTTGCCTGGAGGTGCCCTTCCCCACCTTAAAATATTTAGAAAACATTAGCGTATCGCTGATCATTTACGGTATTTACAATTAATTTGTACGTGCCTTTCTTTAAAATGGCATACGAGTGTTTTTTGTCATTACAAAAGCTCTGACAGGAAGAGATAAATATTTCTTTCTGTGCTTCAATAAAATACGTTTAAGACTCACTACCCCCAGTCCATGAGAAATATTTGTAAATATGTATTATATGTTCATTCCCACGTTAAATTTCTTTGTTCGCGCCATTTTGGGACAGACCTCACGGAATCAGCATGTTTTAAGTCTGTTCCTGTCAGTTACACACGATTAGCCGCATTACAGTTGGCTTAGTACATACGTATTTGAAGTATATTGTACCTGTCTTGTGTGGATTATCTCAAACGCACGTTAATGAAAAACGCAAGATTAAGTGTGTGAGATAAACTCCGAAATTCGCTAAAGTTGGCAGTAGAGATTTTCTGAAAGTACTTGGGAGAGAAGAAACACTTCGGAAGTAGAAGAGAAAAAAGCGGGAGCTTGGTTTTGAGAGAAAGGTCGGGTCGTTAGCTTGGTGTCGGTCTGCCGTCCATATAGTAGCGGATGGAGACCAAATCAATTGAGCATTACGTTAACCTGCCGTTCCAGAAGTCCCAAGTCACAGAGTTTTAGCGAAATAAACTGTCTATTTCTGCTATTGTTATAAAGGTGGTGGATTCAATATTTTTCTTTTCAAGGAGTGGTTCTTTTGGGAACGAACCAACAAAATTATGTGAAGGCTCTGACTGGATCGTGGCTATGTTTCAAGAGTTACAGCTTGCGACGTATATTCTAAATTAACTTTCCTTTTTAGTTTCTTTCCCTATGTAAACCTTGAGTTTGTTCTCAGTAATACTTCACTCTTAACGTGATATCTTTTCTCTCAAACGAATACTGTTGGCAACACAATTGAGGTAGAATGAACATGACGTATGCCTGTTATGAGATAAGAACGAGAGATGTTAACTACGATACAACAGTTGCTTGTGGTGTGTGGTGCGTTTAATGTGGAGTGTTGATACCGATTTGTTATGTGAAGTGCTATATCTGTGCTGGAGAAAAAAGCATCATTTCCGTAAGTTTGACTTCTGTTTTTAAATGTTTCGTCTGGCCGTTAAGGTTTAATTTAGGAACTCTTCCATCGTATGGTGATGTTTTAAAATAACGTAGCAGTACAAAAAGGCTACGTCGTTATAATGGCGCCCGAACTTTCCAGATGACCCGGCCGTTGAAGATCTCGCAATGGTGTGATGTTCCTTCCACACCGCAAGATAAGAAAAATAAAATAATCCCTTCTTCAGCGCTTCGAAGAATAAATGCGTGTGACGTTGCTTTCCACACACCAGATTGACTGGGAGTTCTCAGTGGCTGCCTGCAACGATTCATGGTCACGGCTGATCCGTGGGCCATGCCCCCGGCCCTCTTTCCGGGGGGGGGGATATGACGTGCCTGCCCCGCAGGACGCACACAACACGGGAATGCATTCATTTGATTCTTGGGACACACTTGTTTGGAAGAAGCGAACATTCATCGCGAATGGTCAACGGCTGCGAAGCACCTGCTGTTTTGGCAGTTTGTTCTGCCCTTTCTTCGCTGGTGCTTTCTTTGTGAGTTATTCATGAGGTCACTCTTTATGTTTCAACATCGTTATTTGTTACTCTCACTATCGTGGAGAGCTTTCGTCATACATGGCAGCTTGCCGATACCCGATGTGACCTTGAAAAACCAGTGGTCGCGCGGGTCATTCAAATGAATGATTTACTATGTGAGAGTTGTGACAACCCGGAAACTGAACCACCATAACTTTGAATGGTCATTCGCGAATGACTATTCAGCGTGAATGACAAACGAACTGCCAAGAATGAATGATTATGCTATTGTTAATTTGCACTGATTTACATTTAAATAGCTGCTAAGTCATTTCACATCTCCTTCGCCCTAGCTGCAAGACCTCTCTTCTGATATCTTTGCATCTTCTTTTCTTTTTCGAGAAAATGTGGAGATGGCGACAAGAATATCTTCTGGAATTGAAATCAGCCCATTCTGGAATTGAAATCAGCCCACCTGTTGAAAATAGCTAAAAGTTTACACAGAAGCGAGAAAGGATTTCATAGTTCTTATAAGAGATGAAAGATTGTCAAAACGGATGTGGAAAACAGGTATCATTAGCCAAGTCCATGTGGGACGCGATGGAAAGGTATGCTTATGTATTGTTAGACTGCCACACGGAAAATTGATCAGAAAACCAGTGCAACACCTTTACCCTATGGAGATGGACTGAGAAAAAACTGATCCCAATTCTTTGGGGACCGAGGATGTTGGAACTACGCAAACATGGGCCACAGCGGCAGAAGACAACGGAGAGACGAGAAAACGGAGGACATGGGAGAACTGCTGACGAAGGAAGGATATGATGCTTAAAAATTTCATTTTGTGCAGTCGTAATAAATTGAATTATTAATGCTTATTAAGAACATTGGATATGTGCAAATCATCAATGGATTAATGTGGATTTTATTTTGTACCTGTCCCGGCGAGCAGGAGCAAAAGGAGATGTTTGAGAGCCAAATGCACGAATTCATGGAAGACGTAAGAAGTGAGTTAAGTTTTACTACTTCTACTTATCTGAATCGAAATGAAACTCGAGAAGTAGAAAGACTTCGCCAGACGGTCCGTGGCGTGCGAATTGCATACAGACTCCTACGTATAACATCGAGAGGTTTCTCAAATTCGTCATCTCATTGGGCCGCGATGAAGTGACACGTACCAATGAGGCGACGAATCGGGGTGCATATATGAAATGCGTGTCGATCGTGTGATGATTATCTGTGCTTAGTAGTAGCAGTATGTGATTCGATCGTGTAATGACATCTACATCGGCCTTCATGATGAAAAGCACTAATCGCCTTCTTTCTTTGGTTGGGGATTAACGACCACCGTGAGCAACTCAATGGGCTATCGGCAGTCCTCCGTTCCTAATTTAGGGTCACTGGTTCCAGGGAAGGGAGAGAGCCAGTGCTGTAAGACAAACACAACATCCATGCCTCATCGGGATCCCAATCCGGACCCCGTTTGGACGAATGATCAGAAGCCATCGCTTGGACCACTGCGCCACCGGGGCGACTAATCGCCCTCGCGATGTATCGTAGTTTCGTCAGTAGAAATCCTTAACATCGATGTAACATTCACATCGAGTTTTCGCAATGTATCGATATTTCGCCCAGCTTCAGCGGTTGCTGTGGCTTTTTACAAGATTTTGCCTAACCATTCTCCAAATTCAATTTTTTCGACGGAATTTTATACGTAACGAATAGCAAAGAAAGGCAATATTGGTGAAAGGTAAATATTTTCGCCAAAACGTTTTTCCATCACCAAAACGACTATTTTTTGCAAATTGCAAAGAATGCGATTGGCAGCTCGACCCCTGTATATTTATAAGGTGTAGACGCGCAAATTTTCGTTAAAGTGACCTGCTACGTGAGAGTACATGCTTTACGTAACGCCCGTTGCACAATTTAGGATAGCTTCAGAAATCCGAAATTTTCATAAATCCGGCACTCGTGGAGTCGCGTCGGTGCCGGATTTTTGAGGTTTTACTATATATATGTATATGCGCAAAACGTTTATAATGGGCCCCGAGCTGCAAAATTCAGGCATTGATTTTGAGCATATAAAAGCATTTTTTATTTTTTTATTTAGTGCTTTTCTAATTACTAACGGTAAAGATCTTTGCATACATGTACACTCCATTGCAAGAGAAATCTGATTTTATGATATATTTTTATGATTTTAAATACCGGAGGACGCTAACCATCCTTAACTGTATTTACACAATTTACAAAAGCTCTGGCAGAAAATGGGGCACTTAGTACATCGTCAACACTGTTCCCCATCCGAAATGGATATCAAAATTCAAATTGTATATTTAAGTCTGTGCTCATAAGCACGTCGATTTACACAGCAACGAAAAGGCAAAAGCAATAACTCGTAGCAGAACTTTAAATTGCGTTCATGACTCTACCCTATTTCAAACGTAACCAAGTATGACCAGAGGTGGGTTTTTTCATCTTACACCCTGGGAAGTTTAGCCTCTGTGTTTAAAACACAAGGAAATAAAAACATTGATTGTAGCGCCATCTGGAAAGTTTTGTATTACAGTTGCTTTAAAGACCACGGGTGTTCGCTGGTAAAACAGTCCGTCTGCAGCTGCAAATATTACTTATTATGTTTTGTGTACTGAACAAAGCAACAAACCTTTTCCTCTTCACGAGAGTATTGCACAAGGGAATTAATTTTAGCCACACACGCAAAGCCTTAGGACAAACGTAGGCGAGTGTTATTTGGAAAACGGTAAAATACCTCCAAAAACGATATATCAGCAACCCGTATCACAACGTTGAATTGCACTCGTTCGTGGGACTGCAAATGGTGTTCATTGTGGCTATCACACACTGAAAGTTCTGTTGTTACCTTTGAAAACACAGGAAAATAAAAACGTGACCCGCAGCGCGATCTTGGGAGCGCTTGAATATCGTCGGATGTACGAACCTGAAACTGCACACCGGAGGATCTTAGCGCGAATACGACATGCTTACTGAACGAACCTTCTCCTCTTAACAAAAACATTTTATGGGGAAATTAATTTTAACCACCACACCAAGTCTTATGGCAAACTCTAGCGGGTTTTATTAGAAACAAATCCGTAAAAACTATTATCAATCCACTGCTGAGTAATGATCTCCCCAAGTTCTTTCCCCAACGGTCTGTCTTGAGCCAGTCGCCTGATTCCCGCTTGCTTTGGAGTTTCATCCACCCATCTTCGACATGGACTTCTTTGGGAGTCTTCTTCTGTCCCTCGGAATACAGTCTAAAATTTTGGTTGGTTGTCGATGGTCCGTTCTTTTTGGCAACATGTTAAGCCCGTTGCCATTTTAGTGATTTCATTCTGGTCATGATGTCCTCCACTCCTGTCATATTCCTTATCCGCAAGTTCCTCTTATCTCTCCTGGTTACAGCAAGCATGCATCTATTTATGCTGCTTTCAGATGTCTGCAATCTTTGTATATCTTTTTTACTTAAGGTCCAACTCTGCTCCGTTCGTAGGAACTGGTAGGATGGATGGATTAAACCCTTTTCTTTAAGACATAATGGCATATTGCTCTTAAAAATTGTGCTATTGCCTCCAAGAGCTCTCCAACCAACTGTTACACATGAATTAATTTCATGAATGTAACCCTCGCTTGATATTGCCGCTCAAGGTAAAGGCAGGAATCAGTTATTCCCAGCTTTTCCGCACCAATTGATAGACCTTCTTTTCTTGTAAAAGTATTCATTGTACGTCAGTTTTGTCTTCTGAAAGTTCATTTTAGTCTCACCTCTTAATTCTTGTCAGCAAGTTCCTGGATCATACTCTCCAGCTCTTAAGGGGTTGTTGCAAAAAGGATATCATCGGTAAAACGAAGGTAAGTTAAACAATCTCCATTAATCTTTATCGCTTTGTTTTTCCAGTTCAGTGACTTAAAGGCATTTAGCAATGTGGCATTGAAGTGTTTTAGGGATATGGTGTAACCTTGCCGCCCACACGTTCCAATTTTTATTGTTGCTGTATCCGCAAATAGAGGAAACACTGCACTTGCATTTTCATACATATTATTAATAATGTTGATGTATGTATCTTCAATAACGTAGGATTCCAATGCTATTGTAACTGCTCATGGTTCCCCGGAGTCAAAGGCCTTTTTGTAATCAATAAAAACCATACATAATCGGAGGGTTATTTGGTTTACTTTCGCACCCACCCTCATGAGTTTGGAAATAAATACCCAATAAGAAACGTAGTGTCGACAATTAATAAGTGCCAAGGCTTTGTGAGTGAGCAATAGGCAGTTAGCAGCCCCTGGAGGCACAGTGGTTTAAGCGCTGCTGCTCACCATTTACCCGTGATGGGCTCGAATAACGATGAGGTATGGCCGTTGTTTGTCTTACGGCAATGGCGCTTCCCTACTCTGGAGCCAGGGGACCTAACATGGGGACGGGTGGGTTGCTCACGGTGGTCTTTAAATCCCCCCCCCCTAACCCCGCAAAAAAATGAAACCTGTCAGCAGGGAATGAGGATAGAACTTGAAAATGATACGTCAATGTCATTCATTTTAATTGTGTGCCCGATTCGTACCCCTCGAGCCTGTTATTCGTTGTTAATTGATTAGAGCGTACGCTCTCTTGGGAGCTTTGCCAGAAAGAGCTGTGGCCTTGAAACTGCTTTCATTCAGTGAACACAGAATTCATTCAATGAATGATTCAGTCATGACAACAAGGAAATGGGGTGATTCTCCGTGAATAACACTTTTGCGTGAATGATAAACTAGCAAGAGCTAAAGACTAATGCCATAAGTATCGTATTATTCTTAGTTTATTGCAAGAATTAACGCGTATGGAAATTCAGAAAAGCCCTTTAAATGCTGTCTTTCTTGGAAGAAACTTGGGAAGACCTTCATCCAGCAGTGGATTGATAATCGGTGTTGATTCTGATATACTTATGTTGGCATGTGGGAGTAAACGAGGAAGAAATATGAAAAATGCAGCAAGAAATGAAAGTAATTAACAAATGCAATGAGAAATAATTATCCCAAAAATCTATACAAGTTGTTTTTGGGGATAGAAGAAAGTGTTTTCGCCTCCATTAACGAACGTGGGAAATGGAAGTACAAATATTAACAAAAAAACTGACACCGAATTTTCGATTGTAATGAGCTCGTGTTTTGAATTTCTTCGGAACCGAACAAAATATTTCAAGTTATTCATAGACAATCGAACTCGTAACAAAGAAAGAAAATCAATCGGACATCTACATCCGTGTGAAACATCTAGAAGCAGCAATCGGTACTTACTCCCACCCACGGCTGAAAAGTATGTTACAAAAATTAACAAATTGTCAAATTGTGCACAAGAGTTTCTCATAAGTACAGGAAGATATCAGAGCCAAATGTATTTTCGAATCGAATAGTTAGAGAAAAATATTAAAAAGCTTTACTTCTCCTAGCGAAAGAATTATAGATAATTGATAAATAGAAATTATGTGAAATGTATTCTTCACAGTAGAAGTTTCACTGATGAAAAATAATTCCTCAAATAGGTCTCCTGGAAACAGAGATAGTGAAAAATGGTTTTTGATATTAATATTTAAACACACGGACGGAAAACTGTTTTTATATGTAAGCAGCCTTATGTTTCCCGACTTAACTGAAGCGTATGGCATAGGGTACAAAAATAATTTTTTTCAGTAAGGATTTTTGAAGTAGAAATATTTTTGGAAATTGAAAAACGCATTGATCCCACAAAACACCAAACTTTTAAGGGCAAAAAGTCACGAGTGCAGGCAAAATATTCCACATGGTAAATAATATCCGGTGTTAAAAAATTTTTAAAACGGGATTTCAGTAATAGAAATATCAATTAAAACAGATTTCTCTGCTGGTGATGGCCATTACCAACAGGATATTACGCCATGCCACACTGCCAGAATAATCAAAGAGTGCTTGAGGAACAGGCTGGCGACTTTCCGTTAAGGCCACGGCCGTAAAATTCACCTGACATGAACCCAATCGAACATATGTGGTTCGACTTGGAAAAGAGTGTTCGCGCTGAATCACCACCACCGCCATAAAATGTATGGTAACTGCTGGGCCTGCAGTTGACATTCTGGTACCAGATACCGCAGGATACCAATCGCCACCTCATCGAATCCGTACCGGCCCGATTGGCCTCTGTTTTGCGGGCTAAAGTGGGTCCTACAGCTTTTAGGTAGATAGTCATAATGTAATGGCCCATTGGTGTATATATACCTGTCAGCTAAAGCATTAAAACCACATCTGCAATATGTAAGTAGTCGCGCATGCAATCAGTCAGCGTCATATGTCACGGTTGCGTCGCGAATGATATACAGGGTGATTCAAAACTCTTGGGCCAAAGTTTACGGGGTGATAGAACACACCTAAGCAAGCCCACTTCGTCAGACAATGCAGGTTCGTAATGCAAACGATGAAGCGCTAGAGAGCGCTGTTCAGTGAACACATACAAGCACGGCTTTCCGCACGCATCGTCATTTCTACAGCGGATTTCACAAGAGATGGATTGTTTCACGAATCAGGAGAAGACGGACATGCATTCCATGTATGGAGCTGCGGTCGGGAATGGAAGGGAAACCCAAAGACTGTACCGGGAGCACTTTCTGACAAGAGGCGTGGCAGATCGTAAAACCTTTCAGCGATTGCACCAATATCTGTGTGACACGGGCTTCTTTGTCAGCGGTTTGCAGGACACAGCGCGTGCGAGGAGTGTGCGGACGCCACGTGTTGCAGAGGAAATTCTGTGTGTATGGTTGGAGATCGTCCCGAATGTAGGACGTGAGCACTTTCCCATGCCGTCCGTGTTCCCCAATCGACTGTGTGGCGAGTACTACGAGACGAACGCTTGCATCCATGCCATGCACAGTGGGTGCAAGCCTTGACACCTGTAGATTATCGGCCTCGTGTCGAGTTTGCAAAGTGGTTCCTTCAGCAAACTGCAGCGCAGCTGGAGTTTCCCGCACATGTCTTATTCACTGACGAATGCACCTTTACACGTGAGGAAATGTTTAATACCCACAATTATACTATGTGGGTAACAGGTAATCCGAACACCACATGTCCACATTCGTACCAGCGGCGATTCTCATTAAATGTATGGCCTGAAATCGTCCATGACCATTTAATTGGCCAATATCTTCTGCCAAGCCGACTGGACGGGAGAACCTACCTCGTATTTTTACAAGAAGTCTTACCAGACACTTGGTATGACGGGGGTAGGCTGCTCAAGGAATGCATTAGCTTTAACCTATCAAAAATGGTCTGAAACATGTGACACTTCGAGGCGTCGACAAGGCTTGGACAAGCCCCGCCTCATTAATCTCAGAGTTTACCGTAGTCTATCTGGTCCTGTCCGTAGCAGCAAGAGAGCTACTGTAGCTGATATTATCCAAAATTTCAATTGCAGTGATGGCTTTAATATGGAAGAATACACAGTTCATTGTGCGTCCTTAGAAATGGGTCTACGCAGTAGCGGGCCAACCCATCCGTGTTCCTATACTCACAGCCGTTCACCATCGTCAACCCTTGCAGTGGGCATGTAATCATTGACATTAGACCATAGAATACTGGAAGAGGGTCTCATGCTCAGACGAATCTTGTTTTCGTTTACACCATTTCGACGGACGAGCTCGTGTGCGACGTTCAACCATGGAAGCTTTCTCACCTTGATGAACTGTGGAACGGATATCCATATATATATATAGCATCTGACAGCTGCTGGAAGGTGCGTGGTTGAGGATCCACAGAGCAAACAACACGGTCGTGGTGGTCCCACAGATGCTCCATTGGGTTTAAGACTGGGAAATTAGTGGGTGACCAGTGAAGCACTTTGAAGTCTTCATCCTGCTCTTCCAACCATTCTTTGACATTTCTAGATGTGTGACACGTCTTATTGTCGTGGTGGAAGATCCCATACGCTCCAGTGAAGACAATCAGCATGTATAGGTATACGTGGTCTGCAAGGATGGATTCAAAACGAATTCGGCCCACAATGCCTTCCACAGATACGAGTGGACTCAGAGAATGCCACGAAAACATTCCCCTTATCATAACGCTGCCCCACTAGCTTGTATTCTACCAACAATGGTTGAAAAGTATTTGTTCTCCGATGTTTCTCGCTTTATACGTCAACGTCCATCCGTTCGATGCAACAGAAATCGTGGCTCATCGGAGAAGGCAATCCTTTGCCATTCAGTGGAGGCCCAATTCCAATACTGCCGTGCAAATGTAAGCATTTTCTGTCGATGCACCTATATTAGCATAGGTGCAGTGATTCCCCGTCTGCATCGGAGCTCTGTACGCAGCAAAGTCAGTTGAACTTTTCGTTTTAGACACACTTTCGGTAGCCCCCTTGTTCATTCGGCTGGTGAGTTGCTCCCTCTAGATTGTCGATCGGCTCTCACGCACCTTCGAAGCCGACGTTCACTTCTGACATCAATGGCAAGTGGTGCTCTGCAGTTTCCACGTCGCTTATTCGCAATGGTGCCATTTCTCCAAACACGATGCACTTTAACCACAGCTGCATGCGAACAGTTGAGAAATTGCACTGGTCCAGAAATACTCCCACTATTGGCCCAAAACACGATAATCATCATTTTTAGAAATCTGATAAATCGCTCCTTTTATCCATAACAGAAACGAGTGATATGTTTTCAGATTGCATTCAGCACACCTTATATACCCTCCAAGCCAGCTCACGACACATGCCTTCTTTCACTGGTTACGCGCTGTTGACCTCAAAGTAGGAGGTGGTCACAGTAATGTGACCCGACTGTGTATATATACCCTGTATAATGTAATGCATTTCGCCGATGGAGCATTCACGACCGTGGACAAGGCTATGTAAATCACGTCTTTTGCTTTGTCGTCGGAGTTATCGATGCAGAGTACGGTGAAGCACCGCTGAGAGAAATTATCCCCACACGATACTCGAGAAGAAACATGCAAGAGTTGGCAGTGTGCTCGTGTGAAGCATGTTTTTTGAGAACAATTGGGAGAAATCAATCCCCTCGATCTCACGATGAACGTTTAGGCAAACTATCTATTGTGTCGGATCACTTGCTCCCATTCATGATGACTTTATACCCCGATGGCAACCACAGTTTTCAGCAAAGTTATACACATTTTCATTTGACAATGCGTGTGCGAGATTGGTTTGAGTATTATATTGGCTTTAGATTTTTTATCATGGCCACTATACTGGCCGGAAAACAATCGAATTGAGCATCAGTGTGACTATATTGACCAGAACAATTTGCAATTCCACAATTACAGGATATTCAAGACATTATTTTCCATCAAGATGGAGAGCTTCCGCACTGGTCTTTGGATGAACGCAGATTTTTTGACCACCATTTTCCTGGGCGTTGGATTGGATGTGGTGTTTCGGCGGTATGACCATTCCGTTCTCCTGATATTACACCATGCAATTTTTTCTTAGGGTCTTCATTAAGGACATGGTGTACAAAGAAAATGTTGCATCTGTCACTGAGCTCAAACAAGGCATTACTGCAGCCTTCCTCCTCGTTACACCTGACATTCTGCAGCGTACGTGGGTGGAAGTATTGATTAGACATCTTGCGACCTACTCACATTTTAAAAAAATCTCAGTTACCATGTGTTTTTTGACATTGAAGGTGGGTTGATTTATTCTGTTTTTTCCAATAGCATACTGAAGTTGAACACTTCATTTATGGACACCCTGTATTTTAAATCCATGTGAAAATTAATCTTAAGGAAGACATGTGCGAGGTACAAAATTGAATTATAAGGACATGAGTGGATGCCCATGAGATTACCTCTCGGAACATCAGCTGACAAGCCCTCCTTTCATTGTGGCTCTGCTGATATGCAAATGACTAATAACAACTTTAATAACGTAGCTACGAGATCTTTAAGCAACGATACAAGCTAAGGTACAAGAACTCAGCAAGAAGTTTAAATCAACACGTGGCGTTTAAATTGAACTGGCAATTAAACTTTTAACCCGATTTCTATTGTTTTACGAATGTTAAACAGTGATTAAGTTCAATAAATGTACCTCCCGAACAAGAAATATAACAGATACCTTATAACGCATAACATATACGTAACTTTTTATTAGTGTTTGTTTTTCTAATGTATTTTTTATCATTCGTTTTACTTTGCAAACTCAATGTCATGTCGGAACTCCAACGTGTCTCAATTTAATGTGGCATCACGTCCAACCATAGAGGCCAAAAAAGTGAAACAAAAACAAAGGACGAAATGTATTAGGCAATTTATTAGAAAGCTGTTTGTACGTTGAGATTCTTCTAGGCGACGTTCTTTTAAAGAGTCATATTGAATAGTCCCTTTCAGTGTGTTAATGTTAGCGAAATTATTTTGATTACTAATGTACTTGTCGAACCTTCCTACTTCATTTGTGGTGTGCTTGTTGTGCTAGATCGTCATATTTGGTGTGTCTGCTGCCCTCTATTCGTACGCGCTATTTCTGTACAACTGGTTAAAGAATTTCTAACATCGTTCAAGTTCCGTACGTAGAACGTATGGTGTCATACATTTTGTATCGGCAGATATACGTAGAACATTAATGTAAAAATAATGTTAGTGAAGATCTGATTCACATTAATAGAGCGCACACATAGTACAATAGAGTTTAGAATAAGATGACAATATTATTTGCCGAAACTGAAAAAAATATGAAAAGCGCATTGCTCAGTTGGACACAGAAATTATGAAAAAGTTTGTAAATTTCATGATCTATAAGAGATACTTTAAAATATTTCCGCGTATATCTTACAGATCATGATTTAGTTGATTTTAGATATTTTTAATCCGCTTAAAGGGGGAATCGCACGGACGTTATTGGCACACTGCCGTAGTGCTTTTGGAAGTAAGGCGCTACATGTATCCCTGGAACTGTACCACGCTATATTTACAGTAGCGTCATGTGGGCATCGATAGAAATAAAAACATGTAGTTCTATTAGTATGTTGAAACCTTAAAAAATTAAAAAGGAATAATTATTCAAATCCCGGAACATTTCCGTATTTTCTGAAAAATTGTTGGCTTGATCAGCGTAGGCGAGAGTGCCCTGCGTACAGTCACTTTCAGCGGCACTTGGCTCTATCTGTACAGATGAAACGACTTTATGTGTTACGATAGACAGTTTTGTGTTCCGATTTTAGATTCCCTGAAACAAACAGAAAAATGGCTTCTTCGATTTCCCTCCTTGATATAGAAAACAGTGACTTATAAATGAGAAAACATTCATATTTACGGAAATTAAAGTTTAATGCGTGATATATTCACTTCTCCGCACTGTGTCAACAACTGTACATGTCACGGAAATGGCCCTGTTTCTAGCGCGGACTGGGAACGTAACGAATTTTAACTTGAATTGTGCTCTAAAAAAATTTTTTTTTATTGAAATTTTAGCGACCACCGTGAACAATTCAATGAGCTATAAGCAGTCGCGCGTCCCTAATTTAAGGCCGCTGGTTCCAGGAAAAGGGAGAGATCCAGTTTCGTAAGACAGACAAAACGTCCATACCTCACCGGGATTCAAACCCGGACCTCCCGCGGACCAATGGTCACAAGCCAGCGCTTAGACCACCGCGCAAACAGGGCGGCAAGAAATTAAAAAAATATTTCTTCTGTGATAGATTTAGCAAGAAATAATTGTAAGAATAAGAAAAACGCTGATTTGTTAAGAAAATGCGTTAAAAAATAAGTCATATCATCAGTGATGTCTGGAATAATACAACAAACACCGAAAGAGAAAAGTTTCATCTTCAAGAAATTATTTATATCCCAACTAGATATGTTTTTTGAAATTTTTGCAAATAATATTCACTTCTTTTTCTGCACTATCACCCAAATCTAATGAGGATTTCAATTCTGAAGTTTTCAATAGCTGAAGATTTGAAAATTTCCATTTCAGATCAGTGACTAAGTTATCATCCGAATACATCAAAGCAAATGTACATGACTGGTATCGATGTATTTTCTTATTTAGACATTTTTTAAGTGACAGATGCATTTCCTGCTGAGGTGTTTGGGTGGGTGGGTAAGTTCCTTAACAATCAGTGTTTTGCATATAAAGCCTCAAATTTAGAACTTGGGGGGTGGGGGTGATTATATGATTATATATTCCTAACCGTGTTGACCTGTAAATCTCAACCCCTCACGCTGTGTGTGGATGGAATTTTAGTCTTGGCTTGAGCACATTAGTGGCACCATGTGTTAAGCATAAACTATTATTCTTCCTAACTTTACATTATTTAGAATAATGTCCTCTTCATCATAAAGAGAAATCCGTGCGAACAGTATGGTTGAAGTCTTTGATTTTGTTCATAACGTTTGATAAAGGTATTAGATTATCTCATTAAAGAAACGAATTCGCTGACACTTATTAATACTGTATGTATTTGAATACCTTGGACATATCAGCTAGACTGGAATATGAACTAATGAATGTGACAAAATGTGTTTTAATCATTATCAGAGATTAGGTAAATACGGAGATAAGTTATCTGTGTAATTTACCTTGGTTTTAGTTCTGAATGCCATAAGTACGGATCGTGTACAGAAATCATTTTCAGAATTTCCACTTTTAGTTAAAGACTACATGTAAAAAAGTAGCGAAGTGGATAGTTGTTTTCAAAAGCACTAGTGGTTTTTGTGGTAAGCTACTTTTCAAGAGTGTAGTTGTAGTAGTAGCTAGCTACATTTAAGAAGTCACTTTCCAATCATTGGTTCAGTGCAAATTCATAACAGTGGTGTAATTTCAAAGGATGGGCTTTCTGCGTATAAAATGTTATTATTTTTATTAATATTATTTCACTGTGGTGGCACTGGTGCAGCATTACAACCATTGCATCAGAAATAGACTTACACTGTAAGTTCAATATAGATAACTCTGAGTAATACCACATTAAAAATAAATAATCAAACAAAAAATAACTCTTCCAAAAAACCAACACATAATTCAAATAACGATATTTATTATAAATCCGCAAATGTCGCCAAGGTGAAATGCGAAAATGCAACCTAAAATGTTTCAACAAGGAATGTGATCACCTTATTCGGATATAAAGGTCTCACAACTATGATACACATTCATTACTGGGTTGTTGATGAATTCGGAAGCAAAACGAATTTGATTCCTGGATGAGGGCGGTGAAGTAGCTCGGAAAGACTTCTGAAAGTTGGCTTACCAGTTACTAGATGTCGTTCCAGATAATGCCAGGCATGCTCATTACGGTTCAAATCCGGAGAACTACCTGCCCAGTACGTACACTAAATGTTCTTTTCCGGCAGAAAGTCGTCGACAAGTTGAGCCCTATGCGCGAGAGCGTTCTCACACACCAAATGGAACTGTAAGACAACAACTCACCAAAACATTCGGATATAGGGTTGTACGATTTCGGACATTTAGGTCCCAGCATTTGCATCTGCTCAAGCGAACACGTGGAGTAGTAGGCGGCCGTTGAACGAAACGACACCTGCACGAGCAGATCTCTACTTCCGAAGGAGTCTCGTGCGCTGTTAATTGCGGGATCATTACGAGTTTCACTTTCGCTCCAGATCAAATGCTTACGAGAATCGGTTTATAGAATGAATCTTGACTCGTTTTGAAACACAACGCCAGCTCATTCGTCTGGGCATCAGGAACATTATGGACTGCACCAGTTTTTGCGAGATCTCCTGCTAAATGCAATAAGAGGGGCACAATCCGTGGGTCTCTTGGCATAAAGACGGGTTGCAAAAGCTTTTAAGATATCGTTTACTTTGATAACTTAGTGTCAGGAGCAGCACATAGCTCCGAAGCCAATCACCGGGTCACATGGAACCTACGACTTCGTGCAGTTAAATTATAGTAATGATCCTTACCAAGTGTCGTACGTATCGGTCATCCGAGTTCGGACAAACATTGTGCTCGTGTAAACATGTTCTAGTACCTTAAGCGTATGATGCTCATTTTGAATTGGGGTAAGGCTTTCATCGTACCCTGCCAGTGCTGCCGAATTTTTGTCATATTCACATGAATGTCCTTAAAAATCCGCAAGTTGTTTTTCAAGATGTTTCAGAGCTTACGCAGCAGTCTAGGCTCCTACTGTAAATAGTCGGTTATTTAGACGCTGCACAATGTAAATATTCAGGGTGGTTTAGATATTAAGTAAGAGCCTTTAGGATATTATTATTCGGATATTTTCCATTAGGATATACTTTTATTGTCTCTGGATGATACAATAAATTTGCCATGCCGGTGGAACAGAGCCCTGGGTGGTCCAACACGTTAAATTGTACATGAAGCATATTGACCAAAACGAAAATTTTGAACGAAAAAAAAAAGAAACTACAGCCATAATTGTCAAAAGAAAGAAAAACATCTGCCTGGACTAATTTGTAATACACATCTCGAGCTTAACACAAATGCTTCATTGTGAAGAAAGTGTTCAGAATGCTGTATGTTGGCCTGCCAAAGCGACACATGCAGTTCAGCGTCTGCGCATACACTGCATTAGGTAATCAAATTGTGTTAAGGTAAGGAGTCCCACACTTGCACCATTGCTGTCCGAAGTTCCAGAAGATTTCTGAGAGGTAAATGACGTCCTACAATACGTCTTTCAAATGTGTCCAAAGCATGCTCAATGAGGTTCAAATCCGGAGAACGAGCTGACCATTGTAAGCAGGTGATATCCTAAATTTCTAGGTATTCCTGCATTACGGCGTCTCGATAAGGACGTGAGTTGCCATCCATGAACACGAACTCATGTCCCATTGCACCCTTAATAGCAGGACATGTAGTTGCAGAATGATATCGCTATACTTCTGGCCTGTCACGGTTCCTCTCTGGAACACATGGGGGTGTACGTGAACCCAACATTATATTGCCCCACACTAGAATCCCACCTCTACCAAGACGATGATGTTCAAGGATGTTGGAGGTGTTGTACCAAGTTGCAGGTGCATTCCATATGAATGCATGGTGTGTATCATTGTGCAAAATAAACTTGAATCCGTCAGTAAGAAAAACACAAGCCCATTAGTCAGCTATCCAAGCAGGATGTTCTCCGCACCAGACTACAATTTCTCTTCCATGGCCTAAAGTTAACTGGATGCATCTGGCAGGCTTGTGGGCATGCAGGCCGTACTTAATCATCTGTACGTGGTAGGCCTTGAAACCTTGGTTCCTGTGCCGTCAAGTAGTTAACGACGGAAGATGGGTCTTGTGCTGCGTTGTAATCCGCAGATGTCCCGTGCTGAAGCGTCAAGCCACATTTTCATCCGTTCGGAACCGCTGCCAGAGTTTAGAAATGACACTTTGTGGGACATGCAGCATCTGGGACACTGACATCTGGATTGCACCATCTTCGAATCTACCGATGATTCTGCCACGCATAACATTTTCAGTATATGCTCGCTGAGCCATATTCATTTGGTATACATTAGTGCAGCATCTCCGAAACGCACAACATGTGACGTACCTGCCAGCAGGTCGCCCACGTCATAAAGGCAGATAGGAGGCAGAACAAACGTCCGCGTAGCTCAATTGGTAGAGCAACTTATTCCGGAATGAGGGGACCCGGGTTCGAATCCTGGCGCGGATAAAAATGACGGAGAAATTCACTTCGTTATAATGGCGCCCGAACTATCCGGATGACCCGACCGTTCAAAATCTCGCATTGGTGTGATGTTATTTCCACACCGCGAGATAGGAAAAATCAGAGAATCCCATCTCCAGCGCTTCGAAAAATAAATGTGTGTGACGTTGCATTCCACACACCAGATTGACTGGGAGTTCTCAAGTGCACGTTCTACAGTGGATGACTGCCTGCAACGATTCATGGTTACGGCTGACCAGTGGGCCATGCCCCCGGCCCTCTTTCGGGGGAGATGTGACGTACCTGCGAGCAGGACGCACACGACATAAAGGCAGATAGGAGGCAGAACAAACGTCCGCGTAGCTCAATTGGTAGAGCAACTTATTCCGGAATGAGGGGACCCGGGTTCGAATCCTGGCGCGGATAAAAATGACGGAGAAATTCACTTCGTTATAAACACCAGCTCTATTCTGCTGCTCTGACTTCTCTTTTTATAATCCGCCGCATACTACGTGACGTATGTCGTGTTTCAAGCACCGCCAACTGTCTGCTGGACAAACAGATGGACTTTCGTCATTCCTGAAGAAGAATGGAGTAGTTTGGCTGATAAATCACTTTGTGTAGGGCCACATTTTCCTGTGATTCGCAATTATCCTTAATTTTCGAGTATGTATTCGCAGCACACAACGTGTGCCTAAAATCCTGTTTTCTGAAATCAGTAAAACATAACAGAATAAATACTGTAGAAACATTTTAGTATTTTCTAAATACAATTTCTAAATGCATTTAAGTGATATTATCTTTTCCTCAAAATTTATCATATACCATAAAATTATCATATTTATTTTGTTGGTTGAGACACTAATCAATGTAATTGAACAGAACATTTTTTTAAATACAAAAAATAGACATAAATTTATAAATGCCTTTAGTACACTACAATTCTTTTTATTACTTCCTGAACTAATTTGAAAAAAAGAGTGTATTCCATTATGTTGCCGGATTTTAGTTGCAGCGGATGTGTCAATATACCATTTCGTAATCAAGCTGACTCTGTATTCGTCGCATGACTAACTACGATTAATTCCTTAAAAACGGAAATATGGAAAGGTGTGAAAAATATAACCACTGCACTCTACGACCCTTTCTTGAAGCGGTGGTGTTCATGGGTATTTCACCAAGCTTTTAAGCTAAAAATTATGTCAGACTTGGAGAATATTTCGGAAGAAAAGAATGGTTAGTATATTGAGATTTAATGAAAGCAAGTTACACAAAATATGTTCATTCTATGGGGAAGTAATGTTGGGTTTACCAAAAAAAAAACCAAGCCACTTTTGATCTATGCCTATATGAAAGCGCTTATCCTTTCATAAAAAGGAAAATGAAGGCGATTAGGAAAGCAAACCTGTGGACCCAAAATCAGAATAATATCTTGCTCAGCACTGAAAATATTTGATCCTAGTGTAGGAATATGCCAGGTGCTTTTAAGCTCTGAATCCCCATTACAGCAGTGAACGCATTCCTGGCGCACAAACCGATTTACGGAGTAGAAAACTGAATCAAATCAACCGCCATTGATTACTAGGATTCGATCGAGTCATATGCATACGTTCAAGCCGTTTAGGAAAAGGAAAATTTAATGCTATCCCCCGTTTAGACGGATATACATTATTGCCTTCATTTTCAGTAAAGTAAATCTCCATGACATTTTGTTTCTCCATGACACTTTGTTTTGGCTTTTACCTAATAGAATACAGTAGTTTTCTTTTGGTCAGCAGCCATTTTTTTTATATCCTTTGAGGTTTTCCTCTTTATATCATCATTGTCAACCATTATCAATCCACTGCTGGACGAAGGCCTCCACAAGCCTCCTCCACAACGGTCTGTCTTGTGCCAGTCTCCTCCATGTCACTCCCGCATACTTTCGAATTTCATCCACCCATCTCCCATGTGGTCTTCTTCTGGGTCATTTCCTGACCCTTGGATTCCTATCTAAAATTTCGGCTGTCCATCGATGGTCTGTCCTTCTGGCAGTATGTCCTGCCCATTGCCATTTCAAGGATTTCACTCTGATCATGACGTCTTCCACTCTTGTCATTTTTCGGATCCACGAGTTCCTCTTCTTATCTCTCCTGGTTACACCAAGCATGCACCTCTCCATGCTTTTTTGAGTTGTTTGCAGCCTTTGTATGTCTTTTTTAGTTAAGGTCCACGTATCTGCACCATTCGTAAGCACTGGAAGGATGCATTGGTCAAACACTTTTCCTTTAAGATATCATGGCATATTGCTGTTGAAAATTACGCAGTTTCTTCCAAAAGCTCTCCAGGCAAGTTTCGTACGCCGATTAATTTCTTCATCAATGTGACCCTCACTTGATATCTGCTTTCCAAGATAAACGTACGTGTCTGTTATCTCCAGCTTTTCTCAGTCAATCGATAAATCTTCATTTCTTGTAAAAGCATTGAATATCACTTTTGTCTTCTGAAAGTTCATTTTTAATCCCACTTCTTTACTCCTGTCAGCAAGTTCCAGGATCATACTCTGCAGCTCTGATGGGGTAGTTGCAAAAATGACTATGTCATCAGCAAAACGAAGGTGGGTTAGGTAATCTCCATTAATCTTTATCCCTTTGTTTTCCCAGTTCAGTGATTGAAAGACATTTTCCAATATGGCATTAAAGAACTTTGGAGATATGGTGTCACCTTGCCTCACTCCCTTTCCAATTTTTATGTGTGTTGTATTTTTAAACAGCCGAATTTTCGCACTTGCATTTTTCATAGATGTAATTAATAATGTTACTGTATGCATCTTCAATACCGCAGGATTTCAGAGCAATTGTAACTGCTGATGGCTTCACCAAATCAAAGGCTTTTTCATAATCGATAAAAGCCATGCACAATGGAAGTTCATATTCCCTCGCTCTTTCAATTAGTTCTTTGAGTACGTGGATATGATCTGTTGTGCTGTAGCCACTCTTGAATCCAGCTTGTTCTCTCGGTTGAGCCATGTCCAGTGTTACCTTCAAGCGGTGTGAAAGAACTTTAGTGAAGATTTTTTTCTCTTTACATACCACAATTTAAATACATAACCTAAGATCTTGGATGATTTCCTCCGTTCCTTAGAAAAAAGGAATACCCTCAAAAAACGCCGTTCCCCTTGTGTTGCGAAGACCTGTAAAGTATATAAATTTTCAAATAGTGGTCCTAGGAACCTACGACTTATTGTTTAACACATAAATTTCTATGTATGCGGAATACATTTAAAATTGTGCAGCATCTAAAATGTAAAAAGCAACCCTTCATTTTATTGTAATCCCGTTGCCTGCTTCAACAGTGTGGCTAAAAGTTAAACAGAAATAAAATTTAAACTGCGTGAGAGACAAAATTTTCTACCAGTTCTATACGTATTCCGTTTTTCCTCATCGCGCAGAAAATTTCATGAAATAGTGAAAAAACGAAATATAAATGGTAAAAAGAGTAAATCCTGACAGGTGCAAATCAAATCTTTCGTGTAATGTGTGGTATGTTATAGGAAATGCTATTTTCATTAACAAATACTTTATTCTTCGAGGTCTTAATTAAAATTTTACGTTCGCCGCAGCACATGTTTCTTCCAAAATATCAGTTGACTAATAACCGCAGTTGGTGTTACCGCTTTCTTTGCTGAATGGTTCCTTAAGAGGAGCTACTTTTGTCACCGGTCACTTTGTTTAAATATTGTCTTACGTCCGAAGGGAAAAAAACACTTTTTGGGTCTTGCCCGTTTCAACATGCTCCAGAAGCTTAGGAGTATGTTGAGAGCATGTTGAAACGAGCAAGACACGAAAATCTCTGATACGGTTGCCGTCAGAAATCTCTAGTGCGATAGAATGACTCCTTCATCTCTCGACTTTTTCATCGTTCGACATGGATCCATACTCACGGCGGAAGTGTCTGTTTCTTCTCCGTTGGGAAAGAACTTGCTTTCGACTTTGCATCTTGGAGTTCGTTATCTAGCCCTGCAGAATATTAAGTTGTTTTCTTATACGTCTGCTCTACACGAGTTCTTTCCTTTTGGCGCCATTTCGCATGTTGCCCGGGAGTCCCGGTTCGTGCTTATTTATTTTGCTGGCCCGGAGCACTTCGGTCGGGAGCTCTTCAACCCCCTTTTTCTTCGCAACCAAAGCCTGGTTGCTCCTCCTTTAGCCCAATGTCCTGTCTTGGTCACTATGTATCCGGTGCTTTCGGAGATTTCTGACCCGTTTTTGCTTCCTTTCCTTTCCCGCTGTGGTCGTATGGTCGGGTCTCTCCGCACGATCACGGCGGCTCCCACCGATTAAGGTGATCGATCGTTCCTAACTTTCTTTCGACAAGCGCTCGTCGTTTTTCCTTATGACCCCTCAATTGCCTCATGCCCGACATCGTTTCGGGTTGAATTTGGACACCATGTTCGGATTGTACACGTCTACACTGCCTACCATTGGTTTCACTGCATGTCGCCCGATCGTCACCGTGCGTCCTGCTCTTCTGCTATCTCTGCACCAGGTCTGCCTTGTCTACGGCTGCGTGTTCTCTGTCTGCGCCTCCACCTGCCGATGTTGCTGCTTTCTCGACGTCTTCCTATGCGCCGCCTTTACCGGGCGGCATCTTCCCCATTCCGGCGGTCTCACCTACGGCATCGCTTCCCTCGCCGATGATCGTTGCTGCTTTGTCCTTTGTGTCTTCTTTTGGTGTAGTTGCTCCCCCTACCGCCATCCCTCCTGACGCTGTCGGTCCTCACTCTTCTGCTGTCAGTACTCCCGTTTATTCTCCACCGCCCTCGCTGCCCTCATTCTCACAGTTCGAATGGTCACCTGATGCAGCTTCTCCTTATCCTACCGTCCGGGCACTGTTCTCTCCGTCCCGGCCTGCAACTTTGTTGGATTCCTGCTCTCCGCTCTCGTCGCCCACTGCCTTCACGCCTTACGCTATTGTTGCGCTTGTTCATTCACCGTTGCCATTGGCTCGCCGCGCCCCCGCTACGCCCGGTGCCGCCATGGACTGCACTGCCGCCTCTCATGCCTATGGATCTGCTGCTGTGTGCACGACTACTCCACCGCTGCCTCGTTCGCCTGCTTGCTCTTAGCTCAGCGCTTCCGTCCCTGCCTCGTCTATGTCGGCTGTATCTTCAGCTGCAGCCCTCTGTCCTCCGCCTTCTCTTTCCCAGTGTGTTGATACTCTGGACGGTTTTCATAGCTCCCCAACTGTACCTTCTTGCTCAGAAGATGGTGCTTCTTCGTCTGTTTTGTCTGTATCTCTAGCGTTCCTCGGTACCTCCAGCTCCTTGCGGGGCTTTCGTCCCCGTGGCTCGTCTGCTCAAATCGACGCTTCTGCTTCACGTCCTGCTTCGCCTGCCAGGTCTCTTTCTGCAGTCCTCATGGTACTTTTACTGTTTAGCGAGCCGTCTACTGGCGCTATTCCGAAGAAATGTTGCAAGAGTCCGTCTCAACGTTCCCGCAAGAAGAGTGCCGCTGCCGATGCCCTGCTTGCTTCTACATTGCCTGCTGTTCCTGTGTCTCCTTCTTCATATCCCCGTCTTCCTCCAGTGCCTTGTCGCGCGGACTAACCAGTTCACTACATGTATATTGATGTCCTTGAAGCCTGGAATCTTGAAGTCCGCTGTCTCTCTCGCTGACGTCGCTAGCTCTTGTTCTGTTTCCCGTGACCTCTTACTCACGGGCGTTTTAGACAAAGTCCCGCCAACTGCACCTAAACACTTTTTGTCAGAATCGACGAAAAAAAACCGCTAGAGAGAAATGCAGTAAAATGACAAATATAAACGCGAGACGGGAATGAAGTAAAATGACAAAAATAAACGCGAAAGAGTAATGCAGTAAAATAACAAAAATAAACGCGAGAGAGGAATACAGTAAAGTGTGAGAAATAAACGCGAGAGAGCAATTCAGTTAAAATCACAGTCCAGACACACACTAACTCGTTCCCTGGCTCGTTCTCAGAACGGCCGGTCTATGTTACGGTAAGAACTAGCTGACGACCTTAGCTTGCACCGTCCAAATGCTAACTCCGCAGGGTTAGAATGAACTCTCTCAAAACAACAAAGGGACAGCGTTGCGCGAGTAATCCTACGAGGATCCAGCAGTACTTCACCCGGACAGGATCGGTCCAGAGACCCGCAGCTAGCTGCTGTCCCCGCGGGGCCGACACCTCCCACCTCTCCGCCACGGCCCGTGTGTGCGTTCCATTGGGCAGAGGATAGAAAATTCCTCTGCCTCTGCCTTGGAGATCCGATCTCTAGCGCGAATCTTTTGAGGCAAAAGCCCTTTATTAGGGATAAAGAAAATAGATACATGAACATTTATGCACGGAGGGCCTCATTTAGCGGGACATAAATCCTTTATTCAATGAGCCTTCTCACACAGAAATGAAAAAGAAACTATTTGCACGGTATTTACACAGCCACAGGACTATGGCCTGTTCTGCGGTGATGATGACTCAGGGCCGGAGTCTTTCGAATCCTCTTCTATGCAGGCTTCCGTCTTCTGCGGTTACCCTTCGATAAGTAAACCGACTGCCGTTCCATAAGATGGTTGGCTAACTCGATTAGTCCCTGTCTCGCTCTTGGGTGTGCGAGAAGGATCGAGAGGTGTCTCGTCCTCGCCAATTTTTGCGCCAAGTTCTTCTCATACCTGAAAGAGAATCGCATTGAAGAATTATGTGTGCGACATCTGCAATCTGGGCACCGCAGCCGCACACTCGTTCCCGTACCGCAAACCGGCAGAAGTACTCTGGTGACACGCCATGACCGGTTAGTACCTGTTTTTGTGGAACCTATCGCGCTCAATGCGCCTGATCGAGATTCGGGAAATAATACGGTACGTTTTCCTACCCGTATCCCCTTCTGCTGAAAGTCCATGCCATTTTTCCCTGCAGCTTCCTTTGATAGCAGATCCGCACGTCATTTCCAGCGGTTTCGATATGGCTTCGGAGTCAGTGGAAGGAAATCTCTGTACTTCCTGCAGTCTTTAGCAACGATTTGATCTCTCCGACCAGGGAGTTCCACTCCCGAATTGGCCAAGCGCCTTCAAGGCCACTTGACTGTCGGAGAAGATGCTTAAAGCCAGTCCACTGCGAATGGAGAGACTCCATTGCAGCGCCTCCCTGATCGGCAACAAATCTGCTTGGAAAACAGAGGAGTTGGGCGATCATTGCACACGTTCCGCGTAGGTCTTGTTGCTATCCGACAACTCGCAGAGCTTAGCTTACGCTCCTTGCTCCAACTATCGAGATGTGAAAGAGCGGGGTATATCTTTCGCTCGAACACGTGCCTTCCTGATGTAGACACTATGAGAACGAGATAATCCGCATAGGTATGCATTTGTACTCCCCCACATCTTCCAAAGGAAGGGCAAGTGCCGTATGTGCTACCACATTTCCCCACAATGGGCCCAAGCAAGAGCCCTATGGGCAACCCTTTGTGTACTCTATTAAAAGTCTTATCAACCGTTTCAAACTCTACCCTCCTATTAGAGAGAAAATTGCTATTAAACCAGAACAGATTACTGGGGATGCCAAGTCTTTTCAGATGGTCCAACACTAGTGGCCACCAGTCGCTGTTGAAGGCACCCCGTACGTCGAAGGACATGACGCAGGTGTGCATTCCCTGTGCTCGATTAAGATTTAGCTGCTTAGTAAGGTTGACTAGCGGTTGGCAAGTACACTGCTTTGGCGTGAAACCGAATTGCCGGCTTGGGATCTTACCTTGGCCGACCAGGTAAGGGGTTGCTCGGGTCACAAGGACCTTTTCCAGTAACTTACTCCGTGCGATCAGCAGGCAAATCGTCAGGTACGCCGCCTGATCTATCGGCTCTTATTTTCCTTACTGAAGAGAATGAGCAGCGCGGTCTTCCAGATTGAAGGGAAACCGCGACGTTCTAGGCATTTGTTCAAGAGGGCAACAAAGTACCCCGGGTAGGTGAGAAAAACCTCGTGGATCCCCGTTCAATTCAACCCGTCTTTGCCTGAAGCCTTACCTGTGTCAAGGCTGTTAATCGCAGTACCTACCTCCGCCTCCGTAAACGGCAAGTCGTCCTTCACGTCTGGTGGGTTTCTGCACTTTCTCTGTTCGATCTTTGATCGTGGGAGTCACCCGACTCTTCATCGGCTGGGAAGTGGTGGTCCGAGAACGCATCCACTGTATCATGCAGGGTGGCGGTGTTCGTGCCACTCTCTGTTCTGACTGAGACCAGTAACAGGGGCTGGTGAGAGAGCCCTTTGCTACTTGTACGGTATCCCAAAACGATTGCAGGGGTAATTTCACACATCTTCCTCCAGTACTCTCTCTTCGATGCTGTGACTGCTTTCCGGTAAGTAAACTTTGAGAGATTGTATTCCCTCTTCTAGCGTCCTCTTCTGTCCGGGTCAAATCTCTTTCTTTGCATTCTTTTCCTGCTGCGCCTCGCCTTCCCTCGCAGAAGGCTTAGGTTTTTCTACCACCAGGGAAGTAGGGGTCTTGCCCGTCCCTCCGCTTTTCTGCAACCTTCACAGATCGCTACAATTTCATTTGTGAGGCGACTGAAGTATTCGTTCAAGTCGTGAGTCTCATCAAGACCTGCTGCGCTCCTGGCACCAAGCAGATCGGCCAGTCAGCGTCTGAGATCCGACCAACTGAGTTTCTGGGTGGTGAACCCTAATTTGGGTTTCTTCACAGCTTTTTTCTAAACATATCTTGAAGGATATTGCAAGGTGGTCGCTGCAGTTCTCATCGTCCAGAACTGCCAGTTCCGAAGATTAGAGGAAAGAGAAGACCGAAGCACTAGTGGGAGTGATGTCGATCCACGACGTTCCAGGAGCACCTTGGAACGTGTGGATACTGTCGGGATTGTTCCGGATCGTCAGATCTGTCGAAATGACGAAGACTAGAAGCTCACTACCTCACCCGTCTTCATCCTGGTCCCACCAAAGAGGAATTTTCGCTTTACAATCCACTGCAGTGATTGTAATGCGAAAAGTCCCCCTTTTTTCGCATTACAATGCCCTGTGGGTGGGAATCCAACAGCCTAGAAATGATGTTCAGCACGTACGAGAGAGCGCCCAAAGGCGAGCAATATGCGTTAATCAGCAAGTTCTTCTCCGTACCACTCTCTATACCTAATGCCACCACATTGCATGTGCATTCAAGCTCCAAGACAAGAAGGTCTGGGTCAAGAATGACTGTGGCTGACATTGGCTTCTCGCATCAGGAGTGATGCCTCCTTGAGGAGTTGGGAAACCCGGCAGTCCTACCATTGGAGTGGTAAAGTTCCTGCAAGAGCAGGATTTTCGCAGCGACTTCACTGGCGAACTTAAGAATTTGCCCTGTTGCGGCTCTCGCATGGTGAGCATTGAGTTGAAGAACTCCTATACCTGCATTTCGCCGGCTAGCCATCATTAACTCGGCTTTTCTTTCTTGCGCCAATTTTTATTTCGAGAGTTGGACACGTCTTGATGAAACTACAGTGCGATGTATATAGTTTGAGCATCAACTTAAAATTCGCAGCCGAGCAGTTGCTGCATTTGGGTGCCGCCGTGCGCTCCTTGTGTTGGTGGTCTACCTCACCACACTTGCCACATTTGTCCTCTGCTTCCTTGCAACTGCTCTTGAAAGGGCCGAAGCCATTGCAATGGAAGCAGCGGACTTCTCTTAAGAATTCCTTTAAGCGCAGGACAGACCAACATAAGTTCAGTCTGCCCTGCTTCATCAGCATTTTAAAGTACAAGGGCTCGGCCTCAACCACCCAGTGGGCCTAGCATTCTTTGGCCTTTATGGCGAACTTTGCCGATATGCCACCTTCGAGGTGCGGGTTCTACTCTTTGACTCCGGCTTCGAAGTCATCTTACGTAACCTTCCCGTCAACGCCATAGACGATAAGACGTGGAAGTTGCTTTTGGGGAGGGGGCATTCACTGGTAAAGGGATTGCATTGCAACTCCTCTTTCAGACGGACGAGGTCCTCTTGCGTAGAAAACTCGAACGCTACCTCTCCGTATCTAAATTTTCTGACACCTTTGACCCCAATCTGCAGCTTAGACGGGTTCACTGCAGATTGAATGTTCTTCTTTGTGTCATCAGAGGACATTTTGTCATCGATCGGGTAGACCAAGTGTACGTTCCTCTTGTCCTCCACCATCCTCTTCACTTTTGGAGCTGGCGCTGACCCTGGAGTTTTCCTTGCCCCATTCCTAGCTGCTGCGGCATAGGAAAAATTCCTCTGTGGGAGAGCCCTGCCGCTCTTCCCTGTGTGTTTCTTTCTGCTGCAGCTGGTTTGTGAGAGCTGCAAACCTGATGCTCTGTTTGGCACAGGCATCTGTAATTTTGGCCAGCATAGCCCTAATTCTGCTGGCTATTGTCTTGTGTACGGGTTTGGAGGAGTCATTAAGGGAGTACTCCACCTCTACCACAAGACCTCTAACAGGATCTACAAACACATCAGGAGTCTCAACACTAGAATCGGGGCCCCGGTTGACTTTCAACGGGATCTTCGAATTTTTGTAAGTCGACCCTCTTTCCTCCCGGCATGGCCCGGGTGGAAGAGCTACATCCCCATTGGTTGCCAAATGGACAGGCAACTTTTCAAACGATACAACCAAATTCTTGGTTGTCTTGGAGGATTTAGAATGTTTCTCCTTTTCAGGAGATATCTCTGTGTGAGAGACTAAAAAAAACAAGAAAATTTTCTAAGTGCTGAGTGGGCACCCTGGGGCTCCCCCACTCCAGCCAAAACTCAGAAATTGCCGGGAGCGCGGGCTTTGACCTAGCCGCCTACGATTGAAGAGTCCTTAGACTACGGGGACGAGCGCCACGTCGAGGCACCCCCAAAACTGACACTTTAGTTAGTGTGCGGACTTTTACACGACTCCGCCCTTACAAGGGCGTTTCATTCTAAGTCCTGCCGACTGCACCGAAACACGTTTTGTTAGATTCGACATGAGCTAAACTGGACAGAAGATTGAATCACTTTCTTGCGCGCCAATCAATCGACGTTCCCAATACAGTCAAAATCACAATCCAGACACACTAACTCGCTCCCCGACCCGATGCCAGTCGGCCGGTCTTTGTTACTGTAAAGAAGAAAAGCATACAAAATAGTATAACTATACTTGTTGTCCGGATTTATTAGCGTAGAATAGAAATCAAAGTTCCCACGCTTTCGCACATCAACCAGATGGATTTTTCAGGAATAAGGGACTGATAACTTCTCCGTCCCTTGTCTCTTTGTTTATGTTCGCTAAGTCTAACTCTAAACGAACGCTTGGTCATTCCGATGTATTATCACTTGTGGTCGTCCAGATATCGCAGTGGGATGGCATAAGCACCCGCCTCGTTGAGAACAGGGGGCTTGTTAATATTTCTCTTAAACATGGTGTACAGAGATGACGAAAACCTTATGCGGACACCGAAGTTCATACTACTGAGCGCAAGTTTAAGTTGGTAGGAAACATTTGTTATGTAAAGAGTAGAGCCCAGAAGGCGTAATTACGGAATAGAAAGATTAACGCGGATTGTACTGTTTTCTTAAACAATAAAATTCAGAAAAGATTTTCCATTAGATTCAGAAACGCATTGTTCTCGTGATTTGATATATGTGTTTCCCAGAGAATAGGATAACAGAAAAAATAGCCGTTGCTTTCCGAAGCTACTGTAACTTCTGTCTCTACCGAAACATTTTCATGTTTTATGTAATATGTTTCATCAAAGGTTTTAATTTTTTTTTTTTTTGCCATGTAGGCTTTCATTTGTTCATAGCTTCTGGATTTCAGATTTCTGCGAGGTTTTACCAAATTTTCTCCGTTAATGCATGACAATGAAGGTCAGCAAGTTTGAAAACAACGCTAAATCCTGTAGCTGTTCATAGAATCCACTGAAATTCAGGCGCCACTCATACGTTTGTTTCATGAGGTTTAAAAACTTGTGGTAAAAGAAAGGAAACTTACAGCCATGTAGATGTACTAAACGTGACATATATAAGACTGGTCTTACTGTTACAGTTTCTATACTGGGAGAACATTCTGTAGAATTCTTTATTTTTCCTTAAAGTTTTCATTATCTTTAATGAAAAACAGTATTGTTTACCTTATAACATTTTAAATGTACCGGACAGGGAACTTAAAATATAATTTAGCAAAAATTTACTTGTTTTACTGCAATCTGAATTTTCCTAACATTTTTAAACTACGGCGTTTAATTTAATAAAACAGGGACTTCTCTAGAAAATTTTGAACTACTCCCTCCACAGATGTTGTTTCAAAAGTGTAGTAAAGCGCGGAATTTTTTGCAAAAAAAGTAGGCAATAACATTAATCAGGCGAACTAAATCCATTCTCGTTCGTAGTTATAACATACGAGTCACATGAGGCTAAAATTTCTTTTAGTGGCATAAATAGAACTCTCAATGTATGTCGAGCTTTCGCATTTTGCTGGAAGGCTTCCGTGGCCTTCATTCTCAGAACTTGGAAGGGTTACAGACAACAATGGTACAAATCCGAAATGTTGGATACTTTGGAACAATCAACTATACCGTTCACGTGAAGATTGGTAGTATATATCTGACGTAGTAGGAGAAACACTATTGACCTTTTCTCCGGTATTTGTTCATAAGGTTTCTCAAGGCATTTGATTGGTAGAAATCATAACTCATCCTGACCCATGCAACGAATGCTTGCTTTTGGAACTATCAAGTCCCAGTAGAAATCTTCTGAACAAATGCCGGAGAAATAGTCAATAGTGTTGCAATAGTACGTGAGCATGATATATCAACCACGGACATTCACGTGAGCGGAACGATTGATTGATCCAAGGTACTAGCATGTTTTTAAATTTATTTAAGCGTTGTTTGTCACGGTTCTATCTGAGAATAAAGCCCAGACGAAGCCTCCCAGTGCAGTGCGAAAGCTCGGCAACCATTGAGTGCTGTATTTACGGCATTAAAAAAATTTTAGGCATGTTAATCGTATGCTATATTATATAAATGATGTAGAGTTTTTGCTAATTTGTTTGCAGTTGTCCAAAAAAGTTATTGATGTTGTTTTTACCGCATTGACCTGTTGAATTATCTTCATCGAACAGTAAAAATATATTTAAATCCTTGTAGTCGAAACCCGGCATTCTCTATTTTCGAATTTTGGCAAATGCTATAAGTTATTATTTGTTTTCCTTTCCATAATTGATACATACCCCATGAGAGCTGCAGAGTATGATTCAGGAAATTGCTGACAAGAGTAAAGAAGTGGAATTAAAAATGAACTTTCAGAAGACAAAAGTGGTGTACAATGCTTTTACAGAAAATGAGGATTTATCGATTGATGGGGAACAGCTGGAGATAACCAATACCTACATTTATCTTGGACAGCATATATCAAGAGAGGATCACATTGATGAAGAAATTAATCGGTGTGTAACACTTGCCTAGAGAGCTTTTGGAAGAAACAGTATATAATTTTCAAGAACAATATGTCATTATGCCTTAAAAGAAAAGTGTTTGATCAATGCATCGTTTCAGTGCTTACGTATGGTGCAGAGACGTGGACCTTAACTCAAAGAGACATAAAAAGACTATAGGCACCTGAAAACAGCATGGAAAGGTGCATACTTGGTGTAACCAGGAGAGATAAGAAGAGGAACTCGTGGAACAGAAAAATCCTTGACATGGCAATGGGCTCGACATATTGCCATAAGGACAGACCATCGATGTACATCCGAAATTTTAGACTTGATTCCAAGGGACAGTAAAAGACCCAGAAGAAGACCACATGGGAAATGCGTGGATGAAATTCGAAATTATGCAGGAGTAACATGGAGGAGACTGGCACAAGACAGTTAATTGTGGAAGAAACTTGGGGAGACCTTCCATGATTTCCACATTTCGAAAATAATAAAGCAAGATTTCCACACTTCAAAAATCGTGTAAGCACCTCGGCGGCGAAATGGAAGATGAACAAGTAATATTCTGATTGATCCAATGCGTTATATTTTAAAACCGAGGTGCATTTTTGATGAGTACCACGTGTGGCTCGAGGATCGCAATTACGTAATATATAGTTATTATCCTGTTGCGTTACAGAAGCCGTTGCGGTTTAACTCTGTTCTTCCCCTACCAACAAATTTCTGCGAATTTGAAAACAAGGTTCATCACAGCAGAATGACCATCTGACTCAAGGATCGAAATTAATATGTTACCTTTGTTTAACCAGTTGTGTCACTAATGCTGTTGCCCGTGAACGCTCTTCTTCCTATTGACAAACTTCTGTGAATTCTTTCCAACTTGGTTCGTTTCCCAAATCTCTTATTTTCTTTTTTTGAAACGTCCGACTAAGATCTATGTTTACATAATTTGTTCTTAAAATCCTTTAACATTAATTAGTTTTGTTCGAATAAAAGATAAACGAAAGAAATGACACTAAGTTAGAAATTACCTCGAAATTTATTTAACTGTTTTGCTCAAGTGAATTGCACATAAGACAATGTCTAGGGGTGTACTGATTTAAATTTTTTAAATCTTAATCGCTGAGAAACATGTCTAAAATCAGTTTATTTTCTAACTCTCCTAATTTAGAGTTCAAAGCACAAATCTCTCTCTCTGTCTTCTCTAATAATAATATAAGCGTAGTGACATCCCGCATTTCGTGCCTGATCTGAAACTTCTCGTCGCCTAGTTGTAGAATATTCTGCTTAACATGATTTGCTTCCCGATTTCTTCTTTGCTGTCTTCGTAATGTAGGTTGGCTTATTGGGAGCAACGTTTTCGTCAGTGTCTTCATTTACGTCCATGATGATTACTTCAGACCTACAACCAAGAGAAAGAAAATTATGAGCCTAGAATTTCAAAAGCATTTTGACAAATAAACGCAATTCTTTATCTTTTTTAATCGGGAAATATATAAAATGAGCACTGATATTGAATGTAAATATTTGCTTTCGATTGCAAATTCTAACAGAACTACACTGCTGGCCACCCAAAATGCAACACCAAGAAGGAAGCATCCGATTGGCCTGAAATTCGCCGCATGCGTCGCCCGCGAGAGGACATGCAAACGATTAGCATTGCAGGGCATATGCAAATCATGTGCGCCTCGAACGCCACCTAGAAACACTATAAGAAGGGTGCACAGAAGGCGGGGTGTAAGTAGTGGAAGTGTGTTGTGCTGCCGGATCTGTGCGTGGGAAGCTTCCTGATGCCTCGTTGCAGAATACGGCAGTCACTCCATCACGTTTTGGAGTTCGACAGAGAACGAATAGTGACTTTTCGCGATAGCGGATTATCGTACCGAGACATCGCGCCCGTGTGGAACGACATCCAGCCACAGTGAGGCCAGTATGGATTCTGTGGGTGCAGGAGGGACGGACGGACCGACGTGAGCGATTGCCGCAGCCGCGGCACACCACCAGACGTAAGAACCGGCATGTTGGGCGGCGGGCATTGACGGATCACACGGCCACATCACGAACGTTAACGCAGGAATTAGGGGGTGTTGCGCAACAACCTGTGTCAGCACGTACCGTTCCACGTCGTCTGCAGGACCGGGGACTTGTCGCAGGGCGCCCATTGTAGCGATTACCATTGACGTTACACCACCGACTAGTGCTGCGGCAGTGGGCCGTTGAACGCAGCACCTGGAGTACGGCACGACATTGTCTTCTCCGACGAATCCCGTTTCTGCCTGAAACACCACGATGGTCGTATCCGCGTGTAGAGGCACCGCGGCTAGAGACTGTATGATTTCTGCATTATGCATCTCCATACCGGTCCGACGCCTGGCGTTTTCGTTTCGGGCGCAATTGGATATGACACCCGCACCCCTCTTGTACACATCGCCGGTACACGCAACACCCACCCCTACATCTCCGACGTTTTGGTAGTTCTCCCTTACCTGCAGGATCTACCAGCGGCCGCGTTTCAACAGAAAAATGCCAGCCGGCACGTGGCACGCATCGTGCAACAATTCTTCACCGCCCACTAGGTGTCACTCCTGCCGTGGCCTGCCTGTTCTCCCAATATGTAGCCCATCGAACACGTCTGGTAGCTGATCGGCAACCGAGTGGCCCGGCAAGCAATACCCGTGGCTACGCCTGATGAACTGTGGCAACGTGTGGAAGCAGCCTGGACCGACATACCCCAAGACCACATCCAAAGCCTCTTTCGTTCGATGCCGCGGCGTGTAGCGGCCGTTAGTTCCAGCCATGGGGGCCACACGAACTATTGATGTATGCGTGTTCCGCAAGTCGCACGGGCCGGTAAGCTCAATCGTTTCATCTTTGTATGTGTTGTTATGTGTCCAGTAAATCTGGCGTTTCTATCTCGTGTCCTTCTTGGTGTGGCATTTTGGGTGGCCAGCAGTGTAATTTTTTTACCAAGAACGGCATTTTTACTTTCCAACCGAAATATATTCAACTGCTGCTGCGTACAAAATTCTTTAGAACAAAATAAAGATGAATCAGCTATCACAGCGAGTCAGGGATTTGCCATTCGATTTCATATCGTGTATTTTAGGAAAGACACAACCTAAGGCAAACTTATCCATAGATACTGCAGAAATATGAACAAATATCAGATACATCCAGCAGAGGATTAAGAACTCACCAAAATCTAACACCTCCATTAATCTTGCAAACGGATATTTTATTTGACCGGTAGTGTATTATATCATTCTGCTACTTAAGAAAATTCTGTCTTGGATTATATTGTTGGAAGAGGCTAGAAAAATCACCTGGAAAGCCCGTGAAACGAGTTCACGTCATGATGATCAGTATTTTTGTTTCCCGTGAAGTTAGCATCAGGTATATAATATAAGAAGCACATATAGGAAAATATATTACAGACAAAGTGTTTGCAACGGTTTTGTGAAAGAGTTCTTTTTGCTGATTTTAATACAACACTGTTTAAAAAACGCTAAGAATAGGAAAACAATGAAATGGAAGCAATGCATATTGCTCAAAATGGGAAATTCCAGTAACAATGCTAATGAATAGTTGCTTTTTTCGGGAGAAGACGATGTTGGAAAAAAGAGAGTAAGACTTTATTATTTGGTTTTCAGCGTTTGAAGACAAACGTGATTAAAACTAAGGGATATAAACAGTAGCTCTTCCACATTAAGGCCGTTAATTCCAGGGAGGGGGAGTAGGATTGTACCGCAGAACAACCAAATGACCAATGCCTCACACAAGCCTTGAATTGGGGAGGACCCGCGAATGAATGGTCAGAGTCCGGCGCTTGGAGATGTTTAGAAGTACAACCGAGAGAGAAAGGGATATAAGTACAGTATTTGCTACGCAGAAAATTATGTTAATGTAAAATGCTTTTCTCGGGATCACAGTAAGCAGATTACGCAAGTCACTCCATTTCTGATTTGGGCCTTTCTTCCATTTTTTATGCCAGTAATTTGAACAAAAAGATTAGGATTTTATCAAAAGTTTTGCGATAAACAAAAATTTGAGATATAATGACATTGTAAGCATTTGAAAGTTATAACATGATAAATTAGAAATTTCATATGCATTTTTAGTTGTTTTGTATATTACCAAAATCCCTGAGTCCATTCTTGCGTTTAATGTTTTATTTCTTGCTTTAAAATACCTTTGCTAGTTCAAAATTAATTAATAACTAATACATTAAAATTAATAACTAAAGTTAATTAATATGTTAATTAATAAAAAACTTTACTGTTATTTTATTAAATTATTATTTCCGAAATTTTGTTAGTAACCGAGAAAAATAATTTATTTTAATTTTTCTTGCAGCTGACTATTTTACTGCTAAAAACATTAATCACATGTCTGAAACGGGCATTTTTTGTTTAATGATAAATCAATTATAAAACGAAACAATAGTGTATGGAAAATAGCAGCACTTTCATTTTAGTAAACCTGTAAAAGTTCTTCAGTTCTCCAAAAGCATAATGAGAGGGAAAAAGCATACTGGAAATCCGATTTATTTTGCAAACCTATAAACAAAAGTTTCGAAGCTTTCGCACATCACTCAGTTGGATAATGAATTTGTTATTAAATAATAGAACACTTGAAACTGCAATTTGAACAATAGACCGCTTGTAGCATTTTATTATTCAGATTTAAGTTTCTGCCTCTCTTCCGAGATAAAGCCATCTGGTGGATGTGTGAAAGCTTGGAAAAGTTCATTTATAGACGTATGCCAATAAATCGGACTTCTATTATTTTTTTTACTAAAGTTAGTGTACAGTTGCTTATTGGCAATTTAATAATGACAGCGAAAATGCTTCCGAAGAAAAATTAGGAAAAGTAATTTTTCTGACAGAAACAATGCATTTTGTGAGAAAATTTCGAAGCTGTTGTATCGTAAAGCATTTTTATCATGAAATTAAAAAGAAATAAGAAGGCACAGTAAGCGAAATCAAGAAAGAATATTTATGGAAAAAAATTATGATGCAAAGGATGGGAAACATAAAATAAATGAATAAAACAACAAAGAAAGAAAGATTATTAGAGCGAAACAGGGTTATACAACTACTATCAGTTTAGTTGAAATGTGGAAAATCTGATGTTCCCCGGAATAACATAACCCAAATTCTCCCTTTATTACAAAGAAATTAGAAGATAATTGAATTGAGCATGAACGGTAATAAAGTATTCGCATATACGAAAGCACTTTTTAACAAAAAAACAAACAAGAAAAGAATGCATTCTGCTTATTAAGTTAAATTTTGTAAAGCAAAGGATTCTAAAATGAAATTAATGAAAAAGGAATATTATTTTCAGATTTATTTCAGTTGCATGAATCCTAGGTTTCGCATAACTGCTTAGAACATCAAAACACCCAATGGAGGGAAAAAACAAAACGTCGTATGCGAAAATAAGTTTCACAGCCATCACGAAATCACTAAAATCGCAAAAATTCCTTGCTTCATGCGAGAAAACAAATCTGAAATTAATACTTTAGATAACAATAATAATACCACTAATTTCTCGAGAGTGTCACACTGTTAAATACAACACACAGTGCTCAAAGAAATTAGTTAGAAGGAATATAAAGCCATATACTGGAAATAAGGAATTTAAAATACTGTCCTTAATGTGAATTGTGAATGTCAGTCGGAATGCTTTGAAAATAAATATATTCTCCATGGAAAATTATACAAAATTTTTATAACTTTCACAGAAGGTAAACAAATCACTTCTTTTTGTAGGAAACCATTTATGTTTTGCCTAAAGGATGATTTCCACATTTCGAAAATAATAAAGCATGATTTCCACACTTCAAAAATCTCGAGCAAGCATGACTTCCACACTTCGAAAATCTTGTTTCCCAAATATTATGTAACAGTTTGAATAGTCCTAAAACAATGTTGAAACTTGGAGAAAACGAATGAAACCTTTCATTTCTCCCGTCCCTCCAAAGATCTTGAACTTTCATAAATATGATTGAAAACAAAATTAACTTCCGAGAACTCACACTGTGAGGAAAAATATAAACAAAGGATTTAATACGTCTTCCTAAGGAATTGTCCAAAATGAGCGATTACCCAATTAAGAACATATAAATGTAAAAATCGATACAAAAATTTCAAAGTGTTGAGCACTATTCTAGAATTTTGAATGTCTCTGAAAATTGACGAACATAGAAGGAGGTGGGAGACCTCGTAATTTTAGATTTCACTAATTTATAATGTAGGACATGCTATATGTATGCCTTGTCTGCTGGCTGAAAGCCTATGCTTATTTTAACTTTTGTATTAATTTCATTTATTCTAATTTCGCTATAAGAAAAGAGTTCGGTGTGACGTTATTTTCTCAATACATGTATAACAATACCTTACCTTTGAAATAGTTGGTAGTAATTCTGAGTACGATTTGATTTTAGATTCAATACACATTTACACATGCTCCTTCAAAGCTGTTTGTTCAGTAGCTGATTTAGCATTATAACCGACTGAAATATTCACTAATTCTTGTTTGTTTTAAATTTCTTGAATTCTGAGAAAATACAGACTGTGAACTTTATTTTGTAAGTTTTCAGTAGCAATACCTATTTCATGTTTGCAAAAAGCTGTCTCATTTTTCATAGAGTCGCAAGTCAAAGTTAACCCAACGTTGAGCAACCGCCTTTTAGGGATAAAAGACGATGGCTCAGTGTTGGGCCTTCGATAAATTTCAAGGTTAAGCTACTGAGATTCCACGTTACATGCATAAGAATCAAAGGATCGTGTGTTTTTGATAATCTCAAATTCAAAATTTAACCTAAAGCGAATAAACGAACTAACATATAACCGAATTAAAACCCGTGAGAAATAAGATATCGGGATTAACGCAAAAATGTCTATAAAAGTAAAAAAAACCCCGTATAAGCGAGGTTTAACGCACATATCCCGCACCGTAGCCATTTCCATGGCAACGGGTATCTTTCTCAAACCCTTATATATACGCATAACGAAATAAAATGATTGCACCTCCTCGTATGAAATTATCACGAGAATTTCTTGCAAGAGCGAGATATTCTATAAGTTAAGAAAAAACATTCCACTGTGTCTGATCATATTGCTGAAGAGATATATTCTTTCCTCTGCACAAAACCCAACGGTAGTTGAACTGTCTCGCAGATATCAACTGTACAGTTAAAAGTACTCATGGACAATGAATTCAATTAAAAATTCCGTGTACTTAGATGAACAATTATAACAGCCTGAATAAAAATTAACGATATAACTTCAATGCTCATTTCCCAGCTGCTTTTCGCACGCTTTGTAATCACTATTCTTCACATTATCTGAAATGGCGCAAATATGGATGCCACAAAGAAATATTTGCAGCAATAGAAACATTGACAAAAACGAGAATATATATATACTTAAGTATGGAGGTTACTACAAAAACATTTAATACCTTGGATGTTTCTTTCAAAATCTGGTGAGATCCCTTCAGGCTTAAAATATATTCCTTACAGTTTTTACTCCTATCCTGTTTCGACGGCTGCGAATATTGTTACTCTTAGAAGCGCAAACGTCTGTATCCACTGTGTTTCAGTCCGAATATATCTTAGTGGTTCATTCAACATGTTTCCACAGATAAATCTGTTACACGAACTAAAAGTATACCAGTAGACGGGAAATGAACAGGAATTAGTCACCGGGCACTCCCCTTTTTAAATCATCTGCAGCTTACATTGAGATTTGATAATTTAATCAATCAGAGGGAGGGTTATTTGAGGGAAATTGTCAAAAAAAGGTAGGTTTTAAAATAGCAAAGATCCCGTCTCCAAAATTTCCGTGCTTTGCTGGTATAAGGTAGCCGTATTGTACAAAGGACAAAAGAATGTCCAAGAAACTTGATAAAGGCCATTTTGAAAGTAACAACCCTTATTGAGGCTATAACGAAGTAAATTTCTCCGTCATTTCTGTCCACGCCAGGATTCGAACCCGAGTCCGCTTATCCCGGAACAAGTCACTCTACCAATTTAGCTTCGCGGACGTTTTATTCTGATTCCTATCTGCCTTTATGTCGTGTGCGTCCTTCTGGCAGGTACGTCACATCTCCTGGTACGTTACAAAGATATTAGTGGAATTCCACCTATTCAGTTTGATTAAGAGCTGACATTTAAAACATGTTACATTGTTTAGTTTTTCAAGAATGTTATACGTAAAACTGAATTCCGAAAGAGTCAATTCAAAGTACATATTTCTGAATAAGAAGATGTCACACAAGAAATTAAAATATGTCGAAAAGAACCATAAAACGAGAAGAAAAAATCATACTAATGTTAATTAAGGTTATTGTTTCCATGAGAAAAACTCGGTATAGCTTTTTTCGTTTCCTAAAATGAACGTAAGCACTGCTCTAAAGTTGCGACCGAGACATTAGTCGTTAGCGCCATTTGAAAGATTAGCCAACAGGTTTATCGCTTGGTTCTTTATTGAGTTTCTTAATAAGAATAAAAAAAAACGTTTTTCCAGCACATATTTGAAGCACAATTTTCCCCATTACGTGAAATTAATTTTCGATGGTAATTTCAGCTTTCAATTAGGTAAATTCTCTGTTACTCCAGGTAGCCATACCAGAGAACATAATTCGGATGGTTTCAAAATGTCTTTTTTCGTTCAATTTCTGCAGACACTGACCACATATCCTCTCACACGTCTTTTGGGGTTGTTGATCACCCCTATACAAATTATTTTAAAGCCGGACAGCTTAGAGAGCAACTATCTTCTTGATAATTAATGTATTGTGCATTGTTATTCTGATGCAGAAATGTGTTTTCATTTATCACAGACAATATTTCCTATCCTAAAAGAGATTAAAAGATAAGTATTCAATCACTGTAAGCTATAACCGTGTTAAACGTTTTTTAATCCATATATTTCAGGAAAAAAATCGAATTTGACTTTCACTTTTGTTTTTAACTTTTCGACTTTTGAAAAAAATGTAGATTTGTATTTTAATTTTTTAATGTAAGTTCAAATACAGTAATGTCTATTATACCAAAATTAATCTTGGACCAGTGAAAATACCTAAGATGTGATCAAAAGTAGACTAATTGGGGAATTTAGTAACTTGAAATTTAACAAAATATCTAATCACTTATGTTATTGTAAATCGTGCCGATTCTTAAAAAGATATTTCGTTCAGTTTACACTTGTCGTTCGATTCATTGTAAGTTTTGTGTGATATTACAAACAGGCACGACAGAATTTTCCTAGAAATATTCTGTTTCGATAGCAGTTCCATCTGCGGTCCAATAGCAGTCTTAAATTTCGTTTGGGCATGTCTGCCCATTTGATGTCTATATCGAATTCCAAGCGCCCGAGCGGTTCCCTAAGATGAAGAAGCAAACTCAAGAAGCTTAAGAAGCCTTAAGGAGGAAGAGACCGAACAAGAATATGAAAAGGATCCACATTCAGCATGACAGTGCGAGATCACACACATATTTGGAACAAATCAGGTAATCAGCAATTTAAGCTAACCGGTGGTCCCCTTTCCAACATACAGCCCAAATCTAGCACCCTCAGACTTCCACCTGTTCGGCCTGATGAAGAACAGTCTCCGGAGCCAACGATTTGATGACACAGATGAGGTGAAAGTGGCTGTGAAGAAGTGGGTAAAACAATCCACACCTGAATTTTTTCAAAGAGGGTTCGAGAGTTGGCTTCAACGATGGCGCAAATGCATCGCTTGTGTTGGAGACTATGTTGGATAGTACCTTTTTATAGCGAAAGTGTTACTCTACCAACACGTGCGAGTTGAACGACCTCTGTCAGTTAATAAAAAAAAAGTTGTGCCCACATTTGCATTACTTTCGGTACAACACTCGTATGTATCTGGAAGAATAGCAAATATTCATACACAAAAATCTGTACGTGATGCAGAATATTTACAGTCATATTTAAATTCAGTACCCCGAAATTGGTTAAAAAAACGTTATTTCACCAATGTTATGAAAACAAAGTTAAAAATATTAACTAGTGTAATTAAACACGAGGTTTGAAGGTTTAATAGATCAAAGCGGAAAAGTAATCACTGATTCTCCCTGTTTGTTTATTTTACTGTAAATAGTTTGTTATTTAGATACTGCACAATGTAAATGCTCCGGGTAAATTTAAAATACGACTATTTTCGCTCCACCCTACTAGAAACAACAACACAGACGAGTGAAACAGTAGTTTTGAAAAGTGATTTGAGCATTCGTATGCACCTACTCTAGATTTTGTTTTTGCCTTTCTACACTGCTGGCCACCCAAAATGCAACACCAAGAAGGAAGCATCCGATTGGCCTGAAATTCGCAGCATGCGTCGCCCGCGAGAGGACAAGCAAACGATTAGCATTGAGTGCATATGCAAATCATGTGCGCCAGGCACGCCACCGAGAAGCACTATGAGAAGGGTGCACAAAAGGCCGGGTGTAAGTAGTGGAAGTGTGTTGTGCTGCCGGACCTGTGTGTGGGAAGCTTCCTGATGCCTCGTCGCAGAATACGGTAGACATTCCAGCAGGTTTTCGAGTTTGACAAAGGACCAATGGTGGCTCATCGCGACAGTGGTTTATCGTACTGAGACATCGGCGCACGTGTGGGACGATATCCCGCCACAATGAGGCGAGTATGGATTCGATGGGTGCTGGAGGGACGGATGGACTGACGTGAGCGATTGCCGCAGCCGCGGCACACCACCGGACGAGAGGACCGCCATGTTGTGCGGCGGGCATTGACGGCTCGCACCACCACATCACAAGCGTAGCGCAGGAATTAGGGTGTTTTGCGAAACAATCTCTGTCAGCACGTACCATTCGACGTCATCTGCAGGAGTGGGGACATGTCGCACGGCGCCCATTGCTCCGATTATCATTGGCGTTACACGACCGGAGAGTGCGGCCGCAGTGGCCCGTTGAACGCCACACCTGGACTACGGAATGGCACGACATTGTCGTCTCCGACGAATCCCGCTTCTGCCTGCAACACCACGATGGTCGGATCCGGGTTTGGCGGCACTGCGGCGAGAGACTGTATGAAGCCTGCATTATCTCTACCAATACTTGTCTCTCGTGTCGATTTCGCATTGTGTACCGGCGATGCGTACCAGGTATTGCCATACCGGTCCGTCGCCTGGCGCTGTGGTTTAGGTGCAATTGGATATGATACTCGCACTCCCTGGTACGCATCGCCGGTACACTCAACACCCACCGCTACATCTCCGACGTTTTGGAGCCTGTAGTCCTCCCTTACCTGCAGGACCTGCCAGCGGCCACGTTTCAACAGGACAATGCGCGCCAGCACGTATCGTGCAACAATTCTTCACGACCCACCAGGTGTCACCGCTGTCATGGCCCGCCTGTTTTCCCGATATGTCGCCCATCGAACACGTCTGGTGGCTAATCGGCAACCGATAGGCCCGGCAAGATCCACCCGCGGCTACGCCTGATGAACTGTGGCAACGTGTGGAAGCAGCCTGGACCGACATACGCCAAGCCCACATCCAAAGCCTCTTTCATTCGATGCAGCGACGTGTAGCGGCCGTTATTGCCAGCCATTGGGGCCACACGAACTACTGATATATGCGTGTTACGCAAGTCGCCCGGGGCCTGTAAGCTAAATCGTTTCATCTTTGTATCTGTTGTTATGTGTCCAGAAAATCTGGCTTTGCTATTTCGCGTCCTTCTTAGTGTTGCATTTTGGGTGGCCAGGAATGTATATTGAATACATTCTGAGGCTTTTCAAAGCAAATTTTATTTCGTATCATAAACTTAAAAATATTAAATTTAACCTAGATAAGAGAGACAAAAGTTAGTGTATCCTATGAATCAGTTCTGGGCTGCATAAATGAGTGCCAAAAATGTTCAGCACCTAACAAAAACAATTGAAAAAGAATGGAAAATGTATCGAAGACCGGGATGCCCAGCAGTCTAGCGGTAGCGACTGAGGTGCCCCGGTTTGTAATCTAGAGTGGGAACTGGTATTTGTTTGCTCATTGTGGTCATAAAACTTTGAAACAAAAAGAATAATAGGCAAGCGTTTAATCACAAGGAACTTTTCTACTTGTAGAACCCGTACAACGAAATTATATGTCTTGGTTATTTCAAACTTTTTAAGGAACATCATTCCGATCTTTTCGAAGTATCTATGGACAGGAATGCGAAGACAACTACACCTATCTACCGACCCATCCCCTTCCGTCGGCACCACTTTGGACGAAAGGATACTCTTTGTATAAATCTGCCGTTCTAGGCACGAAATTAGACGGTATTTTTCAGGAAAGATATATATTTTTTCTTTACACATTACGAGAGAAAAAATACGCATACACCAACATAAAGATATAGCGCATAATTTTTTCTGTAGTTAAATGGGTTCATTGCTGTGTCCCAAATTTCAGGTGCGTTACTAGAAAAGGGAGCACCTGTTTTTCAAGAATATTTAGATTCCATAAGGAATTTATTGTTTTCAGATATCTCAATTCCAGTTTGTACAGCAAATACCCATCAGCAGTTAATCCCTAATCCCTTTGCACTCGTACTTTCCGTGCTTTACAGCGTTGGGTGTTCAAATATCGTTAAGATGCGTCTTTATTGAAATCCTGATACAATGCAGTATCTGTGCTTTAACCTTGGATCTCTCCTTTGTCTTGAGATTCTGGCTGTAAATTAGACTGTTGAATTATTTGTTGCCTTAAAGATCCTGAAATGAATATAAAGATGTTCCAAGTTTCGTCGTTCATAAAATTTGCGGAACCTCCAGTTCCAGGAGGAAATTAAAAAATAGGTTACAAAAAAACCTCTAAAATCAAAAATATCTTTTAGCCATCAAGGTGAAAATAAAATGTGTTCTACTTTTAAAAGTGTTTTAACATTGGCACTTCAAATTAAAACAATTTTCTACTACTACTTCCCGTAAAGGAATTTAATTAGTGGTTGTTTTTTTCCTCATGAAACTTTTAAGCAGAAAATCAGTTGTGGTCGAAATTAAATAGTACTTGAACAAACAGTATAACGATTAATAATTTTGATCGCATCTAGAGGGAAATTTCGTGGAAAAATTAAAATCTTGGACGCCAAAGATCTTAAAATTTTATCAGGAAATAAATTTTTAACTGTAAAGAAAAAACCCTTTGCGCAGAGTTACTTTAAAAATTTCCAAATTCGGAATTTTAGAGTTGCCATCCGGAAAATTATAGACGTGTATATTTGAAAACTATGAAATTAACGAAATAGCTAAAAGTATTTAAATGACACACAATTTATATGTTTAATTTATAACGTTTATAACATGTCATTCAATTATCCTCTCCATTCGATCATGGTCTTAATCACAGTGGCGAATGCCTGTAGGCAGCAACGGCAATTTTTACTCTCCTTAGAGGTGGAGAAGTTTTAAGCGTAAAAATATATTTTAACCATCAACGCTAAAAGATATTGTTAGTCTTGATGGTCTTCTGGCTCTTATCGCCTTCGCTGTGTCTTTTATTTAACAGCGTGTATGGAACGAAATGTCGCCTGTCAAAGTGTCGACGCGGTCATTATGTCTTTTTCTCTCTCTCTCTCTTTCTCAGGCGCCGACTATAAGGGGCAAGGCGAATCTTTTCCCCTAATAATTTCGCGGTGGATCAGTCCCCAACCAATATTTTTCGTCCTGTTTAAAAAACCGGTTTTTGTTTTTCCGCGTGTATGTCATTTTCGAAATGTGTGAGTTGAAATATTTTTGTAGAGAAAAACTGTTTTCCATTGTGTTCAGTGTATCGAGTGCTGTGCTAATTGCAAAAAACTCATTTCTTTCCTTTACAAAAATGTATTATTCTCTATAAGATGGACCAAGTTCCCCTTTATGAGGCCAAAGCAATTTCTTTCAAAAACAGTTATTAGATGACAAAATAAGTAAAAACTTTTTCACATATTCAGCATTGCTCATATGATGAGAAACTTATTTCCAACCCCGTATTGCGTTCGCCATGTTCTTCTGATATGTGGTAAGTGTTTAAAAGCAATTACGAAAAATAAAATAAGTAAAAATACAGAAACGTATAATTTCCCGAGGCCTTTATTCATCTACTTATTTTTTGCGCATCTCGTTCTTTGTTAGAGTAGCCGCGCTGATTTCTCATTTTTTTTAAAAACGTTTAAAAACAAATTCTTCTGAATATTTTTATAAAATCGCCGGCTGAATTTTTATTTCTTAAAATATTCAGCAAAAATAATATTTTTGTTTCTTTGTTCATTTACTGACGAGCAATTACAATTGTGTTTCAAATTATACGTAGAGTCTCGTAATTTATCTTTATGCCTTCTTTTTATTTGCCACCTGACAATGAAAGAAACGACCCCCCATCCCCCACGTCTGATCTTTTAACACCTTTCCTTCCGCCCCAATAATTTCGAGAAATCGCCACCACTGGTCGGCAGGTTCTAAATATTCCTTCTTTTTTTTTTGTTTGTTAATAATAAGGCAGCTGTTGAAATTCGTTGCTTTTTAAACGGGCAAACAGATAAGCAGATCAGGAATTTGCCCCTACCCCCATTTTACTTCAACCCTATCTAAGGATCACTAGATTTGCCTTTCGTGAGCTGGTAATACCAGATGTATTGATACTTGATAGCGGCAAATTTGCAAACTTCGAAATGTATCAGTGGAATTAAGTACTGTCCTTAAAACTTGATGTCCTTGCACCTTACTTAATTCCTGAGCTATTGAATAACCCAGCGCTTACAATTTCAATGTGGAACACAGATACACTATTAAATTAGGGTTTCTAAAGCACTGCTCTCCGTATGTTTTAACCCCCGCATCCTACATCATCTACATCCTTCCTTAATGTAAATAGATAAGTGACTCCATTCTGCCATTTGGTTCCAAAATTACGAGTTGAACCGAAACATTTATCGTGAATATCTGTTTTTGTTCTTTGAGTAAATTTTAGTGAACATCTGTTCCTGTTTTTTGTTCTGTGTCAAATTTCATGAAAATCCGTTGAATGACAGCGGCATCCCGAAGCTAATATGTTTTTCCTTACATACGAAACGCATCTTTAAGCTGAAGTGATCGAAAATTAAAACGAAAACGAAATATTTGAAAAAATGGTAAGGAAGTAGGCATTGTGATTGTCCATAGTTTTATCTTTTGAACCTGTCGAAATTACTACCATCTCCGAGAGTAAAATGCTCGAAATATAACAAAAATGCAAAACACTGGGTAAAATGTGCAACACAAAAAACAGTGCCAAAGTATAGTAATAAATACTGTAAAAAAACACAATAAATAAAGATGAAAAAATACCGCGTTCGGAGTGTAAATCTTTTAAAGTTTAAGGAAAATGTTAAAACGGAAATACAATAAAAGGTGAAGAAAAATAAAAATAAATTCCATATTTCATTGTTACTTTTAACTTTTTGACCCTGTCGACATTTGAACTGTCTACATTTTTATATTCTCGACATTTCGTAACACACGCCTCATATTCATAAAGGTCACATGACAAGCCAAGGTAATAATTTTTCACTTGTACTTTGTCGCAAAATATTAATTACAAAGCTTCCGGCCCCTTTAGAAATTTTTGATCGCCGTGCTCATTTTTATAAGGTTTGTATAACAAGTTCAAGTTAGCTCCCCCGGATGTCTCATGGCACTGGCTTCCTCTCCTTTCTCTGGAAGCAGTGACCCTAAATTGGGGATGGGCGATTACTTTTAGCCCTCTGAGTTGGTCACGATGGACCTTAAGCTTCCAGTAAAATAAAATAAAACGAGTGAAGTTTATAATGTTGGGTTTTCACTTAGGCACCAAATATTAATTATTATTCTCTAGGCCTAGGACCTTTTAAGAGTTCTTCAATAAGGATAACATTCGTAACTTTTCTTTTCATGCAAGCCTTATGAATATGGTCACGACGGTCTAAAAATAACTAAAAAGGACTATGCCTCTAGGCCTTGGGCCTACCAATTAATGTTTTGTGCTCGAGTAAAACTCCAACACAATTAATTTGATTTTCTAAGAAAACCTTAAGAATATCAGCTCAGCTGACTGAAAACTGTTAAAAAGGCCTAGGCCTAGGCCCTGCTTAATCGATTCTGCATTAGTAAAAACGCACTACTAATATCTTGATGTTTTACCTTATGAAAATTAGCACGGGGGAGTGAAGATTGCTAAAAATTCCCAGTTCTAGGGCTTTATAATTAATTGGTTGTACCCGAATAAAAGTGTGATATTATATTTAGTTCCTATATAAACTATAAACCTTACTACTAGCTTAAATAGCCCAACTTGAAGTCCATGTTATGAATGCTTGGGTAAAAAGAACATCACGCCCCCCTAAAAAAATGAAGAATTAAAAAAAAAGAAATATATGTATATAATTTACTTTTCTATACACTGATCCCCAACGCTTCGGGTCCAGTTTTGCCTGTGGCCGCATGTCCGAGCCTCACGAAACCCATCTGTAACCTTAAGTAAGATAAACGGATATTTGAAAAAAAAAGGTGAGGACTTATATTGTTACTGCTGACATTTTTTGTTCCCTGACGACCCCATGGTGTCGCTATCTTGACAACCGACATTATGTCCGCCACCGTTAATAGCACATGTTGGTTATTCGGTAGCTTCTCCGCTTTCTGATCTTCCAGTAGGTAATTAAATAATAGTACGGAGAGTGTCAAGTTCTATCGGATTTTGTTTAGTCTACTGACACTTCCCCCGGTTTTAAAACTTTTGTTTTATTACCAGTGTTCCTCGCCGTACACGATGTATCTAATTTTACAAAACTGAAATGCCTTTTGATTTTTTCTAAAGAAAGGAAAATGTTAACATTTGGCAATGTTTCGATAGAAAATGCATATATACATGTTTTCACTTATGTTTTTATTTATCCTTTTTTTGTGGTAAATAAATTTATTCTGTTTAGTTTTCAGAACAAATCAAAATATTGCACTGCTTTGTTATAAAAATTATGATAATTACGGTAATTCTTCAAAAAAAAAAAAAAAAAAAAAGAAAGAATTGCAGTTATATATACGTCAGAGTACAATTCTGTTTTTTTAAAGCACTGAAAATTTAGCGACTGATGGAGAAATTACTCTATCAGTCACTAAATCGTCAGAAGCATCTGATACTTACATTTACATTGGGCAACAGATCACAAGATACGGCCACATGGAAGAAAAAAAATGGTGTAAAACTTGAAGCCGGAGAGCATTTGAAAAATACACTACACTTTCAAAAGCAATTTCCCCTTATGTGTGTAAAGAAAAAGGTTTAATCAATGCATACTTCCAGTTCTTACTTAAGAATCAGAGACGTGGACCTTAACTAAAAAAGATATTCAGGCACTGCAGACAACTGAAAGAAGCTTGGAGACGTGTATAGCTTTTACCAGGAAAGTTAAGAAGAGGAAGTCGTGAATTACAGGAAAATGACAAGAGTTTGGGACACCATAATCAAGCTAAAATTTCTGAAATAGCTATGGACTGAACATATTACCAGAATAGCTGACAACTGTTGGAATACTCTAATACCAAACCGGATTGCGATGGACAGAAAATGACCAAGAAGTCCATGTAGAAGACTGGTGCACGAAATTCGAAAGTACGTTAGAGGGACATGGAGAAGGTTTGTTCCAGACAGGGACTGACTGAAGAGACTTGCCGAAGCTTCCGTCCTGCGCTGAATTGGTTATATTGGTTGATGATGATCACACACACAGGTATATATGAAAACACACAGGTATATATGAAACGAAGCACCCACACAAAGTCGTTCGATCCTGATAATACTCCACATGCAAGTACTTCAAGAGTGAATGTGCAAATGATTAAGAAATAACGACTCATGACTAAACAGTACCCGGCCACTGAGCATGGGAACCACACTTTCAGGATGGTATATCAATAACAAAGCTCGCACGCAGCGACAATTGTGACACGAACTGCGGTTGAATTAACCTCCACGGACAGTGTGGATGCCTTGACGTCGGATCCCTGCACCATAGGAGCAGTTGAGTGAGTTTGATAGAGGATGTAAAATTGGGATGAGAGAGGCCGATTTGAGGGTCAAGCCGCCTTATCGCAAGACATTTGAGCCGGAACGACGAGGCAACTAGGCGCTGTTATCGCCAATGTTTTAAAGCGGACACAACCCAGCGACACGCGGGAAGTGGAGGGGCGAGGGCAATGACTGAACGCGAGGGTTGACAGATTGTGATAGCCGCACGAACAGAACCGAATTCGTCGCTGTCAGCCATGGCCACTTTCGTCTGCAGGACGAAAGTGGCCATCCGGAACGTTTCCAGAAGATTTGCGTCACAGAGACTATATACGAGAAGGCCACTCCGCCGCCTACCATTGACCGGCGGACATCATTGGAATCGGTTTAAGTGGTGTCGGGTCCGATCACGATTCGATGGTGTCCTGTGGCGTCGTGTTGTGTTTCGTGATGAATCACGGTTTGCAATTGGCGACGATGAACATTGAGTGTGTGTCTAGAGACGAGCCGGCGAACACACGGATTCTGCCCTTACCGTGGTACAGCACACGGGTCGTACAACAGGAGTGACTGTCTAGGAAGATATTTTCTACGATAGCCGGACACTCTTGGTTGTCCTCCGCACCACCATCACGACTCATTGGTACGTCGACGACATTCTACGAACTGTTGTGTTGCCATTTCTGTCGTAGCATCACCCAGAAATTTTTCTACAGAATAATGCCAGGCCACACGCTACGCGGCTCCCTCAGGCTGCCTCGGTAATGTCGATACCCTTTCATTGCCAGCCTAATCGCACAACCTCTCACCGAACGAACATATTTGGACATGATGGGATGCCACCTACGCCCATCTTAGAATTCCAGCCAACTGGCCGCAATTTTGACACCATCTGACATGCCTTATTTTAGGGCAGTGTCCCTCAACTATATGCATTTGTAGGCATTTATGTCACGTATAGTAACCGCTTGCATCTGAGTCAGAAGTAGCGCGACGCTGTACTGGCTTGTTCCACTGATGTAGCCGTTTTATCCGAATAAATGGCCTAACTGCTCTGAAGTTGAAGTCCTTTCCATTTCTACATGTATATTACACATACCAATTTTCATCTAGATTGGTTTATTTCTTCTGGGTGCTTTTTTTGGCAAAGATTATATATCTATAGAAATTGAGCATTGAGGTTTAGTACCACCTTCCGAAGAAACATTTCCCTACAGTCAGTCAAACACATATGAACACCCACGTCATTTGTTACACGACATTGACACCCATGTGGAAAAGAACACACCCTGAGGAAGCAATATTTGAAACAAAACTGTGATATGATAGAACTGAACTCATTGAATGAAGCACTTGGGTAAATCTCTCCAGTGCACCAAGATTTGTGATTATATTTCCCATAGCATATCGAGAATTTGAACGCCTTAAATGAACTACTGAAGTATCACTGGGGATTGTAAATTTTGGATTCCAGAGCCAGCATTCCTTGGATGTGCCCCCTTCTCACCTAAAGGTATTTAAGAAAGATTAGTGCGCTTCTGATCATTTACTATACAATATTTTTTTACGCACCGTTTTTTTTTTTTTTTTGAATTGCAAATGAATGTGTTTGCCATAAAAAAACTCACAGTAAAAGATAAATAGTTTCCCCTATATTTCAATAAAAAATTAATGAAACAACAACAAATTACGACAATTTTAATTGCCAAAAGAAGAAAAATAAAAAATAATCATTAAAGAGTACGCTTAATTACTGTTTTAAAATTAACCTTGAATTATTATTAAAAATAGTTGAAAAATCTTTTTAATGATACCTTTTTTTTCAACTTTTATGGCAACATAGTGTTTCACGACATCTTCAAAATCAAGTTCATTTACAAGTTGAGCATTTACAACAAAACTAAGCAAACTGGGAGTCCCAAGTCCAAGGATAAATTCCTAAGATATTTCTTAAGAATAATAAAATAATTTCACCAGATACAATAAAAGTTATCATGCTCAGAATTCATAACGCAATGCCCATATAAGAAAAGACTGATGTCAGTTACTTCTCACGGCAAACATTTAGGAATTCCAGCTGCTACGACTTCCTGGTGGCCTTAGAGTACGGCCTACGGTGGATTAGTCGCTAATCTACCAATAACTATTATACGCTTGAAATTTCGGCTGTAGATATATATATTATTTAAACAGGCAGTCAAAAGGTGAATAATAATATTTAATCAGCCAGTCAAAGGATGCAACAATCGAAGATTTCGCGTTCGGCTGTGACCCGTCTCAGCACTGATCCATAACTATATTGTCGAATTCGTTTCGCGTCCGATAATTGGTAACCGTGAGGAATTCTCGTCGTAGAATTTCTAGTTTTACATAAAGAGCAGTTTTATCGCTGTTAGAGTGAGTATTTCGGTTCCCAGGACAATTGCAGCCGTCTATAAAGTGTCTCACCGACGAGAAGAATGTGGGGGTGGTGCCAGTCAATGTGGTGGCGACAATGTTAAATGATGTTTCTACTTACGTTTTAACTCTTTCACGGAAAATAATCACAGTACGGTAGTCCTTCCTTATCCGCGGAGGAAACGTTCCAAAACTCCCAGTGGATGACTGAAAACCGCGGATAGTACCGAACGCTATATACACTGGCGTGCAAAAATTAAGGACGAAACACTTTTTCGAATGTAACGTCGTGCAGAAGTGCTCCACCACGACTCAAATCATACCATAAGATCCCCAAGATGTACGAATATGGGACAAGGGAGCAAAACCGTCCAAACAAGGAATCCGAAGGATACAAAGGCACTTTATTGAAAAGGTAGCTTCGAGCACAACTGAACAGACACAGAAATGTCCATGTGACAGGCGGCTGCCAAGAAAAATACAGTCTTTAGTAGGGGATATAATCACCTCTGACTGCGTTGCAGAATATACAACGTCTGTCTATGCTGAGGGCAAGGTTGTCCAGGAGCTGTTGAGGCATCGCGACTCACTCCTCTTGTAGCGCCAACCGCAGCTGCGGAATCGTTGCTGGCTACTGGTGACGTCCTGCCAAACGTCTCCCGTGAAGGTCCCACACGTGTTCGATTGCATTTAGGTCCGAGGATACCTTGCGGGCCAATCCATGCGTTGAATATCTTCATTCTCCAACAGCTCTGCAACCGCCGCTGTACGATGAGGTGTATCATTGTGGTCCATGAAGAGTAACTCAATACTCACAGCGCATCAAAATAGACGCACGTGAGGTAGGAGAACCTCGGTAAAATAGCGGACACCAGTGACTGAACCTCCTTGGAATATGTGGAGGTCAGTACGGCTACCAAGCATGATACCGCCCCAAACGAGAACTCCGCCAACTCCAAACCGGTCCCTTTCGATGATGTTGCAGGTGGGATTACTTGTTCCCTGCTCTCTTCAGATGTGTATACGTCCAGAATCGCTCGTCAGACTAAATCGGCGCTCGTCCGTAAAGATAAATCGACCCCATTGCTGATGTGTGCAGTTTTCGTGTTCCTGGTACCACAGAAACTGCCGTCTCCGATGAGCAGACGTTAATGGCACACATCGTACTGGTCGTCGTGCAAATAGACCACCTTTTTGCAGCCTCCTGGCCACGGTAAAATGCGATAACGGACGTCCAGTTGTCTGTTGCATGTGCCTTAGGATTTCTCCCACTGTCTGCCGTCTGTCTCTTTTCGCCTGTAGGACAATATACTGGTCGTCCGCCGCCGTGGTTGCTCGTGGATGACCACTGCTAATCTCTCGGATAGCTGTTCCTGTCGTTTGAAATGCTCTCCAAGCTCGTGAAACGATGCTGTGAGCGATCCCGAACTCCTCGGCCACACTAGTCACACTTCGACCTTTTTCCAACTTCCAAATGACACGATCTCGGGTAATGTCATCCAGATGTCGTCTACTGGATTGCCTATTGGCCATATCACACGGTGGCATCAACTCGACGTCGTTCAAAGCAATGTACACCATTCAATAGTTTTCACCGAATTGCTGAGCGCACACCACCCGTGTGCTTTATACCCTTCCGACACACCCTCCCCTACGTCCTGCTGCATATATTTGCATGCCCTACCGTACCGGCCCCTAGTCTATCTCCTGAGTGGTCTTTCGGTCCGTTCTGCCTGCTCGTTCCGCTGTTATGCTACTTTATCATTTTCGTCCTTAAATTTTGCACACCAGAGTATTAATGAACTATGTTTTTTCCTATACATACTCGTGACACAGTTTAATTTATAAATTAGGCACAATAAGAGGTAAACAACAATAGTAATGATATGGAAAAATTATAACAATGTACACTAATAAAAGTTATGTGAATTTGAAACTAGCACGAATTTCTTCTAATTCTTCACAATTTCAAGGATAAAGGATTTGTTTTTACAGTAGATCTTAGCAAACTCAGCATACGAGTTTTTTACTTTGTTTAATAAAAGTCTACAACTTTCACCTTTTCACATAAAGGAAACACTTTGTGGCGTATCCGAATTGCCAGCATCGCCTCTCACGAGCTTAGGGGCCATTATTAAGTAAAATAATGGTTACTTGAACACAAGCACTGCGATATACAGAGGCAGTCGATCTGATAAACGACACAGTTACTAAGTGACTAAGGGATGGGTAACGTATACAGCATGGATACGTTGGACAACGGGATGATTTACATTCCGGGCGGGTCAGAGGGGACGGCGTGGGATTTCGTCACACTACTCAGAACGGCGTGCAATTTAAAACTTACATCGATTAGCCATTATAATATCACCACCCCTAGCCTATAGAAATGATCGCGCCTGGAGACAAAACGGTGGCGCAGGTGAAATTCACAGAGCAGTATATATACAATCCGAGGACCTGTTTTCGGTTAGTAGGGTGTTCGGAGTCAGAATAAGAAAAATTGCCGATTTATCGGTGTTTGATGATGGACAAATTGTGATGACACGGCGCCTTGGAACTACGATCTCGGAAACGACGCATCTTGTTGGTTGTTCACTTGACGATGTAGTGAGTGTGTATCAAAAGTAGTGCAAAGATGTCCAAACGACGAACCATCGTCCATCCTTGTGTCGAGCACATTTCATGGATGCCAGAGGGGAGCGCAGACTGTCGCGCATTGTTCACAGCGACCGCAGCGCCACAGCGCGGCTAATCCCTCGCAGCTACAACAGTGATGATTAGGGCAATGTGTCACAACACACAGTTCATCTCAGCCTTCTGTGCATGGGCCTGCGTAGCCGAAGACCCGGCCTGGTCCATGTGCTCTCTGCACGTCATCGCCAACAACGCATGAAATGGGCCCAAGATCATCGATAATTGGAAGAAAGTGACCTTGTCTGAAGAATCGATATTCCTGGTGCATCACGGAGACGCCCAAGCACGGATACGGCGATTACCCACTGGGGCTATGACACCTGGATGCACTGTTAGGTGGAAACAGGCCTGCGGCGGCGGTGTTATGTTATGGCCGACATTTTCTTGGAACCCTTTAAACCCCATTATCCCGATAGCACAATGCCTGATAGCTGTTAGGTATCTGAACATCGTTTTGGACCAGGTTCACCCATTCAGGGTAACTCTGTTCCCTGCTGGTGATGGCCATTACCAACAGGGTAATGCGACATGCCACACTACCAGAATCGTCAAGGAGTGTTTCGGGGAACATGCTGGTGACTCTGTTAATGCCCTGGTCTCCAATTTCACCTGGAATGAACTCAATCGAACATTTGTGGTTTGTCTTGGAAAAGCGGTTTCTCGCTAAATCACCATCACCCCGAAATATAAGGGAACTGGAGGATCTTTTGCTCACATTATGGTATCAGATACCTCAGCATGCTTATCGCACCTAATCGAATCTATGCCTCGCCGTGTGGCCGCTGTTTTGTGGGCTAAAGGGAGTCCTACAGCTTAGTAGGTAACTGGCCATAATGTAATCGCTCATTGGTGTATGAATTGTTCATTTCTGGAATTTTCCATTCAATATTTTTGCACCGCGGATAACTGAAAGCGCGGAAAGGGAGACCGCTGATAACGAGAAATTACTGTACAAAAACATACATTTTTCACATAAACAAAGTTTCGCTGTAATTGATATTTTTTTTGTTTTTTTATTTTACGATTTTTTTTCTCCTTTCAGGATGTAGCGACTTCCAAGAGCATTTCTGTGAGCTATCAGCATTTATACGTCCCTAATTTAGGGCTACTGGTTCAAGGAAAGGGAAACTATCAGCGACATCACACGAATCTCACCAACAATGCCACACGGACGAATTGACCCGGGGTCCACCTCGGACGAATGATCACAGGCCGCCTCCACAGACCTCTTGGAGACCGAAGCGGCTTTAAACGTTCTGTCTTCACGTTTAGTTTCCCTTCTTGTTTGGCGCTATGTGCTTTTGGTACTCTTTGATTCAGCACGTCATTAATTCATAACATTTAGGCTTACTGGTGTTTAGGTGTTTAATTTAGGAAAATGTTTTTTTACTTCATTTTGACATAAATTAAATTCCGTTTTAATAAACTTTTAGAATTTATTATATATGGAAGCAGAAGTACCTGATCTCGATTAGGTGAGTCCTGATGCCCTTGTTACTTCCCGATACCACTTTCTCAATCGGCTGTATTGTTTTTCCCCAACATGCAACACAAAGGAATGGCTTCCGAAAATGTCTCCCACCAATCTAACACAAATGAATGCCTTCAGAAAATTTACACTTGCTGTCACGATCCATTTTTTGCCCAAGAAACCCACTTCCGTTCAGAACTCAACATATTGCGGATGCGAATGCTGACTTTAATAAACTCTGCACTCCCTCGCAACTTACTGACTTCTTAGTACACGTATTCAAAAGCATTGCGTCAGTAGATGCGATAATGCTTTCTCTATCACTAGTGTGTTATGAAACACGTTTCGTGAAGACCGGAAAACACCTACGTAGGCTTAGTTTTGCTTTTATCATTTATTTTAGATTTCCGTGAGGTTTTACCAAATTGCCTGTGTAACTGCAGGAAAATGACGGCCGTCAATTCATAAAACATGCTATAGCCCAGTAAATAAACTCATTGCGACTGCTAGTAAAAGCCCAGTACTATTCTGAACCACTTATAAATTTCAAATGAAGGTCATAAAATTGCAGAGAAGAAATGCGAACTTATGTAGCCATTCTGAACAATCCGAATCGATCACATTTTCCTTTACTTTTTATTTTTTACGTAAAGCTAATCTTATTATTACAGTTTCAATAATCGGAGAAAGCTGGAACCAGAACTTCTTTATTGTTCCATAATATTTTCGAAATATATTGAAGGACACGCAATTTTCCTTTTAAAATCATAAATTTATTGAATGGCACACTTATTTATAAATCATTAGGGTTCTACTTATTCCATGTTGCAAACTGAATTTTCCAAGTTTTATTATTCAGAGCGATAGCTTATCATCTTATGAAGCTGACAATTGGATATGATTTCAGATTTTTAGCTGCTTCTCAAATTTGCACCTAAATTGTAGGAAGACCGTGCTGTTTCGCAGTAAAGGTACGGAAATAACACTGATCGGTGACAGAACCATATGTGTTTGCAATTTCCTCAAGAAACGGTCACTGTCGTTACCGTAGTCGACAGTTTCCTTATACCTTAATTTCTTGTAAACGTCTTCCAATTTTCTGTATTTTTTGAGCGTCAACAAGTACTGTATATAACTATCTAATTTATCAATCCGTATACCGACATAAATATATTTTGTAGGTATCTTTTTATTTGACGATATTGATAGATGGGGGAGGGGGATAAAAATTGTAGTGGATAGTTTATGAAAAGAGACACTGATATATAGTTAAAGTATTTTTTCGTCATCCGGGGCATAGAACAGTTGGTTAGCATACTATGTGCAGGCGGACGTTTCTGACGGGTGTTCAAATCCCCGTCCTGCCGGTCATCTAGTCTGCCGTTTTTTCCGGGGTTTTCCGCATACCCTCTGGGCTTGGGGGAGCGAACGTGTTGGGGATTCCCTATCAAGTCTGCCCCGAAAATCCTTTGTCCGTGGTCCTCGTATGTGAAGTAGAAAGCAACACGAGCCCGTCATTGAGTACGACCTTTTCCCAGGATAGTCTTCACAATGTGTGCACCGTTCCTGATGATGAGTTGCCTACGTCTTTGCCTAGAGACATCGCACCTCTAGAAGAAGATTGTTTCATGCAGTAGGATTGAGGGCAAAATCTAGTGTTAGTAGAGTTAAAATAACATGTGCTTTGCGTCCCGTTATAAGTACTTTAGCTCCTACTGGATTAAAAAATACTTACCAATATGTTTGTTTTGTTCATAACAAACTTATATAGCCGTATTTGTTTTTATACTTACCTCTACATTTTTGTTTAGTAGATGCCCGGGAATGTGTCGCGCTCTCTGCTTCCACCAACTAACTGCTGTGAGAAATAGACTCCCATCTTAGAAATAGGAAAATAGTGTTAGACGGAGCTAAAACAATAACTTCTCAAATAGGCTCTCATCCGAAAACTCGTAGATTGCTTTTAAATGGTTATTTAAGACCTTTGATACATAATTGTTCTTAAAATCATTTCTTATACATTTGCTTTTACACAATAGAAGGTACCAAACTGAAAGAACACCAAGTTAAAAACGAAACTGAAATTTATTAGAAATGAAACTGAAATTTATTAAAAACGAAACTGAAATTTATTAAACGCTTAATTAGAACTTACTACAGATGAAGTAGTATTAATATCACTGTTACAAATAAAGCAGTATTCATGTCACTTAATTAAAAATAAAGTAGCGTTCATGTCACTTAATTATAAATAAAGTAGTATTTATATGCTAACTGTACTGAAAAGTTCTAAATCTTCGTCATCGTTTATAAATATGCCCAAAGCGTCTCTACATATTAATGCCCTTAATCTACTATTTAAGGCACGCACTTCTTTCTCCATTTTCTCAATGAAGGGTATCAGCGAAATGGTGTGTCTCAGTTTAGGCTTATCCTGGAGCTTCGTGTTGCCTATTCGAATGAAGCGCTTCTTTGCTTCGATTTCGATTTATATCTCCTCGACTGTATCTGAATAATCGTGCGAAGGTTCGACACCAGCAGCACTTGGAGAGCAGCCTCATTCATGTTCATTTCAAATACTTGGAGCATTGAAAAAAAAAGAAAAAGGGAAGCTTTTGAGCGTATGATTTTTAAAACCATTTTAGGTAGATAAGCAAAATCAACTTCTGTTTTAAATGGGAAAATAATTATGGAAATTAACAATCAAACTTAATAGATTTACGTTTTTTACCATCGCGTTTTCACCTGAGGAAACTCTTTGCTAGAGAGAGATTTTCCCCAACGAGAAATAAATTCAACTGGAGCAACGTAGCAAATTCCTCAGACCACAAGAAATATGTATCGTGTGTCAGAGTGAACTAGGCATCCGACGTCACACCGAGTAAAATAAAAATGGAACAGTGCAGGACATCCTATTTCATAGCGCCTAAAGTATAGAGATATGAATAATGATCAGATATTTCTAGTTGCAAGACATGAAAATCGTTCAAATTCAGACAACTGTCTTACCCTTTCAACGATCACGATCTTAAAATGTTTTGTTGCTCAGAAGACCAAAGCGCCCGAAAATGTTTGCTTCTCCTGTTCGAATTTCTTTCCCCTTCCAATTTACAATAACAAACAAGTCAGTAAAATAATGCAATGCATTGATAAAGACGAGCTCTCCAACATATCATAAATCATTACTCAAATTATTACTCAAGTTATAAGGAATAAATCTTGCTCCTGTGGTTTGACCTTTGACCCCATTTCAATGATATTCAACAGAACCAGTTCAGTATACCTCAGGAAAAAATATACTATAGTTTTGTCACAGTAGAAGCATTTTTTGTCAAGTTATGAGAATAATGGCTATGGAACAAATCTCGCTTCTGTGCCCTGAACTTTGACCCCATTTCAATGATATTCAACAGAACCGGTTCAGTATTCTCCTGGAACAACATGATACAGTTTTGTCGGAATCGAAGCATTTTTACGTAAGCTATGACGCATAAGAGCGTTGGACTGAGTTCCTTTGCTATGTCCTGACCTTTGATCCCATTTCGCCCATTTTCAATAAGGTCCGTCCCCAGGTTATCGCCTACCACATACTAAAATTTCATCGAAATCGAACCATTTTTATGCTCGTTATCGTGCGGACAGACAAACGGATAAAGCTGGAGCATATACGCTTCTTTAACCTACGGGCCACGGACGGCCTAGTAGTCAACGTACGTGGCTGTCACGGGGAACTTTCGGTTCGATCCCAGACAGGCACGAACGTTCGAACCACTAAATATCCGCCGTGCATCGGGTGAGCAAGTAAGCCGTCGGACCCCGGGTACTGGATCCTCGGTAATAAATAAGGGCGTCTTTCTCCCCCTTTCTACCTCGCTTCCATGTCACTATCCTATTGGGCACTCTAGCCTAAATCACCTAGCTTCCTGTTTTTAAGGGTTGTTTAAGACCCGGGGTCTGACACTCCCTTTCTAAAAATCCTCTACATATTATCTGATCTTTGACCTACGGTTAGAAAGCGTAAAAAATGGATTAGTGCTGGGGCATCACTCGAAACTTCTGATCTCTAAGCTTGACGTAAACCGGCCTTCGGACATTTCCCTGGAGCAATCGGTGCATTCTTCTACTGAAAACCTTAGGTAGTTATGAGGGACTGATAACAGCAAGAAAATCTAGTTTACTTTAACCTTTTCTTGTTCTTTCTTGTAAAAAATATGTTCTCAATCTGTTTATTTGGATCAAGCACACTGAAGGAATTTTACGACAAATTTGCTCTCATAAACTCCGTTTTGGGGACAATGCAAATTATCACCCACAACGAAGAACGTACTCACAAACGCCAATGTATTTGAGTAGTTTAATTAGAAGTTTTACAACTCTAAATAATCCCAAAGAAATTTAATATTGTGAGAAGATAAAAGCTCATGGATGGGAAAAAAGGCTATTACACTGCGTTGATATGAAATGTTTTCTCATACGAAAATTTGTTGTTAATATAAGTGAAAGTAAAAATGCAGTTTTTAAGAAAAGCGATAACATTGGTGTCTTGACACGTATTTCTTGTCCACAATTTAGCTGCCTTTAAATGATCGGTTTAAAATCAGTTAATCGACAGAGCAAATCTTACTGACTGAAATCATAAAGTTTTCTTCAGCGATTCTCAGTAACTAACGAAAACAAGAAAAAAAGCAGAAAATATTAATTAAATAAAAATGCTATTCTTCTTAATGTTATGATTACGTGTTTATTGCATTTTTTCAACTATTGCTGTCTTCTGTTTTGTATAGGACTCCGAGAGTGAAAGCCAGGAAGGCACAGAAGTCACAGAAGGAAGCAGAGACGGAAACAAGAACGGAAGAGGAAACGGTACACGATAGAAAAGAGAAAACGGAAGAATTTTCTGCAATAGTGGAGAGGAATACAAAACGTTACGCATACTAACAGGTACATTTTTAGAAAACGTTTAATTTATTAATATGCTTGCTTTAAATAATTTATCTGATAACATGTGATTTCCATACTGTGCTATTTGAAGAACGACAAACTTTGTTTATAAATATAGGGAGGTTATAAAATCCTTATCTGGTTTACACCGGTAACGGAGTAGAACACGTAGAAGGAAGGCAGCATAGGTCCGTGGTTTCATCAATAGGATGCCGTTGTTAGTCAATGGCTCGACCCCAATTCTACAGCTCCAAACACTAAACTTACCGCGCTCCGAAGAAAAAGCCAACGTTGGGGCACAGAAAACGGAGCACAAAACGCACCACATCCAAAGTTTAACTCACCTGTACCTAAAGTTTAAATCCTCTCCCGCCGTGAACTGTTCAGAAACACACAATGTATTTCATGATGGGATAAACGCCCCATTTTCCGCGTGGTCAGAGGGATAAACTCCAAAATATCGTCAGAAGTGCTCCCTTGTGAAGCATTGGCAGTGTTTTCTTTATCGTCGCGCGTGATCTTTTGGTAAGTCTGGTCTGAGGGCTAACCTCTGAAATATCGTCGGAAGTGCTCCCGTGCGAGCATTAGCTGTGTGTTTGTTATCGCCGCGCTACTCCAGTCTTCGCTTCGTCGTTTGACTTGATCTCTTGGTACGTCTGGTTTCAGGGTTAACCTCCGAAATAGGTTCGGAAGTGCTCCCAAGTGAAGCATTGGTACTGTGTTTGTTATCGTTGCGCGACTTTTGTCTTTGCTTCGTCCTTTGACCTGATCTTTCGGTATGTATATCACTAGCAAAGTCATTATTGAAATGAAAACCATCAGAGGTTCGATCCCAACGAGGGCAAGGATTCCTTTACTTTGAACTTTCAAAAGAACTCTTGCAATGCAAGTAGTGCATGTAGGACAAGAAAAAATCAGTGGCTTTAAATGTCAGGAACCCGTGGCCATAAATTAGGGACGGTCCACAGTCCCTAATTTATGGAACGTGGCAAGCTCATAAGACAAACAAAATTTATTGACATAACCAACCTTAAAAAACACCATAATACCTTCAAGTCGGAACTGAAGAACAGATTCTCGGCTTTAGTAGGCCTAACATCGGAAGAAGTGGATATTTCTGAAGTTAACAGAAAAGTAACCAAAGCTCTTATGGGAACAGCAACAAAATTAGCTATGCCTAAGAATAAGTTGCATGTAAACAAATTATCAGCAAAAACCAAAATGTTGATGCAAAAAAGAATAGAGATGAGGAAAACTAAAGGAGATGTGACTTTCAAAGTGGAATATATAGAGCTATGCAGGACAGTACGAAAAAGTATCACTGAAGACGTAAGGAAATTCAACTATAAATTAGAGAGATGAAAGCAATTGAAAACAACCAAAGCCTAAAGATAGCAAAGGGAAATCTCAGTAAGGAAAAAAACAGATTATGGCTCTGAGAAAAGAAGATGGTTCTGTAACAAGAAATAAAGGAGAAATCTTGACAAGAGTGAAAGATTTCTACTCCAAATTATATAAAAGGGATGATACATGTACTCCAGACATCATGAATAGTGCCAGTACAAGAGTTCTTCAAGTCCTCCCAGCAGACGTTGCACATGCGATCAAGAACATGAAGCCGGAAAAAGCTCCAGGAGAAGTTGGAATTACTGTAGACATCATACAAGAAGCAAATGGCGAAATTAAAACAGTACTCGCCCAAATTTTCACTCGATGCTTTAATGAAATGAAGATTCCTGAAGATTGGAACAACGCTAGAATGATTCTGCTACATAAAAAACATGGCATTAAAGATCTCAGGAACTACAGACCTATCAGCCTCCTATCAGTGGTTTATAAAATCTTCACTAAAGTTCTTTTACACCGTTCGAAAGAAACACTGGACATGGCTCAACCGAGAGAACAACCTGGATTCAGGAGTGGCTACAGCACCATAGATCATATCCACATAATCAGAGAACTAATTGAAAGAGCGAGGGAATATGAACTTCCATTGTGCATGGCTTTAACCGATTATGAAAAAGCCTTTGATTCGGTGAAACCATCAGCAGTTACAATGGCTTTGAAATCCTGTGGTATTGAAGTTGCATACATTAATATTATTAATAACATCTACGAAAATGCAAGTGCAAAGATTCGGCTGTTTGAAAATACAACACACATAAAAATTGGAAAGGGAGTGAGACAAGGTGACACCATATCTCCGAAGCTCTTTAATGCCCCATTGGAAAATGTCTTTCAATCACTGAACTGGGAAAACAAAGGGATAAAAATTAATGGAGATTATCTAACCCACCTTCGTTTTAACGATGACATAGTCATTTTTGCAACTACCCTATCAGAGCTGCAGAGTATGATCCAGGATTTTGCTGATGAGAGTAAAGAAGTGGTATTACTAATGAACTTTCAGAAGACAAAACTGATGTTCAATGCTTTTACAAGAAATGAAGATTTATTGATTGAAGGAGGAAAGCTGGAGATAACAGACACGTACGTTTATCTTAGACAGCAGATATCAAGTGAGTGTCACATTGATGAAAAAATTAATCGGCGTACAAAACTTGCCTGGAGAGCTTTTGGAAGAAACAGCATAATTTTCAAGAACAATATGCCATTATGTCTTAAAAGAAAAGTGTTTGATCAATGCATCCGTCCAGTGCTTACGTATGGTGCAGAGACGTGGACCTTAACTAAAAGAGATACACAAAAGCTGCAGACAACTCAAAGAGGCATGGAGAGGTGCATGCTGGGTGTAACCAGGAGAGATAAGAGGAACTCATGGAGCAGAAAAATGACAACAGTGGAAGAAATCATGATCAGAGTTAAATACCTGAAATGGCAATGGGCTGGAGATTCTGCCAGAAGGACAGGCCTTCGATGGACAGCCGAAATTTTAGATTGGATTCCAAGGGACAGGAAAAAACCCAGAAGAAGACCACATTGGTGATGGGTGGATGAAATTCGAAAGTATGTGGAAGTGACATGGAGGAGACTGGCACAAGACAGACCGTTGTGTTGGAAACTTGGGGAGACCTTCATCAGCAGTGGGTTGATAATGGTTTACAATGATGATGATGATGATAATAGAGAGAGAGAGGGAGAGTTTGCAGAGGGAGAAAGCTGTTTCATCTTGGGCTCCTTTTCAAGAAAAAGCCACACAGGAAATGGACATGGAGACATCCAAATGGGACGACAAGTGATATTGATTTTATTATGTGTAACAAAAAATTCGTCATAGAAGACTGCAGTGTGCTAAACAAGTTCAACACTGGTAGTGACCATAAATTGGTGAGATGTAAGATGCACCTCAACACTAAACTCGAACGTGGCAAGCTCATAAGACAAACAAAATCTATTGACATAACAAACCTTAAAAAACACCATAATACCTTCAAGTTGGAACTGAAGAACAGGTTCTCTACTTTAGAAGGCCTAACATGGGAAGAAGTGGATATTTCTGAAGTTAACAGAAAAGTAACCAAAGCTCTTATGGAAACAGCAACAAAATTAGCTGGGTCTAAGAACAAATTGCATGTGTACAAATTATCAGGAAAAACCAAAATGTTGATGCAAAAAAGAAGAGTGATGAGGACAACTAAAGAAGATGTGACTTCCAAAGTGGAATATATAGTGATATGCAAGACAGTACGAATAAGTATCCCTTAAGATGTAAGAAAATTCAACTGTGAACCAGTAAGGCAAGCAATTGAAAACAACCAAAGCCTAAAGATAGCATAGAGATATCTCAGTAAGGAAAGAAAACAGATTATGGCACTGAGAAAAGAAGATGGTTCTGTAACAAGAAATAGAGGCGACATTTTGACAAGAGTGAAAGATTTCTACTCCAAGTTTTATGAATGGGATGATACAAGTACTCCAGACATCATGGAATGTACCAGTACCAGAGTTCTTCCAGTCCTCCCAGCAGAAGTTGCACATGCAATCAAGAACATGAAGCGGAGAAAAGCTACAGTAGAATATGGAATTAATGTAGACATCATACAAGAAGCAAATGGAGAAATCAAAACAGTACTCGCCCAAATTTTCACTCGATGCCTTAATGAAGGAAAGATTTCTGAGGATTGGAACAACGCTACAATGATCTTGCTACATAAAAAAGGTGACATTGAGGATCTCAGGAACTACAGGCCTATCAGCCTCCTATCAGTGGTTTATAAAATCTTCACTAACGTTCTTTTACACAGGTTGAAGGTGACACTGGACATGGCTCAACCGAGAGAACAAGCTGGACTCAGGTGTAGCTACAGCACAATAGATCATATCCATGTGCTGAGAGAACTAATTGAAAGAGCGAGGGAATATGAACTTCCATTGTGCATGGCTTTTATCGATTATGAAAAAGCCTTTGATTCGGTGAAACCATCAGCAGTTACAATGGCTCTGAAATCCTGCGGTATTGAAGGTGCGTACATTAATATTATTAATAACATCTATGAAAATGCAAGTGCAAAGATTCGGCTCTTTGAAAATACAACACATATAAATCGGAAAAAGAGTGAGACAAGGTGACACCATATCTCCGATGCTCTTTAATGCCACATTGGAAAATGTCTTTCAATCACTGAACTGGGAAAACAAGGGGATAAAAATTAATGGAGATTATCTAACCCACCTTCGTTTTGTTGATGACATAGTCATTTTTGCAACTACCCCATCAGAGCTGCAGAGTATGATCGAGGAACTTGCTGACAAGAGTAAAGAAGTGGGATTAAAAATGAACTTTCAGAAGAAAAAATTGATGTTCAATGCTTTTACCAGAGATGAAGATTTATCTATTGATGGCGAAAAGCTGGAGATAACAGACACGTACGTTTATCTTGGACAGCAGATATCAAGTTAGGGTCACATTGATGAAGAAATTAATCGGCGTACAAAACTTGCCTGGAGAGCTTTTGGAAGAAACAGCATAATTTTCAAGAGCAATATGCCATTATGTTCTAAAACAAAAGTGTTTGATCAATGCATCCTTCCAGTGCTTACGTATGGTGCAGATACGTTGATCTTTACTAAACGAGACATACAAAGGCTGCAGACAACTCAAAGAAGCATGGAGAGGTGCATGCTTGGTGTAACCAGGAGAGATAGGAAGAGGAACTCGTGGATCCGAAAAAGGACAAGAGTTGAAGACATCATGATCAGAGTTAAATACTTGAAATGGCAATGGGCTGGACATACTGCCAGAAGGACAGACCATTGATGGATAGCCGAAATTTTAGATTGGATTCCAAAGGACAGGAAAATACCCAGAAGAAGACCACACGGAAGATGGGTGGATGAAATTTGAAAGTATGCGGGACTGACATGGAGGAGACTGGCACAAGACAGACCGCTATGGAGGAAACTTGGGGAGACCTTCGTCCAGCAGTGGATTGATAATGGTTGACAATGATAATGACGATGATGATATATATATATATATATATATATATATATATATATATATATATGGGATGTAAGGTCAGGTGATGCGTAACATCACAGCCTCTCCTTGACAAATGTCAACCCCACCTACTCGTGGTGCATCCTGTTCCCACTAAAGGAGCTCTGCGGACCGCCAATAGCGGTATAACTGTACCATCGGGATTAGAGGAAATTCTATCCCACACTCACCAACCCGCTTGGCCAGCGTGGTGAGTTATGGCCAAACCCCTCCAAAATGACTCCACAACTTAAATCTTGGCCCTCAGTCTCCGGCAGCTGGAATGTACCTGGCCAAGGCAGCGGCCAGTGCGACATGAAGGCAGAGAGTGCTAAGAATCCCCGGAGGACCGGACTAGGCTGCCATCTGATGCTGACCTTGGCAACGTACAATGGACGCTCCCTATCTTCTGATTCAAAGCTTCTTGAATTGGAAGAACTACAAAGGATCAGGTGGGACATCGTGGGGCTAAGTGAGGTAAGGAAAAAAGGAGAAGATCTCCTCGAACTGAAAAGTGGACATCTCTTCTACTATCGTGGGACAGATACTGGCAGAACTAGTGGTGTTGGATTTTTAATAAACAAGAAACTGAAGGATAAAGTGGTAGAAGTTGAAAGTTCCTCTGACAGAGCTGCACGACTCGTTATCCAACTATCGAGAAGATACCAGGCTCAGATTATTCAAACTTATGCACCCACCACAAGTCATCCTGAAGAAGAAATTGAAGAATTTTATGAGGAAATTTGTCATCTAAATAATAAAGGTAAGCAGCACTTGAAAATAATTATGGGAGATTTCAATGCAAAAATAGGGCAACGGCAACAGAATGAAACTTCAGTAGGTAAATTCGGTCACGGCAACAGAAACCAGCGTGGAAATACTCTCGTTGAGTTTGCAGAGGCAGAAGGGTTTTTCATCTTGAACTCCTTCTTCAAGAAAAAGCCACACAGGAAATGGACATGGAGACATCCAAATGGGACGACAAGTGAAATTGATTTTATTATGTGTAACAAAAAATTCGTCATAGAAGACTGCAGTGTGCTAAACATGTTCAACACAGGCAGTGACCATAGATTGGTGAGATGTAAGATGCACCTCAACACTAAACTTGAACGTGGCAAGCTCATAAGACAAACAAAATCTATTGACATAACCAACCTTAAAAAACACCGTAATACCTTCAAGTTGGAACTGAAGAACAGGTTCTCTGCTTTAGAAGGCCTAACATCGGAAGAAGTGGACATCTCTGAAGTTAACAGAAAAATAACCAAAGCTCTTATGGAAACAGCAACAAAATTAGCTGGGTCTAAGAACAAGTTGCATGCAAATAAATTATCAGGAAAAACGAAAATGTTGATGCAAAAAAGAAGAGAGATGAGGACAACTAAAGAAGCTGTGACTTCCAAAGTGGAATATATAGAGCTATGCAAGACAGTACGAAAAAGTATCACTGAAGACGTAAGAAAATTCAACTGTGAACTAGTGAGGAAAGCAATTGAAAACAACCAAAGCCTAAAGATAGCAAAGGGACATCTCAGTAAGGGAAGAAAACTGATTATGGCACTGAGAAAAGAAGATGGTTCTGTAACAAGAAATAGAGGCGAAATTTTGACAAGAGTGAAATATTTCTACTCCAAATTATATGAAAGGGATGATACATGCACTCCAGACATCATGAAAGATACCAGTACCAGAGTTCCTCCAGTCTTTCCAGCAGAAGTTGCACATGCAATCAAGAACATGAAGCGGGGAAAAGCTCCAGGAGAAGATGGAAATACTGTAGACATCATACAAGAAGCAAGTGGAGAAATCGAAACAGTACTCGCCCAAATTTTCACTCGATGCCTTAATGAAGGAAAGATTCCTGAGGATTGGAACACAGCTACAATTATCCTGCTACATAAGAAAGGTGACATTGAGGATCTCGGAAACTACAGACCTATCAGCCTCCTATCAGTAGTTTATAAAATCTTCACTAAAGTTCTTTCACACCTCTTGAAGGTGACACTGGACATGGCTCAACCGAGAGAACAAGCTGGATTCAGGAGTGGCTACAGCACAATAGATCATATCCATGTGCTGAGAGAACTAATTGAAAGAGCGAGGGAATATGAACTTCCATTGTGCATGGCTTTTATCGATTAGGAAAAAGCCTTTGTTTCGGTGAAACCATCAGCAGTTACAATGGCTCTGAAAACCTGCGGTATTGAAGATGCATACATTAATATTATTAATAACATCTATGAAAATGCAAGTGCAAAGATTAGGCTGTTTGAAAATACAACACACATAAAAATTGGAAAGGGAGTGAGACAAGGGGACACCATATCTCCGAAGCTCTTTAATGCCACATTGGAGGGTGTTTTTTCAGTCACTGAGCTGGGAAAACAAGGGGATAAAGATTAATGGAGATTATCTAACCCACCTTCCTTTTGCTGATGACGTAGTCATTTTTGCAACTAGCCCATCAGAGCTGCAGAGTATGATCCAGGAACTTGATGACAAGAGTAAAGAAGTGGGATTAAAAATGAACTTTCAGAAGACAAAAGTAATGTTCAATGCTTTTACAAGAAATGAAGATTTATCGATTGATGGAGAAAAACTGGAGGTAACAGATACGTACGTTTATCTTGGACAGGAGATATCAAGTGAGGGTCACATTGATGAATAAATTAATCGGCGTACAAAGCTTGCCTGGAGAGCTTTTGGAAGAAACAGCATACTTTTCAAGAGCAATATATCATTATGTCTTAAAAGAAAAGTGTTTGATCAATGCATCCTTCCAGTGCTTAGGTATGGTGCAGAGACGTGGACCTTAACTAAAAGAGACATACAAAGGCTGCAGACAACTCAAAGAAGCATGGAGAGGTGCATACTTGGTGTAACCAGGAGAGATAAGAAGAGGAACTCATGGATCCGAAAAATGACAAGAGTGGAAGACATCATGATCAGAGTTAAATCCCTGAAATGGCAATGGGCTGGACATACTGCCAGAAGGACAGATCATCGATGGACAGCCGAAATTTTAGATTGGATTCCAAGGGACAGGAAAAGACCCAGAAGAAGACCACATGGGAGATGGGTGGATGAAATTCGAAAGTATGCAGGGGTGACATGGAGGAGACTGGCACAAGACAGACCATTGTGGAGGAAACTTGGGGAGACCTTCGTCCAGCAGTGGATTGATAATGGTTGATGATGATGATGATGATGATGATATATATATAGCAGTCTCTCTTGTGCCAGTCTCCTCCATCCTACTTCCGCATACTTTCGAATTTAATCTACCCATCTCCCATGTGGTCTGCTTCTGAGTATTTTTCTGTCCCTTGGAATCCAGTCTAAAATTTCGGCTGTCCTTCTGGCAATGTGTCCAGCCCATTGCCATTTCAGGGATTTTACTCTGATCATGATGCCTTCCCCTCTTGTCATTTTTCTGATCCACGAATTCCTCTTCTTCACTTACCTGGTTACACCAAACATGCACCTATCCATGCTTCTCTGAGTTGTTTGCAGTCTTTGTATGTCTCTTTTAGTTAAGGTCCACGTCTCTGCACCTTACGTAAGCAAGGGAAGGATGCACTGTTCAAACACTTTTCTTTTAAGACATAATGGCATATTGTTCTTGAAAATTATACTCTTTCTTCCAAAAGCACTGTAGACAAGTTTTGTACTCCGAATAATTTTTTCATGAATATGACCCTCACTTGATATCTGATGTACAAGATAAACGTAGGTATCGTTTTTCATAGTATTTTACCCATCAATCGATAATTCGATAAATTTTCATTTCTTGTAATAGCATTGTACATCACTTTTGTCTTCTGAAAGTTTAATTTTAATCTTATTTCTTTACTCTTGTCAGCAAGTTCTTGTATCAAACTCTTCACAGCTTTGATGGTGTAGTTATATATATATATATTATGGCCCTTCCATATATTTATACGTATGTAAATATATGAGAACACGTCCGCGAGCTTACAGCAGGTTATTTCAGGAATCATCTGTGAATTTACAGCTCACTTTTTTCAGCGTACCACTGCATAAACTAGCATTCTCTGATTTATTTTATATGACATTAAAGCGCAATGTGTAGTTTATTTCTTGCAAGAAAATTTATTGGCTTAAGTATTTTTCTATCTCTTTTTCTACTTTTAGATCGCAGAACAGAAGGAAGACAGAGCTGAGTGCTTAATTTGTCTTAAACCGATTGAAGATCTGGTAGACATGAGGTAAAAATCACAGTTTAGTCTGCTTTGTTTTCCAAAAAAAGAAAAATCCTTCAGACTGTGTAAAATAATATGAAATTTCAAAATAAAATTAGGCTTCGTTTTAAATTTCATCGGAAATTATTTTCACCTTTTCTCAAAAAAATGATGTCAGCGAATACAGTTGTTAAAAAGATTGTTTCAAAGCCGTTGTGCACTAAATAACGAAACACAAGAATGGCTTCACTGAAATGCTTGACACTTATAACAATATTTTGAAATCATGGTTTACCAGTACTCCAGTGTGTTCTTTTATTGTTTCTATTTGTCTTGATTTCTATTACTATTATTAAATCCAGAGTGGAAATAGTCATTTCCAAAAATCGATCAAGTCAGATATAATTATGTAATGTATTGATATTGCTAAACAGTGAGGTAAAGTATATCTTTTTTCAGAACGAGATGGCGTTTATACCACAAAAAGCCTCATGAAAACACAAAAAAGTTAATATTTGCTTAAGTATTAATTTTGTCCTTAGCTAATAACTGATATCAGAATTTTGTAAATAGTAAAGATACGGTACAAAGCCACATTTTTTAAATGTGCGTGGAAGAGTTTCGTTCATGCAAATGGGAAATTTACAAATCCATCTTTCTATTGAGTCATTTACTGAATCACCAATCAAAGAACTTTGATGTATTTCATTGCGTCCCATATAAAAAACAAGGGACTTCTTCAGAACTTGTTATTTCGAGTACGGTTATCTATTATTTGCTCTGGTAACTTTTATAATAACGCTATGCCTTTGCTGAAGCTCTGAACCAAATGAAAGCACGATACTGCGCAGGAGATTAACATTTGCGTCCAAGAACTTTGCCGAGTTTTTATTTTAAGACTGGAGAATATTTGAGCTGCTTTTTGTTTTAAAGACATTTAATGAAACAACAGATCGCTCTTTTATATAGACGAACTTACTGATAAAAATGTACATAAGGGTCGGAATAAATTTTCTTTGTTCAAAGTATAAATAATCTTTTTTATAAAATCTCAAAGTATCCCATCCTTGTAATTGTTTCTGCAATTAAAATTTTTATTCTTCCTCATGCAAGATATCTACCGATTTTCACTTTTAATTCAACACTGGCCAGTGTGAAATATGATGCTCCCAGTACGTAAACTGAAAGTGTGCGTTTTTAAAGAATACCTTTACATAAACGGGTTTCCATGAATTAAGAAACAAATTGAAAAATGTTATAACTCAAAATATGTAACTAATGTAAATTAAATTTAGTGAAAACCTTCATTGTAAGATATGTCACAGAAAATTGCAAGAGCGTTTTATTCAAAGCATTTACATTTTGTATTTTCTATAAAAATAGAAATAAAGCACAAATCAGTATTCCAAAAATTTAAATAAAATATACCACCAAATGGAGTGTATTCACCACGAACGGCAATACTGTCCCAACAGTGATGTTCCATGCTGTTCATACTGACAAATCAGCGATGTTCCGTGCTGTTCATACTGATGTATATGAGATCCGTAGGTAGCAATTCTAATTGTTGTAGCAAAGCAGATTGAATCCCTGCACGGTTCGGTGAGGGGTGTTGAGGTTTGCAACCCGCCTACCTAAAGTGTCCCACACATGTTCCATTGGGTTAGGTCAGAAGAGTGTGCTGACCACTCTATACATACAACAGTCTCCTTTTCAATGTGTTGCTGTACCAGCCATGCAGTGCGTTGGCGAACACTATTGGCTTCCAGTATGAATGTGTCCCAAGTTAACCTGCTCATGGCCAAAAAAAGGGGTTGTTCGCCTGAACTAGGCCTGCTTTGAGTACGCCTATAGCTCTGTAGAGTAATTACACTGGTAAATGACGCGTCGACGTCATTGCGACACAATTTCCATCACGAAATCCTTTCTTCAAAATTTGCACGTGAATTGGCGACTCACTGAGGAACAACCGGTTTTGTGCTGTTGTAAATTTTCATAAAGCTATGCCATCGCCAATCGTTCCCATACCATTGACTGATGCTGTAGTACTTCGCTGTAACATATGTAAATTTCGTGCATATTTAACAATAAGTTGCCAACTTATTACGATTTTTTCATTTTGTTCCTTAATTTAAGGAAACCAGTCTATCTTATAAATCGGTTAAGTTTTAATTTGTCCCTTTTGCTATCTGCTTTAGAAAACCCCATTAGTTTCTTATGTTTCCTATGTTTCATAGTGTTTTCCCAATGTGCATTCCTTCATTTGACAACCATTGCAAATCATAAACCCGTCCGGGTAGCGCAGTGGTCAAAGACCATTTGTCTGAGATGGGCCAGAGCTAGAATCCTGGATGAGACATAGATGCTCAGACATAGATACTGAGATTTCGTATCCACTAGCTCTCCTGTTCCCTCTGTCGAACAATAAGTTCCAAATGTGAGACGGTTGACTACTTATTGCTCAGTCTCCAAAGCAAATAATAAATTCTGAAAACTTACCTTTGTCTTAGGATTTCCGTTGAAATATTAAATGGTCAATGGAAAAGTTAAATAAGTTGAAGTTGCATATTAACTGACCTTTCATCTGATTCTTCCATTTCTAATTAAACATCGTTGTCTACATACTGTGGGTCGAAGTTGTTGTCAGCAGTACCAAACTGAATCACCCGAAGAAATGAACTTTTCAGTAAAACTCGCTACACGAAGAAGTAATAAGTTTCCTTGTTTTCCTAACCAAGTTCCGATTTAAATTCGCCAGGTTTACCAGTGATTTGGTACACGCTGTCCCTGTTAGGATTCGTTTTGGACAAATATAATTTCAAAAATGCTGTTCTTATCATTTTAGAGCATCAGACACAGGGTTCCTCTATTTTTCTGCTATAGGCTTGTAGGAATGAATCGTCTTTCTTACGTCGCAAGTATTTAAAATGACGACATAATTTTAATTGCTATTTGTCATATTTGTAAGTAAAAGTGAAACGATTTTTTTTTATTTCTCAGTGTATTTGATTTTGTGAATTGTATTTAATATTTCTCTTCTGATTGGTAAACACTCTATTTCTTTTTTCTTTTCAGAAGCCTCCCTTGTTTGCACATTTATCACAGTGCTTGTATAAAGACATGGTCTGAGGAAGAAACAACGTGTCCCCTATGCAGAACTGAAGTATAAAGATATTCTTTAAACTGTTCTTTATATTGGATATTGTGGTTAAATTTCGAGTATAACACAAAATGTTTATGTACAGCTTTTGATGTTAAGATGACAATAAAAGCGCATGTGCAATACAGAAGTCAGTTTATTTCGAGTGTGATATGGGAATGTGCTAATTTATTGCTGCCATATATGGCGTAAGAGTACAAGTAAGAATCATTTTGAAAAAGGTAAACATGAACACAGTATTCATCATTTCAACTAAACATTTTTCTGAAGAATTTTGTTTTGCAATAATGCTAAAAGTGAGTTGAACTTTAGAAGAACAGTAAGGGAAAATATTGTGATGCTAAATGATGTTTTGAAGGGTAAGAGGAGGAATGCGACGCAATATATTCTGAAATTTCATGTCTGTCCATGAGATTTGTTAAATTGAAGCCAAAGAAAGGTAGAACGTTTTTTAAACATTTATTATACCATTCCATAATTCCGGTTTCGCAGTCATTTTCTTATGGTAATTAGGAATTTAAGTGAAGTCCTGCTTGGATTCAGTATATCGTTGTTGAATTCTTTTTATTTAATTGAGAGCAAATATAGTTAAAACACATTCTGTGATTCTGCATTTTAGAAACATTTTTTGTGGAGACCACAAGACAGCACACACTTACAAAATATTCTTATATTCTATAAGTCTCTCATAAAAGAAAAGGCACAAATTACATGCATCAGTAAGCCGCACCAGTGGTGCAGTTGACCAATTGCTGGATTCTGATCATTCGTCCGAGAGGGTTCGGATTCGAACCCTGGTAAGGAATGGTTTTTGTATTTGTGTTACCGCAACGCCTCTCTCTCTGTTCCCTGGAAGCCGTGGACCTAAGTAAAGAACGGCCGACTGCTTATGTTCCATTGAGTTACTCACGGTGGTCGTTAATACAACAATATCCATAAGTAAAAAATGCAATAAAAACAATCAGATGATGACGGAATGCTCAGGTGTAGTAAAGGAAGGACAATTGCATAATAAAAGTGCACAACGTGGTGTGGGTTGAATTTTTCACAAGAGCAGGAAGCACATTATACAAAATTTACGATAAAAATCTTGAAAACTCTTATGAGAGCATGATCTTCCTACAAAAACGGAATAAAATATCCCTTTGGTGCAAAAGCAATAGATCTGTTACAAATTAACAAAAGACATATGGCAATTAACAAAAGTCAAAAAGGTAAGGCACCTTAACATCATGAATAGGGATTCAAATACGTGGGCATTACACAAAAGAATGGATAACGCAGTGTTCCATTAATAGCTGAAAGGAGTACATATACCGGAGAAAATAGATGCAATGTTAAATGTACCAAATTCAGATTTTGAGTAATAAAATCCCGCAGTGCAATAACTCCCAATTTTAAACAACAATACAATGTCTTTGGAGCGTTCGAGGCATAGCAATCTAATCAAAGGTAGATGTTCTTCCTACTACAATATTCCGCAGAAAAGTGTGATTTCTCTGGACACAGAAATCGGCGTGTTCTTTTTACTTTTAAAAGCTAGTTTATCCTGCAAAAGCTATAAATTCCTTTACTTTAAATTAAACGTTTAAGAAAAATTTTAACAGATACAAAATATACGGACTTCTCAATTACTCCGGAATTTTCGGGTTTAATCGGCAAAAAAATACGGAATCTAGGATAAAATCCAGACCACAATCACCCCTGATCTACTGAGAGCCTGACACAGATAGGAGTGGTTACGCCTGGAAAATATTGTTCACTTTCCCCTTTTCTTGTGCTTTCTTTTAAAAATATACGCCCTCAATCCGTTTGTTTTGATTGAGCAAATACGGAAGAATTTTTACGACAAATTTTATCCCATAAATTCCGCTTTCAGGACAACCGTAGATACCGCACTTTATTTGAAATGAAATATTGGTATTTTATGCTGTCTTTGAGGCTGAAAATCACTATTTGTCTTCTAAATGAGCTTTTTTCTTTCTCCTTGTACAAAAAATATTTTATGAGTCACGAATTTTTTTCTGCTGGATAATCTACAGAATATACATGCGCATATTGCGTGTGTAGTCTGTTAGAATCAGGATCTACGAGTAATTGAACGTAGCCCAACACTAAGCCAACGGCTTCTATTTCTAAAAGACGAAGGCTCAGTGTTGGACCGACGTTAGATTGCAAGGCTGTGCTACCATGGCCGTATTTCCGTCTCCACAAATTCAGGGGGAAACAAAAATGTAATTTGGAAATTCATTTGTTCCACGAACCCTTAAGTGCCCAGAAAAATGGTCCAAATAATTCTTGCAGTGCCTACAGTATTTTAGTGTTTTTATATAAATAATTTTTACTGGTTTTATACACTGCTGGACACCCAAAATGCAACACCAAGAAGGAAGCATCCGATTGGCCTGAAATTCGCAGCATGTGTCGCCCGCAAAAGGACATGCAAACGATTAGCATTGCAGGACATATGCAAATCATGTGCGCCCGGCACGTCACCGAGAAGCACTATAAGAAGGGTGGACAGAAGGCGGGGTGTTAGTAATGGACGTGTGTTGTGCTGCTAGACCTGTGCATGAGAAGTTTCCTGATGTCTCATCGCAGAATACGACAGTCATTCCAGCACGTCTCAGAGTTCGACAGAGGACGAATGGTGATCGCGATAGCGGTATATCGTACCGAGACATCCAGCTGCAGTGAGGCGAGTATAAATTCGGTGAGTGCAGGAGAGACAGACGGACCGACGTGAGCAATTGCCGCAGCCGCGGCACACCACCGAACGAGAGGACCGGCATGTTAAGCGGCGGGCATGGACGGTTCGCACCTCCACATCGCGAACGTTAGCGCAGGAATTAGGGTGTGTTGCGCAACAACCTGTGTCAGCACGTACCGTTCGACGTCGTCTGCAGGAGCGAGGACTAATCGTACGACGCCCATTTCTCCTTTTACCATTGACGTTACACGACCGGCGAGTGTGACGGCAGTGGGACGTTGAACGCCACACTTAAATACGAGATGGCACGACATTGTCTTCTCCGACGAGTCCCGCTTCTGCCTGCAATACCACGATGATCTGACTCGCGTGTGGCGGCACCGTGGCGAAACACTGTATGACGCCTGCATTATGCATCACCATACCGGTCCTTCCCTTGGCGTTATGGTTTGTGGCGTAACTGGATATGACACCCGCATCCCTCGGATACGCATCGCCGGTACAATCAACAGCCACCGCTGCATCTCCGACGTTTTGGAGCCTGCAGTCCTCCCTTACTTGCAGGACCTGCCAGCGGCCACGTTTCAACAGGACAATGCGCTCCCGCATGTGTCACGCATCGTGCAACAATTCTTAACGGCCCACCAGGTGTCACTGCTGCCGTGGCCACTCTGTTCTCCCGATATGTCGCCCATCGAACACGTCTGGTTGCTGATCGGCAACCAAGTGGCCTGGCAAGTACCACCCTTGGCTACGACTGATGAACTGAGGCAACGTGTGGAAGCAACCTGGACCGACATACGCCAAGCCCACATCCAAAGCCTCTTTCGTTCGATGCCGAGGTGTGTAGCGGCCGTTATTGCCAGCCATGGTGGCCACACGAACTATTGATGTCTGTGCGTTCCGCAAGTCGCACGGGCCTGTAAGCTCAATCGTTTCATCTTTGTAGCTGTTGTTATGTGTCCAGTAAATGTGGCTTTGCTATCTCGTGTCCTTCTTATTGGTGCATTTTGGTTGGTCAGCAGTGTAGTATTTTCTCTACAGGTCTGACTTTCCTTGCTTTCAATTTCAGCAATTTTTATTGCTGTATCTTGTCGCATCATTTCAAGTACAGCATGAACTGAGAAATACATTTCTGTTTGTTCTGGTGAAACTGCTTGATACTTGTTGATCAATGTATTATGAATTAATGTGTGTGAGTGAAGAAGTATTCCATTTTTTTCTCCTCTAGTTAGTCTTTTTCTCTCTCCAGTCATACTGAGTAAATATAATGCAAGATATCTTAGACAAAGGAACAACGTAATAACAAAATAAGAGTTCTACTGAGCGATGTCGAAAGGCTGAATGATATTGCACCAGACAAACCAATTCCTGGTTCACTTCTTTGTTTAGCTACAACAAAGATGATTGAGGACGACTTCTGCTAATCTATCAGACGGCGTGCAAATTCAAAGAACACAGGGGGAAGGGGTGTACAAAATCATACTCAAGCTGATGTGTGACCTAGGCACTTGTGGTCGTCTGAATGTCCGGGAATAAATCCAAAATAGAAATGTTACGCAGATAAAAAGAGTCATTCATTGCAGTCAGAATGAGGGAACTTCATGGTGCCATAAAGAGCACATAAGCAGAGGCAGCAAGGTTTCAAACAGCATTTTCCAGAGCGATCCAACATACGTTGGCTGAGTTTTTTATTGTAATATTGCAATTATTTTAATAGTTCTTTCAACCTTCACTAAATATTACACAATAAAGGATTGTGATCACATACTACTTAATTAGCTTATTTCCCTCATGGCGTCACCAGCTCTTTTTTCTCTAATTAGGGAAAAGCAACGGTGGCTAATTCGGAAATCAATGTAGTAAGTGGGAGAGGAGAAGTTTAGAGGAAACGAGAGACAGGGAGAGATATAATTTGGCAGTCTTCGGGGACTTGAAACATGCCAAAGTTAATGAAATGCGTCAAGGGAAACACACAAAGCGACGACTAGGGAAATTCATTCGTAATGCATTACGAATTAAAGAACACAAATACAATATTAAAACAGGCATGTATTGTACATCACTAGCCAAATCTGTTACACAAGATGATCTTAATCCCGACTGGAGCAATGTTAGAATAATTAATACTCCTAGTAAACCTGGTGATCTTTTAATTGCTGAAAGTGTGTATATAGAGGCCTCCGGTGAGCAATGTTGTAATGAACATGCCCCCTATGAGCTACATAACGTTTGGAAATCCCTTATTAAAAATGTAAATTATAAATTGTAATATAAACTTAAAATTGAATGTTCACCCTACACCATTTATTACTATTATATATTTCCATGTTTTCTTCTTCAGAACATTTTTTGACGCATGTAGATTACTATTGGCTAACTTACCATGCTTCCCACATGCAATGATCTATATTATATATAGATTAAATGTGTATCTATTTATTACATCTGAAGAAGAGGCAGCCGCTGCCTCGAAAGTGCTCATGGTTTTAATTGTTTTTATTTGTATATATTTCTCATCTTTTAATCATTAAATCGTGCTAAAGACGGAAATCTTTCATCGCTTCAGTGTAGAAGAGCATTTCGCGATTTTTTGCATTTTGAATCTTTTTAAAGAAATGTAATTCAACGTATCTTCAGTAGATTGACTAAGAATGTGGGGCATTGTGAGCACCGTATCATTCCTCATATCTGCCGGGTATAACAATTGAAAGGAAAATCGTGCATTGCCATCTACGTAGGGAGGACGCTGATTGGTTGGTAACAAGTTTACGGGCGCGTCTTACACTCCAAGATGAGCTGTAAAAGACGAAAGAAAGCAGCCGATCACGACGCAAAAGTCAAAGTTTCTAGCAGCAGCCAATGACAACGTTCCGAAGTGCTCTTCTAATCCATCGTTCCAAAATCAGTTCATCTCAACCCAAGAAAGAGCTACAATTCGGACAATCGGTACTAAATGGGGGAGTTGCAGTAAAAATTGCTTGTGGAAACAATTTCAAAGCCTACAAATACTGGTAGCCAAACAAGATCTGACAATCCCTGGTCTTCGCCTACGTCTTTCCCCCTATTTAGAGATTCTACTTCACTGCAAAGAATTTCGTGAAGCATACGACCCGTGATTTTTTTCGTGAATTAACGCAGCATATTCCTCTTTTAAATTTTTCCGTCAAATAACGGAAGGAAAAACTTAAACCAGGAATTTTGTACATGAATTTACAATTGTTCTGTTAATGTTACTTCCGTTAGTAACGGGATGTAACCATTTAAAGAGGTATTATGAGAAAACTATCTTTCCCGACAACTTATACGTTATTCCTTTCTCATATTAAAGGAACAATTTGTTCTCACTTTTCCCGTACCCAAACGAGGAAAAATTGATTAACTATCAAACTTCATCTTCTTTTGGCGGATCTGTTTTTGAGGTTCTGTAGCGAGACCTGATATTGCAGATAACATTTTGCATGTCAAAGGATATTCCCTTCCTCCTTTTAGAGGCCCTGTTATTCTTTATTATGTTACCGTAAGAAACCTGTTGATTATATGTTGCGTATGTATCTGTCTGTAGACCTCTCACAAAAAAGTTTTATAGAGATACCAAAAGTAAATTTTATATTTAAAAAAATATTATGAAGTAGTACATTTCGCATTTTCTTAAACATATTTGAAAGTCGTTGTCAGTTTATAAAAATTTTGCGCTACAGAACATCATGTTTCTTTGAAAAATCATGTTGAAAAATGTAATTTGTGATAAATTTCCGACAGGAAACTAAAATTATTGTAAAACTATTCAGCAAAATAATAAGCTCCTACAGAAAATAAAACAACGAATTAACAGGCATTTATACCGAAAAAATTTAAATCCCGTCCTCTTCGTTTTTGCCTTAAACGTGATCTGATGGTAAGTGAATACTATCTCAGTCCGGCTATAAACTCATAGCAGACTTGATCACCACTTCGTACATCAACCCACACCTAGAACTTCAGGAAAAGTGCTGCAATGCCACTCGTGTTTCGAAACTGAAAAAAAAAACAAGTGGGGAAAGGAAGTTTCTTCGGTTTATTGACTGCAAAGTCAAAACTGATGATTTGGATAACCGAGGAAAATGTGTATGAAAATGAAAAATCAGAAACCCGCAATTCTGAAAAAAGAGAAAAGAAACAGTGACAACGTAAAATTTTACAAAATACTGCGGTTTCCTTTGTTAGAAACGGCAGCTTTTCGAAACGCACATTTCTTTGAACGTCTAAGACCAACCGACATCTGTGCTGCACGATATTTTCAGGAATTTTCCGTGAACTCACATCGCTTATATTTGGTAGAGCACCACTCTACCTACTTCCATTTGCAGAACACTATGATGTGTTCTGCTGAATCACTTCAATTTTATTAAGATTAATACACACATTTGACGGGAATTAGGAACATGAAAAAGAATTCATCGACCTTTCCACGTTTATAAGTGAGTCACGATGAGAATTTTTTCATGCCTCACTTATAAACGTGGAAAGAGCGATAGCTTCTGTTTGTTGTTCCTAATTCACAACAATTGTATGTATTAATTATTCATTCGCCACCTAGTTCATTGTTCAGATGTTGCTTACCATCTTTGGTGAATCCCCAGCATGGTGCGGGGCTCCAAGTGGCAACCTACCAAGTGGTTTGGCAGTTAATTGTAATTGAGTCTGGAGAATTCGAGGCCACTGTGATGCATGTCCGTCGCGTAACTGTAAGACCCTGGGTGTGTATTCATTATTCATTCGCCTCCTAGTTAATTGCTCAGTTGTTGCTTACCATATTTGGTGAATTCCCGGCATTTTACGGGGCTCCAAGAAGCAACCTGCCAAGTATTTTGGCAGTTAGTTGAATGTGAGTCTGGAGAGTTCGAGGTCGGTGTGGATGAGTGGTAGCATGTCCGGCGCGTAAATGGAAGACTCTGGGTTCGATCCCCGGTGGTGGCCGATGATAATTTTTCCGTGACTCGCTTATAAACCTGGAAAGAGCGTTGACTTCTGTTTGATTTATTAAAGTTCCTCCCGCGAACCTCAACTCTCTGTAAACACGGAGTTCGCCTGAACCTTGATGAAGTGTTTTTCGTTTTTAAAAACTTTGCATCCACCAGAGCGTTAGAGGACTGCACGGGCCGGACCAGCCCTTGATGACGGGACTCTATTAATTAAGAAGGCAAAGCCACAGGGAGGTCCAGGTTTTCTCCAACACACCTACAACCGGTCGATCCTTTTTTTATTATCGCAATGGTAAAGAATGAAATCGTGTTTCCCGATTTCCTGGTTTGTTTAGCTAGCAAATTGAGGGGGAATTTCTAGGACTGATCACAAATTACTTTTTTAACATGATTCCATTACATAGCTCACGACGTAATCAGAAGCCACGAAAGCCGCTAACATTTTTTCTACCATCTGCGGGTATTAAAATGGTAAACAAAAGCTTTGGGTTTTGTTGTCAAGAAGAAGATTCAAACACGACGATTGAGTGGGTTGTGTGGAATGGGGAAGAGAGGTATCTAGCTGTCTGCATTTGGGTGGTGTGTGTGTGAGAGAGAGAGAGAGAGAGAGAAAGAGAGAGTGTGTGTAACGACATGGGCTGTTTCTCCTATCACTAATTCCTATAGGGACTGCCTGCCTTTTGTAGTGTTACTGCTTGTCAGTTCAGAAAAAAAATACTTTATTACACTCTGTGGCATTTTGCTCGCAAAACGTATCGGCAGCAGTCCCCTCGCTACGTTTTCATGTACTCATAGTTTCAAATGTAACTTCTTTTGCCATGGAATTTAATAAATCAAAAGAATTAAGTTAAAATTGATATTTAAGAGCATTTCAAACTGCTTGCCCATTAAAAAACCTCTCTGTCGTAAAACAGTACATTAAGTGCAACAATTTCTTGAACAATGACAGTTTAAGGTCAGGAACATCTCATCTTAAGAGAAATAAATGCGTTTCTTCTGCTACAAGCTCCGCGTCCAAATGTTTTGTTTATATACTGCATAAGACGAAATGTTTTATTCGGCAATCGTGTATGTTAATGTAGTTAGGCTTACTCCGGGATTATATAAAAGTTAAGTATTTTAATCTTATTAAAACTTTATGAATTGACAAGTGTTTAGTCTAGGGATTGGTAGCATTTCAAAGAAGAGTATTTTTTTTACCTTTCACTCATTGCACACCCAAATAAGATGCATGATTTTTTTTTAAGTGGGCTATACTTTGAAAATTTATTTTGAACGTGCTTAGTCTGTTTTCTCATTTAATGTTATATTCATCGATAATTTCCAAAATTTAGTTAATATTTTTCGGTTACAAATATTATCAATAGTATTTCATTTATAAATAATATTTTCAATACTAGCTCTCATTATTTAATTTTTACGGTTTAATAAAATTCAAAAGAAAGGCAAAACAACAGAAAATTGGCGCATCACGGGCCACCCCTAAATAGTAGCTAAAATTGACAGACTGGGCTTCGTGCCTAATACCAGAAACGTGCCAGACCCTGCTAAACAAATAAGGATTGTGTCGATCTCTAAGGAGCTTTTATAAATTTTTTTTTCTTGAATTTGGGCGACGAAAAAAACAGTTTTTGAAATCCACAAGAACAAAATAAAAATTAATGAGAAACAGAAGAAAAAATTAAAGCATTTTTTCTAAAGCAAGTTGGGGCATTTTTATTAAATTAACGCATTTTTTTATGTAAGTCGCATATTAACCAAAAACGTAAACAAATAAAATACTTTCGGGAGGCAAAGCCCTATTATCCGCTCCTCTCTAAATACGCCCAAGGTGTCATCACTGTTTCCGTATATGATTATTGTGACATTCCACAGTGCTATATTTCTAATGCCGTCAGCCACTTACACTGCAGGAACTAAGGGAGACACGGGGACACCCACACTGATATATTTTTTTATCTAAGTGAACAATTAACAAAAACTGGCTGCCCCAGTGGTCAAAGCGTTGGCTTCTGACATTTCGTCTGAGATGTGCCTGGGTTCGAATCCCTTTCAGGCGAGGATGCCGTGCTTGCCTTATGGTACTGGCACTCTCCCATCCCTGGAACTCCGGAACTTAACTTAAGGATGGGTTTACAGCCACATGATCGTCAAACACACAAATAAACAAAAAAAACCGCGCAGCATCTCAATTTGATGTCAATATTTCTCTCTCTTAAATCAATATATCAGATAATATTCTGCCATAATGTACGAGAGATTTTATCGGTTAACTAATGACAACTGCAAATTTCCTAACAGGGTCTCCTAAATAAATGGTGGGCACTGATGTCCTCCCCCCACGCCACCCCCACCCGACATTAATGCAAGATTTAGTGCTCGCTTTGTTGGATTTCACAAGGTTGACTAATACATAACCATATGCAGGTGCGGCTTGCCGTTAGAAGTGTGATTTTTTTCAGCTGATACAGCACTTACGTTTCCGCACATGAAAACGACTAATTGTAATCTCTGACCAGTCATTTTCATGTGCGGAAAGGTAGGTGTTGTATCAGCGGAAAAAAACACTTCTAATTGTAAGCCGCACCCTAGACGCTCAGGTTTCTGGCTACACTTCTGTGTTCGAATCACGTGCGAGGCATTGGAGATGCGCTTGGACTGACATACTCCCATTATCGGAGACAGGGGCTCCAAATTATGGCGGTTAACTCCCCCCCCTTATTCCTCCTATAATCGGGAGTTCCTGGCTAGCCGTCCGAATGGTTACTACCAATTTCGCCTAATTTAGGGGACTTCAGTGGGGCTAAAAAACTGCGGTAGGAAATTGCAGTGAGAACTCACCTCCCCATTTTGCCTAATATTTCTGTCATAAAAAGGGGGAAAGCTAATTTACTATGAAGTAGTAATCCTCCGCTTCTAAGATCAGTTCACCTGCTCTGGAAGATTTTCGCCATTCTTTCACCCTCTTATACTTTCACTCAACATTTCTTTCTCGATAAAGGAAGACGTTTTACCCCTCACGTTTTTAACTTGTTCTGATTCACGAAACATACAAAGTCTACCTTTGGTCTACAGGTTTTAGCTAGAGTTAACTTTAATAATCGTTATGAAATTTTGGAAGTTAAAATCGCCTCCCTTCTTCTATTTGTACTTCAGGAAAGATGTAAAGACGGGCCCCATTTCACCAGTTTTCTACCAGCGGTGTTGATGAGGCAGGGAAGAAACCACTCCTCTTGGCTTTCTTAACACGAACTGGTCGTTTCGCGTATACCTGCCTGACTCTCAGTTTATTTTTTTTTATGTTTTTTTAACGACTACCATGCGCAACTCAATGGGCTATAAGCAGTCGCCCGTCCCAAATTTAGGACCACTGGTTCCAGGAACGGGAGAGAGAGCCAGTGCCGTAAGACAAGCACAACATCCATGCTTCAGCGGCAGTGTTTTTACTTATTACTAATTTTTATGCCTTCCTCATCACGAAAGGGGAGCTTGTACCATAACTAATCACTCCCATAAATTACATTGTGATTGCTGGTTTCTTTTTTGGTGTTGCAATTTCGATTAACAGCAGTGTATTTTGGAGGAGGTTATAGAGAGAGAAAAACTAAAACTTCAAAACATATCTCTATATATTTAGAGAATGTTCCCATCTTCCAAAGTAAAAAAGGATATAATATTTTTATTCAGAGGTTATGGTATCTAGAAGGTAAATTGCACTACACGAAAGAAGCTCGATGTTTAAAATAAGTTTCACATTTGGCATCTGATAGAATACAGCCCCTAAATTTTATATCCATTTCATTGCCTTAAAAAGTAGAAAGAAACTGACAAAACAGAAGACGCAAAAATATCAAAACACTACAGAGGTTTTGCAGATGGGGGAGTCTAAATGCTTTAGCAGCAATCTAAATGTAAATAAATGCAAGTTAGTAATGGCATAAATCATTCCTTCTTGGAAGGCAGTTCGTCGTTCACGTAAAATAGGCATTAGCGAATGATGGTTCAAATATTTGGTCATTCAACTTCAAGACTGTCACTGCACTCACAAAGTAAAAAATTTATCAGAGAGTGCGACCGATGAGTTTTCAAGGCCATAGAGGATATTGCCATCGCCAAATATGACGGGAGCTCTACATCGTGGTGTGACTGACAAAGAGCGATGTTAAACCATAAAGAGTGACCTCATAAATGAATCACAAAAAAGCACCTGCGGGGAAAATATACGGCGAACTACCAAAAGAGCAGGAGCTTCCAGCCATGCGCCATTCACAATGAATCTTCACTCTTGAGAACAAGTTGAGTACATGATTGAATACATTCTCGTGTTATTCCCATTCTGAGGTTTTACTATATTTCCTAGCTCGTTTTCATTTAAATAAGGATTGATACTTATTAAAATAATTTGTTTTGAACTCATGCTGGCAAAAGGAAATTAAACGCGCTGCGATTTCAGTGTGTCGCACTAATGGCGAACTGAATGATTCTTCCCAGCGGTGAAAGAAATCCATCCAGCATCACGGCGAATATTCATTTGTTATTACCAAATCGATCACCAGAAGTGCATCACTACTGCAAATATTACAATTTTGTAATTTTCAAATATAGATTTATATTATTTTCCTGGTCGAATCTATAATGCCTGCAATTTTTAAAATTTTTAAAATCGAATTTGGGAAAAATCTATCTTTATTTACGGATAAAAATTTATTTTACCGGTAAAGTTTGAACTTTTTTTCTGCGCTTACGATTTTTATTTTTTCCCCAAAATTTCTTACTGCACGCGCTCAGAAATATTCACCTCTTGGTTGCACCTTTAAGTATTATATAATTTCATCGAAATTGCAAGTTAAACTTTTTCAAAGCTGGTTACAGCTAGCGTTATATTAACGTCTAAGGCAGTATAGGGCGTAGTCAGGGTTAACGTCTAAGACAGTCTAAGGGGTAGTCAGGGCTAACGTCTAAGGCAGTCTAAGGCGTAGTCAAGACTAACGTCTAAGGCAGTCTAAGGCGTAGTCAGGGCTAACGTCCTAGGCAGTCTAAGGTGTAGTCAGGTTTAACGTCTAAGGCGTAGTCAGGGCTAACGTCTTACGCCGTCTAAGGCGCAGTCTCAAGCCGCACAAATGTGGGTTAGCGCGAATTCCTAAAAGTTTTTAGTTAGAAGCAACAGCAATACCTTTTTTCTAATATTGATGTTGAGTAACAAAACTTCCTGTGTATGGTATATTCTCAAGTATCTGATGAAAGTTCTCTTAATATTCTTAAGAAATATCTTAAGAATTCATTCTCAGATTTGGTTCTCCCCAGTTTAGCTAATTTTGTTGCAAACGCTCGACTTGTAAAAGAACTAAAATTCGAAGATGTCATTAAAAGTTTTCCTGCCATGAAACTACGTTGAGCGGACTTGTAAGAAGAGCTACGATTAAAAACATTTTTTCAATATTGATAATAATTGTTCAAGGTTATATTTAAACTACTACTGCAGTCCATTTTTAGCACGTCTTTTGTAAAAAAATATCGTGCTTATGTTATCGGTTTGTCCGTCCGTCCGTCCGTCTGTACCCACGGTATCTCTGCAACTATTAGTCTGATATGAAAAATTATTTTTCCATTCGAAACCTAAAAATATACGAATGATGATCCTTTATTTCGTTTTTTTACGATGTACACTTTTACCGCTAGGGGGCGTAAATGCAGATGATGGCGAATTCAAAAATACGTTTTATTGCACATATTTGCTTCTAAACATCCGATTGAAAAAATCTTTTATCTTTCGATTCCATTTATTACGAAGAGTATTTTGGATATAGTTTCTCTTTCAAATTACTTATAGATTTACCGCTAGGGGGCGTAAAAGTAAATTGCATTTTTTTCGATAACTCTTCTAAAACTCCGATTTGAACATTTTTTTTCAGCGGATACATTTCCCGATACACAATATTTTGCATATAATTTCGAATTTTTGGTAAAGAATACTTTGGCCAACAGGGGGCGTAAGTGTTAATTTTCGCTTCTGATGTATTTACGATAAATCTGAGCTTCTAAAGTATCGATTCAAAAAATTCTTTCGTGGACTGATGCCCCTCACATCGATAAACCTTTTCGGAATATTTTCTTCCTAAAATATTCCACAGTTTCTCCGGCAGGGGGCGTAGATGTATATCCTATTTTTGTCCATATCTCAACTTCCAGGTGACCGATTTGAAAAACTCCTTCTTTGTTCGATAGTGTTTTCCGTAGTATCGCATGTTTTTCATATAATTTCAAAATTTTCACGTAATTCATAAACTTTCCGCTAGGGGGCGTAAAGGTAAATTGCGTTTTCGCCTATATCCCTGCTTCTAAATCTCTGATCTGAAAAATTCTTTCTGCACCGGATACAGCTTCTGATGAGAATTCGTTTGCACATAATTTCTAATTTTTGTAAAAAAATGGTTGGCCACCAGATGGCGTAAGTCTTAATTTCCGTTTCTTAAGTATTTGCAGCAAAATATGAGCTTCTAAAATCTCGATTGAAAAAAAGTTTTTTGTGGACCGATACCACTCATGTCGACAAACCTTTTAGGAACATTTTCTTCTTGAAATAATGCATGGTTTCTACGCCAGGGACGTAGATGTATATCTTATTTTTGTCAATATCTCTACTTCTAAAAGTCCGATTTGAAAAATTCCTTTTTTTTGTTGGATAGTGTTTCCGATGCGAAATGTTTTTTCAAATAAATTAAAAATTTTCAAGTAAATCATAGACTTTCCGCTGGGGCGCACAATGGTAAATTACGTTTTCTGCTCCTAAAACTCCGATTTGAAAAATTCTTTCTGTATCGCATACAAGACCTGACAGAAAATATCTTTCACGTAATTTCTAATGTTTGGTAAAGAATGGTTTGACCACCAGGGGTCATAAGTGTTAATTTCTACTTGTGGTGTATTTGTAGCAAAGTCTGGGCTCCTGAAAACTCGACTAAATTTTTTTCTTTGGACCAATACCACTTATATAGATAAACCTTTTGTGAATACTTTCTTCCTAAAATAGTGCATGGTTTTCACACCAAGGGACATATAGTCACATCTTATTTTTGTCGATATCTCTCTTTCTAAGAGTTCGTAAGCTCACGATTCCGTTTACAGCAATATCTGAGGGATTAAAGACGCGATTGAAAAACTTCTCTCTTCCGTCAGATACTATTGTTTTCCATACCGGCTCCATTGAATTTGAGTTACTTTGATAAATTTAATTTGCGTCAGAAAGGATTCAAAAGACGTGCTTATTACACTCGAAACTTCGGTGTCATCCTTGTTGTTAAATTATTAGTTTTCAAAATAATAATTAAAAAAATGAAAATTACCGTAATTTGTAGCTGTTTCATTAGTATTGTAACGATTTTCGCTTCCTAATAGCTCTTACTCAACGTCGCAACGATCCCGGGTGAGCCGTAACAGTACTTTGTTAGTTCGTTCCAAAAAAATTACCACTTGAAAAGAAAAAATATAGAATCTGGAACCTTTGTAACAATAACAACAAAAAAGATGACACCCAATTTCCGGGCGTAACAAGCACGTCTTTTGAATCCATTCTGAGGCAAATTAAATTTATCAAAGCTATTCAAAGTCAATGGAGCCGGTATGGAGAACAATAGTATCTGACGGAAGGAAGAAGTTTTCTAATCAGGTCTTTAATCCCTCATATATTGCTGTAAGGATGTAAGGTCAGGTGATGCGTAACATCACAGCCTCTCCTTGACAAATGTCAACCCCGCCTTCTCGTGGTGCATCCTGTTCCCACTAAAGGGGCTCTGACGACCGCCAATAGCGGTATAACTATACCATCGGGATTAGAGGAAATTCTATCCCACACTCACCAACCCGCTTGGCCAGCGTGGTGAGTTATGGCCAAACCCCTTCAAAATGATTCCACAACTTAAATCTTGGCCCTCAGTCTCCGGCAGCTGGAATGTACCTGGCCAAGGCAGCGGCCAGTGCGACATGAAGGCAGAGGGTGCTAAGAATCCCCGGAGGACCGGACTAGGCTGCCATCTGATGCTGACCTTGGCAACGTACAATGGACGCTCCCTATCTTCTGATTCAAGGCTTCTTGAATTGGAAGAGGAACTACAAAGGATCAAGTGGGACATCGTGGGGCTAAGTGAGGTAAGGAGAAAAGGAGAAGATCTCATCGAACTGAAAAGTGGACATCTCTTCTACTATCGTGGGACAGATACTGGCAGAACTAGTGGTGTTGGATTTATAATAAACAAGAAACTGAAGGATAAAGTTGTAGAAGTTGAAAGTTCCTCTGACAGAGCTGCACGACTTGTTATCCAACTCTCGAAAAGATACCAGGCTCAGATTATTCAAACTTATGCACCCACCACAAGTCATCCTGAAGAAGAAATTGAAGAATTTTATGAGGAAATTTGTGATCTAAATAATAAAGGTAAGCAGCACTTGAAAATAATTATGGGAGATTTCAATGCAAAAATAGGGCAACGGCAACAGAATGAAACTTCAGTAGGTAAATTCGGTCACGGCAACAGAAACCAGCGTGGAAATACTCTCGTAGAGTTTGCAGAGGCAGAAGGGTTTTTCATCTTGAACTCCTTCTTCAAGAAAAAGCCACACAGGAAATGGACATGGAGACATCCAAATGGGACGACAAGTGAAATTGATTTTATTATGTGTAACAAAAAATTCGTCATAGAAGACTGCAGTGTGCTAAACAAGTTCAACACCGGTAGTGACCATAGATTGGTGAGATGTAAGATGCACCTCAACGCTAAACTTGAACGTGGCAAGCTCATAAGACAAACAAAATCTATTGACATAACTAACCTTAAAAAACACCATAATACCTTCAAGTTGGAACTGAAGAACAGGTTCTCTGCTTTAGAAGGCCTAACATCGGAAGAAGTGGACATCTCTGAAGTTAACAGAAAAGTAACCAAAGCTCTTATGGAAACAGCAACAAAATTAGCTGGGTCTAAGAACAAGTTGCATGTAAACAAATTTTCAGGAAAAACGAAAATGTTGATGCAAAAAAGAAGAGAGATGAGGACAACTAAAGAAGATGTGACTTCCAAAGTGGAATATATAGAGCTATGCAAGACAGTAAGAAAAAGTATCACTGAAGACGTAAGAAAATTCAACTGTGAACTAGTGAGGAAAGCAATTGAAAACCACCAAAGCCTAAAGATAGCAAAGGGACATCTCAGTAAGGGAAGAAAACAGATTATGGCACTGAGAAAAGAAGATGGTTCTGTAACAAGAAATAGAGGCGAAATTTTGACAAGAGTGAAAGATTTCTACTCCAAATTATATTAAAGGGATGATACATGTACTCCAGACATCATGAAAGGTACCAGAGTTCCTCCAGTCCTTCCAGCAGAAGTTGCACATGCAATCAAGAACATGAAGCGGGGAAAAGCTCCAGGAGAAGATGGAATTACTGTAGACATCATACAAGAAGCAAGTGGAGAAATCGAAACAGTACTCGCCCAAATTTTCACTCGATGCCTTAATGAAGGAAAGATTCCTGAGGATTGGAACACCGCTACAATGATCCTACTGCATAAGAAAGGTGACATTGAGGATCTCGGAAACCACAGACCTATCAGCCTCCTATCAGTAGTTTATAAAATCTTCACTAAAGTTCTTTCACACCGCTTGAAGGTAACACTGGACATGGCTCAACCGAGAGAACAAGCTGGATTCAGGAGTGGCTACAGCACAATAGATCATATCCACGTACTGAGAGAACTAATTGAAAGAGCGAGGGAATATGAACTTCCATTGTGCATGGCTTTTATCGATTATGAAAAAGCCTTTGATTCGGTGAAACCATCAGCAGTTACAATGGCTCTGAAAACCTGCGGTATTGAAGATGCATACATTAATATTATTAATAACATCTATGAAAATGCAAGTGCAAAGATTCGGCTGTTTGAAAATACAACACACGTAAAAATTGGAAAGGGAGTGAGACAAGGTGACACCATATCTCCGAAGCTCTTTAATGCCACATTGGAGGGTGTTTTTCAGTCGCTGAGCTGGGAAAACAAGGGGATAAAGATTAATGGAGATTATCTAACCCACCTTCGTTTTGCTGATGACATAGTCATTTTTGCAACTACCCCATCAGAGCTGCAGAGTATGATCCAGGAACTTGCTGACAAGAGTAAAGAAGTGGGATTAAAAATGAACTTTCAGAAGACAAAAGTGATGTTCAATGCTTTTACAAGAAATGAAGATTTATCGATTGATGGAGAAAAGCTGGAGATAACAGACACGTACGTTTATCTTGGACAGCAGATATCAAGTGGGGGTCACATTGATGAAGAAATCAATCGGCGTACAAAACTTGCCTGGAGAGCTTTTGGAAGAAACAGCATAATTTTCAAGAGCAATATGCCATTATGTCTTAAAAGAAAAGTGTTTGATCAATGTCTCCTTCCAGTGCTTACGTATGGTGCTGAGACGTGGACCTTAACTAAAAGAGACATACAAAGGCTGCAGACAACTCAAAGTACCGTGGAGAGGTGCATGCTTGGTGTAACCAGGAGAGATAAGAAGAGGAACTCGTGGATCCGAAAAATGACAAGAGTGGAAGACATCATGATCAGAGTTAAATCCCTGAAATGGCAATGGGCTGGACATACTGCCAGAAGGACAGATCATCGATGGACAGTCGAAATTTTAGATTGGATTCCAAGGGACAGGAAAAGACCCAGAAGAAGACCACATGGGAGATGGGTGGATGAAATTCGAAAGTATGCGGGAGTGACATGGAGGAGACTGGCACAAGACAGACCGTTGTGGAGGAAACTTGGGGAGACCTTCGTCCAGCAGTGGATTGATAATGGTTGACAATGATGATGATGATGATGATGATGATATTGCTGTAAACGGAATCGTGAGCTTACGAACTATTAGAAACAGAGTTATCGACAACAATAGGATGTGACTTTACGTCCCTTGGTGGGAAAACCATGCATTATTTTAGGAAGAAATTATTCACAAAAGGTTTATCCGCATGAGCGGTATCGGTCCAAGAATAAAAATTTTAGTCGAGTTATCAGGAGCCCAGATTTTGCTACAAATACATCAGAATTAGAAACTAACACTTATGACCGCTGGTGGCCAAACTATTCTTTACCAAACATTAGAAATTACGTGAAAAATATTTTCCATCATTTCTTGTATGCCATACAAGAAGAATTTTTCAAATCGGAGTTTAGGACCAGAAAACGCAATTCACCATTGTGCGCCCTAGCGGGAAGTGTATGATTTACTTGAAAACTTTTAATTTGTTTGAAAAACATTTTGCATTGGAAACACTATCAAACAAAGAAGGAATTTTTCAAATCGTACTTTTAAAAGTAGAGATAATGACAATAATAGGATATACATCTACGCCTCTGGCGTAGAAACCATGCATTATTTGAAGAAAAAAATGTTTCTAAAAGGTTTGTCGACATGAGTAGTATCAGTCTACAAACGATGTTATTTTCAATCGGGAAGTTAGAAGCTCATATTTTGCTGCAAATACATCAAAAGCGGAAATTAGGGTTTACGCCCCCTGGTGGCCAAAATATTTTTTTACAAAAATTAGAAATTATGTGCAAACGATTTCCCATCAGGAGCTGTATCCGTTGCAGAAATAATTTTTCGGATCGGAGATTTAGAAGCAGGATATAGGGGCCAACGCAATTTACCTTTACGTCCCCTAGCAGAAAGTCTATGAATTACGCGAAAATTTTGAAATTATATGAAAAACATGCGACACGAAAAACACTATCTAACCAAGAAGGAGTTTTTCAAATCGGGCTCCTAAAAGTCGAGATATTGACAAGAATCAGATATATATCTACGCCCCTAGCGGAGAAACTGTGGAATATTTTAGGAAGAAAATATTCCGAAAGGGTGCCATCAGTTCACGAAAGAATTTTTTCAATCGATATTTTAGAAGCTCAGATTTTATGGCAAATACATCAGAAGCGAAAATTAACACTTACGCCCCCTGGTGGCCAAAGTATTATTTACCAAAAATTCGAAATTAATTGCAAAAGATTGTGCATCAGGAGATGTATCCGCTGAAAAAAAAATTATCAAATCGGAGTTTTAGCAGAAGAGTTATCGGAAAAAATGCAATTTGCTTTTACGCCCCCCAGGCGGAAAGTCTGTGCGTAATCTGAAAAAGAAACTATATCTAAAATACACTTCGACAGAAATTGAATCGAAAGATGAAAATTTTTTTTCAATCGAATGTTTAAAAGCAAATATGTGGAATAAAACGTATTTTTGAATTCGCCATCATCTGCATTTACGCCCTCTAGCGCGAAATTGTACATCGTAAAAAAAAACCGAAATGCAGAATCATCATTCGCATATTTCAAGCTTTCGAATGGAAAAATAATGTTTCATATCGGACTAATAGTTGCAGAGATACCGTGGTTACAGGCGGACGGACGGACGAACGGACAAACCGATAACATAAGCACGATCTTTTTTTTACAAAAGACGTGCTAAAAACGGACAGTTTATTTCGCTAAAACTCTGTGGCTTGAGAATTCTCGATGGGCAGGTTAATGGAGTTATCAATTAGCTTGTTCTCCATCCGCTCTTAAATTTATTAGTTTGGCGTCGAAGGCGCCATTCGTAGACCGATGCCATTGTGACGCCAAACTAATGACTCGATTTCTCTCTAAAAACCAAAGTCCCTTCTTTCGCTTTTCCATTTCTGAAGTGTTTCTCCTCTCCAAAGGACTTTCAGAAGATCTCCAATGCCAAATTAATCGGATTTCCGAGTTAATCTCATCTACGTTGGGCTACCTGAAAACATCCTTAAACTTGCATTTCTCTCATTAACATGCCCCTGAGATAATCCCATTGCCACACAAGGCAGATACAATACACTTCAAATTCTTATGGTCTAAGCCAATCTTAATGCGGCTTATCCCGTGCATCTGAGAACAACAGGATTAAAACATACCGATTTCATCCGCTCTGGCCAAAAAAGGCGTAAACAAAGAATTTGCACGTGGGAATGAACATGTACCACATATCTGCAGTTATTTTTCATGACCTTGGGTTAGAGAATGTTACAAATATTTTATGAAGCATAAGGGAAAAGTGTTTATCTCTTCCTGTCAGGGCTTTTGTTATGATGACAAGACACACGCGTATGCAATTTTAAAGAAGGGCATGTACAAAATTATTGTAAATACCGTAAATGATCAGCGATGCACTTACGTATCTTAGATATTTTTAGATGGGACCGGGCCACCTATGAGCAAGGCTGGTCTAGGCACAGAAAAATTTTACACAGAAAAATTTAAAATCAATCATGGAAAACTTCTGTAGTTTATTTAAAGCATTCAACTTCCTGATTTGCTACGGAAAAGCATAATCACAAATCTGGATGCATTGCGCTGTTTTCATCTGGTGATCCATTCAAGGGACACAGTTTTAAAAATTGCAAGTGTACGTTTCCACATAGTTATGGATGTGGTGTAACAAATGACGTGGCTGCTGAGTTGTATATTAGATTGAATGTAAGGAAATTTTTATTCGTAAAGTTGCAGAAAATCTGCATGTTCATTTTCTATAGAGATAATACGATGATGCAACGAGTACAGTACACATTCAATATATTATAATTTCTCACATAGAAACTCATAAATCACTGTAGTAACTACAAGTGTTACTCTACATAGCTATGCCATAACAGTGTGCTAAATAAAGTGGCAACTGTGTATAACAGAAAATTTCGTAAAAAACTGACATTTCGGTTGTTACAATGACTAAACCTTCCCCTTTTAGGAAACTGTCTTTTATATGTATATACACTACTGGACAATTGCTAAGTACGGATCATAAACGGCTAAATAGCGCATAAAAAAGTAAGTGTGGTTGGATGCATAGTGAAATAAAATAATGTCAGAATGCCAGGACATTACAAGAAAGGCAATTTATTGTGCTCTGAAATCCAGAAGGCTTATGAACGTGTTCAAGGGACAAACAGGCCATTTTGTGCAGAGTACGTAAACGTGAAAACAATGCAATTACCGCCAGCAGGCGTTCCGGCGTAAGATGTCAATACGGGATATGGCCACCATGGAGGGCGATGCAAGATTCCACACGTCGTTTCATGCTTTGCACAACATTATCAAGCAGCTGTTGGGGTCATTTATCCCATTCCTCTGTCAGTGCACGGATGAGGGTGTCCTTGTTTATTGGAGGGCATTGGCGACCAGCAAGACTACTCCCCAAAGCATCCCACACATTTTCAATGGGATTCAGATCTGGAGAACGTGCTGGCCATACAAGGTGTTGAATATCCTCGCTCTCAAGACACTCCTGAACAGCGACTGTTCGATGACATGTTGCGTTGTCGTCCATAAAAATGAATCTATCACCAACAGCACCACGGAACATGTGAACATGAGGTAGCCGAACATCATTAATGTATCGTTGGCCAGTCATAGTCCCAGTTGGAAGCACATAGAGGGACGTAAGGCCATTGATCATGATGCCGACCCATACCATGACACTACATGTCGGATATCGGTTTCTTTCCTGTATGTTTGCTGGACAATATGCAGTACCACTATCACGCCAGATCAGCTGTCGTCGACAATCAGACGATACACTGTATCTACTCTCATTTGAGAAGAGGACAGCAGACCAGTCGTTATCAGTCCAATTGTGATGTTGATGGCACTATTGCAAACGGGCGGTACGGTGACGTCTGGGCAATTGGATGCACACAACAGGATGGCGGGCGTATAGTCCTCCTTCATGCAAACGTCTGGCGACAGTTTTTCGGGAGATCCGCTTGCCAGTAGCAGCCATAAACTGATTTGCCACCTCACTAGCTGTGCTGCGCCGGTGTCTTTTTGTTGATAGCACTTTGTATTGATCTTCTGCAGGTGTCGTAAAGCGAACACGACCTCCCCCGTGACGTTTGCTACACTCTCCATTTGTTTGAAATGATTTCCAAAGCCTTGAAACAACACTGTGGCTGAAGTCGAACTCTCTGGCAACATTTGTTATTTTTCGCCCTTCTTCAATCTTGCCAATAATACGGCCACGCGTAAAATCATCTAGGTGATGTCGGGAAGACATACTGAAAATTGCAAGTTCGTCAATTGATTATTTCCCTTTCAACATTGCGTTTGGACAACAACGGTCAATACGCGTCAAATTCTTTATATCTCTTATCAGCGCTATGACGTCATGAAAAAGTCCGGCAATCAAAAATTTGCATACGCACAACACGTCTTACTGTATCCCGCACTTATGCTAATTTCCACATTTTCTTGCTGTTCATTTTATGGTTGCTTTCGTTGCTATTGTCATCCGTGCTTAGCAATTGTCCGGCAGTGTATAAACTGAATATATCTTTAAATAAAAATACATACCGAATTCTGCCTGATATAATCCCAAGGAACGTATAATACTTAGACCATGAAATTCAGGAGAATTAAAAGAAATCCTTCATATAATCTGCAGCGGCGCATAGTCCGCAGTTCGTCAAATTCAGGAAAAAATATAGCACCATTATCCATATCCATGTATGAGTGTTTCTTAATAGCATACAATGTAATTTTCGTTTGGGTTGTTTATTTCTGTTCTAACAAGGATTTGTAGTCTATGATCTTAACCTTGGGTAACATGCCTAATAAGTAAATAAATAAATAAATACTCGTGATATTGATCCCGAGCCGTCATTTTCACGAAATGACATATGAGTCCTAATGAATAAGGAACAAACAGAATACCCTTATTTAAAAAAAAAACGCCACTCTTCAATGATTTCCTGTTACTTTCAGATTAATAAAGAGTAAAAAAGCTTCAGTTCTTTTCATCATTACCACCATTCCCTAGTTAGTCTTGACGGTTCTTCAGCATGGAATTCCATAATCAGACTTGCGGCACTCACCAATGTGTGAGACTCCGAACTACCTGCAGCACATGGTCGTCCATCAGAGCAAATGTGTGTGTGTGTGTGTGGGTGGGCAATCATCAAGCACTATTACGAAACCACTGCTAGATGAACTTCTTCCCATGCCTCTTGAGCCAATGTCTCGTGTTCGTCCACCAGAGCAAATGTGTGCTTATGTGTTATAAGAATGCTGGGGACGCAGACATGGAGGAGACTTGAGCCAGTCTCCTCCATGTCTTCACAGCATGCTTTCAAATTTCGTCCACCCAATTTTTACATGTATTCCTTGGTCTTTTCCTGTTCACTGGAATCCAGTCTGGTATTGAAATTAGTCTAACAGTTGTCAGCTCTTCTTGTAATATGTTCTGTCCATTGTAATTCATTGATTTTACCTTGATTATGATTTTATAAACTCTTGTCATTTTCTATTGATTCACTAGTTCCTTCCTTTAAATTTTCCCGGCTGCACCAATACTCATCTTCATGCTTATTTCAGTTGTCTGCAGTGTCCGAAAACGTTTTTCTTTCTTTTTTTTTGTTAAGATCCACGTCTCTGATACGCAAGTGAGAACTGGAAGAATGCGTTGGTTTAACAATTTTTTCAGACGTAAGCTTAAATTGTTTTTGAAAAGTGCAACGTGTCGTTCAAATCCTCTCCAATCAAGTTTCGCATCCCTATTTACTTTTCGTTGATGTGGCCGTCTCTTGTTATCTGTTGCATAATGTAAATGTAGGCATCGGTTACTTCTAGAATTGCTCCATGAGTCACCAAATCGTCAGTGCTTGTAAAAACAATGTAGTCTGATGTATACGTATTTGTAATTATTTTTTATTGAAGAATTACCGTAATTATAGTAATTTTAATAAAGTATTAATGCAATATTTTGCTTTGTTCAGACAACGAAATAGGATGATTCCTGAATAACAAAATAAAAGGAATAAATGAAAACATCAGTGAAAATAATATATATATATATGCATGTTTTAACAACATTCCCGAAATTTAACATTCTCCTGTGTTTAGAAAAAATCGAAAGGCATTTTCATTTTGTAAGATTACATACATTGCAGCAAGGAACACTGGTAAGAAAACAAACGCCGAAAGTCAAGGGGAGTGTCAGTGGAGCAGCTCTAAAAAACCAAATTTCGAAATTTTAAATGTGACGCTATGAAAACGGCATTTTCTTTACAGCTAAAAATTCCCTTACGTGATAATTTTTTATGTGTGTTTAAGATTTTAAATTTTTTCACAAAATTTGCCTCTAAGCGAAGAAGCAAGGATTAACTGTTGAAGACAGATGTTAAACAGAGATTAAAGAATGCTCTTGGGGCTTGTGGGAGGGAGAGCAAAAACTCATTGTTGAGGGGGGCCTGGATTTTTTTAGGCTGACGGTCTTTGGTTTGAAGGGAGCTAGAAACTTCTTTTGGCGGCCGGTAGCAAATTGACATTCTGGAAATCATTGGTTGCTTTCTTCCACGGAGGAAATCATTAGGCTGATTAGGAAAAGCTCGAAATACGTCTGGGCCCACAAAGCGGACGAGGGGATAACCAGAAGATGCTCCGATTTATCGTTAATAAGTTAATTCTCTAGCCATGGAATAAATTGGATTAAACGTTTTCCATTTCCTGATTCAAATAAAAGTCTGAAGTCATATTTATACGTATGTGTTCTTTGTATCCAACCACAGCAGTTTCGTCTGAGGCGTTAATAAAATACAGATGAATGACAACACTTGGTCTGCGTTTGATTGAACCAAAGATATATAAAATGTGATGTATCTCGCTAGATTGCAAATACAGTCATCGTTAAAAAAATAGTTGCACCCATAAGGAAGCAACCGACAGGAATGAAACTTGTCCGGTAGGTTTTGACATTGTGAAAAAGGCAAATTATTCAAGTACCACGTTTGGCGACGCACGTGTCGCAAGCAAGGAGGGGTTCTAGCGCTGTGCCTAACCTGCTGCATTAGGTCGTTCTGTTGCGCGTGCTTTCCATTAGACTGGTTCTGCTGTGCTGGTTGCATCCTTTGCAAGTGAAGTATGCCTCGGAGAAAAGTTCGGAAGCAATTCAAGCAGTTGGAAGAGTTCTAGAGGACCGCATCGTCGGGAAGCGGGAGGGTCTTATCGCCGTATTGCGCACCATACCGGTCGTGCGGATATCACCATAGTGTTCTATTCACTCTTGGTAGAAGTGAATAGAACAAGGCACGCAGAAGCGACTGGAAGTGTCTAGGTGACCTAGACGAACCACGAAAAGAGAGAACCGACAGTTTGTCAGAAATGCGCGGAGTGACCCAACAGCCACGATTGCGGATATTCAGCGAGCAGTAGGTGTCCTCCATGAATCAGGCGTTCGCTGCCAGCACAGTTGTAGACTGCTGCACGACGTATTACTACACGCGCGCCGACCGTGACGACAACATTACTGTATCGTCGCCAAAGACTGCAATTTTGTCATGCCAGAATGTCATGGAACCATTCAGAACGGCTGCGGGTGATATTGAGTCACGAGTCCCGCTTTTGTGTTATTGGAGACAAGCACCGAATCCGTGTCTGGAGGCACCGTTGCCAGCGCCAAGATAAACGGTTTGTTTTCAAGCGTCACACATCCAGAAGTTCTGGTGTCATGGTGTGGGTTGCAATTGCCTACGATTCCAGGTCACATTTGGTGTTCATTACAGGCGCTTTGACAGCCCAACGTTACGTTATTGAGATTCTGCAACGAGTGGCCTACCTTTTCTGAACGCTCACTTCGGTGCGATTTTCCAACACGACAACGTTCGTCCACATACTGCTGTGGTCTCGAGAGCTTGCCTTCAAGGCACTGATACTCTGCCACTGCGAGTATCATAGCTCGAGCTGTCGAATATTGGAAATTTGTGATTGGACGCGCTATCTGCACTCCACCCCTACCGCACAATCTGTAGAAACAGTGTGAGAAATTTTTACTGCATGGGATGGCTTATCTATTCCATGCAGTTGAATCAAATGATGCCTAGAAACCTGTACAACTGCATGCCGAAACGTCTGGCATGCTGTGTGAGGAAACATGGCGGCCGGACGCCATACTGGGAGACAGTACTTGTTGGCCTGCAGCGGAATAAATATTACCGATGTCAGTTTAAATATTTAATCATTTATTGTTTCTGATAATCTTTACCTTCCTCCCAAATAGCATTGCAATCGGATACGTCCTTCTGGGTACAACTATTTTTTTTTTGACGACGAGTGCATATTGATAAAGATGTATAAATTACGAGAGTCGTTATAATCGTCCAGGACGTACGATAACTCGTGAGCTCCATGACGCTGGTTTACGGCGTCGTATGTCCCGTGTAGCCCGGCTATTGTTTTCTGAGCTCCTCGCTGGCACTGGGACTACGATATTAAAGAAAACGATATATCGAAATCTTAACGGAATTCTGCTTTATGCCAGAAGACCCACGGTTCGTGTCCCGTTAATGGCACTTAGCAGGAGAGCTAGCTTAAACTCGTGCAGACAATCAGTTCCTGAAGCCGAGACTAATGCTCCGATGTTCCTTTTAAGCAGAAGTCGAGTTTTAATCTTCAAACAGATTCTCGTCAGCATTTGATCTGGAGCGAATGCGAAACACGTAACGATCCTGAAAACGTCCATGAAAGAACACGAACACGTGTGCACGTCATTCCACGTGTTCGTAAGCGGAAATGCGAAGATCCTATATCAGAATTTTTCGGGGAGCTCTTGGCCTCAGTTCCGTTTCGTGGATGATAACGCTCTCACTCACAGGGCTCAGCTTGTGGACGATTTTCTACAGAGCGAGGATATTCCACATATGATTTGATCCCTATAGAGCATGCCTGGCATGCTCTGGGTCCATATGTAGCAACTTGTAAGCTCTCTCCCAGAATCCTTTCCGAGCTAAGCTCCTATCTCACTTAGGAATGGAATTCTTTAGCTCCACATTTCATCAGCAATCAAGTAATGAGTATATATTATCGTTGTGAGAGATTTCTGTCTGTACGAGGTGATCACTTTCCTTATTGAAACATTTTTGGGTTACATTCTTGCATTTCCCCTTAACAACATTTTCGGATGTTGCTCATCAGTACAAAAAATGTGTGCATTTTTGTCTCTTGTTATGAGATTGTGTTTCTTTAGATGCCAAATGACTCTGTATACGCAAAATGTGTGCATATTTGTTTCTTATAAACGTCAATTACCATTATTATTGTGTCCCTTTACGTTCCTGTTCCAACTGCCATGTGTTTTTCCGTTTTATTTATGAGAACGCCTTCCTTTCTTTAATCTTGGACACCAACGTATTTTAGGGCTGTATCAATCAGTGTCAATCAACGTATCTGATTTATAGGTCCACACGAGCCATATTTGGTGATCCCTCCCAGCGTAAAGCTCGTGCTTTTAAGACCCTGCCCGCAAATTGCAGCCATTGTTTAGGCTCGTGATATGCTATGTTGCATTATTTTGTATCTTCTACTGTATTTTATTAAATTGTGAAAATTAAACAATGAAATGCGATATTATTGAAAATATTTATTTGAATGCAAGCCTAAAAATATTAGCAGAACTTTGGCAATTATCGAAGAATATTACCTTTTAAGAGAGAAAAAATAAGACGAAGCGCGTTCACAATCTCCCTTTCAGTTCAAAAGGCAATCCATATACGGATTAGGTATAGGAGAAACAATAAATGTCGTCTCTCTCTCTCTGTATCACACACACACAAGCACAAACACCATACCACTGCAGACAGCCTAAGTTCCCCACTCCAAACAACGCACAGTCTCTCGTTGTCGAAATTTTTTGGTGTCGGCAAGCCCGAAAGTTTTTTGCCGACTTAATATCTACAGATAGTAAAAACCACTGTGAGTGCATCTCCTGGTTTCTGTAATAACACCCTTGCTTACATCCATAATGTCGTAGATGTAAATCATCATCATCATCATCATCATTGTCAACCATTATCAATCCACTGCTGGACGAAGGTCTCCCCAAGTTTCCTCCACAACGGTCTGTCTTGTGCCAGTCTCCTCCATGTCACCCCTGCATACTTTCGAATTTCATCCACCCATCTCCCATGTGGTCTTCTTCTGGGTCTTTTCCTGTCCCTTGTAATCCAATCTAAAATTTCGGCTGTCCATCGATGATCTGTCCTTCTGGCAGTATGTCCAGCCCATTGCCATTTCAGGGATTTAACTCTGATCATGATGTCTTCCACTCTTGTCATTTTGCGGATCCACGAGTTCCTCTTCTTATCTCTCCTGGTTACACCAAGTATGCACCTCTCCATGCATCTTTGAGTTATCTGCAGCCTTTGTATGTCTCTTTTAGTTAAGGTCCACGTCTCTGCACCATACGTAAGCCCTGGAAGGATGCATTGATCAAACACTTTTCTTTTAAGACATAATGGCATATTGCTCTTGAAAATTATGCTGTTTCTTCCAAAATCTCTTCAGGCAAGTTTTGTACGCCGATTAATTTCTTCATCAATGTGACCCTCACTTGATATCTGCTGTCCAAGATAAACGTACGTGTCTGTTATCTCCAGCTTTTCTCCATCAATCGATAAATCTTCATTTCTTGTAAAAGCATTGAACATCACTTTTGTCTTCTGAAAGTTCATTTTTAATCCCACTTCTTTACTCTTGTCAGCAAGTTCCTGGATCATACTCTGCAGCTCTGATGGGGTAGTTGCAAAAATGACTACGTCATCAGCAAAACGAAGGTGGGTTAGATAATCTCCATTAATCTTTATCCCCTTGTTTTCCCAGCTCAGCGACTGAAAAACACCCTCCAATGTGGCATTAAAGAGCTTCGGAGATATGGTGTCACCTTGTCTCACTCCCTTTCCAATTTTTACGTGTGTTGTATTTTCAAACAGCCTAATCTTTGCACTTGCATTTTCATAGATGTTATTAATAATATTAATGTATGCATCTTCAATACCGCAGGTATTCAGAGCCATTGTAACTGCTGATGGTTTCACCGAAATCAAAGGCTTTTTCATAATCGATAAAAGCCATGCACAATGGAAGTTCATATTCCCTCGCTCTTTCAATTAGTTCTCTCAGCACGTGGATATGATCTATTGTGCTGTAACCACTCCTGAATCCAGCTTGTTCTCTCGGTTGAGCCATGTCCAGTGTTACCTTCAAACGGTGTGAAAGAACTTTAGTGAAGATTTTATAAACTACTGATAGGAGGCTGATAGGTCTGTAGTTTCCGAGATCCTCAATGTCACCTTTCTTATGTAGCAGGATCATTGTAGCGGTGTTCCAATCCTCAGGAATCTTTCCTTCATTAAGGCATCGAGTGAAAATTTGGGCGAGTACTGTTTCGATTTCTCCACCTGCTTCTTGTATGATGTCTACAGTAATTCCATCTTCTACTGGAGCTTTTCCTCGCTTCATGTTCTTGATTGCATGTGCAACTTCTGCTGGAAGGACTGGAGGAACTCTGGTACTGGTATCTTTCATGATGTCTGGAGTGCATATATCATCCCTTTCATATAATTTGGAGTAGAAATCTTTCACTCTTGTCAAAATTTCGCCTCTATTTCTTGTTACAGAACCATCTTCTTTTCTCAGTGCCATAATCTGTTTTCTTCCTTTACTGAGATGTCCCTTTGCTATCTTTAGGCTTTGGTTGTTTTCAATTGCTTTCCTCACTAGTTCACAGTTGAATTTCCTTACGTCTTCAGTGATACTTTTTCTTACTGTCTTGCATAGCTCCATATATTCCACTTTGGAAGTCACATCTTCTTTAGTTATCCTCATCGCTCTTCTTTTTTGCATCAACATTTTCGTTTTTCCTGATAATTTATTTACATGCAATTTGTTCTTAGACCCAGCTAATTTTGTTGCTGTTTCCATAAGAGCTTTGGTTACTTTTCTGTTAACTTCAGAGATGTCCACTTCTTCCGATGTTAGGCCTTCTAAAGCAGAGAACCTGTTCTTCAGTTCCAACTTGAAGGTATTATGGTGTTTTTTAAGGTTGGTTATGTCAATAGATTTTGTTTGTCTTATGAGCTTGCCACGTTCAAGTTTAGTGTTGAGGTGCATCTTACATCTCACCAATCTATGGTCACTACCTGTGTTGAACTTGTTTAGCACACTGCAGTCTTCTATGACGAATTTTTTGTTACACATAATAAAATCAATTTCACTTGTCGTCCCATTTGGATGTCTCCATGTCCATTTCCTGTGTGGCTTTTTCTTGAAGAAGGAGTTCAAGATGAAAAACCCTTCTGCCTCTGCAAACTCAACGAGAGTATTTCCACGCTGGTTTCTGTTGCCGTGACCGCATTTACCTACTGAAGTTTCATTCTGTTGCCGTTGCCCTATTTTTGCATTGAAATCTCCCATAATTATTTTCAAGTGCTGCTTACCTTTATTATTTAGATGACAAATTTCCTCATAAAATTCTTCAATTTCTTCTTCAGGATGACTTGTGGTGGGTGCATAAGTTTGAATAATCTGAGCCTGGTATCTTTTCGAGAGTTGGATAACAAGTCGTGCAGCTCTGTCAGAGGAACTTTCAACTTCTACAACTTTATCCTTCAGTTTCTTGTTTATTATAAATCCAACACCACTAGTTCTGCCAGTATCTGTCCCACGATAGTAGAAGAGATGTCCACTTTTCAGTTCGATGAGATCTTCTCCTTTTCTCCTTACCTCACTTAGCCCCACGATGTCCCACTTGATCCTTTGTAGTTCCTCTTCCAATTCAAGAAGCCTTGAATCAGAAGATAGGGAGCGTCCATTGTAAGTAGCCAAGGTCAGCATCAGATGGCAGCCTAGTCCGGTCCTCCGGGGATTCTTAGCACCCTCTGCCTTCATGTCGCACTGGCCGCTGCCTTGGCCAGGTACATTCCAGCTGCCGGAGACTGAGGGCCAAGATTTAAGTTGTGGAATCATTCTGGAGGGGTTTTGCCATAACTCACCACGCTGGCCAAGCGGGTTGGTGAGTGTGGGATAGAATTTCCTCTAATCCTGATGGGATAGTTATACCGCTTTTGGCGGTCGTCAGAGCCCCTTTAGTGGGAACAGGATGCACCACGAGAAGGCGGGGTTGACATTTGTCAAGGAGAGGCTGTGATGTTACGCATCACCTGACCTTACATCCCAGATGTAAGTAAAATCAACAAAATAGTTAAACAGTCCTACAAATCGGGAAACACGACTGTTTTCTTTCTTTACCATTGCCATAAAAAGAATGGGTCTACTTGGCCTGCCCCGGCCCGGTTGTAAGTGTCTGAAGAAACCCCCACGTGTAGAGGAAAAAAATCTGCTATACTGAAAAAAAAACTATCTTAGTTGTAAATAGAATGCCGCAAAGAGAGGCGAGCCATTTTCCCTAGGAATTCCTCATATTTAAGGTTTCGGCCTAACAACATCCTTCTGATACCAATGTTGATGTTTTTCCCCTTTTGCACTTAAATACAAACAAGTTAGTCTTCGATCTCCAAATATATAAACAACTACTTTTAACTTTCTCATTTCCATTGTAGCAACGAATGATGCCAGGAGTTCGTTTTGATTTCGAGAACTCTCTTAATGTAAGCATTTCTCTGGAAAAAAAACCCAAGATGTTTTTAGTCGCTAAAGCCAATGTAGTAAACACAGAATTTGATTTCAACCTGAAAACTAAATAAACCATCCCGTCTGAGACTCTCACTTTTCATCCCGACTTTTCGGTTCAAGCTCTAAATTAATCAATGCATGCAGTGACATATTTGCTTCTATCAGTGCACTTCGTCATCCCGACTTTTCGGTTCAAGCTCTAAATTAATCAATGCATGCAGTGACATATTTGCTTCTATCAGTGCACTTCGTCATCTTCAGCAACTCTGTCGGCGTTTTGTGAGACGAAAAGGTTTTTCGACGCAGCAATAAAATGTTAAACGTCTCAGTATAGACCCATCACCGGCCCGATTACGGAAGTTTTTACTTAACTGATGAAAAAAAAAAAAAGACGAGGCCCGACCCAGAGTTTCTGACCAGCCCAGGGTCTATATCTACGCTGAACTTAAGGTAATGAACTTTTCGAACCACTCGGATTTGTATGAGACACAAGCCACTTAAATCGTAGTAATCTTCAGTAGATATTTTGGTGTACTTATAAACTGCTGTACTTATGACTGTGAATAGTGTTTCAGATCAGCTGCACTTTAACACCAACGATTTCACAAAATCTAAAGATTAATAATTTAAGCACTTTAAAAAAAAAGTGATACTACATCTTTACTCTAAGATTTTCCGTGTACAAACATATTAACATAAGAAAAGTCGAACTTCTGCATCATTGTTCTACCCTGTATTTAAAAACAAAGCATAACCGTTTATTCTTGTTTTACCGATTTCAGGGAGGTTCGAGCGCTGAACCACTGAAAATATCAACCGTGCGTCGGATAGAAAGGTTATTTTATTTTTTTATTTTATGTAGAGCATTTTAAGAAGGGACTGTCTGACCTTAGGTCTTAAACAGCCCTTAGAAATAGGAAGCTAAGAGATTTGGGCTAGAGTGCCCGATAGGAAAGTGACACAAAAGCGAGGTAGAAAGGGTGAGGAACACGCCCTTATTTATTACCGGGGGCCAGTACCCAGGGTCCGACGGCTTAACGTGCCCCTCCAATGCACGGCGGATACTCAGTGGATCGAATGTTCGTACCTACCTGGGATAGAACCTGAGGTCCTTTCCGCGGCAGTCCCGAGCGCTGCCCACTAAGCCACCCGCGGCCCTAGGACGTAAGCGCTGCCCACTAAGCCACCACCCACCCCACCCCTGTTGCAAATAAGGGCGTGTTCCTCCTCTTTCTACATTTCTTGGGTGTAATTCTGCTATCTGGCGATCTAACTTAAATCACCTAGCTTCCAACTTCTAAGGGTTGTTTAAGAAGTGATTAGACACTAATTTCTAAATCTCTGCTTCTATTTTAACCTTCTTGTTCCGAGAATGACAGAAATAAAGACTGTGCTTTATTAACGCATATAAGCATCTGCGGTGCGAAGGTTGTACGTACGTATAGCATGCATTGTCTTGTGCATTGAGCACCAATATCACACATCGTGTTTTGTAATAAAAATTATGAATTCGGGGTTAATTAGAAACGACGAATTCCTCATTTACAACGTAAAAATACCAGCATTATTGTTTATACTATGCAGGATGGAAAAAAAACTATTCAAAAGGCAAAAGCATTTTTAGAAGTAAATTTAATATGAAAGGTTACTAAAAAAATAAAAAAAACACTACGGACTTTCAGCTGCTGAGTGTCCAGCTGGAGGATGTCCGCAATTTGAGAAGAGGGAAAGGAAGGAAGGCTTCATCCAATATACTCAACGCACAAACAATACATCGACAGTCGAAGATACTTGAAGGTGTAGTACTTAAGCAGCAGTAAAGGAAAACATTCTTTGAAGTTCGAAGTCAACCAAACCTACATTATATTCTATCCCAACTACTTTTCTAAAAAGAGATCACTCTGTAAGGTTCCCTCAGTTCCTTTGTTGTTAGATAAATTTCAGTGGTCAGCTCCGTGTTGCCCGAAGGGGGAGGGGGGACGTGGATCAGTGCAGCAGTAATTCAGTGACAGCAAGGTGACATCAGAAATACAGTGCAACATAGATTGATTCCGTTTTTGCTTTCCACGGACAGGGAGTAAGGAGGCCCTGCTACATTTCACAACAATACAATCTTAGCAGGACTTGAAATGAAAGTCTCAGATCAAGGTCAGTGAAGATTTTTCTGGGACCTGTATGTTTGACTACAAACAATGCTCATACACACGCACGTGTTGCCTTGTATTTCCGTTCCATTTGTTAATTTACTTCACTATCGAACAAATTATCCGTACCGAAATTAAAAATCAAGTGAAATTTCAAATATAAAAAGTTGACAAGAGAAATAAAACTGAACTCTCTTGAAATGTAAAAAATCAACTCCATTACCAGACTCTGTCTGACGGCGGCTGTTCTGCTGGGTCACTGGAGGACGGATAACTCCCAATTTTAATGAAAGAAAAAACTACTAATATAATTTTTACTTTACTATCCTAGTTCCATTCAGCAGATCCAAGAAATGCCATCGAGGAGTTTCTGATGCCAAATTTCGTCTCCTATTTTCTCCAACTTTAATCGCCCACTTTTTTCCGCTTGTGCTTGGAGTGAGCCTCTGCTTATTGTGATCAGCAGCTAAAAATCCTTTCTCCACTCAAAACTCATCTTCTCGCAAACAAACACTTCTAGCATTCATACAACGCAAAACATTTCTCTGCAAAGATCTCTCTTCAGCAACGTTTTGAAACACCAAGAGTGATACATAAAAAATAAAGTACTTACGCTTTTAATGAAATACAAAAGAAATATTTATAAACTACAGAAAACAAAAGTTCAGAGAATTTGCAGCAACATAGATTTTCGGAAGGGAAGTTGCATTACAGGGATGCTGAACCTCCTGTAACCCTCTGATAGGTACGGCGCTGTGTGAATAACATTGCTTATATCAATTTCTCAAAGGTAGCGCATGAATTATCTTGCGACGGCAAAGAGAAACACACACAACTTTAAAGACTAAATTTCTAAAAAAAATGGAGTACGGACGGGCGGAGGAGCCGTATCTCATGGATTTCACCTTACCATCAAGCAATGATATGAGACTAAACTACTATTAAACATAAATTTTCGATGAAATTTTCACAAGACACTACAAGGGTGTTGGCTGCACTTTGAACGGAATAGTCACCAAAAGATTTCTGCTATGAAATGTATTTCGATTTCATGTTTTTTCCCTAGAGACAGTTCAAGCACCTTACGCCATTTTTCCACAGCGTCTAATTCGTTCCTTCTTACCCCGATGTGGTTTGGCTGTGAACTCAAAAAGGATTTCTGAACTTTCAAGATGTTCATGCCTTTAGTATAGTTGTTTCACATAGAAGACAAAACAAAAAAAACGAAAAGCGGAAAATGACAAGGAACTCTCCGCAATAAAATGACACAAATAGTTGTCTCCGTACTTAAAATCCAAACGTTTATTGTGCATTTGATGAACGTTCCAGAGAACCTTTCGGACTTTGAGAAACGGTTCGCTCGTACAGGATCGAACCAGTTTCGTATCACTCCAGGACATAAAGGATTAAGAAAAGCGACCCACCCCATTCTACATTGTAAGAGGTTTAAGGATAAGTCGCAAAGCCGGAAATATTCGAAGAATCCCTTACCCTTAATCAGGTATTAAGGTCCTGGGTCTGTACAATGCAATCACATCATCCACCGCGATTATTGCAATTGGTCGTTCTAGCTTTATTCATTCAATCAGAGTAAAGGTATTCAGGGCACGTTTTAAATACCCCAGTACCATATTTGCAGTTCACTCACTCAGTACTCACTTGTTGTCGAATTTGGCGTTACAGTTTTGTAGTTAGAAGTGGTTACTCCTGTTTGTGCTGTCCTCAACGTTATCAACAATATTTTAAAGGTTAACTTGATTTGATCAGAAGACATCCCAAGGTAAGTAGCATTTTATAATCAGCTATCTGTTTATTTATAGTTGTTATAATCGCAATGGTTTTTTCATTATAAAAAAGGCAGAAATGCCCTTTGCGTATTTTTGTATAAAACACGGGGTACAAAATGGCACGCTCGAATATAGTGCATATCAGCTCCGTATAATTAAGAAAATGTGTAGTACCTTAACACTCATTAGTATCAATGCAGGGGTAGGAGCTTTACTCATATTCTTGATTTTAATTTTTTCATATTTTGAAAGCCCTTAGTTTTTACTATTTTGCTCCGAAACAAGAAATTTTGAAGGAATATTAATATAATTTCGACGTTTGAACTTTTTAAAAAATCGAAAGCAGGTGAAATCGGGAAAAGAGGAAATTCGTGTGAAAGAAAAAATTAGCACTTGTAATATATATTCTGCTATTGAAACTGTTCCAGCAATGTAAAAACCATTACTGTATTTCTGTCTAAGAATCCCTTACTCTTAATCAGGTATTGTGATGGCATTATTTCATGCGGGTAGTGTTGTGTCCTTTCGTCGTCAGTCAGTCTTCAACGCATTCAAAAATGGAGCAATTTCAACCTTTACAAAAATCTTTGTTTGTCTTCACTGAAATTGTTGCCTCACTTCAAAACTACAATCAATACTTTTTGCATTTATTATTATTTCTAAGATTATTATGAATTCGCAGATTAATAATCAAATTCTACAACTTTTCAACAATTATCAGGCCTCGATCCAGACAGCATTTGATGTAATTCGACCTCATAAAATACTTTTTAGCTGACACAGTACTTTTACAAAAATATTCTAAAGAATAATGGTGTCTTCACTAAGTATTTTAGGTGAAATTTTATATAAACAAATATATTTTAGCCTAAGAGGAATTTTTGATGCGTCGTGCTGAACTCATGCTTTTCTTTTTTGTGGAGGTATTAAGACTCTGTGTTCTGAAAGCAAATTAGAGTATCAGGTGTGTTTTTTTTTTTTTTGTACTTATTCAGCCAGGCAACTGGATATATTATTTATATTCACTGACCGGTTATTTCGATGACCCTTGAATTTGGGAAATGGTATCTGGATATGATACTGATCGTTCTGACTTAATGTACCTACACAACTTTCAAACTTTGTGTACTCTTGAGTGTTCTATCTGGACGAAATTTTTGCTAAGGCTATTCTTAAAATTTCGGAAACCCAGAAAATATTCTCAGAAATAGGCACGACTTCTCAAAAATGGATACCAAATTTAAAAACCTGGACTGAACCCAGGTTGCACAATCAAAGTACCTATATTTGAATAATATTTAAACCGCTTCTTTATTTGTTGAAATGTTAGACAGAAAAATGCATGCCCTTATTTATTTAGATACCGTTTTTACAAGCTGGGGAATTCTTCCATAGGCATTGGTGGAAAATTTTGTTTCTCGTGAGGGCTTTGCCATTTTCATGGTCCTTGGCTCCCTATAGACTTTCTCAAGCTTTGCACCGGACTTCTACGAGAGCTTTAAAGTACTGTTAGTATAAAACATCGATAATCTGTTCATAACACAACTTGGGAACAAGTATTTGATTTATTTAATGCAGAGGAGTTTTTTGTCGACGAAAATCGTACATCATATAAGTTCTAGGTTGAAGCTTAAAGATATTATATCGTTGTGTTACACAAAGTAATGTCGAAGAAGTTAGGAAACACCTAATTGGACAAAATAGATAAAAAAACTTCGTGAAATTTACCAAAACAATAACCGAATTAAAAACAACAACAAAATAAAACCCTCTTAAAGTTACCACAAAATGTGTCACTACAATCAAAATTGAGGTGGCCTCTCTACGATAAACTTATCCACAACTCTCTTGGATATCTCTGGCCCTTTCTGCAAAACTCAAAAGTTTATTTTAAGAACATTTGTTTTTATTCATTTGTCTTCATATCCACTGAAGTACAGAAATGTATCAGATTAAATAATGTTTTGTATGAACATTTTCTGGGTCCTAAATAATGACCATATGCGACCCATTATATCTGTAGTGAACTTAAAAAAAGCCTTTTCTTAATTGTTTTGCAATTCTTAGCACTGAAGATGTCAGTCAGTTTTCAGGACATTACGGAAATTATTAGGTATAATGCAACGCTGCGTAATATATTAAGAAAACTCCTGTCCTAAGTATTGCATAGGTGTTTCCTGAGAAATAGCACGCAAAAGTGAAATAGATCTGTTAAATGTAAAGTACAGTATATTTCAAAATTAGAAAAATATATATAATATAAAATAACAGCAGATTTCCAAAAATGTTTATCCAATCCCGAAGATACGGATCGTAAAACATTTTGGAACCATTTCCTCGAGGAAATGGTTCCAAATATTTTAGACGAATTCGAACTAATTTCTGAAAGGTTTAACACGAATTATGAATAATTTTCTAAAAGGGGCGTTTGTTAATCCAAGCTCGCACCTAAATTTAATCTAATTTCATAAAAAATCGTTATTGCTGTTTTCCATTTTGAACAAATGTAGGAGTTGCGTCTAGTTTACGGGTCTCGTTATAAGCCCATGAGTGGGCCTCACATCCATCTCTCTTGAAATGTAAATTTCTTCCTATTATAAAAAAAATAGTGTGTGCAATCGGAACAAAGGAAAAAAATGTGTAATGACTCTCCCCTTCACCGTGGTTTTGCTTGCATTACCATACAATTAAAAAATATTGCATACGTCGTGCACAATTTTAATAACAAATTAGAAAATTTTGAATAGCAATCAGCAAGGGTTTATCCAGACACTTTTTTTATATTGAATGGGTACTGACAAGATTTTAGGGGTGTTAAATTATTGTTGAATGTGGGGACTGTAATCACAATTTTTTAATGCTGATATTTTTAGTGAAATATTTAGGCTTTTTTTTTTGGTCCAGTGTTAAAAATGAGGGAAAACTGTAAACAATGGAGAGCTGTTTATTTTTTGACAGTTAAGTTATGTTAAAGCTGTGATTTTATTCCAGAATTTAATGCGGTTCTTTTGTTCTCACGCTCGATTTATTTCTTATGTCTAACTGTTTCCCAAAATAAGGCAAAAACAATTAAAATGGAATGCTGAAACAATAGATATTTTGTTTTTACTAGTACTGAAAATGGGAGAAAGCTGAAAGGAAGAGCTCTTGATTTTTTTACAGTTAAGTGTGGTTAAAGATGTGATTCTTTTCCAGAACTGCATGCGGCTGTTTTGCTCCTGCGCTTTATTTATTTTTTATCTTTCATGTCTGTTTCCCAAGATTAGGCAAAAGCACCTAAAAAATTATAAATGGATTGCTGAAAGAGTAGATATTGATGTTTTCACAAGCCTTGTGCATGTTGAAGTGATTCACATGTTGAATCTGCAAACTATGTACCATACGAATGCGAAGAGATTTACAAATACGTTTTGTGGTCACAATGACTCACTTCGAGCATATCATTTAAAAATAAATCTTAAAAAGAGACGTTAGATGACCATATTTGTATATACTATTCAAATTGAAAGAAAAATATGGCATTATGGTTGAAGATACTTCAAAATAAAGTTGCTCAATTCACGTAAATGCTATTGACAACTGTCCTAATGAAAATAAAACAGGTAATTAATTTTGTTATAATTTTATCCCTGAGTGTGTATTACACTCTTTTAAGGGAAGGGTGTTGAAACTATTTTTATTAAACGTGATAAATAAACTTTGGAGGATGTTGACGGCATTAGTGGTGGTAAAATTCTTGGCAGTTACGGCTAAAATCATTGGCTGGATAATTTTTTCTTAAGTCACATATGTATTTGCCTCCATTCCTTACCACTTCCGAGATTATGTTTTGCATTTTACTAGTTCGCCCCTGATTATAATATATTTTATTTGCTAGCAATACATTTACGTAGTCAACCATAATTCATGGTGTTTCATTGCTTTTAAAGCAGCAAAGTTTAAAAGCAATGAAAATGGCTTTTTCGAGAAAAGAAATAAAATCAGAACTTCTGGAATAAATGAAAAAAATCTTGCTCATTCTCGAATAAGCAATTCCCACTTAATTTGATTGTTTCACAAGAAAATTTCAGCTGTGCACAAGCTGTAAAATTTAAGTTGAATGTTGAAATTTGATAAAAAGGAAATATTTTTACTGGTTCCCTCGTAAACTTTTTGAGTGTCACTAAAGAAATGCCGCCGGGAAAAACTCAAATAAAAGTGCCCGAATTTCAGAATTCTGCAAAACTCCTCAGAGAATTCCAGCAAAATTATAACGTCTTAGCTTTGATTCTCATCCTCGTATTCTACTTGATTTTACAGCTCTATTGTTGGAAGAGTAAACCTTTTCCAGTCTTTGTTAGTACTTTCAGAATGATTTATCATTTTAGGAATACTACTCTTATCTGGTCATTTTCTTTATATCGGAGTTACTATATATGCATATAAGACGAAAATTTTGAGAAACGCGGAAGTCGTGGGAAAAAATTCATAAGTCGTATGAGAGAATTATTCTAAGTTCCTAGGTATTTGAGAACTTTGCAAATGTGTGCCATTACAACACACTGGAGAACAACCGGAAATATGAAATCAAAATAATTAAAGTTACAAACGATTTTCTTTGTTCTGATTTGCTTAAATATGTTATCATGGATGAAAGAGATTTGCAGTGACTAATTCAAAATTTTATTGCAGCGGTTGAGGAGACAGTGCGAGAATATTGCTTTGAGAACAACATTGACTTAAAACATTTTTCACTGATCCAGACTTTTCTGGAACGTATAATACAGATGAATTGGGAAAGGAAGTGGGTGTTTGTTTTTTAGGGGGCACTAGACGAGAATTTTTAAGTTTTTTATTATATATCATTTAGTGGTTTGACCTCTTCCTATGTACCTTTTGCATTTTTCCCCAAGCAAAAACTTCCTAAACTGGGTATATTGTTTCGTATCACGCAACCGTGTTTTTTCAATGTCATTCATATTTTAGCTGTATATAATTAAAATTCTCTTTCCTCCATCTTTGCATACAGCTGGTCTCCTGGGTGCTCAGTCCCAGGGAATCTGTTCGTTTCTCTTCTCCTAAGGTCGGGTAGTAGTTCCATGCAAGAACACACTGACTGAATCTGTAATGTTTGATTTCCTGTATGCAGTAAAGAGTTGTCCCTCTTAACACGTTCATTAAACATGTAAAATTCCTGTGACGACGTCAAATTAAACTTGCGTTACGCGACTGGCTCTGAAAAGTAATGGAGTTACTGAAGTACACTGCTTAATCTGAGACGATGCGACTCATTCATGTAGCCCTCTGATTTTGGGTGTCTTTTGTTGGCGGGACTGCTTTGAAATCCTGGAAATGTTCTCTTACCAACTCTAACGTCTGATATGGAATCCTATGAAGAAAAGCATAAGATGTATGGCTAGCATTTTGATAGCGAAATGACACGTAATACAAAATGAACTTTTCACATTTGACTTCTAGAAGCAGAAATAAAGCAGATAGATACACCCTTCGAGGAATTACTTCCCAATGGTTTTCTTTTTCCTTTGGGCAAGAATCATTTTACTCGTCTTATCAACGGACGAATGCTTATTCCCATACGGAAAGCACAAACTCTTGCACTTGTAGTGTGCCGCGAAAGACATGCCCCAATCTGGTAGTACCATTCCCCCTCCCCCCAACTCAAAGAAAGGGCTGGTCTTTGATCCTTAAAGTAAAGTATGAGCTCAAGAATTTTGCTATACTAATGATTACGTTCGGGGTCCTATTCAGAATTCATTTGCATCCGCATCTGTTAGATCCTAAACATCCCACTGAATAAATTCTGAAGCGAAAAAACTCCACATTTGTCAGTTACGATGTATGTTGATTATGCCTTGAGAAAGCTCCTCGTACGCTACGGAGGCTTGGCAATTACCTATACTTTTCCGCTTTGACCTATTAAACCTTCAAGCCTCGTTTTTAATTACACTAGTCAATATTTTAAAACTTTGTTTTCTTAACATTGGTGAAATAACGTGTTTTTAACTAATTTCGGGGTGCTGAATTCAAATATGACTCTAAAAACTCTTCATCACCTACAGCTTTTTGTGCAAGAACATTTGCCATATTTCCAGATACATAAGAGGGTTGTACCGAAAGTAATGCAGAAGAACGCATAACTTTATTAAGTGACAGAGGTCGTTCAATCGCGCAAGTTGGTAGAGTAATCGTTTCGCTATACAAAAAGGTACTACCGAGCATAGTATCCATCAGAAGCGATGCGTTTGCGCCATCGTTGAACCCAACTCTCGAATCCTTTTTTAAAAAATTCAGGTGCGGACTGTTTTACCCATTTCTTCACAGCCATTTTCACTTCGTCTGTTCCATCAAATCGCTGTCTCCGGAGACTGTCCTTCACTGGGCCGAACAGGTGGAAGTCAACGAGCGCCAGATTTGGGCAGTACGGTGTATAGGGGACCACCGACCATCCTAATTTGCTGATCACCTGATTTATTGCCAAAGATGTGTGTGATCTCACATTGTCATGGTAAATGTGGATCCTTTTCATATTCTGGTTCGGTTTCTTCCTCCTTATGGCTTCTTAAGCTTCTTGAGTTTGCTTCTTCATCTTAGGCAACCGATAGGGCCCTTGCAATTCGATATAGTTACCAAATGGGTAGACATGCTCAAACGAAATTTAAGACTGTTATTGGACCGCAGATGAAACTGTTGTCACAAGAGATTAGTTAGTTTTTTAAATTTTAAATTACTAAATTTCCCCAATTAGGCTACTGTTGATCGCATCTTATGTGTTTTCACTGGTCCAACATTAATGTTGGTATAAGAGATGAATGCATTACTGTATTTGAACATATGAACTTACTTTAAAAAATTAAAATACAAGTCACATTATTTTCTGAAAAGTCGTAAGACTAAAAACAAAATTTAAAGTCGAATTCGAATTTTTACTGAAACGTATGGATTAAAAAAATCTGGAAATTTCATAAAACAAGTTTGGACACTTACTATTTACTGTGATTAAATATTAGTTTTTTTATTCTTTTTAGGATTGTAAATATTGTATTTGATAAATGAAAACACAATTTTGCATCAGAAAACAATGCACGCTAAATTAATTATCATTCAGGTAGTTGCGCTTAATGCTGTCCGGCTTTAAAAGAATTCGTTTTATAGGTGATCAACAACCTTAGAAGACATTTGAGATGATATGTGGTCAGTTCTTCCAAGTAGCCATATCTACCTGGAGAAATCAATAATTTGCCTAATAAAAAGCTGAATTGTCGTCAAAGATTGAAAAAAAATATCAAAATATATTTCACGTAATGGGAAAAACTGTACTTTAAATATGAGCTGCAAAAACATTTTATTTAATTCTTATTGAAAACCGCAATGGGAACCAAGCAATGAATCTATTGGTTAATCTTAAAAATGGCGTTAACGACTGATGTTTTTTATATTGGAGGTTTAGCCACCACCGTGAGCAACGCAATGGGCTATAAGCAGTCGCCCGTCCCTAATTTAGGTCCACTGGTTCCAGGGAAGGAACAGAGCCAGTGCCATAATATAAACACAACATTCTTGCCTGACGGGGATTCGAACCCGGACCACTTTAGGACGAATAATCAGAGGCCATCGCTTAGTTTCAATATTCACTTTTATTCACTTAAAAGAATTACAACAGAACATCCCCAACCTCACACGCAGTGTGAGGGAATGGGAGAAATAAAACGAAATGTAGATATTAACAATGAAATGGTAATAGTACAAATGAGCACTGACAGGCATTGCATTATTTGATGTAAACAGCAGTTGCTCCAGGATAATTGTTCATTGAAGTCTTGGAACATCACTGGAGCGAATCAATGTATAGAAGTAATTTGCGTAGTTCTAGTGACATGGAAATCACTGGTGGCAGAGAGTCACTGTGAGCATGAAGAGAATTGTGTAAAAAGGTGACATCTGCAGGAAGCAAACAGAATCCAGTTCCAGGAAGAAACATGGTGAGGCAACAGTAAAAATAAAAAGTTCCGACGTAGGTTTAAGAGTATTAAAACAGCAGATGAACTGTCTAGGCACTAGAAAACCGAAACCAGGGACGACACGGCAACCATGTTTTGAAGAAGGCAGGTAACCGTGCCGTATTATTCGCCAAGGAGTATTCCAGGGTGAGTCTGGTTTTAACTCTGTTGCGGTAGTGTGCAACCAAGGAGGTAGAGAATGTGATAGGATCTGGATCTTGTAACTGTTGCAGGTGAGAGAAAATAATATATTTAGTTAGGATAAATAAATACGAACAAACTGGTAAAATAGAGGAGAACCTTGTAGAACTGTGGCCGAGGAAACGATAATCTTCTAGGGTGAGATCACTGGTACAAGAAGGATGTGCAAGTTCGAACATACTGTGAAATAATGGGAGCAGCGTCGGACAGTAAACAAACATGTGTAAGACGTCTCCAACGACGTTACAAAAAGGACAGAGATTTGATGATACTATATTTCTTCGGAACAAAGTCGAACGGACAGGCAGTCGATTGTGCAAAAACCTCCAGTGCACATTAGGTTCTGAAGAGAGGGCTGATGAATGTTAGGCAGTAGACCAGACCGAAGTTAGCGCAAAAGAAGAAAGAGTGGGTATAGGGCAAGGTACCGCAGAAGAAGAACGGAGAAAACGGTACAGGGTGCAGGTGGAAAGGCTGTGAGGAAAAAACGGTACAGGGTGCAGGTGGAGAGGGAGAGTGAGGAGGTCACCGGAAAAGGGAAGGAAGAACGGGAAAGGCAGAGGAAACGAAAATGAGACCAGAGGAATCTACTAGGGAAAGAAAAAGCGATTGAAGAGCATGTTTAAGTTGGAAGAATTTATCAGAGAGTTCGGGCGAGGGTGGAAAAAAGGTCAGAAACGGGTTTCCATGAAAAATCGGAGAGGACCAGTTGGGAAACGGAGACTACACCAGCGTGTAACCATGCGGGGAAAATAAAAAGTTGGCAGTAGGGGGATGGAGGACGGAGGAGAGAAAAAGAGGCTCGGAAAGAAGATCAAGAGTGGAAGAGGGGTGTTGACGAATGAGCGGTAAATAACGAAAGAACTGAACAGCTACATGGTAGATTAGATGAAAACGGGGGGATGACGGTGTGAATATCCATCTTGAGAAGAAGATGGACGGTGAGGCAGGGATTAAGGGGGTAAGTCAGAACATTAAGCAGAAGAATGGAAGCGGAAGAGTCTATTTGAACTGTCAAACGGAGGAAATTGAAAATTCTTACAGCTTTATAACGTATGGTAATCCCGGGCATATTGAGGCCACCAAACGTCGAAGGTAGAGATAATACTGAGGAAGATAACCAATGAGTGGATGACCAAACAGTGCTGAGCATTGCTGATGTTGTTGCAGTTTGAACGTAGGTTGGTTGCGGTTGTGCAATCCAGAAATGATAAACTAATGAGAGGATGTGGGTGCCAGCAAGCCGTGCATGACTGTGGTAGGTAAAACAACACTTGAGCTTGGACCAGTAACCAGCGGTGTGACGTAGTTTCCTGACGAGGGGTTTCCAGGTGGCAGCCGCGGTTGAGATCCGGCTGCCAATGTGCACCTCAAATTTCTTTTGACTGGTGGAAGTCCAATGAGCGCCCCACGGTGCATCGGGGTGATGTCTTTAGGAGCCACACTACACGCCTGTACACTTTGAGAGGTTTAACGAAGCGCCGGAATTCGCAGCACACACTTGATACCATGCAAGAACAATTGTGAATTGCCATTCTTCTCGGACGAGAACTGTGAGATCATCGTCATAGGCAGTAAGAACTATAGAATGGTGCTATGCTGAATGGTGGAGGGGAGGTTGTAGAAGAGAACGGATAGAGCAAAGAAAAGGCTCAAAGACTAGAGAGAAAAGTTGTCCGGAAAGAGGACATCCTTGACGGATGCCCTTTCGAAACGGAATGGGGGCTGTTAGGAAGGAAGCCGTCCGGATATGGACAACTGAGTCCTGGTACAGGGCAATGGGGGCTGTGATGAAGACAGATGGGAAAGCGAAAGCAGAGAGTACAGATGCAAGCCAGTGATGACTCACGTTATCAAAGGCCTGTCTCTGATCAAGGTTAAGGAAGGAAAGGTGGGCAAGGCAATATGAGTCACGGAGAAGATTAATATTAGTATGAATGATTCAACCAGGGATGGTGTACGTTTGATCGGGATGTATGACGGTGGGAAGGACAGGGTCCAATCGAAGAGAGAGTATTTTAGTATAAATCTTGTTGTCAACATTAAGGATGGATATAGGAAGCAAGTTATCAAACTCCAGCAGACACCCCTTCTTTGGAAGAAGAATGATGTGAGCTAGAATAAAAGCGGGAGGAAGAGAAGATAATGAAAAAGCAGCTTTAAAGTTAGGCAAGAGGAGAGGGTGTAGGAAAGAGGAAAACGTACGAATGTAATTAAGTGTCAACCCGTCAGGACCAGGTAACGAGTGACAGTTAAGTAAGGCAAGTGAGTTAAGTAAGGCTACTTCTGCTGGTTGATAGGCATAGAAAGAGATGCAACAAGATGCGATGGAATATGTGATAAGGCACGAAAAATCGAATCAGCATGCGGAGAACTTTACTAGAACTGAGCAAAACCTGACTGGAAATATGTTCTAACACCGGAGCAAATGAGAGTGGGGCATTACTAACAGGGTAACTAATGCCCTCACTCTCATTTGCTCCTGTGTAATCGGGTAACTTCAGATTACGGAGGTGATGAGCAGAACGTTTGTGGAATTCCAGTTGTTGAACCTGTTGACATAGATAGTCATTTGGCTGTAGACGAAGGAGCTTGAGGCGGTGAAGAGCTTGTTGGGAGAAAGGAATTAGCAAGGCACGAAGTTCAGCTTGGTAATGAGAAAATAGCGGAGAATCAAGATCTAGTGTGGAAAAGGTCGAGCGTGCAGCATCAATCTTCATAAAAGCGGTAGTACGTTTTTCGTGGGAATATTGTTTGGTATAAAGAAGAACCCGGGATTTGACATGTAACCAGTGTTGCAAGGGACAAGAAGCAAAAGGGAGCGTATATAAGGTTTGTTGGAGCTACGATTGGATGGAATTTACGTAAGCTGGATCAAATAAAAGATCATCGTCAAGGGTCCAAGTACGGTAGTATTGCCGAGGAGATGGACCGGTGTGTAGACACATTACGTCACAGCTGTGGTCGGAAGAAACTGTTGGTGTGTGAGAAACGGAGATAACTGAAGGAAGAAGAATTGAAGAAACATAAAACCGGTCAAGTGGGGCAGTTGTAGTGGAGGAAGTGGAGTAGGAGCGCCAGGTGTACGAACGAAGAAATGAGTGCAGGTGTCGAAAAGAATCTTGGAGTTGTTGATGGCTGTAGAAAGTGCTTGGGTAAGAAAATACCTGGTATCCATGGAACCGTCCGATCTGCCAAGGGTGCAGTTAAAATCACCACCTAAGATTACAATATCAGTGGCAGGAAGACCTTGAACACAGTAAACAAAATGCCCAAAAAGCAGTCTGCATACTGTTGATTGCCGGAAACATAGATGTTGAAGATGTGGTATCGGAAGTTGCGAAGTCGGAAGGACAGAAGATGCAGCAGGTCACGATAAATCGGCTTGACCGTGATATCAGTAATGAAGGATAAAAGACGGAAATGGATGGCCACCGCAAGTCCTGCGTGAAGACTAAGTCGATGAACATGGTAGAATTAAAATGGCCAGGTTCGCCATCGGTGGTATGGGGTGTTGGGATTACAGTTAGTCTCCTGTAGCAATAATATACCCGCATCATGCGGTGTAAAGTCTTCAAACACTAACGCATTGGTAGGAGGGACAGAACATCGCTTACAGTTGAAAGAAAGTAATTTTAACTTGAAAGAGGTTGTAGTGGTTGAATATTACAATCAGCACTTCTGTGAAGACTGGTCACACGTATCTTTAAGTTAGATGTCTGCGCATTAGTGACTGTGTCAATTTTCGGCAAAAGAGCAAGTAGACTCTGAAGTTGGGTGATAATAGTAGGAAGCTGAGCATTACGTGATTGAACGCAGTGAGCTGCTTGATAGGACGTGACGGTTGATTCAGTATGATGAGAGCAAGGTCAGATGACGCCAGCGGCCCGTCTAATGCAGGGAAAGTTTCCAGATATTCTGCTTTTTTATCCAACAATTTTTGAACAGCTGGGGACTTAAGAGAAGTAGGTACTGCAGTTGGAGAGAAAGACTGTCGAATTGGCGAACGGGAACGAGAGCAGCCAGGAGAAGACGTCACCGGCGAGGTTGAACTCTGTCTAGTACGTTTCAACGTGGGATCGTCGGAAGAAGCTGGTGGGTGTTGGACAGTTAGATCTGACCGCACATTAGGGAATCCAAGGGAAGAAGATGAAGCAACACGACGGAGGGTTTGCCCTTCCTTTTCGGAGATAATACCCTCCGAAAAACGTAGAGTTACCAAAGCAGCAAGTGGGTCCAACGATGGAGACGTGGCCAAAGTTCCCTCTGTGGAGCCGAACTTGGTGTGCTCAGAGAAACTGGTGTTGAGCTTGGAGTGTTGACTTCGGGCGGTATGGAAATACGTGGCTTGGCAGAGATGCATGCGGACAACGTGATTGGATGTGGCCATATGCCTTAAAAACAATGCAAGGCAGTAAGGATATTGATCCGGAAAATCTGCTTCCCTTCAACACAGTGAGGTCAAGTGGGCAGTCAGTAATGGCATCTTCAGTAGGGAACAGATGCTTGCTTGGCGACGCAGACCCAAGATGTTCCTTTCATCTGGGTCTGTCGGTGCGGAAGACAGAGCTGAAATATAACCAACTACTTTTCCACAACGGGAAAGGGCTGCTATTAAGTAATGGACCTTGATTTCTGTTGGTACAGGGTAGCACGTAACAAGTACGGGGCGCTGCGTGAGCGGGACTCCCAGGAAGGTATGATTCCCAACAGATAAGACGCGCTCCACAAACTCATTCTTCACAAAATAGATTAGAACAGTCCTAGGTTTCCTCGCCATATGGGTGATCGCTCCCTTAGGGAGGACTTGGTGAACGGCGAAGGAGTATTTCTTAAGGCTGGTGTCCGGGAGGGCGTCAAAACATATGCCAAGTTTCCGTGTGTGTAAAACCTCTTGCCCAACAGCTGAAGTTTACGAAATTTCGATGCGTAATTTCTTGTTGTCTCTAGTGACAATCATATTAAGAGGCATTGTACATGGATTCTTCGCTGTAGAGGAAGATAAACTGGTACCCTTCCCAGCGGAAGCATAAGGAAGAGTTGCCGTAGGAATGGGCGGAGATGAGGAAGGTCGAGACGCAGTGCTCGCAGCAAATGAAGTACCACAGGCAAAGGATACTGGAGAAGTTAATGACGTCCCTGTGGTGGAGAATGTCGGAAAATCAACATCCATGGAGTTGGAAGAAGCGGTGGTAACATCAGATAACGCTGCTTGGAAACCAGCTGCGTGTGGTAATGACGAAGACCGAACGTGGCCAGGTGGGAGCGGAGCTTTGCTATCAAGCTTCAAACACAGCCTATCAGATTGCCGCCATTTGCGATGGCTGCCCTGCTAAAACCAACCCTGGGCAAAGCCAGGACGGAAACAGCGTTAGTACAAGTAAAGGTTTACTTATAGGACGTCAACGTCAGACTCAATCGACACAGGAGACGTTAACAATACAGGGGCAGCACAGAAGTACGGCACACACACAAAAGAACACTAATAAACGCAGGTTAAACACGGAGCACAGGTCAACACAACCTTTACAAAGCCATCGCTCAGACCACTGCGCCACCGGGGGCGACGTCTGATGTTTCAGTCGCAGCTTTGAAGCAGTACTTATGTTCAGTTTAGGCAACGAAAAAAGGGTATGCCAAGTTTATGTCATGGAAACAGTAGCTGCTGACCTTGAATAATAATTTTACCGATCAACCACTGACTTTCGAATATTAGTTCAGTTTTTCTTCTTGCTATATCGTTTCTTACGACGTATTTTAATTTCTTCTGCGACGAGTCGTTATTTAGAAATATGTACTTTCAATTAATTCATTCGGAATTCATATTTTACATATTACATTCTTGAAGAACTAAACAATGTAACGTGTAACATGTTTTGAATGTCAGCTCTTAATGACACTCAAATAGTTTCATAAACCATTGTTACTTCAAAGATGGCGTTTATCACGTTCCTTGTACAATCTTTTGTTCTTCGTACATTATGACTTACACCTGCAAATGACGGGAACTTTGGAAGCGGGATCTTTGTTACTTAAGTACAATCTTCTTTCTTTTTTTAAGAATTTTTCTGAAACGACCATCAAGACCGACCCTTCCCCATATTGTAAGCTGCGAAATTTAAAAAGGGGAGCTCGGTGACTTATTCCTGAAAATCCTGCTCATTTCTAATTTACAGGGTACTTTCAGTTTGTATAATAAATTTATTGGTAGAAACGTATTGAATGAGCCACCAGTATATATTCTGACTGAACAAAGTGGATACAGACGTGGGCCGTGGGTGGCCTAGTGGGCAACGTTTGTGACTGCCACGAAAAGGGCCTCAGTTCCCAAGCCAGGTACGAACGCTAGATCCACTAAATATCCGCAGTGCGTCGGATGGGCGCGTTAAGCCGTCGGACACCGGGTACTGTCCCCCCAACCCGGTAATAAATAAGGGCGTCTTTCTCCTTCTTTCTACTTCGCTTCCGTGTCACTTTCCAATCGGGCACTCTAGCCCAAATCTCCTAGCTTCCTATTTCTAAGGGTTGTATAAGACCTGGGGTCAGACACTCCCTTGCTAATATCCTCTACATATGATCATGATCATGGAAACGGATGTTTGTGCTTCAAAGAGTTACAGTATTCTCTCTCGTCCAAATCGGATAGGGGTCAAAACCGCTTCGATTAAATTTTTCAATCAGACCTGCAGGAATCTCACCACACTTTGAAAGAAATATCCAAGGTATTAATTGATTTACTGTTTTATTAGTAACACCCATATACATATATATTCGAAAGCGTGCGAAAGGCAACTGTGAAGTGAACAATGAAGTTATATCGTTATTTTTCACTCCGGCTCTCATAATAATTAATTTGTGCGTAGAGTTTTTAATGGCATTCATTGTCGATGCTTTTTTTAACTATACAATCGATATCTGTGAGACTGTTCCAATACAGCGGGGTTTTGTGCAGGCCAAAATGTTTTCTCTTTAACAGAATGATTGCACAGTGAGATTTTTTTCATATACTTATAAAATACCACGCTCTTTCTAGAAAGTTCCTCTGTAGTTTCATACGATAAACTGCAATCAAGTAATCCCGTTACACGTATGTATAGGACTGACAGAGACGCCCGTAGCCAAGAAAATGGAGACGATATATATATATACAGTGGAACCGCGGTTATGAATACCCCCTTCCCCCATTCTTTTACACATATATCTGCATTAGTCACGATATTGTATTCCTGTCGCTTTTGTAATTCGTTTCTACATAAACTTTCCAACAAATGGTAAAAAGATATCTGCGTAGCGAATATTTTTCTATTGCACATTTTTTTGTATAGCGAATAACTATCCCCCTGAAATAAATTTGTATAAATCGCTTTTTCCCACCTGATACACGTTTTAGTGGTTGATCTTTAATATAAAGTGGAGTAACTGATAAATTAGTTACTTTTAGATTCTATACGGTTAATACGTAAAAATCGTTTTTTTCTCAATTTCTAGCCATGCTTTTAAAGTACGTGAATAATTGGCTCCATATGTAGCCGCAAAACGACTTTAATATATATTTTTTATTTTTTAAAATGTGAGTATGTGGTTCACACACAAATTGCTGTATACTAAAAAGTAAAATGCTGAAACTGATGCTGAAACTCAATTTGCTATTTCTTGATTGCGGAAAACGTTATGGTGATTACACAACTCCACTGAAATTTGCAAATTTTATTATATGTACGGCAAAGGGAGGAAAACCTATTCAAAAGGTGCGAGACACGGGTCAACCTGGGCGGTTATCCCTGTTACCCCTCTTGTGCAGCCGGCCATGTATATGATCATAATATTCACTTAATAGTTTCCATTAGTAATAAGATTATATATATATATATTTATGTGTGTCTATCATCATAATCCTTTACCATTATAATTCCATTGCTGGATGAAGGTCTCCCAAGTTTTATTCCTCAGCACTCTTTCTTCAGCGTCTATCATCTATGTCACTACTGCATGCTTTCAAATTTCATCCAGGAAAATCCGACGTGATCTTCTTCTGGGTTTTTTCGTGTTTCTTGGAATCACGTCCAAAATTTCGGTTGCCCATTGGTCGCCCGTTCTTCAGGCAATATTTCCTGCACATTGCTATTTCACAGATTTCACTCAGAATATAGGGTATTCCACTCTTGTCTTTTTTCTGATCCACGAGTTCCTCTTATCTTTCCTGGTCACTCCAACCAGGCATGTCTTTTCTCTTCTTTCGGTTGTCGACTTTGTTTGTATGCCTTTTTTAGTTAAAGTGCACGTCTGTGCTCCGTACGTAAACATATACAGGTCACATACTTTGTGCTATAGGTTCTTTTTGTTTCGAAAAAATTTAGACCACTTGTTAGTATAAAGAATGACTTCCACGTGCCATCTATACCGCAGGTATAGGCCGTAGCATTGATTCGAAGAGTCCCGTGAACAATTCTGTAAGGCTTCTATACCATGTAAATACGATAGGTTCCCGCATATCTTCAAGGCTCATTGGTCGTGGATCCACAAGTCGAACCTCTTGTTCAAGACAGACCCACAGATGTTCAGTGCGATTGCTGTCCATTGAGTACGGTGGCCATGGTGTAAACTAAAGAACAATAGACAATGGAACACTCCTCAAACGATTTCCGCACACGCATTGCCATATGAAAATCTTTTAGCAAACTACCAATGCATTCGGGTTATACAGCAACAGATCCGACACAGTAGATAGGTGGCTTAAAATGTTTATCGTGAGTTGGAGGTGGATGATTTCTTCCAATGATTCCCAGGAAATGATGCTCCACACGAGCACACTGCAACATCTTGCATGTTTCTCCGCGAACATCGTGCTATGATGTTTTCTGTCAGACGTGCTTTGACGTAGTCTCAATTGATTACATTTACGATAAAGCAGAAAACGTGATTCGTCTGAAAAGTTTAATTTTCTCCACTTTTCGATGGGCCATTGTCTTCTCCGATGTAAATTCACGCCGTAATCGTCAATGTCTCTCAATCAGCATGTGTATCTTGATTGGACGATGGTTCCAGAGACCCTTAGAGAGCAGATTTTCTTTGACTGTGGTCTGAGATACACTTGTCGATGTGTCTGCATTAAATGTTCCGGCCCCACGGTCGTCAATGCTCCGTCGGCAAAAGGCCTTACATGATATATCGTCATCATCGTCAACCATTTTCATCCCGCTGCTGGATGAAAGCCTGCCCCAAGTGTCTTCCACAACTGTCCCTCTTGAGCCTATCTCCTCAATATTACTCCGTCATGCTTTCGAATTTCATCCATCCACCTCCCGTATGGTCTTCTTCCTGTGAGGCTTTTTCTGTCCCTTGGAATCCAGTCTAAAATTTCGGTTGCCCATCAGCGTTCCGTTATTTTGGTATCATGTCCAGCCCATTCCCATTTCATGGATTTTATTCTGTTCATGATGTCTCGTTCACTTGACCGAAAGGTCACTTGACCGAAAATCACTTCGCCGAAAATCACTTGATCGAAAGGTACATTTCACCGAAGGGTCACTTGACCGAAAAGTTCATTTCACCGAAAGATCACTTCACCTAAAAGTTCATTTCATCGAAAGGACACTTGATCGAAAAGTTCATTTCACCGAAAGATTACTTTACCTAAAAGTTCATTATATCGAAAGATCATTTCACCGAATAGTCAGTTTATCGAAAACTTACAATTTTGTTGTTATCGATCTGTTGGAGTATGGTGCTGGTTTTTAAAAAACTGGTCACCTAAACATTATTGGATTGTATAAAAAATACACTTTTAATTTCTTTTAAACACCTCCCCATAAGTAGGTTTTTCGAAATATAACATTAATTATAAGTCATAGATAGACCTGTGCCTTTTTGCCAAATTTTAATCCCCCGAGCTCATATTCATGAAGTTTACATAACAACTCAAGTTAATGAGTTGTTATGTAAACACACTTATTCAGACAAAAAAAATCAGTTTTAGGGCCCTTGGCCTCGGTTTAGGCCTTTTTAGAACATTTTAATCGTGCGTGCTCATATTCATAAGGTTTACGTAAAATGTCTAGCTAATAATGTTGCACATTTATTCAGGCAAAAAAGAATCAATTTTTGGGCCCTAGGCCTCGGCTTAGGCCTTTTTAGAAAATATTAACCGTGCGTGCTCATGTTTATAAGGTTTACATAAAAACTAAAGTTAATGATGTTGTACTCTTATTCAGGCCAAAAGAATCAGTCTTAAAGCCCTTGGCCTCGTTTTAGGCCTTTTTAGAATATTTTAATCCTGCGTGCTCATATTTATAAGGTTTACATAAAATGTCAAGTTAATAATGTCGCACATTTATTGAGGCAAAAAAGAATCAATATTAGGGCCATAGGCCTCGCTTAGGCCTTTTTAGCAAATTTTAATCGTGCTTGCTCATGTTCATAAGCTTTACATAAATAGTAAAGTTAATAATGTTACACATTTTTTCAGGCAAAAAAGAATCAATTTTAGGGCCCTAGGTCTCAGCTTAGGCCTTTTTAGAAAATTTTAATTGTGCTTGCTCATGTTCATAAGCTTTACATAAATAGTAAAGTTAATAATGTTACACAATTTTTCAGGCAAAAAAGAATCAATTTTAGGGCCCTAGGTCTCAGCTTAGGCCTTTTTAGAACATTTTAATTGTGCTTGCTCATGTTCATAAGCTTTACATAAAAAGTCAAGTTAATAATGTTGCAATTTTTTTCAGGCAAAAAGAATCAATTTTAAGGTCCTAGGCCTCAGCTTAGGCCTTTTCAGAAAATAATAACGGTACGTGCTCATGTTCATAGGTTAACCTAAAAACTCAAGTTAATGATGTTGCACACTTTTCAGGCTAAAAGAATCAAGTTTAGGGCTCTAGGCCTCGGCGTAGGCCTTTTTAGCAAATTTTAACCGTGCGTGCTCATATTCATAAGGTTTACATAACAACTCAAGTTAATGATGTTGTACACTTATTCAGGCCAAAAGAATCAGTCTTAAAGCCCTAGGTCTCGGCTTAGGCCTTTTTAGAAAATTGTAATCGTGCGTGCTCATATTTATAAGGTTTACATAAAATGTCAAGTTAATAATGTCGCCCATTTATTCAGGCAAAAAAGAATCAATATTAGGGCCGTAGGCCTCGCTTAGGCCTTTTTAGCAAATTTTAATCGTGCTTGCTCATGTTCATAAGCTTTACATAAAAAGTAAAGTTAATAATGTTACACATTTTTCTGGCAAAAATAATCAATTTTAGGGCCCTAGACCTCGGCTTAGGCCTTTATCGCAAATTTTAATCGTGCGTGCTCATATTCATAAGGTTTACGTAAAAAGTCAAGTTAATAATGTTGCACATGTATTCAGGCAAAAAAGAATCAATTTTAGGGCCCAAGGTCAGCTTAGGCCTTTTTAGAACATTTTAATCGAGCGTGCTCATATTCATAAGGTTTACATAAAATGTCAAGTTCATAATGTTGCACATTTATTCAGGCAAAAAAGAATCAATTTTATTGTCCTTAGGCCTTTTTTTTTTTTTTTTTAGCTTAGGCGTTTTTAGAAAATTCTAATCTTGCTGGTTTATAAGTTTACATAAAATGTCAAGTTAATAAGTGAATGATGTTGCACATTTATTAAGGCAAAAAAGAATAAATTTTACTGCCCTTAGGGCTTTTTTTTTTTTTAGCTTAGGCGTTTTTAGAAAATTCTGATCTTGCTTGTTCATAAGTTTACATAAAATGTCAAGTTAAAAAAATCAAGAGGGGGGGGTTAAAGATTGCCGTTTCTGGCCATATATTGAGAACTGAATTGGGAACTCCAAACGCATTTCACGAAAATGGTCCATGTAAGCCAAGCGAGGCGAGAATTGCACTTTAATTTGAAGAAAAAAATTGCCGAGGATCCGAGGTACACCTAGTTTTGGGAGGGTGTACCCCCAACTTCCGTAATATTATGTTCGGGGCCGCTGGAGTCTGTCAGTGTATCCAGGATGTTCCCCTTGAAGCGTCCGCGAGGTCCGTCATCTTGGGGGGGGGGGGGTTGGCTTTCCCCCAAAATGTTAAAATAGACGTAGAGCTGTAAACATTAGACCCATGCTTTATATAATGATTCTGTACACGACCACGAATTTTCAGGAATGTGGAGTGAAACTGACCCCCCCCGTTTCCAAGAGCTCTTCAGGGGTAACATCGAGGATACACTGATGACCGACTCCAGAGGTCCAGAATATAAAATTACGGAAGTTGGGGGTAGAGCCCTCAAAACCAAGTACCTCCTATCCCTTTTACAGACTTCACCAAATTTCTGGGGGAGGGGGAAGGGCATACATAGTTTGGCACTAAACACAACATGAAGCATAGAAATTGCGAGCAAATCCCTTACCTTGAACACCTGTCTGCGCTCTTAGAAACTTGGGGGAGGGTGAATTCGTCCCACCCTCCTGAAAATTCGTGATCGTGTACAGAATCATTATATAAAGCAAGGTTCTAATGTTTACAGCTCTACGTCCATTTTAACATTTTGGGGAAAAGCCCCCTCCCAAAGCTCACGGACTTCGCAGACACTTCAAGGGGAACATCCTGGATACACTGACAGACTCCAGCGGCACAGAATATAATACTACGGAAGTTCGGGGTACAGTTCCCTGAAACCAAGTGTACCTCGGATCATCGGCAATTAATTTCTTCAAATTAAAGCACAATTCTCGCTTGGCTTACATGGAACGTTTTCGCGAAATTCGTTTAGAGTTCCTAAAAAGGCCTAAGCCGAGGCTTAGGGCCCTAAAATTGAATCTTTTTGTCTCAATAAATGTGCAACATTATTAACTTGACTTTTTGCGTAAACCTTATAAATATGAGCACGCACGATTAAAATTTGCTAAAAAAGGCCTATGCGGAGGCCTAGGGCCCTAAAATTTATTCTTTTTGCCTGAAAAATTGTGTAACATCATTAACTTGATTTTTTATGTAAACCTTATGAACATGAGCACGCACCGTTAAAATTTGCTAAAAAGGCCTAAGCGAGGCCTACGGCACTAATATTGATTCTTTTTGCCTGAATAAATGTGCGACATTATTAACTTGACATTTTATGTAAACCTTATAAATATGAGCATGCAGGATTAAAATTTTCTAAAACGGCCTAAGCCGAGGCCGTGGGCTTTATGACTGATTCTTTTGGCCTAAATAAGTGTACAACATCATTAACTTGAGTTGTTATGTAAACCTTATGAACATGAGCACGCACGGTTAAAATTTGCTAAAAAGGCCTAAGCGAGGCCTACGGCCCTAATATTGATTATTTTTTGCCTGAATAAATGTGCAACGTTATTAACTTGACTTTTCATGTAAACTATTTATGAACATGAGCACTGAACATGATTTTTATGAAAAACGTATGAACATGATAAAACTTGCTAAAAAGGCCTAGGCCGAGGCATAGGGACTTAAAATTAATTATTTTTGCCTTAAAACTAAATCTTTGCGTTCTCTGTGACACGGAGAAATCAAAAGTGCAATTTGAGTATGATTCCCTAACGTTTCGGTGGTCTGTCTGTCAAACTTGCACCATGCTTCAACAGATCCTGTAATGAAATCTAGCGTTTTCGATAAACTGACCCTTCGGTGAAATGACCTTTCGATGAAATGAACTTTTAGGTAAAGAGACCTTTCGGTGAAATGAACTTTTCGATCAAGTGACCCTTCGGTGAAATGAACGCTTCGATCAAGTGATCTTTCGGTGAAACAATTTTTTCGGTGAAGTGATTTTCGGTCAAGTGACCCTTCGGTGAAGTAAACGTCGGGCAAATGAACCAGACCCTTATCATTTCCCTTATACACGAGTTCCTTTTATCTTTCTTGGTTACTCCCAGCACTCATTTCTCCATGCTTCTTTCAGTTGTTTGCAGCCTTTACATATCTTTTTTAGTTAAGGTCAATGTCTCTGCTCAGTAAGTTAGAAATGTAAGGACAAATTCATTAAACACTTTTCTTTTAACATATAATGGGATGTTTTCTCTTCAAATTTGCATTGTTTCTTCGAAAAGCTCTGCTACCAAGTTTAATACGATGTTCAATTTCGTCATGAATCTTTCTTTTCAGGTGTGCTGCCCTAGGCAGATATCGGTTATTTCCAGCTTTTTCCCATTAATAGATGAAATTTCATTTTTTGTGAAATCATTATGCATCAGCTTTGTCTTCTGAAAGTACATTTTTATACCAATTTACCCTTGTTAGCAAGGTCCTGGATAATACGCTGCAGCTCTGAGGTGAGGAATCACAGGATCTACTCTAGCAACCACCTATCAGTGGTTTATAGAATCTTCACGAAGATTATTTCGCATTGCTTGAAGGTAACACTGGTCATGGCTCAACCGACAAAACAAGCTGTATTAAGGAGTGCTGAAGCCCTATAAACCACATCAATGTGCTGAGAGAACTAATTGAAGAACGAGGAAATACGAACTCCCATTATGTACGGATTTAATCCATTATGAAAAGGCCTTTGATTCCGTGAAACCATCAGTAGTTGAAATGGCTTTGGAATCCTATGGTATTCAAGTTGCATTGAACAGTACACTATCTACTAACAAGTAATTGGACACCTGTGATAGCAAAGGAAAACAAAGTTGATTCACCTTCAATAGTTGGTGGAGCCTCCACGAGTGGCGATTACAGCTGCGACCCTCCGGGGCGACCCTCAACCTGGCGTTGTACGACGGGTATTTTCTTCCACTCGGCATGGAGAAGACAGCGGTATTTTCTTCCAATCGGCATGGAGAAGACAGGTCAGTTCCTTCACCGATTTCGGACGGTGGGGGCACCCCTTACGTCGACGCTCCAACTCTTCCCAGTGGTGCTCGATAGTGTTAAGATCCGGGCTCTGCGCAGGCCAGTCCATTCGATTAACCCCATTGTCTCCCTACCAATCCAAGGTGGACCTCGCAACATGACAGGTGGCATTGTCATCCTGTAAGTAACATGGGTCCACCCCGTAAAACTGCCACAACGTAGGAAGCGTATGGTTATCCAAAATGGTGCAGTAGGTCTCGGCGTTGAGTCTACCAGCAATTGCGACCAAGGGTCCCGTGCCATACCAGGGGAAACACACCCATAGCATAATTCCATCGCCGCCGAACTTCACAGTTGGCACAATACATTCCGGCAGGAGGCGTTCTCTAGGCTGACTCCAAACCCAGACCCTGCCATCCGAACGGTAGAAGGTGAACCTTGATTTTTCGCTCCAGATAACCTGTTTCCACTGTTCAACGGTCCACTGCCAACGTTCTTTGCACCACGTTAGCCGAGCAGCGTAATTGGACTTGGTGATCAAATGCTTGTGGGCGGCGGCACGTCCATGATAACCGAGCAGATGGGCTTCCTTACGGATGGTATTCATCAAAAGAACACTCCCGGATGCCTGTTGAAACTTCTCGCGGATGTAGCCCATCGATTTGGTGCGGTTCTTCCGAATGTCTCTGGCCAGCACCCGTCGGTCTCTAACTCCCAGTTTTTTGGGTCTGCTATGTCGGAGCACATTCCGACAGTCACCTCTCATCTTACACTTGCCAATCACGTAGGCCACTGTCGATGTTGGGTACTTTAACTCGCTGGATATGTCACGTATGAATTGGCCATTTCTGTGTTACCCGACAATCACACCTTTATCGAAATAAGAGAGTTTTGAACTGCGTGGCATCTTGCATGCGACAGGTTGCGTTGTTGTTTCCCGCACGATATTTAATGTCGGCGGCCGTGACGTGTATCAGGACCGCAGATATCGTCGATTGCAGGAGTGTCCAATTACTTGTTGGTAGATAGTGTATTATTATAAACATATATGAAAATGCGGGTGCTAAGGTTCGCTTGATAATTATGTAGGGCCTCTTTTCACAAGGTAAAGAGAATATCTATGTCTTACGGGATTCGAACCCTGGCTCATTTCAAACGAATGGTCCAAAACCAGCGCTTGCATCATTGCGAAATTAGGGTGGCATATAGTCAAGCAGTATTGTTCTGATCGTTGACTGAAACGTAATTTAAAACATTTTGTACTCAATATTTCTTTGAACTTATTTTCAAATGTTCTACGCTCGCTGAGCATAGTTCTTACGATTCACGCTAATGAAAATTTAGAAATTTTGTACTCAATATTCCCATGAAACTTCCGTTTCAGTTAGGTTTTTATTAGTCTTGCCCTATATGTCTTTTCAGAACAACAAGCAAAACCCACTGCTTTTTCTGTTCCATTTCTAGTTATATATGTTTCATTAGTCTATTACAGTTATATGTCTTTTAGCACTGCAATCAAAATCAACTTCTTTTGCGGACTATCTCTTCGGTGTCCGTTTAGCATATGCTTCTTGATTTTCTGATAATAAATGTTTTCAACTTCTTATTAGTAAAATCTAATGCTCTAGTGTATTCAGCATTATAATGCGTTGTATGAAATTTTCTACAAAATATTGTCACAAGTCTGTATGGTTATTGCGATTCTTATGGGCTATGCATTCTATTCATGAACACGTTATTCTACTTATATTAAGACGGGCGACTCTTCGTATCACGGAAATTTTCTGTCGCCGTTAAATATAATCCGTCTCCCCCCCCAAAGCCATAAAAACCTCCAGATCCTCATTTTTAAGAACAAAGGTTTGTCTTTAAAAACAGCGTATCATTCGTGCAAGGATGAGGAAGGAGCATAGGTTGTATTTAGCTATTGAGCATGATAGATAAATCATAGCTCATTTTTTTGTCAATAAAAACACAAGAATGAACGGTTTTTATTCTTCTATGTTCCAATATAGTAATATTATATGCAATAACTTCAAACTTATTCGAGATATTGTGTACACTGGAAGTTTTATGTAGTAGTTCCATATGCCAGTCTGTCGCAAGAAATGATCTATGCATTTTGCGTATGCGGAGTACCAAAGTGATTCACTTCATTTGTGGCAATTTCCTTTATTTTACACAAACCGTATATCCTGCAATTCAAAATGATACATGAAAAATCTCGGAGTAACACGAGTCCACATCCGAAAATAATAAAAGTGTTTTAAATTATCTCGAACTCCTGGTAACTAGTGTGGTGTGACAGAATGATAAGGCTGTGCAATCTTTTACAAGCTGCTCTCTTTGCAAATGAATGTAAATTTCATGAGATGTTTGGAAGTTTTGTATTGAAAAGAAATTATTCGTTGTTATTAGTGTTCCAACATACACATTCGAAAAGTTATCACTCAGAGTTGGATGATTTCTCTTTCGAAATATTTTTTTTGCAAAAATCGCTGACTTTTGAAGAAAATCACATTAAACATGAAAAATAATTCGAAATGCAGTATTGATAAAACCATTTCAATATAAGTGAAACTTATATTCTACAAACATATTTAACTTGTTTCGTTGTGAACAGAAGTTATATATATATCTTCTCTTTTTTGATATTCACTTCTTTTCTTCATTTTATAGGTCATCAACATGTCATCAACCGGTCAGTTTGATCATTATCATACCATCATTCCACCTTTTATTGCAGCACTAAGATATATAATGGAGGTACGTGGAAGTTTAAATATTTGTTTTAACTTCTTTAGTTCCTATTGAGTATTAATTCTCTTTTTCATGAATAATCTGTAATAGGTATCGTAAATTCTGAATTTGCAATCTATGTTGGCTGAAGTTTTATCCTAGATAGCCAGTAAAAGATTATCCATGTAAGTTACCAATCCTAATTTGGCAAAATAAGCATGCTGTTGTTAAATTTTCTTTATTTTAAAAGCTATAGACCTTACGTAAGAAAGCTACTCAAATGCATAGTTAAAATAAAGATTACAGATAATACTTTTAAGAAAAACTACAAGATATTTAGCTTTTTAACATCCCGAAGGTTAAGCTAATCCATGCATTCCAAAAACCTATTTAACCAAATTTATAATTTCGTTGCTAATATGGAAAACGGCGTCTTCTTATTTATATGCAATTCATGTCTTCTCATTTATATGCAATTCATGTCTTCTCATTTATATGCAATTCATGTCTTCTCATTTATATGCAATTTGAAAAATTCCTGTACTGTGTATAAAGCAGCAGATTTCTAAGAAAGCAAAAACAAAAACTATTCAGATATGTTTGCGTTTCATTAAAGGGCAAATATGGTTTCTGGGCACGGGTTCAGCAATTTACAGCCTCTGCGTAAGAAAGCCAGTCAAACAAATCTCTCTGGAGTTTCTACATCAGTTTAAAAAGGCGGAAAGAAATTTCTTGGTTTTTCACTCCTTTCATAGCTGAAAATTAGTTTTAACAGCCCGTTTTTAAGATTAAGTCAAGGATAAAATACTCCAAGGGAAAAAGGTACTCTACTGTAATTACAAAATACGTTATAGATATGAGGATGATTTCAGTTTTCATTGATAAAGCTGCTGATCACACTTTGTCCTTTTTTCTGCTGAATTACCTAAACGAACAGTAATTTATATTTGGGCAGTAGCTATCGAAATGGAAGGGAAGAGAATCTGAAAAAGAAAGATCATCTGACAATCATCTCAGTTTTGACCATGTTTTGAAACCGAACAGGAAATAAACTGTTTGATGGTGATCTTAGCAGCTGTAGACTGAAATTCTTGAAAAAGTAGGTGGTATTCATTATTCCGGTTTTTGATTAACGGCCGTGCCAATAGCAGACGTTCGGAGGTCCACCTAGAATATTCTGAGCTTCAGACCAAAGAGAAAATAGTTGTCGACTCACTGTGTTGGAACAGAATGAATAGAAAGTATCTGAGCCGTCTCGTGGCGCAGATGCCTAAGACCTGACTTATGATCACTCGTCCTATGTAGCTCCGAGTTCGGATCCCGATGAAGCATGGATGTTATGCTTGCCTTAAGGTACTCGCTCTCTCATTTCCTTGGGATCAGTAGTCCTAAATTGGGACCGATGACTTCTAACAGCCCACTGAGTGGCAATTGAGCCGGCTAAAAGATCAACCGGATTTCACAACCTATTAAACATGTAGAAATAGAAATTTCGCCGCTGAGTGAAAAGTATTTTACGAAAATTAACAAATGGCGCACAAAAAGTTTTTCGGAGCAGAAGGACGGCATTAGAGATAACGATATTTTCATATGGAGGAGTTAAAGGGAAAAATATAGAAGGAAACATGATATAACTCTACGCCTTCTAGCGGAAGAATTTTTCATAATAGAAAATTTCAACAGAGATGAATAAATCACCCATTTTTAAATAGAATTTGTCATGGCAAAAGTTATGCTAAGGAAACAGCACTTCTCAAATACGTCTCTGGGAAGCAGAGATACCGAGAAAAAGGTTTTGACCTTCATGTCCCCTTGCCAGAAAGCTAAGCATTTTTTAAAGAGGAAAATTCTCACGATCTTTATTGAGCCGAATGATATACTGAAAAAAAAATGAAAGTTCTGAATTGGGTTTCTAGAAACAGAGATACAACTGCAAAAAGAAGTATAAAAACACCACCAACCCACAGAACTGTGAACTACGAAACTCCTCAAATATAAACTTAAAGTGTTCCACAAAGTAAATGGCATCCAGTGTTAAAAGAATGCTTGGAATTGCACATTTAGATGCAGGGATATTGAGAAAAACATTCAATATTTGCGTCCCCTTACAGAGATTGTGCTTTATTCTGGTAAGAATATATACACAGAAAGAGTTTTCACAGTTAGTAGTATCTTACTGAAAAGCAAATTTTCGATCGGGTTTTAAGTCCCTTTAGTACCACACTTGTGCGTTAATACATTTTTAAAAAGCTTTTCAGCATAACATGATAAAAGGAACAATATTTTTGTTGTACTCTAGCAGCTGAACATAGCAATTTCTTTTAACTACCCATTTAAGGCAATCTTCTTAATGCTGGTTTACAACGGTTCGCCAAAGTGGGTCCAGGTTGGAATACTGGGGTATTAATGAATGGTATTCTTTTTGCACGTCTTTTGTAAAAAATGGTACGTGCTTATGATCCGCTTTGTGCGTCCATCTGCGGACATCATATCTTAGTTGCTATCAATCTGATTTGAAACATTTTTTTTTCGCATTCGAAAGCTTGAAATGTCAGAACGGTGTTCCTTGCTCTCCGTTTTGACCGATGCATAACTTCGCCGGTAGAGGGATAAAGGCAGATGCCATTGAATTGAAAATGCATTATATTCCATAGATTTGCTTCAAAATATTCTACTGAAAAATGCTTTCCTCCATTTGATGCCATTTATAACAAGCACTAGTTTGGATAAAGATTATTTTTCAAATAATGCATAGATGGCCCTCTAGGGGTAGTAAAGTGAAATTGCGATATCTCCTATATCTCTTAGTGCATAGCTTTTTCATGAGGGACGTAGATGTGTATCTCATTTTTGTCGATATCTCTGCTTCTAAGAGTCAGATTTCACACCGGGGAAAGCTTTTCCGGTGTGAAATGTTTCATATATAATTTCATTTTTTAAGCGCAACTGTGCCACTAGAAGGCGTATGTTATCGTTTCTTTTTACAGAATGTTTGCAAAAATATCTGGCGGATTAAAACCTGATTTAAAAATTTCTCTTTTGGTCAGATACTACTAACGATGAAAAGATTTGAAGTGTACATCCTTTCCCAAATCATACACAATTGCGCCGCCAGGGGGCGCAAATGTTTAATCGGTATTTTTTTCAGCATCTCTTCTAAATGTCGTAGAACTGTGTCATATTTCTTTCTAAATTTCTTTTTTTAACTGTTCCATCCGAAAAACTCTATTTCTAAAACCGTCTTCATGCTGTGAGAAAGTTTTTGTGCATTACTTATTATTTACGTATCATACTTTTTAGCCGCTGGTGGCTAAAATTATAAGACGTAAGCATGTCTTATTATTTCTGGAATTTATCAGTTGCAGAAACGCAGTTGATTTTATCTAATCAGTTTCTTTGACTATGAATTTTCATAAATGTTATTCGCGTTGGAAGACATTCAAAAAACGAACTCATCAGAACCGAAAATTCGGCGACATATTTCTCGTTTTCTTATGGTGTTGATCCTCTTCTTTTCTTAGAACTAACGACTGTTTACAGTCCAGTGAGTTGCTTCCTGTGGACGTTAACTCCCCCCCTCCACTCTTAGCCAGCAAAAAGCAGTTTTTTTAAAACATCAATTATAATTAACTTCAACTAATGTAAGCAATATTTTTACAATAGTAAAAAATGCGCCGCCAGGGGGCGCAAATAGTAAATGACGGCTGCAATTCTGGCCTTTCATTAAATCCATGGAAATAATCTCAAACAGTGGGTAAACAAAACGCTTTATCATCAAATCACTTGAAGCAAGGGAAATAGAACACATTCATTTGATATGCAGGAAAAAGGATTAATGTATTTCATTAACAGTACATAAATCCTTGCCGTTATTTGTCGAAATTGAATACAATACCTGAACTAGTAAGGAAATTAGATACCTATCAAAAAGATAATGGAATGTAGAAGACATTTATTTGGAATCTTCATTACAGTGATGTATTTAACAACTGAAAGGCACAGCAAATATTTTATTGATATAGAATTTTTTTTACTTCTGTTCTTTTGTTTTCTTGCATAGATATGAATTTGACGTTTGATTCGAAATTCATGTGTATCGAACAAAGTTCTTCTTACACATTTGTCTGATATGATTCGCATTTAATCTGCCTTCATCCGCTCTTGTTACAATTTCTATTTAAATTTCCACCCGAAAGATATATTTCCTAGCCCATATGTTGTATATTTTAAATATATTCCGTCGAAACGTTTCTAGTAAAACTTATGATAAAAAAATTAGTTTGACTCTGAATTTGGTCCATTATCACCGAAAGGTTTTCCATGTATTCTTCCGCTAGAATGGAAGTGGTTATGGAGACGATTCAATTGTTCATGTTTTGCTCTGATGCTTTTTTTATTTAATTTTTATTTTTTACGGTCATATACTGCTTATTTTACTGTTTTTATAACCTTGGTTTTTTTATTGATAATTTTACGTGCATATGCTCGTTGACTTAGATTACTTTAGATGCCGCTGAAGCCATGTGCCTTTTCAATGCAAATAATTTCAACTGTTTGTATTTGGTTTTCTATCGTAGGTTCAGATGATTTCTTCATGGCGTCAGACTGTCATGTGTGCTTAATTACATGTGTATGCTTTACTCATTGTTTTCCCAACTTCAACGTTATAAGAAATGTTTCAAAACTTTGTCTCATACCGTCTTTCATCGGATGCGTTAACCTTATTAAAAACTTTGGATGTACACTAGTTTCATTTCAAAAGCGTTTGATTTTCGTAATTCACACCTTCGTTTGAAAAAAGCTAACTGCATCACTATATCTCTCCGTCTGTAAATGCACATGCCCTATGTCTGAACATATAACGCGGATTAGAAAAATTCCCTTTTTATTGGGAAATTTAAACTGTTAGAACGCCTTTTCAGTGCTTTAATTTGCTGTTTTAATGCATAACAAGACAGAGAGGAGGAATACATGGAGATTATATGCTAAAAACGAAATATTTTTCTTTAGTGTCGCTTGTTACAAAATTTCCATTGTAAAAACTCTTGATTCATTCCGGTACTTTCTATCATGGAAAAAAGAACTTCTGTAGTTTCGGTATCAACTGAAGCAAAATTATTTCATAATGGAGTAAATGAGGATTGCATTTTCTCTATAATTTTTATCTAAATGTTCGCTAAAAAATTATTTTGCTCTATATAATATTTTTAAAATCGAACAATATAAAATCGAACAGTACCTGAAGTTTCATGCCTCGTAATTTCGCTACCAAACGAGGTAATTTCTCATTTCTGTTTCTCCATATTTTCATCGATATTTACGTTTCCGAAAACCCGGCTAAAGAAATCAGTTTCGATCAGATTCCACTTACGACTGATAACTTTGAAGCGTATTTCCTGGTTAAAACGCACATAATTTTAACAATAGATTTCGAAGTTTTATTATTTCCTATGAATCTCTCTAAAAATCAGATATTATTAATTTTTGGGGTCTGAATACCTTAATCGTTACAAATACTTTCCGTGCATCATTTACCAATTTTTACAATTCACACCTGTACAATTAGTAATAAAACTGCAGTTTTATCTTTGTAATCTGCTTGAAACCTTGTATCTACTTTAAACACAGCAAACAGGAAAACTTGACAGCTTCCCCATGGAAACTAAACGCATATTCTCTGCTGAAAATAGTGCAGTTTCTACACTAAGAGGCATAAATTGGTAATTATTTTGCAAAGTTTTTGGAAAATCTTAATCTGACGGTTCTTCCGCTAGATGGAGTGACAGTGCTCCTGTGTTTTAACTCAATAGTATCTTCTCTTCTATAGTTCCGAATAAATATTTCTTTCGCATTGTATGTCACTCGCTATTTTGAACACCGAGAACTGTAATTTTAAAAATTGAACACTCATCCCTCTAGATAGCCTGTATGTAATAACGTTTTTCGTATTTCTTCTTCCGAACGTTATACCTGAAAAAATGTTTTTTTGTTCTCACCCCTCACATTATGAAATAAATTTTCTTCACATTGTGCACTTTCTCATGATGCACATTTCAGGCAAAATTGTCCTCATAGTGCATATGTATATTAGGAATAATGCAAGGTCCAGTCACATTAATGTGACCACCAGCTAATATCCAGAGCAACCGCCGTGTTTAGCTTGGACAGCAGTTAGACGGGTTGGGAGTGACTCGATAAGGTGCTGGAAGGTGTTTACAGATTTGTGGAGCAATGCAGACTACAGTGCATCTGACAGTTGCTGGACGGTGCGTTGTTGAGGATCCATAGAGCGAGCAACACGATCGAGGTGGTCCCACAGTTGCTCAATTGCGTTTAATTCGGGGAAGTAAGGGACCCGGAAGTACTTTGAATTCTTCATCGTGTTTTTCCAACCACTCTCGGACATTTCTAGCTGTGGGATACGTCGCGTTATCGTGTTAGAAGATACCATCCACCCCAAGGAAGACTATCAGGAAGCATGGGTGTACATGGCCTGAAAGTATGGATTCATAACAAATTCGATCCATAGTGCCTTCCACAGGTATGAGTGCACCCAGAGAATGCAACGAAAACATTCCCCAGACCATAACGCTGTCCCCACCAGCTTATGTCTGTTCTCTGATGTTTCTCGATTTATACGCCAACGTCTATCATTTCGATGAAGCTGAAAACGTGACTCATCGCAGAAGGCAATCCTGTGCCAATTAGCGGCAATCCAAATCAGATACTGCCGTGCAAATATAACCCTTTTCTGTTAATGCACCTTTGTCCGCATAATTGCAGTGAACATACGTCTGCATCGGAGCCCCATACGTAGCAGGGATCGCTAAACTGTCGTTTTAGACACACTTCCGGTAGCCCCTTGTTTCAATCAGCTAATTAGTTGCTCTAGTGTTGCGTGTCGATCGGCCTTCACGCACATTCGAAGCCGACGTTCACTTGTCATATCAGTGGCACGTTGTGCTCCGCAGATTCGAAGTCGCTTATTCGGAATGATGCCATTACTGAAATCACGATGCACTTTAACGACAGCAGCAGGCGAACAGTTCAGAAACTACGCTGTTTCATAAATACTGCCACCCTTGACACTAAAGCCGATAATAACCACTTTCTGCAAATCGGATAAATCGCTCCTTTTATACATGACAGTAACGAGTGATATGTTTTCAGAATGCCTAGAGCATACCTTATATATCCTCCAAGCCAGCTCACGACACGTACCTTCTTCCATTAGATAAGCGTTGTTGACGTCAAAAGTAGGAGGTGGTCACAATAATGTGACTCGACTGTTTATATTTGCTCCCTAAATTTAGAGAAAAAAAGCATTTACTTGTCAGACACTCCAGGATGTGAATTTTGTTTCTCATTCATTTACGTAACGTACAATTACTTGTTCCGTAAGGCGTACAATATATATTGTTGAACCTTGAATTTAGAAAAAAAAATGAAAAGAATCATATCGCCACAGTTGTGCGTATTCTAAATTTCTTTGTCCGAGTTCTTTGAAATAACTGGGAAGCTTTCAGAAAAAAATATATAATGCCCTGGACCTTATGAAACTTTTGGTTTTTACAAATGGAACGTTCCTTTGCGACAACCTGTCTACTCACACCGCTAAATTACTTGTGTTTTAAATGTTTCTTTCACTGCAATTTTTTTGGTAGGTGAGGGGGTAAATACTACTGTGCGCTTTTTACACATCATACCTCGAATTTGAGTTTTCGTTACAGATGGTAAATTAAAAAAAATATTTTATAGTGTTCTTGTTTGATGTAAGTCTTCTTTTCTTTGCAGATCATTGTACCTGATGATCTAACATGGCACCGCAATGTGCGTGACGGGATGCAAGGCTTTCCGCACTTCATTCAACAAATTATACAAAGAGTAAGTCCTTCTTTTTACGTTCGAGCCATTTCATTTTTCATTTTCTTTCGAAAACAATGTAATATCTTAGTGTTTATTATACAATGTCTTCAAGCCATTTGTTTGCAATATTTGGTATTTTTGGTTTACGAAATGAATTTTCTTTTGTGGAACATTCATCGTGGAATATTAAGCATCAACCACTGGATAAACCTTTTTCAACAATGTTTTTCTTATTCTTCAGAAAGGAGTGTTTTAACTTGTATTTTAGTTTTCTTTCATCTAAGAAAATAAAACGAATCTGTATCTCGGATAACTGAAACGTTCATCCATTCCTATCAACCACAGTCTTCCTGTTAAATTGACACAAACAAAATGAATATTTCCATACGAAATGTTATGATAAGATTTAAAGCAAAACCTGCAAAATTGCTAAAAAAAATAAAGAAATGTTTCCACATTTCGTACTCAGTGAAAGTGGTGCAAGGGTCAGGGCGCTCCCCATGAGGTACGTTTCAGTCCTTCGCTTTTTTTGCTTCTTACCTTGTTTTCAATGTGATTGTGTATGTTTCCAAATTTATATTTTACGAATAATTGGAAAGCCAGTTTTACATGGCGAAGTTTTCTTCGGGGAATTTCCATTCGTATTTGAATTACTTTGATCCACATCCATGACGAAAGTCTGGGTGCGCCATGCCAGTTCATACAGAATAAATTTCAAATAAAGTTCTAATAGGAAAAGCAAATTTCCTTGAAACAACCATACGGAAATCATGTGTCATTCAGAATAAATTTCAATGAAAACTATTACAGTAAAAGCAATATTCCCCCAAAAATATACATAAAGAAATCTTCGTTGGGTCAAGGTCATAAAAAATAAATTTCAATTAAATTTCATGTTTCGGCTTATATATATATATATCATCATCATCATTGTCAACCATTATCAATCCACTGCTGGACGAAGGTCTCCCCAAGTTTCCTCCACAACGGTCTGTCTTGTGCCAGTCTCCTCCATGTCACTCCCGCATACTTTCAAATTTCATCCACCCATCTCCCATGTGGTCTTCTTCTGGGTCTTTTCCTGTCCCTTGGAATCCAATCTAAAATTTCGGCTGTCCATCGATGGTCTGTTCTTCTGGCAGTATGTCCAGCCCTTTGTCAGTTCAGGGATTTAACTCTGATCATGATTTCTTCCACCCTTGTCATTTTTCGGATCCACGAGTTTCTCTTCTTATCTATCCTGGTTACACCAATCATGCACCTCTCCATGCTTGTTTAAGTTGTCTGCAGCCTTTGTATGTCTCCTTTAGTTAAGGTCCACGTCTCTGCACCATATGTAAGCAGTGGAAGGATGCATTGATCAAACACTTTTGTTTTAGAATATAACGGCATATTGCTCTTGAAAATTATGCTGTTTCTTCCAAAAGCTCTCCAGGTAAGTTTTGTACGCCGATTAATTTCTTCATCAATGTGACCCCTTCACTTGATATCTGCTGTCCAAGATAAACGTACGTCAATCGATAAATCTTCATTCCTTGTAAAAGCATTGAACACCACTTTTGTCTTCTAAAAGTTCATTTTTAATCCCACTTCCTTACTCTTGTCAGCAAGTTCCTGGATCATACTCTGCAGCTCTGATCCGACACTTGAGTGGAGGTGCATTGTCTGTTGAAACAGACCCAACCCATGAGCACGAATGCAGGGCTTGAAAGGGTGTACCTCGTCAGAAAGGATGCGCACATAGCGTTGACCGGTCACAGACGTTTGTAGACGTACCAGGGGTCTAAGTGAAGTCCAGATAAACCCACCCCATACCATTACGAGCCCCTCTCAGCCGGTACAGTTCCCTGTTGACAGGCGGGATCCATGGCTTCATGGGGTTTGCGCCACATACGAATCCTTCCATATGTCCAATACAGTTGGAAACGCGACTCGTCAGACCAGACTACTTGTTTCCAGTCATCAAGTGTTCAGTGGCGGTGTTGCCGTGAACAAGCGAGGCGCAAAGCTCTGTGCAGTCCACCCATCGAGGGCACTCGAGTTGGGCGTTGGCTTCCAACGCCCATATCTTGCAGGGTACATTACACAGTCCGGAAGCTGATGTTTGGTGAGGCTCCAGCATTGATTTCCGATGATACCTGAGAGAGTGTTGCAGGACTATCGCATGAAACGATTCTTAACAGCAGACGATGGTCATGTTCACCCAATGTCTTTTAACGGCCACACTGGTATCGTAGGTTGGAGGTTTTGCCGGAATTCTTGTAGTCTCGATACACCCTTGCAACGGTCGTCCGTGAATTTCCGAAATTCATTTCTACCTCCGAAATACTATGACACCGCGATGAAAATCGCTTAAATCGTTATTACTTGTCATTCTCATGCCGAAAACAGCTCTGAAACCTGGCAAGGATGCCTATCGTTTTATATACACACTTGCGCAGGCTACCGGGTACGCGCATAGGTGACGTTGCTCTGTATTTTGCATAAGCTTGTCTGTATCAGTTTTTCTGGCACTTTAGTGTATACATATATATATATATACATAGGTGTGTGTGCGTGGGATGGTAAGGTCAGGTGATGCGTAACATCACAGCCTCTCCTTGACAAATGTCAACCCCGCCTTCTCGTGGGGCATCCTGTTCCTACTAAAGGGGCTCTGACGACCGCCAATAGCGGTATAACTATACCATCGGGATTAGAGGAAATTCTATCCCACACTCACCAACCCGCTGGGCCAGCGTGGTGAGTTATGGCCAAACCCCTCCAAAATGATTCCACAACTTAAATCTTGGCACTCAGTCTCCGGCAGCTGGAATGTACCTGGCCAAGGCAGCGGCCAGTGAGACATGAAGGCAGAGGGTGCTAAGAATCCCCGGAGGACCGGACTAGGCTGCCATCTGATGCTGACCTTGGCTACGTACAATGGACGCTCCCTATCTTCTGATTCAAGGCTTCTTGAATTGGAAGAGGAACTACAAAGGATCAAGTGGGACATCGTGGTGCTAAGTGAGGTAAGGAGAACAGGAGAAGATCTCATCGAACTGAAAAGTGGACATCTCTTCTACTATCGTGGGACAGATACTGGCAGAACTAGTGGTGTTGGATTTATAATAAACAAGAAACTGAAAGATAAAGTTGTAGAAGTTGAAAGTTCCTCTGACAGAGCTGCACGACACGTTATCCAACTATCGAAAAGATACCAGGCTCAGATTATTCAAACTTATGCACCCACCACAAGTCATCCTGAAGAAGGAATTGAAGAATTTTATGAGGAAATATGTCATCTAAATAATAAAGGTAAGCAGCACTTCAAAATAATTATGGGAAATTTCAATGCAAAAATAGGGCAACGGCAACAGAATGAAACTTCAGTAGGTAAATTCGGTCCCGGCAAAAGAAACCAGCGTGGAAATGCTCTCGTTGAGTTTGCTGAGGCAGAAGGGTTTTTCATCTTGAACTCCTTCTTCAAGAAAAAGCCACACAGGAAATGGACATGGAGACATCCAAATGGGACGACAAGTGAAATTGATTTTATTATGTGTAAAAAAAAATTCGTCATAGAAGACTGCAGTGTGCTAAACAAGTTCAACACAGGTAGTGACCATAGATTGGTGAGATTCAAGATGCACCTCAACACTAAACTTGAACGTGGCAAGTTCATAAGACAAACAAAATCTATTGACATAACCAACCTTAAAAAACGCCATAATACCTTCAAGTTGGAACTGAAGAACAGGTTCTCTGCTTTACAAGGCCTAACATCAGAAGAAGTGGACATCTCTGAAGTTAACAGAAAAGTAACCAAAGCTCTTATGGAAACAGCAACAAAATTAGCTGGGTTTAAGAACAAGTTGCATGCAAATAAATAATCACTCATCTCCCGTGTGGACTTCTGCTGGGTCTTTTCCTGTCCCTTGGAATCCAATCTAAAATTTCGGCTGTCCATCGATGATCTGTCCTTCTGGCAGTATGTCCAGCCCATTGCCATTTCAGGGATTTTACTCTGATCATGATGTCTTCCACTCTTGTCATTTTTCGGATCCACGTGTTCCTCTTCTTATCTCTCCTGGTTACACCAAGCATGCACCTTTCCACGCTACTTTGAGTTGTCTGCAGCCTTTGTATGTCTCTTTTAGTTAAGGTCCACGTCTCTGCACCATACGTAAGCACTGGAAGGATGCATTAATCAAACACTTTTCTTTTAACACATAATGGCATATCGCTTTTGAAAATTATGCTGTTTCTTCCAAAGGCTCCCCAGGCAAGTTTTGTACGCCGATTAATTTCTTCATCAATGTGACCCTTAGTTGATATCTGCTGTCCAAGATAAACGTACGTGTCTGTTATGTCCAGCTTTTCTCCATCAATCGATAAATCTTCATTTCTTGGAAAAGCATTGAACATCACTTTTGTCTTCTGAAAGTTCATTTTTAATCCCACGTCTTTGCTCTTGTCAGCAAGTTCCTGGATCATACTCTGCAGCTCTGATGGGGTAGTTGTAAAGATGACTATGTGGTCAGCAAAACGAACGTGGGTTAGATAATCTCCATTAATTTTATCCCTTTTGTTTTCCCAGTTCAGTGATAGAAAGACATTTTCCAATGTTGCATTAAAGAACTTTGGAGATATGGTGTCACCTTGTCTCACTCCCTTTCCAATTTTTATGTGTGTTGTATTTTCAAACAGCCGAATCTTTGCCCTTGTATTTTCATAGATGTTATTAATAATATTAATGTATGCATCTTCAATACCGCAGGTTTTCAGAGCCATTGTAACTGCTGATGGTTTCACCGAATCAAAGGCTTTTTCATAATCGATAAAAGCCATGCACAATGGAAGTTCATATTCCCTCGCTCTTTCAATTAGTTCTCTCAGCACATGGATATGATCTATTAAGCTGTAGCCACTCCTGAATCCAGCTTGTTCTCTCGGTTGAGCCATGTCCAGTGTCACCTTCAAGCGGTGTGAAAGAACTTTAGTGAAGATTTTATAAACTACTGATAGGAGGCTGATAGGTCTGTAGTTTCCGAGATCCTCAATGTCACCTTTCTTATGTAGCAGGATCATTGTAGCTGTGTTCCAATCCTCAGGAATCTTTCCTTCATTAGGGCATCGAGTGAAAATTTGGGCGAGTACTGTTTCGATTTCTCCACTTTCTTCTTGTATGATGTCTACAGTAATTCCATCTTCTCCTGGAGCTTTTCCCCGCTTCATGTTCTTTATTGCATGTACAACTTCTGCTGGAAGGACTGGAGGAACTCTGGTACTGGTATCTTTCATAATGTCTGGAGTGCATGTATCATCCCTTTCATATAATTTGGAGTAGAAATCTTTCACTATTGTCAAAATTTCGCCTCTATTTCTTGTTACAGAACCATCTTCTTTTCTCAGTGCTATAATCTTTTTCTTCCTTTACTGAGATGTCCCTTTGCTATCTTTACGATTTGGTTGTTTTCAATTGCTTTCCTCACTAGTTCACAGTTGAATTTTCTTACGTCTTCAGTGATACTTTTTCTTACTTCCTTGCATAGCTCTATATATTCCACTTTGGAAGTCACATCTTCTTTAGTTGTCCTCATCTCTCTTCTTTTTTGCATCAACATTTTCGTTTTTCCTGATAATTTATTTGCATGCAACTTGTTCTTAGACCCAGCTAATTTCGTTGCTGTTTCCATAAGAGCTTTGGTTACTTTTCTGTTAACTTCAGAGATGTCCACTTCTTCTGATGTTAGGATTTCTAAAACAGAGAACCTGTTCTTCAGTTCCAACTTGAAGGTATTATGGTGTTTTTTAAGGTTGGTTATGTCAATAGATTTTGTTTGTCTTATGAGCTTGCCACGTTCAAGTTTAGTGTTGAGGTGCATCTTACATCTCACCAATCTATGGTCACTACCTGTGTTAAACTTGTTTAGCACACTGCAGTCTTCTATGACGAATTTTTTGTTACACATAATAAAATCAATTTCCCTTGTCGTCCCATTTGGATGTCTCCATATCCATTTCCTGTGTGGCTTTTTCTTGAAGAAGGAGTTCAAGATGAAAAACCCTTCTGCTTCTGCAAACTCAACGAGAGTATTTCCACGCTGGTGTCTGTCGCCGTGACCGAATTTACCTACTGAAGTTTCATTCTGTTGCCGTTGCCCTATTTTTGCATTGAAATTTCCCATAATTATTTTCAAGTGCTGCTTACCTTTATTATTTAGATGACAAATTTCCTCATAAAATTCTTCAATTCCTTCTTCAGGATGACTTGTGGTGGGTGCATAAGTTTGAATAATCTGAGCCTGGTATCTTTTCGAGAGTTGGATAACGAGTCGTGAAGCTCTGTCAGAGGAACTTTCAACTTCTACAACTTTATCCTTCAGTTTCTTGTTTATTATAAATCCAACACCAATAGTTCTGCCAGTATCTGTCCCACAATAGTAGAAGAGATGTCCACTTTTCAGTTCAATGAGATCTCCTTTTCTCCTTACCTCACTTAGCCCCACGATGTCCCACTTGATCCTTTGTAGTTCCTCTTCCAATTCAAGAAGCCTTGAATCAGAAGATAGGGAGCGTCCATTGTACGTAGCCAAGGTCAGCATCAGATGGCAGCCTAGTCCGGTACTCCGGGGATTCTTAGCACCCTCTGCCTTCATGTCGCACTGGCCGCTGCCTTGGCCAGGTACATTTCAGCTGCCGGAGACTGAGGGCCATGATTTAAGTTGTGGAATCATTTTGGAGGGGTTTGGCCATAACTCACCACGCTGGCCCAGCGGGTTGGTGAGTGTGGGATAGAATTTCCTCTAATCCCGATGGTATAGTTATACCGCTATTGGCGGTCGTCAGAGCCCCTTTAGTAGGAACAGGATGCACCACGAGAAGGCGGGGTTGACATTTGTCAAGGAGTGGCTGTGATGTTACGCATCACAGCCTCTCCTTGCAATATGAGTGGAGTATTTTAAGGGGATGGAAATTGCTGACTTAAAAAATTAAACTCTGGAGGCGACGAGAAATTCTTAGAGCATGTACAATTTAATCTTTCTCCCTGACTGTGATGAGTACATTTTTTATGCTGATTGTTAATTTGATGTGTACGCTTGTTTCAACCTCAGCTTTCAGTACACGATCTGAAAGCACTGTATCATCATATTCCAACTGAGTATATCAGGTATTACAATCTGGTGGAAATTCCGAGCTCTTCCAAGTTGGAATATTGGGCTGCTGAAACTCACACACCTTTGTATATAAAAATGCAGGAAGTGTTGTTATGAAAACAGATAAGGGTCATTCACCAAATTTCTCCTTCAGAGAAAACATCGCCTTCGTTCCGCAGTTTTACAGAGGGCATAAAACATTCATGTTACAACCCCTTCACTGTTACATGAAATTTTGCTCATTAGTACACACATCCAAAGATGTTGTCCTTGTCCTCTTAGTTACTAAAATGAAAACAAACTCCAGCCTAAAATATCTAAAGGTGTTGTCATTGTTATCTTAGTTACGGGAATGAAAACAGCCCCACCCTAAGACATCCAAAGGTGTTGTCCTTTTTCTCTTAGTTACTGGAATGAAAACAGGACCCACCATGAAACATCAAAAGGTGTACTTGTCTCTTAGTTATTGTACTTGTCTCTTAGTTATTGGGTATGCCACACAATCGACTACCCACCTGGCGAAATGTTTGAAATTGGCTCAATCGAAGGTGGTACAACGTCTATAGGCCTTGGGGAAGATCCAGAAGATTGGCAAACGGGTTCCACATACTTTAACGCAACATAATATTGGTCAACAACAGGGCATCTGCATGTCGTTGCTGAAGAGGTTTCCAAGGTAGACTTTTCTTTTAGAAGGTTGTTACCGGGGATAAAAAATGGGTCTATTGCAAAAACCCCGTACGCAAGCAATCCTGGGTCAACCCTTGCCAGCCACCAACATCCACTGCAAAACAGGTCATCCATGGGGAAAAGGTGTTGTTGTCTGGGTGAGCGGATATTCACGGAGTGCTGTACTTCGAAACCGGGCAAAACAATCACTGCACAACGATATAGCAAACATGTGGTCAGTTGATGAAACAGAACACCGCAAAGGAGCAAAAATGTCCTTGGGCAGGTAAAGGACGCGACCCAGTCATTCGGTTACAGGATGATGCCAGACCGCATGCTGGTGCCAGCAGGAAATCAACCCTTGAACAGTTACACTGGTAGGTTTTACCGCACCCAGTTTACTCCCGGGACATTGCACCCTCAGACTTTCATCTGTTTCGCTCTATGCAACATCCCTACCCCCAACAACTGTTCATCCTTAAAACGGGGAAACTTTTGCATACCCCTAATAGATCGGTCATGTATAATGTTTTGCGATTGTGGCACACTACTTGGTAATTGCATATACGGTCCCTTATGTGACGTCTCCCATTCGACCAATGAGAAGCGTTGTCAGAAAGGCAACTCTTTCCACAGGGATGTCTTGTACGCTGACGAGAAAATGGTCGTTTGTTGAAAATTTTGCAGCCTTATTCAGTGTTTTAGCTCCGAATATCTTCTAATTTTCATTGATTAATTATTGTTAGGAATTCTGATTCAACGATTTCTCAGTGTTGTTTATAATAGAAAGATGTTTGTTATTGCATGGCTTACAGCACTATTCATCAATATTTATTTAATTGTGCTTTATGTACCTGGTTTTTCATGAGCATTTCGCACTTAGGCAGATATCCAAACACCACCATTGGTGGATGAAAACAGCTTCATAAAAAGTGAGTGCCTGAAATGTGTGTGATCATGAACATCGTTATTAATGGAATTCTCACGAGAGACGAGCATGAAATCGGATGGGGTAAAAATCCGTACAGCACGTACTAGCCATGTATGAAGGAAATTTTAAAATTTCTTTCAGTTGGATCTCTGCTGTACAATTGATTTTTTTTGTTGGAACTTTGCTTTTACTACGTGAGTAGTCATGATTTTGGATTGCTTTCAACTTACTTTTGTTCAGTGAACGACCTTAATGACACTCTAATTTATAGTGTTCAATGGAAATAACAGGCATGCCATCAAATGGTATCCTGTTTTCAACATTTTTCCACCTTCGAATATAACATCCGTCTTCACACCTTTAATATCCCTTAACTGGGCTTGTCCAAAATTGTGAAATACAACACGTTTTTGAGTATAATGTGCATTAGTAGAAACCTCAAAGTTTTTGATAACGTTTAAAGTTTCTTCTAACGAAAAAACGTATAAAAAATAATCTTTATTAGAATGACGAAAACCAAAATTCATTTTAACTGTTATTTTGAACAGCTAAATTGAGCTAATTATCAATTCAAACCACGCGCGCACTAACACAACAAAAACACCAATTCAGGAGCAAAGCATACAAGAAATCGCCGTGCAAAGATATACATTTTCTAACAACGCTTGTCATTGGTCGAATGGGAGACGTCACATAAGGGACCGTTACCATGTAGTGTCCCACAATCGCAAAACATTATACATGGCCTAATAGATCTAATGGGCACACTGTCCCTTGGGTTTTACGTAGTTCCTTTGGTACTTCCGCAACAGGTTGGTGAGTTGCATGAAATTTTGCTCATTAGTACACACATCCAAAGATGTTGTCCTTGTCCTCTTAGTTACTAAAATGAAAACAAACTCCAGCCTAAAATATCTAAAGGTGTTGTCATTGTTATCTTAGTTACGGGAATGATAACAGCCAAACCCTAAAACATCCAAAGGTGTTGTTCTTTTTCTCTTAGTTACTGGAATGAAAACAGGACCCACCATGAAACATCAAAAGGTGTACTTGTCTCTTAGTTATTGAAACTAAACCAAGCACCACCCTAAAAGATTCTAAGGTTTTGCCCTTGCTCTCTTAGTTACTGAAATGAAAACAGGCCCCACCCGTAAACATCGAAATGTGTTGTCCTCGTTCTCTTAGTTATTAAAGTGAAAACAGGCTGCACCCTAAAACATGTGCTTCGAACCACTGCTCATCAATTTCAGGACGATTTTAAAATCGCCATTACTTTAGAATGCCTTAGATGTGTGTCTGTTTCAAGAGTAACTTGTAAAGTTGATCCTTTAAAATACACGCCGTTCCCTAATCTTCTTCATGAATGCTGGAGATTCGAAATTCTAGATGTCTTCTTCCCCAGTGTTGAACCTAAGTCATTACTTCAAAACATTCTGAGTGATCTGCCAGTTGGAAGGATTTATTTACCGGCACTGATGGGAATCGTGATAGATATTTCAATCAGCTGCATTTATCCAAAATTTCAAATCGTAGATGGAATTGATTCGTCGTGCCAATGCTGCACGTGAGAAAAGTGTTTTAGAGCAATGGCGATATAATTTTCAATGAAATACCAAATCACTTGACCTTTTCTTTTTAATGAGGAAATTACAATTGATTCTGGAATGTCTTTTTATAAAGATGACACGCGTGAGCAATGATTGGGACTTATGCTCTTAAAGTAATTAAATATTTTAATAAGTACTTCTTCTTCGAACATTGTATAAGGTTTTACATTTACTGTTACTACAATGAAAACGTTTTTTTCTTTCTAGATATCCACCGTGTTTCCTAGCGTGGTAGGAAGATGGGAAGAATTTTTGCCATTAGTTGCTCAATTTATCGATTCACTTAATCAACTCGTGGAGGTAAGTCGTGTTTTCTACTCTCTCTCTCTCTCTCTCTCTCTCTCTCTCTCTCTCTCTCTCTCTCTTTCCCTTGATTTATTACTGCTAAGATATTTTTGTAAAATGTGATTGAATTAAAAATATTTGGTCTTTCCGCGTATTTAGGTACTTTCTAAGATCTTGAAACAATCGCAAACAGTTTGGCAGAATGCAGTTCAGCTTTAGGCTTACGTTTATTTCTAGTACAAATATTTCAAAGTGGCTAACATATTCCTATTCTGCAAACTTTTTGCAATAAGTATACATTTGTACCCAAACATAATGCCATGAGCAGAAACGTATGCTTTACAATATTATAAGTTATCACAGAACGTAAAAGGAAGAATCTATCCTTCCGGCCGAAGGAGGATTTCTCGGAATACCTTCATAATACTGATAAATAAACAGAAAAATTCAATTTTGTTCTTTAAATTGGTTAAAATGACAGTAATATGTCATTTATTTTCATGTGTCAAATTGATCACATGAAACTGTGACTTATCGACATTTTTTCGTTTGATATCTGATAAAAGAATTTAGGTAAAAAGAGGTAAATATGAGATTTGAGATTTTACATGAAGTGAAATTTTGCATACATGTGCACTTCAGAAGCGTATATTTCATTTCAGTATTCATTTTTTTTTTGCATATTACTCACATCACTTTCCGACAAATACAGTAAAAAAATTCGAAATTTATCTCATTTCAACTGATATAAGCGTGCGTGAGAAAACACAATATTTTCGAAAGTGGGCATATTTTGTTGTTTTAAAATTGCGTATATTTATTCTCAGACTCCATTACAAGATTTATCATTTCATGCGAAACACTTTTGCTGGATGAGAAATGATTGGTGTAGCTCTGTTCCGTATACATTTACTGGAACTTACGAACATTCGTTTCAAAAGATAGATATTTTAAAGTGAGGAGAAGGATTGACCTTTAGAAAACAATGGTTTACTTGCACATATTTCAAGGCCGCGCCGGTAACGCAGTGGTCTGAGCGATGGCTTATGACCATTCCTCCGAGATGGGTCCGGGTTCGAATACCGGTGAGGTATGGATGTTTTGTATGGCTTACGGCACTGGCTCTTTCCCTTCTCTGGAACCAGTAGCCCTAAATTAGGGACGGGGGACTTCTTATAGCCCACTGAGTTGCTCATGGTGGTCGTTAAACCTTCAATAAAAAAAATATTTCAAGATCTCAAATTTGCAAAAGGTATTAAATGATGTGTCCCATATGAGGCCTTGGTTCGTATTCGGAAACATTTAAAATTCAGCAACATATTTGATCAGTACCTACATTTTAATCGTGATATCAAAGCGAAAAAATGTTTTGTTTCTGAAACTTTAACCAAATTTCAGCGCTTTGATGGTTTTTTTTACTTAATTTTTGAAGAAATCGACGAAAAGATTTGCTAATTCTTCTCTAAATGCCGGGCACTTGAGGTTTATGGTATGGAAGAAACTTTATTTAAAACTATTTTACAGGAAACGCTGCGAGTGTTTTGCAATATCTGTTCAGTACATGAATAGTTCTTCTAGGAAAAACTCTTGACATATTTGGTTACATTCATTGTCACAAATTCGAGTGAGTGACATGTATTATTTTGCTCAGGGAGTTAAACTAGGATTTCTTCATTTTATCTCGTGCAATGGTATGCCACAAAAGAATGTTTCTTTCGGAAATCGTTTTGACAAAAAGAAAAAAAGAAAAATGAAGGTTATTTAAGATAACTCTGTTTTCTTGTCTTGAGATGTATTTGGAATTTCCACTGGAAGTCGGTATCATTTCATCATCATGCAGAAAAAAAAAGAATATTCAGCTGCTTCGAAATTATTGGCACAGCACATTCAGAATTGTAGGATCGGATGTTTTGAAAATTTCAAAAATATTTAGCTCGATAACAAAAGTAACACGTCAGATGTTGCAATTTGTGCTCTGTCGCCTACGTTTTTAATACCACCTTTTGATTACACTAAAAAATATTTAAATATTAAACGCACATAAACCCTGTAATGTTTATTGGCGATTACGGTACAAATGCGTGCAAACTAGCCGAAAAGTACCTAAAATGTTAAAAGAAAGCCTTTCTGACCTTAGTGCTGCAGTATTCCAGCTTGTGACAGTCATTTGAGAAATGTAATTTGGTTTTTCAATTACTCTTTTTCAGGTTTTCAAGCATACACTATTTTGCTCTCTGGATGAGTGGAAGGAGTAGGTTTAAGTTCATGCAGATTTGTATCACGCAGATACCCCTATAAAAAAGAGTCTTGTCGTTTTATGACAAAACTTGTATCAAATCTTACAAGTCGGTTGGACCGCTATTTCAACCCAACTTTAAATCATCTGTGTTTTTCTTCTGAACAGATGAGCTCGATAATTTTTCGAGTGTACCTTTAATTCCTTTGCTGTGGCGCATAAACACAAAGGGAAATTTTGGACTAAGTAATCCATAATCATGCTGATCATAATGAAGATACCTATCATGACTATGGCATACAATACTCTAATAACCAAATCCAATGTACGTAGTCTACCATTTGCATTGCGCACCAAGCATTAAATGTATGTCTCAAAAATTCTTATCTTGGAATAAAGAAGAAGCGTACCTAATTTTTATGAACTGAAGCAGGAAAATATACCGATGAAGCTTTCGTAAAAGAGAAATTTCAAGAACTTGACGCGTCATAATGTCGACGCATTCCTCTTGGTTAGGGAGAAGATCCCGTGGCCGCCACGGTGGTGCAGTGGTCTAAGCGATGGCTTCTGATCTTTCGTCTGAGATGGGCCCGGGTTCGATTCGGGTTGAGGCATCGATGTTGTGTTTGCCTTACGACACTGACTCTCTTTCCTGGAACCAGTGCTTCTAAATTAAGGACGGGCAACTGCTTATAGCCCATTGATTTCTCACGGTGGTCGTTAAACCGCCGATCAAAAAAAAAAAAAAAGAAGAAGATCCGTAGGCTGAAATGTATAAAACAATGGCTACTCCAGCCTACAGTAAACTGCTGGATAACTTTCTAGTCCCATCTACAGAATAAAGGTTTACATTTGTCAACACGATAAATTGTCGTTTTACATAAGGATAGGTTTGGTATTGCTGGTTTGAAAAACTTAGAATACAAGTTCAATGAAGAAACTAATCGTGATTATTCAAAGTAGAGCTCAATTTAGACTTAAAGCAGAGAGGAGTAAGTTATTGTTAGTCCTCAAGCAAGAAATTTGTTAACAGCAGAAAATGACGTTCATTTTGTGCATGAAGACTTATTTTACTTCCCAATGCAACTGGTCGATGCCTAAAAGAACAGCACAGAGGTCCCGGAGATGACGATGCTTAAATGAGCAGTGATCAAACAAACATATATACATTCGCCTCTAAACTCCCTTTAATTTTTATCACAATGTTCAATGCTCAGAATTCATACAGTGTAAGTACACAAAGTACTCAAGTGTTTCTAACTGCATGTACACAGTACATTAGGGTTAAAGATTTTCTCCTTCGTAAGGAACTCCTTCTTGAATAATATAAAACTTCTACATCATGTAAATATACTCATACTAACGCAATCAAAATATATTCATCTCAGTATTTTAATTTCGGTTTCTGGCCGTTAGCTAATTTTATTTTCAAATAAACTTAACTACAATGAATTTGCCAAAGATTTGTGATTTTATCAGAATGAAGGTTTTATTTGTATTTACTCTGACGTTTTTTTTTTTTTTTTTTTTTGGAGCACAATTTTTACTTTAAAATACATAATTTTTCTTTATTTTCAGCTGAATGTCGTAGAAGAGGAAATGACCGATCTGACTCAGATAATTTTGTCCGGCTTTCTACACGAAGTGGGGATGCAACTTTATGCTGTGCTACAGGTAAAACACTCTTTCGCTTAGTTACTGCAAGATGTGTTGTTACATGTTTTTAATAATTTCTCTTTAAATGTGTCATTAGTGAATTTGTATTGCAAAGATTAACCAGTAATTGAAAATTATGGGCCTTTCTCCAAGTTAACGATCCCTATTTTTTAAGTTATTTACGTAACTTTATCGAATGTCTCAAGAATTGCAATTCTTTTTAAAATGTTGCTCTTTCTGATAAATTAACTTCCGTATTTTGACGGAACAGAAAACGAAATAGGAATTCTTGAAACTTTCATCAGCGGGGAGGCAAAGCACCACCGTGCCCCAGACAAGTAAATAACTGCAAATATGGTGGCAAAGATATTTTTTGAAAGACCATGTCATAATATTTGGGATCAGGGCAATCCAGTGCAGAGCATCTTTTATAGATAACTGGGGTGCTATAGAGATAGTCTTCACGGTTTTGCAGTGGATGCTGTCCAAATATCTATCTAAGAGTGGATTTACACTTTCTGTTGTCCTTATCGTTACTAATTAAATTAAGTATATATTTCTTTTAGCGCCTACCTAAATTGAAAACTCGTTTTGTTGCTCAAAATGACTACAAATAAGTGAAAAGAAATTTACCAAAAAGTGGAAAGCAAAGTCAGAAAAACCTGTTTAAGACGGAACCTGTATGAAACGGAAAACCGCCCAATTCAGTACTTATGTTTTGGCGCCGAAATGAAAGAGAGTAAATCTCGTACTATTTACCTGTCTTTTACAGATCGGCCTATATCGGAAATGTAATTAGCAAGCGAGGAAATCTGCCAGGAAACAACGGAAGCTTTCCAGCTGTTGCGGTGTTGTAAAGTATTTTAATTGAATACAAAGCACTACAGAATACAATGAGATAATGAATTCATACGAAACAAATGCGAGTGAATTCGTAAGAAGTTGTATACAAATATGTGTAAAGAGAGAGAGATTGCTTTTTTATTTATTTATACAAACAACACTACCGCACATGCATTGTTCGGCTTTTTCTTAAGCACATGCCGCCACTCGTGTTTAGTTCATGTGCTCGATGTAAAGTACAAACTATTCACAGATGGATAATGCGCATGGATTCAACGAAGCTTTCCGATTTAATTTTCTTACCATTTATTCATTGAGATGATCATTCACTACCTTTAGTTACTATGAGCCATGGCGCCAAAAATAATAATATTTTGGATTTATATACAAAAATGAAATGTATTAAAATGGAGAAAACGGAAGTATCAAGCATTTGGCAGATTATTTCAATGTGAGTAAAATAAAAAAAAGTAATTTGTAAGAGAAAAGATGAGAAAAAATTTCCATGGCATAATGGTATACAGGTGAACGAAAAGAAAAATGCAGATTGCCGGCAGTAACGTAGCCAGGATAGTCGACTAAATAAGATTGTCTGGAAATCGTCATTTAGTGCAAATCGAAAAATTTCGGCGTTATTCTGCAGACATAAGGAAGCGAAGGACAGAAGAGAAGCTTGGAAAAAATGACCCTGCTTCAGAAAGAAGCTTAGAGTGTTTTCGGACAAGGTACAACATTTTGTTCCGGACTTCTCAATTTCTCCCTGGTGCTATCCATTTCTTTGTCGATTCAGCGTACTTTTGAATTTCAGTCACCTATCTACCACGGAGTCTTCTTCTAGGTCTTCTCTTACCCCTTGGATTTCTGTCTAGTACTTCAGTTGCCGAATGGTGGTCTAGTTTAGAGAGATGTGTTTAAACATTGCATTCTTTCAGTTCCTAGTTATAGATCGAATATATATATATATTTCCTAAAACGATATACCGAGATTGTGGACAATTCAGAAAAAGCAGACACAGATACAGCTTTTATACAATCCCGAAAGTTCAGAAAACCAATACATAGGTAAATAAAATGCCAAGAGTTGATGGCATTATGGTCAAAGTGAAAATCCTCAACTGGCAGTGGGTTTCACACATTGGTAGAACTCGAAACACAGAGTCGAACACCTAAATACTGAATTTAATATTAAGGATTCGGAAACACCCAGAAAAAAGACCACGTGGGAGATGGATGGATGAGATTCTAAATATGATGAAATGACTTGGAAGAGAGTTCCTCAAGATACAAAGTTTTCAGTTACACTTGGGGATAACTTCATTCAAGAGTGAATCAACTATGGTTAGTTTTTGTATGTATATATATACATTCTTTTTCAATTTTCAAAGCACATGCACCCATGAAAAATAGTCGAAATTTTGGAGACATGCACTTCTACGTATCAGGCGATCTTAGACATTCAGGGTATTTACTTCCTTTCTGCGAAACGCTTAACTTATATACATACGAACCAAAAATAAAGACGCGGGTTCACTCAACTCTCAAGCGGCGCTGTTTTTTAATGATTAACTACATGCACAGCAACTTATAGAATCATCTAAAATATTTAACCATATCATTATTCTCGTCTTTTAATATTGAATTTATTATTATTTATGCGAAATAATTTTTGCTTTTCTTTTTCAATGTAATATATTTAAACTGTAAATTTCTGTTAATTATACACATTTGCTTATATTACCGTTTGTTCTGTATTTCTAGGCCATTCCAGTTCCCCCAGACGAAGGAGATAGAATACGTAACCTCTTCAGTTCCCTGTACCCTTTTACCAATGGTTATGACCGTATCCGACTGGTATGTAATATTTCTAATTTCTTCGTTATTTTCTAAATTTCTTAAAGAAAATGTACTTTTCAAATTTTTGGTGTAAAACCATTTAAAGCATTTCTAACAGGAAAGATGACATGGAAGATCTTGAAATGTTTAGCTCTGCTTTTGAGCATATATTTCGTTACAGCATTTTTATAACCTCTAATTGGAGTCAGAGATATCTTGTCCTCGAAAGCATTTGCGTTATAAGAAGTTCATTATAAAACAAAATACACATAACAAAATACACATACGATCGAATTATAGATACACCAATTACAATGCAACGTTATGCTGTACTCTTTGCGAAAAAGTAATGTTCTATCAGATATTCCTTTAATACTTATCTCTTTTTCTTGCATTTGCTTTTCCAAAAGCTCGATCCCCGACTTGTTATAACGAATTACTGCTCTTGTTGTTTTGTACGAGGACTGATGTCATCTGCCATTAGATGTAATTTCCGGAGAATGTAATCGCACATACATGGTGGCATTTGAATTCCATTCCCCGCAACAAGTTTCTTTTCCCAAAAAGTATTAAAATCAGCTTTTCTCTAAAAAGAAACTTTCGAGACTTTGACGAGAATCTGTGGGTAGAAAAGTTCAAAAGGAGAACTTAAGCGTTTTCAGGCGCATTATCCCATGCAGGAGCAAACGATCTATGTAATTACTTTGTGCCCATGACGAATTATATAAAAGAACTGTTTTTTTCGAGGGGAAGTCTCGCATATAAATGTGAATATTATCGAGTGACTACCCTTACAGTGTGACTATCTAAGGGGAGCCACTAGACCCTTGTGTAGGGCAGTGTCGGTTCTACGGAATCAAGTGTGCCACACAGGACTGATTCGGTGCCAGTTCTCATCTTCATTTATCTGTCAGTAGCATGCACATCTACACATATTTCTACCGCGGAATTCCATTCCCTTCCTTTTCCGACACACATATTTGGAAAATTTAGTGTGATACTTTACGGTGCGATCAGATTTGAAGGAGACTTTAATCAATAACTAGCAAATTTACATTGGCACATTTTCAATGCCGACAAACTGGATGTGAAAGATTGACAGACTAACACCTAGTATTAAAACAGGTGGTCATCGTTAGGTACAACTGAGTGAGAAAACAAAGTAAAAGTTCAAAATTACTACCGATGTCAACACATGGATATAAAAGCCTAAAAAATGAACACCTAGCATTAAAATTAATTGCCACCGATAGCTACAATTCAGAGAGAAAACAAAGTAAAAGTTAAGAATTCTTACCGACTCATCACAACATATGAAATAATGAAAATAAAGTAACTTACGCTGCTGTTACACAAAATACGTTCGAACTTGGTTTTAATTTAAATACACGATCACTCATTGCATATGTTGCATTTAAATTAAATACCAGAGTAGGATCTGAGTGACACATTGCTCTGTAATTTAGTATATTAAAATAATTGCAATCTTAAAACATGATGAATAAATTTGAAGGATTTAAGCGTTTTTATATATAGTCACAAATTATTTTGAAGCAGAATCCTTGCAAGCAGCTGGTACTTTAATAGCTTCCTGGGTTCTGTGCTCTCTTACTGACACGTATAAAATAAAGTTATACAGCTGTAATAAGAATAGTACCAATTTGTGTATCTCTGTGTATATCTGTTGGTAGAGGTGTGCATGTTAGCGCAATAAATACATCCGCCAAATGGCGCCCTAATACAAATAAAAGGCCAATACTTTCTAGGGGAAAAATTTACTTTCTGAACCCTCACAATTTCTCTTTCTTAAGAAGAATATAAGAGGTACTTAAATTAACAGAATTACACTAGTAATCCAAATCATTTGGCAAAAAATTGAATAAAAATTTTCCAAGCTTTACGTCAATAAATTTGGATTACTAGTATAGTTCCACCATTTTAGGCATAATTGGTATACTTTTCATCGTTATTAATTAAAGAGCACTGTTTGATATACTCGGATGATCAGATTTTGAAAATAAATAGATGTATAGGGCAGAATAAATTTTAACATTTAGGCTAAAATTTACCGCAGAAACAAATTTCAGAGAGAACTTTATGATTATAAAAAATCTATATTATTGGTCTTCCTAAATAATAAGCCTTCCTATATCGTGAATAACAGTAAGTTCACGCACGTCTCGGTCCAAGATCCATGGATTTCATGTTCCGCTTCGTGGCATCACAGAGAGCTTCCGCAGGTTTTCAAACCGGAGACTTTAGGAGCCAATGTGTGGTTCCAAACTCAGGTTAGCTTTCCTGAAATCATGTCTTGGAGGTTGCGGTACGGTGAAGCGGAGCATTGTCGTTCCGGAACAGACCATTGGAGGCCATAAAAGCGTGTAGGTTATCAGCCAGCACATGCTGGTTGCGCGCAACTGCTGAGGAACTCTCCAGACACAATAAGGGACATGATGTGTCCCATGACAAGGCTCCCCAAACGATCAGAGAGTCACTTCTGCCTTGAACAATCCCCACCTAAAACGACAGGGCCATGGTCTCATGATGTCGACTCCACACCTGCACCCTCCCGTCAGTTCGGTACAGCTGAAAATGGTATTCATCTGACCACACGTTGCGGGCTAATTCTGCAGGAAGTCCAGTTCTGATGTTACAGGCACCAGGCGAAGCGTAGTGTCCGCTTATGAGCCATCAACAGTGGCACAGGAGTAGTGTTTCGGTTACCGTAGCCCAGGGTACGCCGCATATGCCGTACCGTTTTTCCTCTGCCACTGTTTGAGCCTCCAACCTTTTCCACCGCTGCTAAGCAGTTGGTATGAAGTAGCCTGGATAGTCCAAGTCTACCACGGTCATCAATGGCATGTGTTTATTCACTGCTTGTTCTCTGTGCGCTGATACCTCTATCGATGGCGTACTCCCAATACACCCTTGATACGGTTACCCTTTGGCAACCCTAGTGTTCTTATTACTTTGGCAATAGAATAAGCCATCTGTCTTGCGCCTACAATGCGCCCAGGACGAACTCAGGTCAGATAACCAGATTCAGACATGGTCATCGATGGTGATATACTGTCTATAAGTACTAATGTCCGCCTATATATGGCCTGCATTTGGTTAAGATCTGTCCCATCCTGCGCTGGGAATGCGCATGTCAACTGCCCATCACCCCATGTTTCTCATGTTTTGTCGGTCCGAGTTCAAATCGTATTGATGCAGCACTGTGTCTCTCCTTTCCCTGGACCTAGTGCTACTAAATTAGGGACAGGCGACATCTTACTGCCTACCGAGATGGTTATGATGGTCGCTATATCTACCACCCACCCTGAAAAAAAGAGAAAAGAAAAATCAGCGTAGCCACTCGGAGTATATCAATTTTAGTGACAAAATTAAGTATCAAATGTACATTTAATGACAAACTTTGAAGTCTTTCTTTGATTGAAAATATAAGCTTAATCCTCCAACAGCAAAAAAAAAGACAGCAATTTCCTTTGATACACAATCTGCTGATACCTTAAGAAATTATTATATCTCGGCTTCAAATTTTTAGATAATGAATTTTAATAAACGATTTCTGCCACGTTCATTGTTTCTGAAAGAAATTTTGACAAATGTATGTGAGGGACATGTATATCCCCTATTTCTTAATTCGTAGATTATACCATGCACAGACGCAACACGTTGATTTAGAGTGATAGTATGAGAGCAATTAATTTTTGAAAAGGAGATGTTTAAAAGGCTTTTGCCATTTTCGTGCCTATAGTAATTCAGTTGTTCAACGTACTTCAGGCAATTTGGGTATGAAGCTCCTTGGAACAACATCCTGTTATTAGGACACACTTTCACAATTCAAAATTGTTGGAAAACTTGAATAAACTCCCTTTGAATTTTCTTTAGCAGTATAACAACTGTCAATGAAATATAATTTGCCTCATCAGTTTATTTATCGTGTGCAATGCATAAGTTCATCAGATTTTTGTGCGTTTTGGTACATTTTTGAATCCTGATTGTTTACCTCTTATCTCTTACAGGCAAGAAATATGCCGTTAGATCCCCAATACCGGTTTGTTATTCTCCGCATTTTCATTGGACAGCTTCAGAGATTTGTACCAGAGGTAAGGCTCATTCATTGTAGTTATCGTTTTAGATATATGTTAATAAGAATTGGTTAGAGTGAATAGAAAGAATTCAGATATCCTGTTCAGATATGTTATATTGAAAGCAAAACCGTCTAATGTTTTGTTGAATATTACACTTTGTTCTGATAGCACTTTATTCGTGATTCTGGTTGTGCTTTTCTAGGCAACTTAAAAAAACAGGCTACTATTATTGTCATAAAACTGTGTTTGTGTACCATTACGTAGGTGTCAAAATAAATTAGGTAACCATAGCAAAGCAGCTAAATTTCTTATGTTAAGAAACAGGCAGTAATTTGTGTCATAAAACAGTTTCTGTTGACAGCAACATAGATGTCAAGTTAAAAGTGGATAACTAGGTCGAAGACTAGATCACTTATTTAAAGAATATGCGTCTTGAGGAAAGTGGAAATGTTGGATCACAGCCATTATGCCTGTTACTCCATATCCTGGACAACCAGTATAAGATACCCATAGCCCTTACTATTTTTTGGGGGAGGCAATATATATTTTGGGGGAAGGCACTTAATATTTTATTTTAAAAATTATGGAGGACACTGTTGTTTTCAAATTTTGACAGTTATAAAAATGTTTTTAAAATACGTAATTCTGAGCACGTGGAAGAGATGACAGGACAGAGTGGAATTCCTTAACACCCTGTTTTCTTGAAGTGTGTTTTGTTTTGTTACATGAGAACTCTCTCTGTCTCTGTCTCTGTCTCTCTCTCTCTCTCTCTCTCTTTTGGCGTTTCCTTTAATAGGTGATCTGTCACATAAAGAGTCTTTTCTTTACTCTAAAAATGTGTACGATGTGTTTATCATAATCTTTCTGGATGTTATCTTACGAAATTCAGGAAATGTTTTTTTCTTTATTTAACATTCAACCTCATACGTTTTCAGTCACCATGTTCCTATTTCCACTTTTGTTCTGTCTTTCTTCTTTTACTTCACTTTGTTTCACTCGCGTTCTTGCATTCCTTCTCTCCATCTCTCTTTTGTTTTCTGCTTTCCCGGCAGTCCCCAGGGTACAGATGTGTCTGCTGATTTCTAAGCTGATTGCGTTCTTGACTCTCTCTATCTCTCTCTCTGTCTTTCTTTGTATCTCTGTCGTCTTTATCCCTTTTTGTCTGTATGCTTTTACCTTACACACTGTAGGGCCTTATCCCTACTTTCCGAAATGAAATGCTTTATTCTGTTTCCGTTTCTAAAGTTTTACCAATATATATATTTGCCCTTCTGTCTCCCGACTCTGTAAACTTTAAACTTACTTAGTTCTAAATGGTCTTCCTTCATTTAGCATTTTTCTTTCTTATTCAATTATTTGCGGAGAACATTTAACATTTCCTGTCCAAGTTGCAATGGGTGTTTTAAGTCCAGATTTCATGAGAGGGACTTCCTAGGAGCGAAATTCTCAGTATGATATACCACTTTACATGAGGCAGGAAAGTCTAAAGACAGAGCTGAATCCCTTATGCGTTCTTGAAGGTAAAAACATGCTCGCTTTGCTATTGCCATAATTATAGAAATGTTTCTTTTACGTGTCCATCAGGGAAATCAGAAACACTTTCCTTTATTTTGGGGCTTTTATTGCTGTGGTGATAAACATTTGAATACGAGGAATCTGACTAGGGGACCTTACAGCTGACCACCCGTGGATTTATGTGATTTTTTTAAATTTAAGTGGAGGCAAATGAGGAAATATATGTCCCGGCATTTCATCTAATGCCTCTTATTTTCGGAATAAAAGATCATAACGATCCGAGGATATCATAACGAAATTCGTGATTTCCTGTAAATGATATTTCACTGTAATGTCGCGAGGTCCTGCAGCAGTGCATTATAGCCTACATTTCCTGTTATGCTGGCTAATGTCGAAAAGCGGGGAATGAACAGTGAACTCTCAGTAGCAGCAAAAAACGGAATGCCTGCATTTCCCCATCCTCCCTTATAGCTCTCTCGTTCTCACTTTTCAGAATTATGTAAGAAGTTACAACAACATTGTGTGATATAGGTAGATATTGAATGAAACATATGTATTTCTGTGCAATATTTGCATGAGCTAGCTATGTCGTGAGCTGCAGGCCATGAAGTGATGTGAACCTTACACTCAACACTGCATTGTGTCATTGTCAATGGCATTTCGGTGTAGTTTCACTAACAAATATGAAAGAACTTGTAGAAGTAATCGTTGCGTAAAAGTTTAATAATAAATAGCACATATGGGGACAGAGGAATTGTTAAGAGAATCAGATTATCACATTTTGCTTATAAAGTACAATTACGTACTTTTACTTGAACACCTAACTAAGGTGTTGTTAGGTATCACTATTTTAGGTTTCGCTATCGTTTATTGGTACACAAAGTTGCGGATGATAATTATAAAAACAATGAAAACATAACATTTATCTACAACGCCAGCATTTGATAAAAGAACTGTTGGAGCACTTACATTTCGTTTGTCGAACGTCATCCGGAAAACACATTTCGTTCACATTTCGAAAAATATTTCTTTCATTTATTAATTTTGCAGCAAACCAAGTGTATTGCAACGTATTTTTGAAAATCGTCGCAGGAAGTAGATGATGTATAGGTGAATGGATGTTCACGACATTTTCTCGCTTGAATGCCTGTTTTGCCGCCCCGGTGGCGCAGTGGTCTAAGGCGTTGGCCTCTGATCCTTCGTCCGAAGGGGTCCGGGTTCGAATCCCGGTGAGGCATGGATGTTGTGTTTGTCTTACGGCACCGGCTCTCTCCCTTCCCTGGAACCAGTGACCCTAAATTAGGGACAGGCGACTGCTTATAGCCCATTGAGTTGCTCCCTGTGGTCGTTAAACCTCCAATAAAAAAAAATGCCTACTTTCTTTTAAAATTTCGACAGAGTTTGTAATGTTTTAATAAAATGTTTTGCTTGACGGAAAAAGTACACATCACAAGGTTGACAGTATAGGGTACAATGAGGAGGAATGATTACATCACTAGAAAAACAAGTGCCGTCGTCCTTTGTGAAGACACTATTAAAGAGTGCTGGACCTGTGTGACCTCCCCATGAATCCAAGATCAATAGAAACTTTTTGTTTTCGCAAAATTGTCAGATAATGTTTTTCACAAAACTGCTGAAATGCTCTTTCGTTACTTTCCCTGATTTCGACGATATCACGAATACATTTCCATATTTCGCCGTTAGTCTTTCCACAATCTCTGAAACAATGGGTTTAAATTGTCTCCAAAGATCTTGCATACATAGAAAACTTTTGGAAGTAATGCTCTAGAAGCGGTCAATGCATACTGCGCAGTGCAAAGTATGCCTTGCTTTGTTAAAATCTCCCACGAATACCTCTGTAGATTTTTCTCCAAGCACAAAAAGTGTCCTGTTCACGTCGTTTCTATACTCACATCTTGTTTGATCAGTGTTAAGGACGTAATCCAATGGAAATTCTTTGATCAACCGTGAAAGGCGTTTTCGGAATTTCTCTGCTCCCGCGATAATAGTTGACAAATACAATTCATTTTGTGACCTGATGTAGCGCGTCACTTTTCGCTTGGCAGGTGCCATGAATAAGTAAGGACTATATTGATAAATACCATGGACACATTATTACGGGTAACCTTCACGTGGTGCCGTACCGAGAAGTGCGGGCTGTGATGAAAAAGGGTACTCACTTTAGAGTAACCAGAGGACAAACTTATTAGAAATGCCTCGCTACATTTCGATCAGACTTAATACAATTCGCCTTGAAATTGTCCTGCCGTTTCAATTTACCTTATCAGTTCTTAATTCTGTGGATTAATGAGGTCTTTTAGGTTTTTAAATTTTCCTTTCTTGTGAAGACTACCATCGGGAACCGTCAGGATTTTTTAAAAATCCTTACTCAAATTAAGTCTTTTCAACAAAACTTCATCATCATACCGCAGAAAAGGCAAATAATAATTTTGCCATCTGGTGTAAAAATTTTATCTGGATACTTTTAGTAAAGAATTGAATGGTGGTACCACTTATCAAGAAGAATCAACCACTTCACACATTGTACTTAAAATAATTATTGCTTTAAATAAACGCTTGAAATTTCATATCCATTCTACCTCACTTCCTATCATCTACGTAGTGCCTAAGTTCTATAAGAACCCAACTGACTTTGGTTATATCATCAATACTCGTGATTGTTGCAGTTGGAAAGCCGGCAATGTCTTTGAAAAATCTTTAAAGCTATTATACGGTCGGACTCACGATTCCTGGATCATTGATAGTAGTGCAGCCGTCTTGAATTACATAACTACAAACCAGGGTCTACATAACATTGAAACTTTTGGTTTTTGCAACTTATTTATGTCTATTCCTATTTCTAGATTGATTGTTGTTTGTGCTGCATTGTTTACAAAATATGGCAATGTGGTCAAGTATACCTCACAGTTTTGGGATCGTTAAGTCGATTTCTGTCTGAACCACAACTATATTTGTGTGGGCAAAAAATCTACCGACAAATCACCGGCATACCAATGGGCAGTGTTATATCCAGCACTCTCTCTGACCTTTATCTATATCTATATGAACGGGATTTTACGACTACCATTTCACAAGATTACGGCCGTATTTTTCGTTATGTTGATGATCTTATTGTTTTTAATAATCCGATCTTCAATATTCAAGCTCAACATATATATACATCAGCTCTGACATTTGGAAAATCTTCCATGCAAGATGGCCATATACACTGGTGTGCAAAAACTAAGGAGGAAGAAGAGAAATTAGCATAACAGCGGAACAAGCAGGCAGAACTGACCGAAGGACCTCTCAGGAGGTAGACTAGAGTCCGGTATGGTAGGGCATGCGCATATATGCAGCATGCCGTAGGAGGGGTCGGGGGTCGGGGGGTCGGAAGGGTATAAAGCACACGGGCGGTGTACGTTCAGCAATTCGGTGAAAGTTATTGCACGGTGTACATCGATTTGAATGACGTCGAGTTGCTTCCACAGTGTGATATGGCAAACAGGCAATCCAGTAGATGGCATCTGGATGACTTTACCCGAGGTCGCGTCATTGGGAATTTGGAAGCAGGTCAAAGTGTGACTAGTGTAGCCGAGGAGTTCGGGATCGCTAACAGCATCGTTTCACGAGCTTGGAGAATATTTCAAACGACAGGAACAGCTGTCCGAGAGTTTAGCAGTGGTCGTCCACGAGCAACCACGGCGGTGGACGACCAGTATATTGTCCTACAGGCAAGAAGAGACAGACGGCAGACAGCGGGAGAAATCACAAAGCACATGCTACATACAACTGGACGTTCGTTATCGCATTTTACCGTGGCCAGGATAATGCACAAATGTGGTCTATTTGCACGACGACGAGTGCGGTGTGTGCCATTAAACACTGCTCATCGGAGACAGCAGTTTCTGTGGTGCCAAGAACACAAGAACTGGACACATCAGCAATGGGGTCGAGTTCTCTTTACGGATGAGAGCCGATTTAACCTGCCGAGGGATTCTGGACGTATACAAATCTAGGGAGAGCAGGCAACACGCAATCACACCTCCATCATCATCGAAAGGGACCGGTTTGGAGGTGGCGAAGTTCTCGTTTGGGGCGGTATCTTGCTTGATCGCCGTACTGACCTCCACATCTTTCTAGGAGTTGCAGTCACTGGCGTCCGCTATTGCAACGAGGCTCTCCTGCCTCGCGTGCGTCTGTTTAGAGGTGCTGTGGATCCTGAATTCCACTTCATGGACAACTCTTCACCTCTTCGTACAGTGGATGTTGCTGAGCTGTTGGGGAGTGAAGATATTCAACACATGGATTGGCCCGCAAGGTCTCCGGACCTAAATCCAAACAAACACGTGTGGGACCTTTTTGGGGGACTCTTGGCAGCACGTCACTAGCCGCCAGCAATGATTCCGCAGCTGCGATTGGCGCTACAAGAGAAATGGGCTGAGATGCCTCAACAGCTCCTTGACAACCCCGTCCTCAGCATGGGCAGACATTGTAAATCATGCAACGCAGTCAGGGGTGATCATATCCTTTACTAAAGACTGGACTTTTCTCGGCAGCCGCCTGTCACATGGGCGTTTCTGTCTTCTGTCCAATTGTGCTCGAAGCTACGTTTTCAATAAAGTGTCTTTGTATCCTTTGGATTCCTTGTTTGAACGGATTTGCTAACTTGTCCCATATTTCTACATCTTAGGGATCTTATGGTATGATTTGAGTCGATGTGGAGCACTTCTGCATGACGTTACATTCGAAAAACCGTCTCATCCTTAATTTTAACACGTCAGTGTACATTAATTTGATATTGGTATTTCTTTCACCGATAGTAGGGGTATTGTTACAGATGTCTACGATAAATGTCGTAATTTTCACACCAGAATTAACTATTATTCATACTGGTCCTCAAATATCTCAACTTCCGTGCATTGTAACATTGTTATTTTGCAATTAGCTGAAATTTGTAAAATTTTCAATAGTCCAGCTAATGATATAAAACAATTCCGAATCCTGTATTTTCAATTGCGACATCCAATGCGTTTCCTGAAAAAATATTTTCAACAGTTCCTTACCACCTACAATACAGCCAAGTACACAGATTTCGACCTTCACACCATTATTAACCCATAATCCTACAATGTTAATTTGCAGGAGTTTCAAAATGCTGTTTGATTGATCACTAACAGCTGCTAACACTAACCTCCTTTCCTTCCTCCCAGTTTTTTTTTCTTTTTTCATTTCTTTTTTTTTTGATTTCGCGCACTATTCCCTTCCCCCGCCCTACACTACGACACCATACGCGTCACCACCCGTATGCTTATGTACACTGAAGAGCAATTGAATAAGAGACAGCTGACGTTATGCAAATGTGGCGCTGTGGGCGGCCCTGTAAACGGAAACAACATGACGTATGCAGCGATCCGACAATATAAGGAGTGATGCCAAGGGAATCACTAAGTGTCGGACGCAGTACGGGCAAGACGTAGGATCTAAGCGAATTTGATCGTGCGCAAATTGTCGGGGCCCGACGAATGGGACATTCCATTTCGGAAGTCGTGCAGGCACTGGGATTTTCACGAGCCACTGTGTCACAGGTGCACCGTGACTACATCGAATCTGGTAAAACCATCCCAGCAAGGGCGAACGGCCGTGGACAGCAGAGGGTGGATGTGCGAGTCATCGTCGGCCAGCTCGCATTGATTGTAACAGCGGATAGACGGGCCACAGTGCAAGAAACCACTCTGCAATTTAACGCTGGTGCACGAAAACGTGTAAGCAGCCACACCATCCAGAACCATCTCCTCGCTATGGGGTGCAGAAGCCATCGTCCCACGGGGGTACCGCTGCTAACCGCACATCACAGGGTGCAAAGATTAGCAGGGGCGCGAAAACATCGCTCATGGACCCTAGACATTTGAAAAAATGTTGCCTGGACTGCTGAGTCGAGATTCACGTTGGTACATGCGGATGGCAGGATACGAGTACGGCGCAAACCACATGAAGCGATAGATCGTTCTTGCCAGCAGGGTACTCTTTAAGCTGCTGGTGGTGGCATTTTCGTCTGGTGATTGTTTACGTGGACTAAAATGAGACCCCTAGTCCGTGTGACATCATCCCACACAACTCAGCGTTGTGCATCTTCAACATCCCACCGGGTACCTCATCCTGCAACAAGATAATGCACCGTTTCATCGCTTCCTAATTGTATCCGAATGGTTGTATGAACACTCCAAAGACGTGACCTTGCTTCTTTTGCCAGATAGGTCACCTAACCTCAATCCCATCGAGCACATCTGGGATACCATCGAGAGAGATGTTCGAGGGTCTGACACCTCTCTATCAAATCTTCGTGAACTGCGGAAGCTTGTTCAGGGGTCGTGAATCCGTATGGCTTACCAACGCTTCGGTGTCTTGTCGAATCCATGCTGAGACGAATCGCCGTTGTCATGAGTGAGAAAGGTGGTGTTACACGTTACTAGACGACTACCTCTTATTGAATTGCTCTTTAATGTATATACTGTTCGACGTCTCTCCTTCTTTTTGTTTCTTTGTTCAGTCTCGCACCAGAATTTTCAGATTAGACAGTACTGCCCGTGGGTATTCGGCTTTCTACCTACCTTTCACGGACATTAGAAAAGCTGCTCTCGCCGTGTACTGGTACTCTCCTGATGACAACAGTTCATGGTATATCGTTTTATGTTTCATTATTTGTATATTTGCATCGTGGTATTGTACATTTCATATGTTGCTTCACCGTTTGACCAGCTGCTATATATATATATATATATATCATCATCATCATCATCATTGTCAACCATTATCAATCCACTGCTGGACGAAGGTCTCCCCAAGTTTCCTCCACAACGGTCTGTCTTGTGCAAGTCTCCTCCATGTCACCCTGCATAATTTCGAATTTCATTCACCCATCTCCCATGTGGTCTTCTTCTGGGTCTTTTCCTGTCCCTTGGAATCCAATCTAAAGTTTCGGCTGTCCATCGATGATCTGTCCTTCTGGCAGTACGTCCAGCCCATTGCCATTTCAGGGATTTAACTCTGATCATGATGTCTTCCACTCTTGTCATTTTTCGGATCCACGAGTTCCTCTTCTTATCTCTCCTGGTTACACAAAGCATGCACCTCTCCACGGTACTTTGAGTTGCCTGCAGCCTTTGTATGTCTCTTTTAGTTAAGGTCCACGTCTCTGCACCATACGTAAGCACTGGAAGGATGCATTGATCAAACACTTTTCTTTTAAGACATAATGGCATATTGCTCTTGAAAATTATGCTGTTTCTTCCAAAAGCTCTCCAGGCAAGTTTTGCACGCCGATGAATTTCTTCATCAATGTGACCCTAACTTGATATCTGCTGTCCAAGATAAACGTACGTGTCTGTTATCTCCAGTTTTTCTCCATCAATCGATAAATCTTCATTTCTTGTAAAAGCATTGAACATCACTTTTGTCTTCTGAAAGTTCATTTTTAATCCCACTTCTTTACTCTTGTCAGCAAGTTCCTGGATAATAATCTGCAGCTCTGATGGGCTAGTTGCAAAAATTACTACGTCATCAGCAAAACGAAGGTGGGTTAGATAATCTCCATTAATCTTTATCCCCTTGTTTTCCCAGCTCAGTGACTGAAAAACACCCTCCAATGTGGCATTAAAGAGCTTCGGAGATATGATGTCACCTTGTCTCACTCCCTTTCCAATTTTGATGTGTGTTGTATTTTCAAACAGCCTAATCTTTGCACTTGCATTTTCATAGATGTTATTAATAATAATAATGTATGCATCTTCAATACCGCAGGTTTTCAGAGCCATTGTAACTGCTGATGGTTTCACCGAATCAAAGGCTTTTTCATAATCGATAAAAGCCATGCACAATGGAAGTTCATATTCCCTCGCTCTTTCAATTAGTTCTCTCAGCACGTGGATATGATCTATTGTGCTGTAGCCACTCCTGAATCCAGCTTGTTCTCTCGGTTGAGCCATGTCCAGTGTTACCTTCAAGCGGTGTGAAAGAACTTTAGTGAAGATTTTATAAACTACTGATAGGAGGCTGACAGGTCTGTAGTTTCCGAGATCCTCAATGTCACCTTTCTTATGTAGCAGGATCATTGTAGCGGTGTTCCAATCCTCAGGAATCTTTCCTTCATTAAGGCATCGAGTGAAAATTTGGGCGAGTACTGTTTCGATTTCTCCACTTGCTTCTTGTATGATGTCTACAGTAATTCCATCTTCTCCTGGAGCTTTTCCTTGCTTCATGTTCTTGATTGCATTGCAACTTCTGCTGGAAGGACTGGAGGAACTCTGGTACTGGCATCTTTCCTGATGTGTGGAGTGCATGTATCATCCCTTTCATATAATTTGGAGTAGAAATCTTTCACTCTTGTCAAAATTTCGCCTCTATTTCTTGTTACAGAACCATCTTCTTTTCTCAGTGCCATAATCTGTTTTCTTCCCTTACTGAGATGTCCCTTTGCTATCTTTAGGCTTTGGTTGTTTTCAATTGCTTTCCTCACTAGTTCACAGTTGAATTTTCTTACGTCTTCAGTGATGCTGTTTCGTACTGTCTTGCATAGCTCTATATATTCCACTTTGGAAGTCACATCTTCTTTAGTTGTCCTCATCTCTCTTCTTTTTTGCATCAGCATTTTCGTTTTTCCTGATACTTTATTTACATGCAACTTGTTCTTAGACCCAGCTAATTTTGTTGCTGTTTCCATAAGAGCTTTGGTTACTTTTCTGTTAACTTCAGAGATGTCCACTTCTTCCGATGTTAGGCCTTCTAAAGCAGAGAACCTGTTCTTCAGTTCCAACTTGAAGGTATTATGGTGTTTTTTAAGGTTGGTTATGTCAATAGATTTTGCTTGTCTTATGAGCTTCCCACGTTCAAGTTTAGTGTTGAGGTGCATCTTACATCTCACCAATCTATGGTCACTACCTGTGTTGAACTTGTTTAGCACACTGCAGTCTTCTATGACGAATTTTTTGTTACACATAATAAAATCAATTTCACTTGTCATCCCATTTGGATGTCTCCATGTCCATTTCCTGTGTGGCTTTTTCTTGAAGAAGGAGTTCAAGATGAAAAACCCTTCTGCCTCTGCAAACTCAACGAGAGTATTTCCACGCTGGTTTCTGTTGCCGTGACCGAATTTACCTACTGAAGTTTCATTCTGTTGCCGTTACCCTATTTTTGCATTGAAATCTCCCATAATTATTTTCAAGTGCTGCTACCTTTATTATTTAGATGTCAAATTTCCTCATAAAATTCTTCAATTTCTTCTTCAGGATGACTTGTGGTGGGTGCATAAGTTTGAATAATCTGAGCCTGGTATCTTCTCGATAGTTGGATAACAAGTCGTGCAGCTCTGTCAGAGGAACTTTCAACTTCTACCACTTTATCCTTCAGTTTCTTGTTTATTATAAATCCAACACCACTAGTTCTGCCAGTATCTGTCCAACGATAGTAGAAGAGATGTCCACTTTTCAGTTCGATGAGATCTTGTCCTTTTGTCCTTACCTCACTTAGCCCCACGATGTCCCACTTGACACTTTGTAGTTCCTCTTCCAATTCAAGAAGCCTTGAATCAGAAGATGGGGAGCGTCCATTGTACGTTGCCAAGGTCAGCATCAGATGGCAGCCTAGTCCGGTCCTCCGGGGATTCTTAGCACCCTCTGCCTTCATGTCGCACTGGCCGCTGCCTTGGCCAGGTACATTCCAGCTGCAGGTGACTGAGGGCCAAGATTTAAGTTGTGGAATCATTTTGGAGGGGTTTGGTCATAACTCACCACGCTGGCCAAGCGGGTTGGTGAGTGTTGGATAGAAATTCCTCTGATCCCGATGGTATAGTTATACCGCTATTGGCGGTCGTCAGAGCCCCTTTAGTAGGAACAGGATGCACCACGAGAAGGCGGGGTTGACATTTGTCAAGGAGATGCTGTGATGTTACGCATCACCTGACCTTACATCCCTCCTTCAAAATATCAGTTGATATATCATTTTGTTTACTATTTTCTCGCTTCTGTTTTTTCTTATTTTTAGTATTACACGCTGCACTTTTCCATTATAATTTTCCCAAACGTTTTATTATTTATGTAAAATGTAATATTACATGGATTAATATTCCTCAAAAGCCCTGTTAATTGCTTTGAGGCTCTAAATACCCACATTCAGAAATTTTGCCCGATGTCCGATTCCGATACGCCTTCACCTAAATTTTTAAAATTGCAGGGAACGAATTAGGTTCTTTATCTTGTGCCAAAAGATTTGTACAGTCAGAAAATTTCGAGGACAAGCTGCGTAGCATGTTGTCAAACAGATTTATCCTTACGTTTTGATGTAGAAACGGTATCCCACCAAACAAATCGAACACAAAAGTTAATGTTGCCAAACACAACCATTTCCTAGATTTATATTTATTTGGGACAGTCAATGTAGTTAGTGAAACTATTTTTCATACCGAACAGTTCCTGTATGCCTTTCAGATTTTTGCAATCTTTCGAATCGAAGTGTAAGAAGCAAGAGGTTAATCTTTCAAAGAAAACGATACCTAACATGCGACTTCCCGCACATCTACAAAATTTCCAAAAAAAAGTGCAAATGAATAAATGTGTATATATGTTGTATCATATACTATAAAGATACCTAAGCAAAAAAATACATATATAATTTTGACTCACACCTAGTACAACATAGAAAAGGTTAGTCTTCAGTTTTGCTCTTAAGTATGTTGTATCATATGTTACAGTTTTGTGACTGTGAAGTTTATTCATGCATATTATTTGGGTGTTATTTTAAAGGTTATTTCACATGTAAATTAAAAACGTTTTTCCGACGTGGATAGCGCTAAAAATGTTAACTGGTACGAAAAGAAAATGAAAGGGGTTATTTTTAACTAAATGCAAGATAGAAAATGGTGGGAGTTGTTCTTAACTAAACGCAAGACAGAAAAGCTGCTCTTAAAAGCTCAGAGAGTGTTGGATCGTTCAGATGCAGATTTTGTGAATTGTTTGTTTGATTAGAGCAATCGGAATATTTCAGCTCCTGTATAGCAGGCAATGCTTTTATACAGCGAATGAACAAATTCGATGGGAAACATTTCTTAATTTAAACACCTTATTTAATGACAGATTAGTGGCTAACAAACTAATGCTGATGAAAACATTATTTGAGTATATCGTATGAATGTTCTTGATTTCGTAATAGATTTTCAACTATCGTTTATTGTTTTTGTTTTATGTAATGTCGCATTGCTCAGATAATGTATCCTTCTCTTGTTTTTCCTATAGCATCAAGTGCCCATGAATGAGGCGGACTTCCAGGATTTACTTCAGCGAAAAACATTGAAATTTCAGTATGAAAGGGTAAGATTCATGACATGCCTTTATTTGATTTGTTGTTTGTGTGCATCCTCCCACCTCATTTTAAGTATTTTTTTGACTTGATGCAATCTGGGTCTAACAACTCTCTGCAAAGTAAGCCAACTGAGTATAAAGGAAATTATTTTAAATGTCAGCGAATCATGATTCGCATGCTGCAGGAGAAAATGTTACTATTCCAAGCATTTTATTCGTCCCATCTGATCTTTCATTACAATTTAAACCCTTACAGTTGCATGTTCGCCTCAGTTTCGACACAAGTTCAATAGGTACAGACCCAGCTCTTAAAAGTTGTAGGGCTCAACTTGAGAAAGCCATATATTCCACATGGCGACCCTTTTGTAGGTCGCAAAAGGACAGACGAATGGATTTTATTTTGTTTTGCAATCCCTATGTTTTTGATTACTGGAAAAAGTTTCAATTAAATGTGTACATAAATCATATTTATGATTTCAGAAAGAACTCGGAAAAAACTATTTAAGAAAATCTCAGAAGCTGATATATGTATTTTCTACAAAATAAGGAAAACACTGGGTTCTTTTACTAATAATTAACAATTCTATCTATTCATTTCTTACTTGCAATACTGTAACGCTTTTTACGCTCGCTTTGAAATAGGAGATTATTTCATTAACAGTGATGTAACAAACAGTCAGATTTTAAGGTCAATTGTAGAAATGAGACCGCAAATCTTTCACACCGGAAAAAATTTGTTATTACAGCTGAAATACACTGGCGGAACGTGAAAAAAGAACACCAAGAAGGATTTGGCGGACGATCATGACATTTACATATCTTAATGGGGTCGAGTTTACGTAGGTGTGATGCTAATTTCGGGACCAACCGGTGAGCGCTTACGCCACAGTACGGCATAATATGCAAATATTCGTCGGTAGTATTTAAGGAGTACGGCGAAGAGAATGTAATCAGTCGGAGGCGTACGGACACGTTCGAAGACCCTGAAGAAGCTGCAGTGCCTGGACATGGAAGACGTGTACAATATCAGCATTTATCGGACTTTGAGCGAGGTCGTCTAGTTGGACTCCGCGAGGCCGGGTGGTCGTATCGTCGTATTGCGGAGCGAATTGGACGGAAAGTCTCGGTGGTGGTACGATGGTGGCGTAGATGGTCCGAGGAACATTCCCACATGAGAAGACGTGGAACCGGGAGTCACAGACGGACTGATCAGCGGACCGATCGACGCATAAGAAGAGCTTCGTTGTCAAGCAGAACATCCACTGTGACGCAAATACGAGCTGCTGTTGCACCTGAGGTGACTGTGCGAACAATCAGCAACCGTCTACTGGATGCAGGACTACGTGCACGTATGCCTCTGGGATGTGTAACTCTGACTCCTCCACCCACCGTCAGGAATGGCTGAAGAGGTGTCGCCAATGTCTGAAATGGAGAACGGAATGGCAAACTGTTGTTTTCAGCGATGAAAGCAGATTCTGCTTTGGAGCCTCCGATGGCCGTATGCGGGTTCGCAGACGCACAGGGGAGCGTCTCAACCCTTCTTGCATCCGCCAGCGACACACATAGCCTACACCTGGTCTCTTGGTGTATGGAGAGATCAGCAATCACTCCTTTACACAACTAGTGTTTGTACCGGGTATGTTAAACAGCACCTCCTACATCAACAATATCATTCAGCCCGTTGTTGTGCTATTTGTAAGGTCGGTCAATGGTGGTGTTTTCCAGAAAGATAACGCACGCCCACACACGGCACGTGCAACGCAACATGCACTTTAGGGTGTAAGACAACTTCCATGGCCTGCCCGTTCACCGGATTTGTCCCCCATTGAGCACGTGTGGGATTTTATTGGACAACGACTTGTCCGGTCTCCACAGCCAGCCACGACCATCCCCGATTTACGTGTCCAGGTTGAGGATGCTTCGAACTCAATACCCCAAATTTGCATCATACATCTGTACGACAGACTCCATTCCAGAATTGCACAGCGTAACGCAGTTCATGGCGGTTCAACCTCGTACTAACCATGATACATGGAAATGTTATTTTTCAGTTTACCAACAAACACAGCTGTATTTTGCCATAATGTTTTGATCACGTTATTCTCTGTTTTCCGTTATTATGCTGTATAAATTTCGTTGGTATCAGACGTCTCCTTCTTGGTGTTCGTTTTTCACTTTCCGCCAGTGTATTTACAGTTTATTATTTTTTCATTTTACTTCTTAAGAAATTAGCATGTATTTTAATAATTAAAAATATTTTGTGCGGCTCTTTTTTACTTGATTCATTTATTTATTTCCTGATTTAGGTTCTCAACAGCGGAAACGAGGACGCAAGACAGAGCTGCAGTATTTGCCTCATGGATATGATGAATCATGAATACGTACGGTAAGATATCACATAAAATTTTCATTTCAATAAAATTCAAATGACTTTTTTTAACAAAAACAAATGTGAAAAAAGTTCAAAAATCAACAAGAAGTTCGGTAGCTTTGGACTGAGATATTTTCATATGCTTTCTCCGAGGTCGTTAAGATGAGACATATCTGGCTATCGTAACCTCAGGTTTTCTTACATTTTGGTCATATTTTGCATTGCCTTTAAAACTTAGGAGTTGCCAAATCATTGTAGCTTACACCAATACGGGTAGTACTGATTTTTCGTAGATTTTTCTGGTTAAATTCGCTGAAGATTATGTAGGGATTCTCAGAGAAGCTTACATGAGATCAGCTCTCCTGAATACCTTTTCTCTAGATGTTTCGCAAAGAATGAAGATTCGAGAGAATTTCACTTATTTTTAGCTAGAAAGAATGTTGTCTCTTAATATCGTTCTTCAAAAGATTTCCTTTAGAAGAATGGAATGAAAATTAATAGTTGTATTCCGGATGATATCTCTTCTGCATGGCATCTCAATTTGGACACATAAATGTAGTTTGTCGTGATTTTTGTTCTGCGTTTTCATATCTGTTTTTTAACAGTGTTTCTGCAGTGCGCATTTTCTCTCTATTACTGATCTGTCAAATTTTTTCGCTATTATAGGAAAATACTATGAGTAGAATATGATCAAATGAATGCCAGTAGTGAATCATATAATGCGAGGTAGTACAAATAAATCAAAGGTAGCAGTAATAAATGTAAATTCATGTAATTGCTCCAATACCTAATAAATTTCCTGCGAAAGTAATAAAGAGAAGCAACGCTTAGTTTAGAAATATAAAACAGAGACTCACGAATGTTTTTTTTTTACTTTTATTCAATGACCCAGTGATGCGGTGCAAAAGTAATTGTACCATTTTCAAGGGCAGAGTAACTCCTACTCTGTTAGTAGAATATATACTAACATACGTTGTTTTTCCTTTCTTTTTTGTACGTATCAAATAAACTAAATAATTTTTTTCGTTTCATTTATTCTGCAACTACACTGACGGAAAAAAAATCCCAACACCACGAAAAAATAGTTGTACAGGAATGCAATGGCGGCAATACATTTGCATAGGTAACATATTTAATCGATTAAGGTTTCAAGATCACAGCTTATTGTAAGCGCTAGAAGAGCCATTTTAAATGTGAAATGCTGGTACATTAATAACCGGTGTAACCGCCTGAATGTTGAATGCAATCACGCAAACGTTCATGCATTGCGTCGTACAGGTGCTGGATGTCAGTTTGTGGAATGGAGTTCCATGCCTGTTGCACTTGGTCGGTCAACACAGGGACGGTTAATGCTAGTTGGGGGTGATGCTGGAATTGTCGTCCAATGATGTCCCATACGTGCTCGATTGGTGAAAGATCGTGTGATCTAGCAGGCCACGGGAACATGTCGACACACTGTAGAGCATGTTGGGTTACAACAGCGGCAAGTGGGCGAGCGTTATCCTGTTGGAAAACACCCCCTGGAATGCTATTCATGAATCGCAGCACAACAGGTTGAATCACCAGACCGACGTACAACTGTGCCGTCAGGGTGCGTGGGATAACCACGAGAGTGCTCCTGCTGTCATAGGAAATTGCTCCCCAGACCATAACCCCAGGTGTAGGTCCAGTGTGTCTCGGCCGCAGACAGGTTGGTTGCAGGCGCTCACATGGCCTCCTTCTAACCAACACACGGCCATCACTGGCACCCAGGCAGAACCGGCGTTCATCAGAAAACACAACAGATCTCCACTCCGTCCTCCAATGAGCTCTAGCTTGAACACTGACGTCGCTTACGGAAGTGGTTTGGCGTAAGTAGAATGCACGCTACAGGGCGTCTGGCCCGCAGCTGTTCTTCAAGTAACCGATTTGTAACAGTTCGTTGTGTCACTGTGGTGGCAACTGCAGCTCGAATTGCTGCCGCAGACGCGGTACGATGCGCCACGGACATACGCCGTACACGGCGGTATTCCCTCTCAGTAGTGCCACGTGGCCGGCCGGTACCCGGTCTTCTTGAGGCAGTACCTTCCCTTGACCACCGCTGCCAACAATCATGCACAGTGGCTAGATTCCTGCCAAGTCGTTCTGCAATATTGCGGAAAGAAAATCCACCTTCTCGTAGCCCTATTACACGACCTCGTTCAAACTCCGTGAGCTGTTGATAATGGCTTTTTCGTCTTCTTAAAGGCATTCTTGAGTAACATCAACACCCTACGTCGAATCTTAACGATAACTAACGCTCACGAACGTAACAGCGCGTATTTACAGCAAACCTGCTTTGCATGTTCCGAGGGGTGCTACTTGCGCCTCACGTGTGCGCCGAGCGCGAAATTTGCATAGACGCCATCTTACAGATGTACTCTCACCGCCTACCAACTGTCGATTATCTAACACAACCCCTTCTTGGTGTTGGGATTTTTTTCCGTCAGTGTATATTACACTCTTCCGGTGTATACTTCTTTCCTAAACAGAAAAGCTATATCGATACCTGACATGTCTGCTCTTACGGTGTACACTTCTTCCTAAGCAGAAAAGCTATATCGATACATGACATGTCCGCAGTTTTATCAGTCCTGTTGTTGGATTAAAAATTCTTGTATTAAATTAACTGTGCTATTTTATAGCAGCACACGGACTACCATGTTACAGGAAACACATGGATCGTGAAATCAACTCCTTCCTCAGAAATGTCCGATTCAAGGAACATGTAATAATGAAGTGCTTCTTAGCACACTCGCATATGATGCCTACGAGAACACTTATCATGTTTTTAATATTGTGATGGAAAAATATCCCATTTTTGAGTGTGATTATAATGATTTTCCGTTTTTCTTTATTTTAAGGTGTACGTAAATGACAATGCTGCGTTTTTGTTTCTTAATCTTGACTTTCAGACTTAATGGTGTTCAAATTGAGTCACTCCAGTCTGTCTTATTTCTCCATTTTATTTTTGAATGGAAAGTAACAATACTCCTCCCTAGTAATAAATCTAGCCATTTATATTATATTATTACTACTGTAACAATGCTCAATTAGCATGCACTTATTCAGAATGAGATGGTATTTTAATTATCCATATCAATTAAGACCTCATCAGGAACTGAAGACATCATTTTAGTTATAGTAGTTATTACCATCTTCGCCAGCAGGAAATTTCACAATCTGGTAAACTGCAAGGGTGTTTTGCTCATTCTAAATGAGAAAGACGGTAGGTCCTCTTTCTCATTTAGAAAGAGCAAAATTCATCCTTACGTACGACACTTATATACATCCTTTATTAGGCACTTTTTTGAATGTACAATAAAATATAGAGAAGCGGCTTCTGTATGGTTCACATAAAGAATGAATTTTACCATTATCATACCTCACGTATGGTGATCTAAATTATTCATTTATTTCAGTGATTTTTCATAAGTGATATATCGTGTTAAAGCTCTGAATTTGGTAAGAGCATTCGACAACAATAAATATTATGTAATATTTCATCATGCTGTATAAGATTTATTAATCATAAATTTTTTAGCTTTCTAGTTATTTTATGCCAGATCTGCGTTCATTGTTCAAAAAGTTTATAGTTAACGCTGTTTAAAAATATTTCGTCGCAAAGTGCATCTTTCTTTCTTCAGTGACGATCTCCCAATGTAAATGCATGCAAACTTTCGAAGCCTTAATATATTTTTTTATTCAACGCATGAATAAACTTTGCATCGAACGACATCCTTCATTTTTTTTCCACTGTTAGAACCAGTTTCGTGTCTAAACTTTTATTCACTGCAATGTTTGCTTCCTATAGATCTTTAGTTTTAAAACCAACACGTATCAGCATGAAACCCGAAATATACGAACCAATAATTTTATTGCGTTTATCTACATTCAGGAACTATTATTATTTTTTGTTATCTATGTCTTAGAGTCTTCGTTAATTTCACAATTATTCTGCAAAGTTAAGTCAGCGATAAACAGTCGAATAAGTGCCTTAATATCTGTGACGAAGTTTACTGCAGTTGAGAGTATTAAACATGCTGAGATTTGATAAAAATACTGCTTTCGTCTAAATTGCGTTTTTCTGTATAGGATGGTTGGTTCTACAATGAAGTTGTGGACTGTTGTTTGCCATACCGCATTTGATTAAACTAAGTGATATGCTTCTCTAAATGCTCTAATTAAGTAGCACATAGTTTCTTTTTAACAAATTTAGATGACTTTTATCTGACATGTAAATGTGAGTCTAGTTGTCTGATTACCAGAATCAGTTTCTCACGTTATTCGTACATTAAAAACTTTATGATTCCTCTTTATCAATCAACACTCACAACAACTCTCTAAAAATAATTTCTACCTTCCTCTGAAAGAGGTTAAAATGAAAATGAACGACCCAGCTTTCGTTGTTTTTATTTCATTAACAAGTAATAACGATTGTCATTACAATTTTTCATGATTGACATATCATTTTACTTTTTTTTCCTGTGTGCATAATGTTCAGTATTTATTCGTTTACGTTCGGTGTATGAAAATGAAATTGGTAATTTTGATAATTTTTAAAATCCACAAACGTATTTTACTTTGTGAAATAGAAAAAGGTTTCTTTACACTCAGAATACTCATTTTTTCTCTATTTCAGGAGACTGCCTTGTAACCACTTATTTCATTCGACCTGTGCAGATCAGTGGCTTAAAAGTAACCAAACGTGCCCCATGTGCAGAGGAAATCTGAACAATTACCCGGATGTTCAATCACAGTAATTGGAAATACTGAATCTCACATTTGTGTATATACCTACCGTATCTATTGAATCATATCTTGTACCATATTGTTTTATTTCAGATTTTATAAAAAGCAATGGCGTCATAGATTTTATTTTTGAAATATTAATAAAAAGAATTGTGCAAACGGAAGTCTATTTATTTCGATGATTTTATCCGTGTTGATATTTCTTTGATCTAATATATGAAATAATAATAATAATATTAATTTTTATTCTTATTATTTGCCAACATGAGCAGAGTAGCCTAAGAGCCTAATCAACACAACTGAAATTTCCAGTGATGACATAGGTACGGAATTTTATCTCAACATATCGCGCTATTTTGAACCAATTTATATTCTCCGCTATCAAGATAGGGATATCAATTGGTTCAAAACATTGAAGACAATCAAATTTTAAAGGTTCTAGGAACATAGGAAAATAGAATACTAAAGCGCAGCACACCTAATAACAAATTTATGACAAATACACCACTTACCTAAAACATTTCTACGCATTAAAGTACAGGATAAAAAGAAAACGATTTCCACCAACTCCTGGACTATACCTGTACTGATTTATTTGTTTTGTATTCTTAAGTGGACCAATACTGATTTACAGGAACTACCCCAAACTCACTAGAAGACTTTTAACGAAATACTGATACCACAAATTGTAAAATGAAAGGCTATGTTTATAAAACGCAGCCTTTCAACTTAACGAGGTTTGGTAATATATAACAGATCTCTGCTGGAAACAGGAAAAAAGAACTGTACTCTTCTTAGGAAAAAGTCTTGTCATCATTACATAGGTGGCAGCAGCTAAGAAAAATTCCTGAATCTTAACACTGCTCAGTTCTTTGCTCAATCAGAAAGCAATTTAGAGCCACTACGAATTTGGAAAAGCAAAATTCATCACAGTAGATATCCAAGCTCCTCACTAAAATGGTTACAAAATATTCAGCTTTCTTCAGAAGCCGAAGGATTCCTAAATAGAACCTGAAAGACTTCGTTATGGCAACACAGAACCACATAAAAAATATCAGAGGAGCAACTGTGCCGCCATCAACAACGTAAAACTACGTGAACTGTCACTATTTCATGGCACTATCTCACTAGTTCTACATTCTTAAAGTAATCAGCGAAGGAAAGTTGACTTAGCCCTGCGTTGTAGGTTGCGGTACTGCTGCTACTGTGCCCTTTGATTTTTTATCTAAGAAATAAACAATCAACTTTATTTCGGTTTGTCACATACGTCCGTTAGTTTTGACCGTCAGCTACAGAATGCTGGGCTGAGGTCATCTCTGTCATTATCTGTGCGCTAGTTACCAACCTTTAAACGGCGTGAGGCGAAACAAAATCAACCTAAATGTAGCTGAACTTTCTAAAGCTACTGTATCGAAAGGCTAAGGGGTGGAGGGTTGACACTTATTTTGCTATAAATGGGAATCTACAAATTATCTAATGATGTAATATTTGCGTATTATTCTACGATTATTAGTTTTGAAGGTATAAGCGACCCAAGTGGGACATGTTTTCGGCAGGGGAGGGGGTGTAGTTTAAACGTCAAAAACACATAACGTAAGTTGCAAATTATGACACTTTACAATGTGTGGAAAAATCCAAAGGAACCACAAAACTCATTTCCGATAACTGCTCTCTCAGTGCATAAAAACAACACCTTAACAAACACAGTCAGGTAGTTGTTACATCAATATACTGTATAATGCTGCACTCCACCTTATTACATGTATGAACCAGAAAACTTTCCAGAAAATCCGAATTACATCATATGCTGTGATACACCAATCATCGCAGACAAGGCCGTTGACAAAAATGGGCCTCGCATTGTGATTCTAGAAAAAATGGAAGAGGACTATAAGTGATAACGGTAATGTTCTAATACAGACAAGTTTGAAATCTACGGGGAGATGCAGCAAAGTATGGCGACGAAGATCACGGGTTGACGCGGCAGCTATCTTTGCGTAGGACCGTCGAGTTTTGGAACTACAAGGGGTCCGTCTGAAAATTGCAATTGTAACATTAACCTAACTTCTGCCAAGGAGTTGTGCAGCAAGAAAATGAGTGAGAGCCCATATAGGAAAAGCAAAGGGTAAGTGAATGGAAATGAGCTGACACCAAGAGCTATCTCCCGAATTAAAGGGGATACATGAATCAAATAGCACTGTTTTTAAAGCTTACGACAAGTGCTATCTGGAGCGTAGTACCACTTGTTTTGAAGCTTAGGATAAGTGCTGTCTTTAATACAATGTAGAAGTAAACCCTGGTTATCAATTAATACCAAAAAAGTTATTAATTGTTGTAGTCCTGGCAGTAGGTAAAACAGTCAGGCAAATGGAGAAAATAAAGCTTCTTTTACACTTAAGGTTTTCATATTCAGCATGCAATTATTTGATGGTACACGCTATCTTTGGTGTTAAAACTTATTTGTGGTCTGACTAAAAGAGAAAAATGGTTTCAATCCTGGCTGTGTTTCCTTGGTTGCTGTTACAAACGCAATTTGTAGACTATCCCCCTAAGAGGTCCAAGAGTTGAATGTCGTCAGCAAAGATAGCTGCCGTGGCTGACCACAATCTTCGCCATGACACCTCGGTGCATCTCTCGGTAAATTTCAAAATTGCCGATATTAGGACATTACTGAAAATTCAAAGGATTTGTTAACAAAGCGGAACGAAGCATTAAATTTGCAAGGGAAATTGCTTCACCCAACCTAAAACACAGCCATTTGAAAAATCTGCTCTATCACAAGAGCATTCCTTAGTTTCAAGGCTTGACATGGAAATTTTCGCTTTTTGTTCATAAAGATTTTTCACTTTTTGAGAATCGCCGCCTTTTGTTCACCGAGAAATTTGACGACGACAACAATAACAATAAAAACAGTTTGTTATGAAACACATGAAAGCACAAGCAATTGCTTAAAATTTGAGTGTTTATTTCACATTATAAATACTGAAGCAAGTTTAAATAACTGCCGCTGTTGTTTCAGTATATTGTCAAATTTTAGCCTTTCCTAGCAGTATACAAGAGTAACATTGATAGGAAGAAAGAAAACGAAAACCTGTACTTAGTGTTGTGGAATGTTATGTACTATCTTGGTTTTGATCGAACGGACCACAAATTCGGAGAACACACGAAATGTGGAGGTTTAACATTTGAACACTCGTGCGTTTAGTGGCCGCCCCGATGTCGGAGTGATCTAAGTGCTGGTTTCTGACCATTTCTCAAAGCTGGGTCTAGATTTGTATCCCGTCGAGGCAAGGGTGTAGTATTTGTCTTGTGGCACTGGCTTCTTTCCTTCCATGACACCAGTAGCAATAAATTGAAGGTAGGCGACAGCTGTGACCCTATTAAGTCGCTCACGGTGGTCGTTAAATGCCCTCCATATCCACCCTTTCTCCCAAAAATTCTGTAGCTACGTGAATGAAAACTTCAACGGACAAGGCAAAATAATCAGCTTTCATTGTTTAAATTTTTTCCTTTGTTATTCCGTTCAATAGGAGTGCAAAGGCGCATCAGCGTAATCAATTGCCGCAATACACTCTTGATGGTATCAACAGATACCAATGACGGATCACATATCTACCGAAGAGGCATTGACATCTTTCGCGATATCACCGCTGTCCAATCAAATTCCAGTCTTTCGACATCTATACAAATCTTTATTCTCCCTTTTCACAAATCTCCACACCTTGTATATTAATCACCGCCATTTTGTGCTGTTCTGCCTAACTGTCAGATTTCCCGAAACGCAAAAGCTGTTCGCTGATGCAGGTAATGGGTCGTTCAGCTAGAAAATGTTTAACCAAAGGAGAACCAAATTTATACAGGAAAACAAACTGAAAGGGAAGATCAGAGAAATATGTAGCACGCAGATATTTCCGCAATGACGTTCTAGAATTGTGTTAAAAAAGGCGACCTGTTACTCCATGAAAATTGTGAGGTCTAAGTTAAGTCTAGTTAAAACTCATGTATTTTTGAAAAAAGAACACGAAGTTTCCCCGATATTAAAATGCTGCTTGCTGTGGCATATATGAGAGTACAGGTTAATTAAAATAAGAACTGGATGCTGAGTAGAAAGGAATAGTTCACTTCTGAATAAATTCTCATTACACTACTATCTTCCCATAGGGCACAGCGTTTACAGGAAATATCACGGGAATCTTTCACGTGTAAGACACAATTAAATGAAATCCACTGCCTTTTGCCAAAGTATTCCTACGCTTTTCTAGAAACAGGATCACCGTATTCACATACTTTATTCAACTTATTAACTAGCATACAAATCGCTTAGCTAACTCATTCGTTTCTCTTCCATAGCAGTCCAGTATTTGAAATCTTGTCTTCGTGTGTGCATTTAAATTTTCCACAAAATTACTCACTTTCAATTCGGAAACGCAAGACTAAAAACACATTTTTCTGGTTTGAAGCTGATGATTAATTGCACATTATAGCACAGTTGAATTAATAGAGAACAATGGCACCTCAATTGATGTCAGCAACAAGAGAAATTAAAATATAGCTAAGTGAATTTGCTTTAAACTTTAGAATTGTCACTGACATTGAGCAGCTAAACACGCCTGTGCCGCTGTAGAAATACCGTAGATTGCAGAACACGTAAAGCAATAAAAGCATACGTATTTTACTCCGTCAAGCTGTCCGAAGGTAGAACCACGACTTTTTTCCTGAGAAAATTTATTAGATGGATTTTTCGAAGGAAGAACTCACTGTTCTTTGATGTGAAAAAAGAAATTCAATACACTTGGATTTGTTGTTCGTATTGAAACTCTAGTCCTTTGAAATGACTGTGTGATTTACAGAAACATTGGTAATCCGAGGGAGAGATGTCCAGGAAATATGTTTTGTGAAACAACGTTTCCTAGCGAAGAAGATTTGTGGATTACAATGTGCTATTCTTTACGTGATATCGGGCATTGTCATGCTGACACTGCACACCTTTCCTCTTAATAAATACATGATCCTTGCAAATAATCGAGTCCTGAATCAATTTTAGCTGACAGGAGCGCAGATTCGCTGTGGTGGTTTTTCGAAGTGGTGTAACCTTATAATTAGTTATGCCATTGACAGTACCCCAACGCATATCAAAATTTTACGTCAGTGCAGAAGTGGCTTACTGTTGTAGGGTATTGTTTCAAATCACGGCATACAGTGTAGGCCACGTTTAGGAGTATGATATGGATGTTAATTCTCATCGCAGATGAGCACAAGGTTGAGACAGTATTCCTTTTGCTAACGTGAGGGCAACTACATACGTTCAAATGATGTGGAGCCCAGGAGTTAAGTGTGTATGTATTTTCTATGGCAGATTTAGCCCTGACTCACTCAACGATCATTTGTATGATTTACACCCACATAGGAGATTTAGACTCGACAGCTACACTTTCGAGCCAAGTAGAAGAAACGAAATGGCATTAGGTCGAACCTAGAGGCTCACGATAACAAAAACGACAGTCAGAGAAAAGGGACATTGAAAGTTGCTAGTGCTCGCCCCAGATGCTGCTGCGTCACACAACATTAAAATACACACTAACAGTAAGGAAGACGAATGGGGCAAAGCAGGCACTTTTCTTTTTATCAAAGTAGGTGCCATACCCCGGGAACGATAGATCAGCGGGCCCATCCGACGCAAGGCGGACATTTTGACGTTCAACAGACGTGACCCGTCAGAGATCAATCCTGAGATCTTTCCTTCTGCACGCAGACGTGTTGACTACATCCGTGGTCGTCTTGTAGTAGCAGACCGTGTACCCATTATTTCAGTTCTTGTACTGAACCTGTAAAAGCCGTGATACGTTTGTGTGCCGTAATACCTTCGTCAATGGCGGCCGGAAGCCCCTCGCCCAATGTGTGAGGCATCGTCCAAAGATTCGTAACCAGGACAAGATTTTTTACTGCCAATTTTTGGAAGTTCTTTCACTTGCGACGTCGGCAACAAGCAATGTTTACATCCGTTTACTTGTCTGTGCCATGTTTGGATCTAGGTTTTAGTGGTGGACCATTCGTTGTCAAACAAAACTTTCATAGAAGACTTCACTTTGAATACTGTTTCCACGAAATATTCACCCACAGCAAAGACCTGCCTTCTTCCACTTTAATAACAATATTCTAGCCTTGCATGATAACTGAACAGAGGCACTTCCAACATCAGTTCTGAATACACAATACCTTCCCTTTAGACCACTCGTCTCCAAAACTTTCCGTTTAGACCATTTTGTCCACAATGCAGCAACTGTCGGCGGAATCTACAAACTCAAACGAACATTTTTCTACCTAATATATGTGTAATACATTAATTAGTTCTTCAAATCCTCTCCGGAGAAATAACCCATCGAACTTAAAACATGAAACGCTGAAAGATTCAATGGAAGATGGAATTCTGCATATTTTACACTACTCATAAAAATTGCTACACCAGGAAATACTAGTTGGAGCGCAACACAAATTGCTGACAATGTTATGACTTTCGGGTTATGCATATGATTTCAGATTCGAATGATTTGCATGATAGTAGATGGTGTTTAAAGTTCAAAACAACTCTGCGTTACTAAGTCCAGTCAGCTACATCTGGATGTTCTGACCACTGCATCAAAGTGATACGAGCAGTGAAATCACGCGTAAGGAATGAGAATGCCTGGGCAACGTCAGCGCGAATCATACAATCACACGGAAACCTTAATAACAGCCTTTATTACAGGATTACGTCCCGCTGGTTCGTCCCCGCGTTGCATCGTGGCGGAAATGTATCCGAATGCAACAATTATCAGCCGAAAGTTGCATAAGTGTTAAGAGGGAAACTTCCCGCTACGTCGAGTAGGTTATGAACTTAATAAAAGCCTTCATCTTAGGGTTCCGTAAGGTTGGTTGGTCCCTGCGTCGCATCGAGACATAAATGCATCACAATGTAACGATTGTCTGAGGAATGGCGCAAGATTTGTTTGAGGAAGGTATCGTACGTTCCAGTAGCAGGCCTGTCCCCTTAATAAGAGCCATCATTGGGTTACACAAGGCTGGCAGTTCGAGGCCGAAATGCAACAATTGTCGGCCAATGCTGCAAAAGTGGTTGGAGGAAATTTTCGTGGGATCTCGTCGTCGTAGGCTTGTTACCTAAATCGCGGCAAAATGCCTTGTTCGTCTCATTCGGTTGTAGGATGTAGAAGCCCCATAAGTCACAGCAGACGGAAATGTATCGGAATAAAGCACCTGCCAGCCAAATGTGGTAGAAATAGTTGGAGAGAAGTATCGCGCGATCTCGTCGTAAGCTACGCACGTAAATATACAGCCAAATACCTTGAACGCCTCATTAGACGGCAAAATGTAGCTGCCCCATAACCCACAGCAGAAAACATTCGACGAAGTGGCTATCTAGGTATCGACACTGATTGTGAATCGCATATTTGAGAAGCCAAGGTTGCGCTCCCTGAAGCTATTGCGACTATTACCGCTCAACGGTGCACATCGTACCCAACCCTGGTGGCACAGTGGTCTAAGCGATGGCTCTTGAGGTGCGGGTACAAATCCCGGCGAGGATAGTCTTACAGCACTGGCTCTCTTCTATACCTGGAACCACTGGCTTTAAATTAGGGGCGGGAAAATGCTTAAGGAATAAGGCGAATTACTATAATAATATTTATAGCTCACTGAGGTGTCCACTGTGGTCGTTCAATCTCCAACCAAAAAATAAAAAATATATTAGTACATCGTCGAGCAAGGTACTGTAGAAGTAGAAACAGACATGCATAGCTAGAAGAATGGAACCATGAATTCAGCGAAGCATCTCAGTTCTGTCTCAGGGCTCTCGATCGCTACTGAGAGTCTGGATACGAAGTGCTCACCGGGATCATACTTCTGAAATCCGTGATGGTATGCGGTTTCTCTCCCAGGTGTTATGCTTCAGGGCACTAACAGTTTTTACACCAGTTCAACGTTCGTGCGCATAGATGTTTCAATGAGTGTACGAAGATGTGTCAATCAGGCACTACAACTCGATTTCGTACAGAACCAGCTGAAAACAAAGTTGACAAAATGAGAAAGCCATTTACATTTTTCATAATTTTATGAATTAAAGGTTTTTGTATTTATTTGAAATCCACGGAAAAACGCGAATTACTATAATAATACAATGCTACACCGCGTGATCACTGAATTATGACGACTTCTACATAAAAAGTGGATGCGACCCTTTGACCACGTGGTTTTCAACAGGGGACGATTTGTCGACCGACGCAACCTATATAAGTTGAGAGCGCAGCATTTCCTACTAAAAATCTCAACGTGATGGGTAAACGGGAGGATTGCAGGAACTCGAAGAGTGGGTACTTCGAATTCCAAAACGGCTGAACTGGGGAATTGTTTGGGAGGCGACGTAATTAAAGTGTATCAGGATTGGGGTGAAAATGGTGAAAGAACGACCTAGAGGCAAAACTGCACGTGACCGTGAAAGGTTGATGTGAGAGGTGAGCCCTGGGTCTGACGACTCGTTCAGGTTAATAGACGCAGCACTATTCAACAGTTGAAAACCCAATACAACAGATCTCAACCCGGAATGTTACCTCTCATTTATGGGCTATAACAAAAGATTACCCCGACGACATCCTCTCCTAACCTCGGCTCATCGGCGAAAAAGACTCGCTTGGTGGAAAGGTCATGCAAGTGGGACGTCGGTTGAATGGAAAAAATGTATGCTCATCTAACGAGTCGTGTTTTCTGTTTCATTCCGTGGATGGTCGTGTACGTATTTGACGCAAACAACATGAGGCACTGGATCCATCATGTATGATCTCCATACTGCAAACCGGTAAAGGCGGGTGTATGGTGTGGGGTTTATTAACCAAAGAAGTATTTGGACCACAGGTGCATGTGGAAAAACTTATTACTGGTGCCCACTATCTTTAATTGCTTACCAACTCTGTACACCCAGCAATGTTGTACTTTTTTCCAGAATGGCGACGGTGTCTTCCAATATAACAATGCGCGGAGCTACAGGTCCAATTTGTGCAGGAATGGTTTGAGGAACACAATACAGACTTCTAGCATATCAATTTACCTCCAAACTCCCCTAATAGCAATCCCATAGAGCACTTGTGGGACACTATGGAACGGCAAATCTGGCGTCTGGGTACACAACTTACCTCCTTACCTCCATACTTGCACTGAAGCACACATTACGCATAGCGTGGCTGGCTATACTTCTTAATTGCTTGCAGCATCTTATTGAATGGATGCCACGTTGAACAGCTGTTGTACCGAGGACGAAAGAATGACCTACGAGGTATGAGGAAGGTGGTCATAATTTAGTTGTCACTCAGTGTATTATAAGTGCTACTAAGCGTAAACTCGTCGGAGGGATGCGGAAGATATGTAGAGTAATTTTTTATCAAACCGGTGTTCCTTTTATTTGTGATGCACAGATGTTAAAGTCCGTTTCGTGAGCACTACAGCAACGAACACCAAAAAAGTATATTGGCTGAGTCAGTAATTCGACAAATAAAACAAGCGCTCTTCCACAGCGCCACCAGAGTAGGGCAAACGTTCAGATAAACAGACAAAGGAAATTACATTGTTTGTGTTATTTATACAGGATATTTGGTTTCAGATAAACTTTGGCGGTTTACCGAAGTGGACACTGGTAACTGGACTTCCAAATATTCCTTATCTTCCTGTATTCGCCACCTGGGTGGTTAAAGCGGGAAGGAAATACAACTGTGTATCGTGGTGATTCAGTGTACATATAATCTGAGATCTGCATTTTATTCACCGTTTTTTTCTGAGACTATTCTTGAAATGCTTAAGTATATAACAAGCAAAAAGGCAGAACATATTCTGTATTACCTAAGAAATCTAAACCTTTATAAATTGCAATTTGTGAAACCCACATCAGTAGTCTACTGATTCACTGAAGCCTCCATTTACATCATGAAATTTTTTCGGGATGAAGTGGTTAACAACCACCATTAACAACTCGATAAGTTATAAGCAGTCACCTGTAACTAATTCAGAGCCACTGGTTCCAAGAAAAGGAACATTTATAACTTGCACGATTTTATTGGAATAAAAATGATGTGACAGTTTTGTTAGGGTTGGGCATCTTTATTCGAATTATACCACGTTACCCGCTGCTAAAGCAGTATTCGTGTTTTTCTCTTCGTTAAAAAAGGCAAATATTTGGATTGTAGGACAGGGAAGCAAGCACTGGGAACATATTAGGATACAGTAGTTGTCATACGAAGTAAGTGAAAGTTAACTACACACGCAATAAGTTGTGATGGCTTCCTCTTAAAGTCATGAGGAAATCCATAATACCCAAATTTCAGTTATTGACACCACCCAGTGTTGAATGTTTACTCGGGAGGGGGAGGAGGTGAAATCGCCGTTTTCTGGATTTGGGAGGGGGTCACACAGGAACACTCCGTCGACAGAGAATTCGGCGTGACGCAACGAAGATACATATTTAAGAAGAAACAGTAAATAGGTATTTCAGTACCCAAAGTTCACATGGTTTTCAAGTTCAAAGCCGTTTTACTTCGTTGAATAGGCCATTGTGAGTGTGGATATTCATTTCATGGTTACTAATTCTTCAAAATTTGTAGACAAAAATCCTAACTAGTTACTTTTCGTCATCATTTGCAAACATACTTCGTAACTAGCTGTTAATACTTCATAATTAGTTACCTTTCTTCATAATTAGTAAACGCACTCGGCAATTAGTTACTGTTATTTCATAATTTTTTAATCATACTTCCAAACTAGTTATCGTTTCTTCATAAATTTTAAACGCACATAACTATTTACTGTTTCTTCTTAATCTATTAACGTATTTCATAACTCACTTTTCCTTCATAATTTGTAAGCACACTTCCAAAGTAGTTCCTGTTTCTTCCAACTCATCAGCAGTAACTCTGGATATTTCCTGTCTTACTCGTATGGCACATGACTGTATGTGCAGGAGGAGACTGTGTTTATACAAGAGAAAGACTAAATGTTGGGATAATGCTTTCAATTATTTTCCTGAACATCCTGACTTACAAAAACTTTGGGTACTGAAATGAATACGAATAGAGTATTTCAAAGATAAAAATCGAAATATTTGCGTAGGCGGAGCTACTTTCTCTGAAACTTAACCCGGCATGTCAGCAGTCTGTAAGTAATCAAGCAGAAGCGATACACGTGAGCTTGGGGTCGAGATTCGGAAATCCATTCCAAGAATCGATTCTACGCAGCTATGCCATATAAAAAGGTATGTTAATGAAATGAAATTATGTAATATTTATTAAATTCAATCTACATCCGGAATGATTGCTTATGTGACACCCTCTCATCAGTCGGCGCAGAATACCAATTTACAACATCGATAGACCAATTTTGAATACACAGTTCTGCTTTTATCTCATCACTCAAGACAGGTGAAAACGGCAACTGTGTCTCCTAGGTTTTCCACTTAAAGAAGGTTTTGACCTTTTCCTTATGGGCTATATGCATCATATTAGAAGCACAAAAAAGAAACGGTGGGTGAATAGGTCCTAATAAGAAGGTGGGGTAACAGGTAGAAATGGTAAAGAGTACCAGAAGGGAAAGAATGTACTGTTATCGTGGCAGAATTCCCAACGGCACCAAAGCAGAGAATTAACTTCCAGAGTGAAGGAAGAGAAGATTTTATCTTTACCAAAGGACCGCAATCCGAACCGCCGGCTAAAAGGTGCACTCCTAAGCACAGCGAGTCTTCAGTGTTTGCAACAGTTTGGCTAGGATCAAACCGTCGACCAACCGAATATCAGCTGCTAGCTTTGTATGTGTGCTATTACTGCACTCTGCTGTCTCATTATAGCCCAACAGGCGTATTCATATGTAGTTGAGTCTGTGACGTGTTTGCAACTGATCTAATTTAGTATGGTGTCCGAATATTTTTGGTAGGGCATGTATTTGAATAACGGCGTTATGTATTTTTTTTCAATAAGATGTTCTACGTAACTGTTCTAAAGATTTTTAGGAAACTTCTATCTTTGATTACTGCAATGCGTTTTGATCAGCAAATTCGACCTATATATCTCTTTTATTCAAAGCTCTGACACAAAATTTAATGTATAAGTTATTAATTATTAAAGTGTGACGGGCTCGATAAGCTTGCCTAAATTATGATAATGTTTTAATTAAGTCATAGGCCAACTGCAAAATTAACTAGCAAAATTAGTACGCTTAATAGGGGAGGTCTGGTAATGCGCTTTAGCTGGGTGAAATCAAAGAATTGTAAGGTTGCCTGTGAAATCCCACCCAGCTCGGCGAGAGAGCTCCATCCGGGACCTCATAAATATACATTCAATTAGACGATTAATGTCAAAAAGCTGTTATACGACGCTCAACTTTTAGATATCGTGGGTCGGAGGTCAATAACGATCGCATTCTAGGTCCGGCGATAAGCGCTCTGTACGAAAAGGGCAGAAAAATTCTAAGACTTTGACAGAAAAAGAACAAAGCATACGCCTAGCAACAGAAGGGAGCAATTTTTATTTGCCGCCGAGAAGAAGCGGACGAGAAATAATTCTGTTAGTTTTTGCGGTCTGCGGTGATAAGACGAGCAAGAGGCTGGCGTCCCGGAGACAAAAATAGCCGACGGTACCCACTTCGTTGAGATCAGACGATTCGGGTACGGGTACTAAAGAAAAGCCTGGTCGTAACTAAATGACCTTTCTAAGACTACCAAAATTCTTAATTGGGGTCGTCCGCGGAATCAGGAGGAGGCCGCCAGGAATAGCGATTCACGCGCCTGTATAGAAGTTCGGCGCGATTATTTGTAGTAGCCATACGCCGCTGTCAGAACGCCTAGCTCATCGGAAGTTTTACCCATCGTATGCACCGCTCCAGGTAAACCCCCGGCAGTGAAGTGAATCAATAGCAAGGTGCCAGCGAGAAATTAGGCATGGAGGTATAACGCAATAAGTAAAAAGATAAGTTCTTCGGCCAGCCTCGGACTCCTGCAACGGAAGAGTTTTTCCTCCGCCGAAGAGACGTGTAAGTCGTTGATTCCCGTGACACCGCCAGCAGCTACACGCGCCAAGCGTAGAACAGATCCCTCGGCAGGGTCAGAGAGTGCCGACCTAGTACAATCTACCCCTCCACCCCCGCCAGGTCTTGGCGGGAGAAAATAATGTTGGTTTGCTCCTCAAGGAAAGTGAAAGGAAGGGAGTGCCCTCCCTCCCGTATGTCATGCAGGTGAAGTTCTCCCGGTTGCCTTAAAGTGCTTCTCCATTTCTACCGCATCCTTGTGGGTGGTGAAAGTGTCAAGTAAACGATGATTTATCCAATTATGTAAGTAATTCTTTAAGCCGGCCGCGCGTCGTGAGGGTGAAATAAGCCATCCTCCATCTTCCCAGGATATAACTTGGAATCTGTAAGTCATACGTGAGTACTTTTTTTATTATTATTATTTCGTATAGTTTTCGGGGCTGGACAGGGGATCCCCACCCTCGAGAAATAGATTGCGAACTGTACTCGTTAGCCATACGACTGGAATCCAGAACTTTAATTGTTCCCGAGATGGTGAACTGTGGAGAGCTTAATGTCAATAATTAAAGAAAGAATAAAGACTGAATAAGAAGGGAGATACATCCCCCTACTGTATGCCTACACAATGTACGAAATGTGCATACTAGCAGACCGGGTGTTCTACCAATTAAATAGATAAGTGTTTAACTCTTGCTTCCTGTTTTCTTTAGGCTCTAGTATTAAAATTGCTACCCATCGGCTAACTAACATTCTTTCTCGCCTAACATGCCAGCTCCTGGATTGAACGAACGCCACACCCTCTGAATCAAAATCAAACCGCTTTGACCCGTATCAATTGGTGGGATCACGACCGCATCAGTTGGTGGCTAGAGGGGGAATTCATAACCTCTCTCGGCACGGTACCGCAACAGTTTAATTGGTTTTCAAGATGGTTTAAGTATTAGTCTTTAAACAACCCTAGTATTTAAAGTTTGGTAACTGTTTTTGACAAATAAAATATATGGAAAGCCCATTAGTAATTCTTGGAAAGGTGTTAAGATTTTGTTTTTAGACGTTACTGATATAAAAAAATCTGAGAAGACTTCAGAATGTCTTATAAAATAAAAAAGTTTGACTTTCTGCTGTCTTTTCATATGCAAACACTGAAGATATGAAAACTTACTTTACAGCTCACAGATGATTTGGGATATCATTTTTAATTGAAATACCGTACCTTTTTTGCATAATGGTGTATTTTGGGTTTCGGGTATTCTGAGTATATTCTTGTAAGGAATTACCAGGCCTTCTTCTGGAAAAAGTCAAATGATTCTGGAAGAGAGGTGCTAGAATATGCATTGTTGCCATTATTGATGAAGGTAGAAGTATTTACCATATCTGGAGTCATAAGATTTCTTACTTTTTTTGCAATGTTACATAATTCATTTTGTTTATAGATTTTTCATATTTTCTGTTAACTTGTGTTGGACGTTTTTATTTTTGATTTTCTCTGTTTGTTCGGGAACTCTTTTACTTTCCTGTAACTCTCGTTGAGTTTGCAGAGGCAGAAGGGTTTTTCATCTTGAATTCCTTCTTCAAGAAAAAGCCACACAGGAAATGGACATGGAGACATCCAAATGGGACGACAAGTGAAATTGATTTTATTATGTGTAACAAAAAATTCGTCATAGAAGACTGCAGTGTGCTAAACAAGTTCAACACAGGTAGTGACCATAGATTGGTGAGATGTAAGATGCACCTCAACACTAAACTTGAACGTGGCAAGCTCATAAGACAAACAAAATCTATTGACATAACCAACCTTAAAAAACACCATAAAACCTTCAAGTTGGAACTGAAGAACAGGTTCTCTGCTTTAGAAGGCCTAACATCGGAAGAAATGGACATCTCTGAAGTTAACAGAAAAGTAACCAAAGCTCTTATGGAAACAGCAACAAAATTAGCTGGATCTAAGAACAAGTTGCATGTAAATAAATTATCAGGAAAAATTAGAATGTTGATGCAAAAAAGAAGAGAGATGAGGACAACTAAAGAAGATGTGACTTCCAAAGTGGAATATATAGAGCTATGCAAGACAGTAAGAAAAAGTATCACTGAAGACGTAAGAAAATTCAACTGTGAACTAGTGAGGAAAGCAATTGAAAACAACCAAAGCCTAAAGATAGCAAAGGGACATCTCAGTAAGGGAAGAAAACAGATTATGGCACTGAGAAAAGAAGATGGTTCTGTAACGAGAAATAGAGGCGAAATTTTGACAAGAGTGAAAGATTTC